>CM075066.1:63043977-64262102 GCA_037428765.1 Rubia yunnanensis
TCTTCATTGGTTATAGTGCTCACCATAAGGGTTTTCACTGTCTGGACCCAGTCTCTAAGAAGGTCTATCTCACTCGGCAAACATGTTTTGATGAGTTTTCTTTCTCATTTGCAAGTGATACTGCTCCTACTGCTCAAGAATATCTAGATGTCTCTACATTTATTGATTTTGACTTGGATGATTTGTCTAGATCCCCCGCTGTCCCTCTACCACCCACTCATGATTCTTCTGAATCATCAACCCAGTTTTCCAGTTCTCTGACACATGCCTCTCCACTACGGCCATTGTCAGATATTGATCCACTGCCTCATTTGTCGATTGCGAGTCATCGTATGACCACTCGCTCTCAGATAGGAAGTTGCACAACAAAGTAGTATACAGACTATATGATGACTGGGTTTCTTGCAGCATTATTGGCACAGATAGAACCTCGGGGGTATCGCTCTGCTCTTAAGGATCCTCACTGGATAGCCGCTATGGATGAAGAAATGGGCGCTCTTCGTCAGCAACATACTTGGGATCTTGTTCCACGTCCTACTGGTGTCAACATCGTTGGCTCCAAATGGGTTTATCGTCTCAAGTACCGCCAGGATGGAACCATTGATTGGTACAAAACTTGTCTTGTTACGCAGGGTTATTCTCAGTTGCTAGGCTTTGACTTCACCCACACTTTCGGTCCAATCGTCAAGGCCTCCACAATTAGAATCATCATTTCCTTGGCCACTACTTTCTCTTGGCCACTTCATCAGTTAGTCGTTAAGAATGCATTTTTAATGGTCTTCTTGATGCACCATTCTACATGGAGCAACCATTTGATTTCACTGATCATGTTCATCCTGATTATGTTTGCTTTGTTCGCAAGGCTATCTATGGTTTCAAACAATCTCCCAGGGCTTGGTTTCACCAATTCAGTTCCTATTTACTTTGTCTGGGATTCAGGTGCAGTTCTGCAGACACTGCCTTGTTTGTGTTCTATCAGGGATCAAAGATCCTCTACTTGTTAGTATATGTGGACGACATTATTCTTACTAGCAATGATCCTCTTCTCATTTATCGATTCATCACCCGCATTGATTGTGAGTTTTCCATTAAGGATCTTGGTGCACTTCACTATTTTTTGGGATTGGTGATATCTCACTCTTCATCTGGACTTTTTCTAGGATAGGTGAAGTATGCGATGGAGATTCTTCAGCGCGCAGGTATGTTAGATGCTGCTTTCATTTCCACACCTTTCGTTCCTGAGTCTCTGCTTCACAGCTCCACGAGTTTTGAGTTCTCAAACCCCAATCTTTACAGCTCGATGGTCGGTGCCTTACAGTACTTGACCATTACTCGCCCTGATCTTTCCTATGAGGTAAACTCTACTAGCCAGTTTCTCCAGTCACCTCAAGAAGATCACTATTAAGCTGTCACTTGCAGCTTTCGGTATGTCCGTGACACGCTTCATCATGGTCTTTGATATGAATCTCCTTGCAAAAACTCCCGATTATGGAATTAATGTCTTTGATCTAGTGATGGGATCCACAAACCCTAACTATCCCGCACTAAATTCAGGAGTCTAACCCTCGGGGTACGCCTAACTTTGACTTACTCTCTAACTAGCCCTCGGGGTCAGATTACAAGGTTTATTGATACTTAACTAGCCCTCGGAGTTAAACAATAATGGAATAGCTCGCAAGCAAAGAGTATGAACTCAAAAGGTTGTATATTTGATTGATAAAAATGTTAAGTAAAAATAATGTTGAAAACCACCCCTATTTATGGTACATAGGTGTGGTCTTCAAAAATACAAACAAGAAACTGAAAAAGGATTATGGCAACTTTACGAAGCTAAAACCATATTTAACTAGACTACCTAAAATAAATGACTATATTCTTCAAGATAAATCAAAAATGAATATTGCCTTATCTAATCTTACCAAATATAGTTCTTATCAAATCAGAACTGAATATTCTTAACCCTAAAATAAATGCATGACCGAAACATTAATTCTTCCAAGGCCAACATGGATGAATTAATGGACCTTATTCTAAAATAAAATAAATGATCACACTACCTCATTAAAAAACCCATTGGGAAAAAGAGTATAGTGTTATCTTCTAAAAACCGTAATAAATAAAAAAAAATAAAGAAAGCCTAATTCGTATCATTCCCTCCGAGGTTAAAAAGTTTCATCCTTGAAACGTGAACTATCTTAAAAAATAAATGGAGATAAACGTTCAAGCCATCCTTGAAAAATCTTGCTAATAAACGGTGACTGGACGCTGACTAGGCAGTGACTGGAATGCTGAAGTGGCTTGACTGGTGAGATAAGGAGAACTGGCGAGAACTTACGATATATTCAATGTATCAGAATGAAACGTCCAACTCATGTGATAAAGAACAGACCGCGACATGGAGAGGTGGGCTGGCTGTTTTACGTGTGAAGGACACGTAGTTCAAAAGCATATCGTGCTTGGGTCCCACACACTCTTTGTGAGAAAGCGCGTGAAGAACACATGTTGGGTGTCTTCCTCGCTTGCTGGAACTACTTTCTGAACTTTTTTATGATGGAGTTTCCTTCTGCGCTAAACTAGGAACTTGTACGGAGATCGAGTAAGATAGCCGATGGAAGAGCTGGATTCATTGGAGTTGAAGAATGTTGTGGGGTGGTCAAAGAGAATTCTGGGGTTGACGGCTTCAGCGGCGGCAGATTTGATCGGAGCAACGATAGTGTTTCCTCCAAAAACTGACAACAATATGAATGGTGGCCTTCACAGTTGGAGAATATCAGTAGCATAGGTCCGTGAGTAGACTTGGCGGAGCTGGAGGTCAGTTGGAGATACTGATCGGAGAAGATAACTGAGTTGGCGGTGGCGGTAGGTTTTAGCAGGCGTGGTATTCTTAATTTCTTTTGCTTTTTCTTTTTTCGAAAATAAGTTCAAACAAAACTCGAAACTCCTGTTCAATATTTGGCCACAAGGAATTCTTTTTCTTTTCTCTGATACCAAATGATATGAATCTCCCTGCAAAAACTCATGATTATAGAAATAATACCTTTGATCTAGTGAAGGGATCTGCAAACCTTCACTATCTCGCACGAAATTCAGAAGTCTAACCCTCGGCGTACACCTAACTTTGACTTACTCTCTAAAAATAATGTTGAAAACCACTCCTATTTATAGTACATAGGTATGGTTTTCAAAAATACAATTAAGAAACTGAAAAGGATTATGGCAGCTTTAAGAAGTAAAACCATATTTAACTAGACTACCTAAAATAAATGACTTTATTCTTCAAGATAAATCTTGAATGAATATTGCCTTATCTAATGTCACCAAATCTAATTCTAATCAAATCAGAACTGAATATTCTTGCAACCCCGAAACATTAATTCTTCCAAGGCCAACATGACTGATTTAATGGGCCTTATTCTAAAATAAAATAAATGATCACACTACCTCATTAAAAAAACTCAGTGGGAAAAATAGTATAGTGTTATCTTCTAAAAACCCTTATAAATAAAAATAAATAAAGAAAACCTAATTCGTATCATAGAATTTAACCAAAAAGTACCCATCAGCGACCTACTAAAGATGATCAAAATGAAGACCAAGGAGCCCATGGATACAAGATGTCCATTGGTAACAATGAATTCTACAAAATGTGGGATCTAGATAAAAAAACCAAACATGGCCGTCTAAACCCCTTGTCACGTAAAATCAACTAATACTAGCAATCCACCAACTAAAATTACCCAAAATGTATGCCAAATGCTACGGTTAATGAACGCAAATTGAAGCAGATCAGGCACCTAAGCAGAATGAGAGAAAATGATGTAAAAATTTTTAGGACTTGTTGTGTAGAATCATATTTAGTGTTATATGTGTGTTGTGATTATTTGATTCATCATTGTAATAACTAGGATCATAATTTCATATATCTCATGAGTAAGTCTTATTTTACTTACCCGAGGATGAGAAAGGTCTAAGTATGGGAGAATTTGATTGGCTATATTGGATATATGACTAGTCATTATTAGATTAGTTATTTTCACAAATTTGGGATAATTATGTAATCCCTAGCTTCTACGAAGAAGTGAAGAAATTAAAGGATTTATAAGAATTAAGAGTTCATGAGCTAAAGATGAAAACTTAAAGACCTACTGTTGACCCCAAAGTGAATAATTGAAAATTAAAATAGATGACCAGCAAAAAACTAACGTTCTAAGACCTATCCACGACTAGGTTGCAATTGAGCCGCGACCACAGATAGCCCAATGCCTGAGGAGACCACCTTGTTGGATTTTTGCAGCAGCGGCAAGGGTGGTGATGTGCGTATTAAGAAATCCAAGTATTGTTAGATAGATTTTGTTATTTTTAGTCTTGCAGGAATTCCATTCTTGTTCTGGTTATATTTATTTTTCAAGGTAGAAGTTCTGATGCAGAAAAAGTATGTTGTTTATTTTTGGGGTTTATTGTGATTTTATTAGATTAATTTGCACTTTAGGTGTATGATTTGTCATAGATACAAGATTTGGTGCTCAAAAGGAATTATAGGGAAATTGAGGAGAATATGAAAAATATGGCAGAAAGAAGACACTCATTTATGCACAAAAATGGTGCAGCCGTGTGGAGAGCGTGGAAATCAAATTAAAATCTGATTTGGAGAATATAAAATCAGATTTGATTTAGATATGAATCAAATTTTCCATTGACATTTTGCAGGGATTGGATCAGAACAAGATTCTTATGTTGTATTTAGATAATGATAAACTTAGAATTTAAATTTGAAAGGGATTTGGATGATATTTTGGGCAGAGCCTCTTCTTTATATAAGATGCTTCTGTTTAGACATTTATTCACACACTTTTTAGTCTAGGATTATTTTTTTTAATTATTTATGCAAACATTGTTTCTAATTATTTTCCAGATTCTGGTCTGCTATAGCGGGTCCAGTTTTCACAAATGAAACCCATTTTCTGGGAGTAATTTCTTTTCTTAGTTTAATAAAATATCATGTTTTCAGATTGTTTCTTGTGCGATTTTTATATGCATATCATGAGTACCTAATTTGATTATCGACAGAGAATAATGAGTGTTAGTTTATGAATCGTGAGGCCTGATTATTTTATAATTGATTCTTGCGTGTTCTTGATTGTTTTTTATTTAATTTAATCTTAGCATGTTTAAACCTGATCAACTTGAATATTGTTAGGATAGTTCTAGCTAATTCCACTAATACATAATCGTTGGAAAGGGTTAGTAAGTGGCGAGTTCTTGTGAAAGTTATACAGATAACTAGTTAAGACTGTAACATCAAGATAGAGAACAATCAAGTGTGTATTACTATTTATTTTTACTTTGGTAAATGCTATATAAGGTTCTTTGTTTATTAATGCTATCAAAATGTGTATTTTGTTCAGTGAATACTTTCCGGGGGCATTTTAGTAAGGGAAACAGTTGGTTAATTATAATTGATTAACTATTGATAAAGTAAGAAAGAATTGGGGAGGTAAAGCGTACATACTTTACTATAACTGATAGATCGTAAGGATTAATCCATCACCGTGCCTATGATCGATATTAACAAATATGAGTTATTCTTAGCCGATACCATTCACACACACACACACATATATATATTTTTTCTTCTGATTAATTATTTTACATTTTTATTTTTAAGAAACATTCTTGAAATTAAAGCGGGGTGGCTACACCAAAAAAGGTATTGAGTGTAATTGGTAAAATTACAATTATTGTTTTGCTCCTCGTGGGACCGACTCTACTTACCAGTAATACTAATTACATATTTCTATATTTGCAAATTATTTGGCGAGTAAACAACACTCACCACATTTGCGGCGCTGCCAGAGAGGAATAAGTAATTTTAAAATAATTTTTACCACTAATATGTGCATTAGTTCTTGGTTTTGTGAGCAGTTTATCATGTCCAGATTTAATATTAGACCCATAAGTAGAGAAAAAAGCCAAGCGGAACAGAAAGAGAACAAAAGAGCAAAAATAGGCTTCTGCCGCGGTCTCCTCAGTTTGGTCAAACTGTACCTATTATGGTTTTAGCCACCACGCCTGATTCAGAAACTGATACGGAAATGGACAGAGCTAAAGGAAATTTGAATCCTAGGCAGAACCCAAACAACCCATACATGTGGGAACTTACTGGTTTAGTGAGGATGATCCCTCCACTCCCATTCAACTACAAGAGACTAATCCAATTGAGATCTAGCTAGCATTTCTGAATGTACTTCTAAAGTTTCACGGGAGAAGCACTTTAGATCCTTACAATTTTTTGAGTGGATTTATGAAATTTTGTATGGTGCAAAATAGCCCAGCCATCGTTAGCGAAGATCAATTCAAGTTGGTGGCATTTCCCTTCAGATTGATAGGAGCAACAAATCAATGGTTCTCAAGCCTGTCACCCTACTCCATTTCAATGTGTTCTAAATTGAAAAAAAATTATTTTTGGAATATTATTTTCTACCACAACATGCCTTGAAGAAAGAGATCACAAGTATCAAACATTAGTATGATGAACCATTTGGTTCTTATTGGCTAAGATTTAGGAAGCTAGTGGATAGCTACCCCAATCACCGAATAATAGAAGGCCAATTGCTCTAGTGTTTTTATCGAGAAATATTAGCCACAAACAAGGACTTGGTTAATACTTCTAGTAGTGGTTGATTTTTCTCACCTTCAAGTGAACGAGGCTAGAGAGATCATCAAAAGGTTGGTGGATTCCAAGAAGGAGTATGATCAATAAGTGTTCCGAATCTTGAAGAAGTGGCACAAACCTCCACTCCCAAACAAGACGAATTCAAGGAGAGGATGGAAAAATGGAGAAGATTCTATCAAGGTTCATTGACAAGGTTGCGGTTGTACAAGAAGTTCCTTACGATATGTGCTGATCAGTAAACCATCCGACGTCACAATGCATTCTTACCATGGGAGAGATACCTGTCCAAGAAAATGCGATGGGAACTACAATGAGAGGCAAGAAAAGGGTGATTAATGCCCCCTGAAATTAAATCCAAGATGTAGGGATCATCCAAACTTTTATTGGAGAGACCAAGGTACCCAACCGGAACAGCCTCAGCATCACCAACAACCTTATGTTTCACCGATGCAATGAGAAAGCCCCATTTTTTCCTCAACCCCACAAGGTGGTCAAGGGAAATATGTGAATGATAAGCTAGACATACTAATGGACATGATGTAGAAGAAACATAAAAAATTTGAGAAGGTCGAAGCAACTTTAGAGGAGCATACGCGACAAATAGCTCATTTATCTAGCTCTATGAACGGACTAGGATGAAATGGCCAGGGATACCTTCTCAAGTTCAGTTAAATCCACATAAGACGCTAAATCAGGAAGCATTGATAAGTGAGAAGAATTTGGTGCATTGCCTTTGAAATCTGCAGTAAAAAAGACGAGCGAGCTCACTGACGGAGGATCCAGTTTTCCCAAACCGAATCCTGCAATAGAAATTGAGATTCAAGAAATGGAAGAAAAAGGCAACGAACCCACTATACAAACCCCAACTCCTAAACGTCTATAGTCTATATAAAGGTATATCAAAGGTACCATTTGAGGTAAGTGAAATGTTAGCCTTACACGATCCATCAATTAAAATTCTTCCACCATTCCCTCGTAGATTGGAAAAAAAAAAGATGATACATAATTTGTCTCAATTTTTGAAAAAATGGATATGAATCTTCAATCCATGCATGCTATAATATTACCACCAGTAAGCAAGTTCTTGAAATACTTTACAAGAGGAAAGCCAAAAGATTTGAGCAAGATCAAAATGGGCGAATCTGTGTTAACTGTGATCCAAAAGAAACTGCCTCAAAAGTGCAAGGACCCAAGTTTGTTTTCTTTACCTTGATATATAGGAAATAAGAAGGTTGATGTGTGTGACTTGGGAGCTTGAATTAAAGTTATGCCATTATCTGTGTATCAAAGTTTAAATTGAGTTGAAATGGTAGACACTAAAGTTGTAATTCAATTGACAAATAAATCTTGTGTATTTCCTAAAGGGTTGTTGAAGAATGTGCTTGTGTGAGTCAATAATTTTTTTTACCATGCATACTTTTATGTGGTAAAATGAATCATACTAGTGATAAGGCACGGGGTATTGTTGGATCGTCCATTCTTGAAAACACCAAACACCATTATTAATGTTGTATTGGAACGATTTGTTTTGATTATTATGGTGAGAAATACACATTCGACATTGATAAGCCTATGAAGAAACCTATAGATGTTGAGAATGTGTATGCTATCAAACATACCAACCCTCTTGTCCAAGATTCTCTTGAGGCTAAAATTTTGCAGGCTAGGATGGAAATTAAATTTCCTACAAGTCTAGAGGGGGTAAATGTTCAAAGCTCGAGCGATAAGGAAATCCGCATATTGTTGTGTTCAATGCACTTTCAGGAAGTGGTGCCTGGAACTGAAATAAGCCGCAAAGTTCTCAGCCTAACTAAGTCTATGTCGGGTGTTCGAAAAATCTGAAATGCGTACAGGGTCCAATTTAACCAAACAGAATCCGTCCGCTAGATTAGCCTCATCGGATGTGAAAGCCTCAAATTGTTAGTTGAAGTCGCTACCACCTGATCTAAAGTATGGTTATCGCAAGTTTGAGGAAGAAATTTTGTTGGGCACCACCCTGCTTAAATGATAGCATTTGAAAGTCTGACCCGAGACTATAAACGACAACACTACTGGGAGGTGGGCCAGTTGTTCTTTTTTTCTTATTTTAGTTGATTTAATTTTCTTTATTAAAAAATGAAAAAAAAATGAAAAATACAAAAATAGAAAATCATAAATTTATCTATATATATATGTATATGTAGGGAAGGGTTTAGATGAGACCAAAGAGTTATGTGAGACTAGTTACTTATGTGAGACATAATCTGATCCATCGAATTTGTTAATCTGATGGCGAACCAAAAAACTCAGCCTTTCGGAGCAGACCAATCTTGATTACTATTTTTCACTTTAAGATGTGGTTTAAGGAGTTTGTATCTAATATGTGTAATAACCAGTTTTTTTTTGCATGTTAGACATTAATTATTATTTCCTAGTGGGTCGAGTAGATTTGGGGTTTTCAACATTGGGAGCCTTCTTCAAGTGTGGTCTTGTGCCTCATGTCATCACCTTAAGCACTTTACTTATGGGGCTTTTTTGACAACAAAGGGTTCTTGATGCACAAGAATTGTTCAGGAAGATAATATAATATATGAAAGTTTGTGTCAACCAAATGAGGTAATGATTAGGACTATCATAGATGGGCTGGCTAAGGCCAGGAACACTAAAAGAGCTCTTGAGTTCCTTAGACTCATGGAAATGGAGATACTAAACCTGATACCATTATGTATAACAACACTTTTGACGCCCTCTACAAGGATTTGGTTATGGATCAAGGCATTGCTCTCTTGCGTGAGATGATTTGTTATATTATAGTATTGTTCCATATGTGTTTAATTACAACATCATAATATAATAGATTCACTAACGAAGGAAGGAATGATGAAAGATGCTAATGATGTATTTGAGACCATGGTCTAGAGAGGTGAGACTCCAGATATTGTCACATATAATACAATGATGGATGGATATTGTTTGCAGGGCTAAGTAGATGAAGCACGAAGAATATTTGATGCCATTATATATATATATATATAATTTGTTAATCTGATGGCCAATTTTACTAGAGCATATGTAGTAATATTATCCAAAATGCGTATCTTTTGTTTGGGTCAAACGGATCATAAGGAGGATCCGCAAAATTCAGTTTACAAACCACAAATTACTGCACGTCTGCAACATCCCATTAAAATGGATAACTTACTCCAATTCCTTTTCCCTCCAACAAAAACTTGGTGTTGGCCGATGTCGATAGAAAGGTTTCATGGCAAACCGATACAAAAGGCAACGTTCTGTTCCCTTGGCAATCCTAAACCCGTAGGCATATTTGGTTTTGTTTCTATTGTTTACTCATGCAGCTCAATGAATAAGCGGTCAGATTCTTGAGGGCTTAGGATTTTTTTACCCGACGGGAAGAGTTAGTTATGTATAATAACAGTCTAAACGGACCTATGACTTAAGCACTTATGAGTTATGATCTAAACACCAAGTTTTTTTCGTACATTTGAATTACTTAAAAGTGGTGGTTAAAGTACTTACAAGTTGTACCCTAAGCACCTAGTTGTTTTCGTAGCATACGCAAGTTATAAAAAGAAGCACTTACATTTAACATTTGAAGCACTTATGGACAATGAATAGAGCACCAACGAGACAAGTTGCAAAAGAAGAACCTATAGGTTACATTTGAAGCACTTACAAGTGATGATTGAAGCACCTACGAGCTGTACTCTAAGCACCAAGTTGTTTTCGTAGCACACGACAAGTTAGATGAGAAACACCTACGTGTTACAAATGAAGCACTTACAAGCGATGCTTGAAGCACCCATGGGTTGTACTCTAAGCATCAACTTGTTTGACAATTTATAAGAGAAACACCTATGGGTTACACATGAAGCACTTACAAGTTAGGCTTGAAGCGCCTAAAGCTTGTACTCTAGGCACCAAGTTGTTATTGTAGCACAAAAGCATCTACAAGTTACATTTGAAGCACTAACAAGTGATGCATGAAGTACCTATAAGGTGTACAGTAAGCACCAAGATTTTTTGGTAGCACTTAAGCACCTACAGATTACATTTGAATCACTTACAAGTGATGCTCGAAGCACCTACGAGTTATTCTCTAAACACATGACTTATTTGAAGGTGTAGCCTTTTGGCCCTAATGTTTTTACTTGCTGTAAGAACTTTTTTTTTACTTAGAGATTTAGTCTAATAAATATCAAACACTCTGAATCACAATGTCGGAGCCAGACATGAAAATTCGAACAACTTGATAGGAAAAACACATACACAACAGATCCTATGAAGGGTTTCCAACACAAGCAAAAAATGAACCTCACCATCTCAAGTATGGCTACTATATAACACAATGACAACAGTAAAGAGTATGAAATGAAAATTTTCATCAGTAAAAATAAGATTCTTTTTGAATGCCTAATTGGTAACGTTGTAAACTAGTTTGACCTCTATGTTGTAGTTTGTCAGTTTCATAGTTCAGCCAAGCCACCAAATTATTGCACTTCAAGGACCACGAAATAGCAAGTTTGTAGTCTCTTCCTTTCATTCGAGAAAACATGAAGAGAAGGAAGATACAACTACCAGTATTTGAAAGTATGAGGTTGATTGGGATGAAGATGAGCTTTGCTTTGTTATGATTTTAAGCTTCCTGTATCTCCATTCATTTGATTCAAATTTTGTCAAAAAGGTTGCAAGCAAGACATAAAAAATCATAGGGATAAGGGAAAGTGTTAGCTATAGAAGTGAAAATGGAAAACATCATGATCGAGCAATTTATACATCAATCAACATATCATAAAAATCAGAGACTAGAGACTAGATAATCAAACAATCTTAGGTCAAAATCTAACCCACCTTAACCAGGGGTCATCAATTGTAGCTAATTAACCTGAGCGGAGACAGAGAAGGTCAAAGATAAAATTTATATTCTGCACCCATTCTCAGTGCTACGCAACCTAGAGGGTAGTTAGCGGCAATCCCTGGGTTTGTCCACAGAGATGCTAGGGCTCAAGTATCAACTAAAAACACAACCTCGAACGAGTCATCAATTTGTACGAGTGAAAGAAATAGCCAGTAAATGCAAACAAAAAGGGGGGGTTGGATTTTATGATTATCAACTACAAAGCTTAATGTAAAAAAACAAGTAAGCTAATTTAAATAAGCACTTAGGGAGTCATTTCACAACATGATTAACCTAATGTTTCGATCATCAACTCATTCACATGCAAGATTTACAAAGAAACCTAGTACTGTAATCACAACACGTGGTGTGGCTGATGCCATACACTTCCTCGTACCTATCACTTTGGGTGTTCTCGCAACCCTTCATCGATGCCACCATCATAATTTGGGGAGTACAACATGGTCCGACCATTGTTGTAGGTCTATTTCCCCCCCGTGCGATTACATCTCGGGCTTCCACCACAAATGCATAACTTTCCCCAGGTCCTATCAACTAGGCCCAAGGGTCATTGGCACCTTATCAATGATCTAAGGTCTCTCACACCCTAGCCACTATCTCTACCCGCAACTTATTGGAAAACCTTACATAATCAGCTGAAACTGTTGCAATAGCAAATAAGTTAGAGTAATACTCGGGTCTTCTGTGCACACACTCACGCAGATGAAACGTACTCCCTTACCCGTTCTAACATCCAGGTGTCTCTTCCTAAGGGGGAATCAATAAGTGCACCATACATGAATACAACCCAAATTGTGTGCCGGTATGTGGTGTGATATTTATGTATTTAGAACATTCAAGAACAATCATAATAATATCATGAAAACAAGTAATAGGATAAATCTAATGAATCTCACAAAACATAGAGTTAAACATGCACTAAAATTATCCTAGAGCAATAAAAAATTGTTCCATAGATATGGAATTCAAATATACATTTGAATTCCACATCTAGAATGAACACAAAATTAAAAGAAAAGAAAGGAAAACGAGAGAGTGTTTCTCTCTCTAAAAGTTTCTCCTAATGAACTAATCTACTTTGTACATGTTTAACCGAGTAGACTAATGTTATATAGATAGGAGAAGGGGATTGGGCCAAAAAATAGCCCTAAAAAAGGCCAAAAATGCTAAAGCCTAGTTCAGCCGCCGCTTAGCGTGGACCATCATGGATAGTGCGGTCCGCGCCAAGTACTTGTTGCGGGATGCACAATCACGCCTGGGCCGTGGTTCTTCATTGGCGTGGGGCGCTTGATCTGGTGCAGAGCCGTGGCACGAGGCCTTGGGGTGGACCGTGGGCTATGGCGTGGGCCGTGGTCAGGAAGCACAGTTTGCCCAGAAGTTTGCATAGACCGAGGGCTATGGCACGAATAATGGTAAGGAAGCTTGGTTTGCTTAGACGTTTGGCGCATACCATGGTCAGGAAGCACAGTTTTCTCAGAAGTTTGGCGCAGGGCGCAGACTTTGGCACGGGCCATCGGCTGGTCTTGGCATCTTGATCTTGGAACGGCGTGTGCCATCGTATATGGGACAGTCTGCATCTATACTTAGTCATTTTTGAGCAAATCATTGAACTCGAGCTACGCGGGCCATAGGGTATGGTGTGGGTTTGCACCATTGTCTTGCGCTGGAACTATTGGCGTGGGGCATTTTCTCTGGTGCGGGCCGTTGGTGCTTAGCCATGAATGGTCTCAGCTGACCCATGGTACCTTGGCTAGTTGAACTTGTTTCCTTTGCTATGGTTGACCCATTAGTCCAATTATGGAGTTCCAATAGTCAACTTTGTAGTGCTCGAGAAGAAAAATCCAATAGAATCATCTTTGAAGGCTAATTCTTTTCGGATTATTCTCTTCTCGGATTGTTCTCAAACTTTGGCACAACTTATTGAATCACGGTTCCCCATTTCTTCATTGGCTTCATTAATCTCCGCTGCTGCCTATCTTTGACTACAATATCCTTCTACCACACACTGATGTTTGTGGCCTTCGTCTACTAGAATTCTAGAGGTTAATGGCCTTCGACCTCTTTTACCATCCTTGTCAACGGCCTTCAATATCTTCTACCGCCCTTGCGAATGGCCTTCACATAGAATATAACCAAAAAGTACCCATGGGCGACCCACTAAAGATGATCAAATGGAAGATCTAGGAGCTTGTTGATACAAGCTGTCCATTAGTACTAATTAAGACTACAAAATGCAGGATTTAGACAGTAAAACAAAACATGGCTGTTTAAACCCCTCATCATGTAAACTCAACTAATGCTAGAAATATACCATACAAAACATACCAAAAACTATGCCAGATGTTACGGTTAATGCACGCAAAATGAATCTCATCAAAATCCCTTCATCAAAATAGCATTATTATGTAGATTTATAACAACGCGATTGTGCAAATCCAACAAGTGCTCCAAAGATTTTCTGGTTGAGGGTACCTGAAAGTTTGTAATTCACCATGTCTGGTGTGTCTATCATAGATAGAATAAATAGAGTACAAGGAGCTAGTTACATCGAACCTAGACTGTTCTATATATGTATAGTATCAATCACGATCAATTAGGATGTTCTATCTAATCTATCACCCCCTCAAGCTAAGTGTGGGACTATAGGATACGCAAAGCTTGGAACAAAACAAATCAAAAAGATTACGAGATAGACCCTTCATGAAAATATCAGAAACCTGCAGAGACGATGGAACATGACTAACACAAAGCAGACCAGAGGCAAAAAGTTCACGGACAAAGTGATAGTCAATGTCTATGTGGTTGGCCCATTTGTGTGCAATCAGATTTTGAGCAAGGAAAATGAAACTGCTGTTGTTGGAAAGCAGAAGAGCCGACCCCGAGAGAGAAACCCAAAGCTCCTTAAACAGATTACACACCCAGGCAAGTTCAGCAGCAATGTTCGCCATAACACAATAATTGGATTCACAAATGGATCGAGACACATTCGGTTGCTTCTTTGCACTGCAAGAGACAATATTTCCACCGAGAAAAATGGCATAACCAGAGACGGAACGCCGAGTCTTGAGACAACGAGCCCAGTTAGCATCGGAGTAGCCCAAAAGTGAGAGACCAGTGGGAAATGGCTGAAAGGAGAGACTGATGCGAATTTCCTTGCAAAGAATTGTTTTTGAATAAAGTGTAATCAAGAATCAAAGAACAATTCAAGATCATGGAATCAAAAAATGATAAAGAAAACAAATAAGATTATGAGCACGCAATAATTTTTAGAAGAGTTGACGAAAAATATCACAAGCACATAAACTATTTAAGCTACCTAAAAACTATGAAACTGACCAGGAGGTGAAGGTAGATAATACTTGTTAACGCTCAAACCCTTCGACGTCATCCTGACTCAATTGATGAAGGTGAAGGCAGATAGTAATACCAAAGTATTCTAACTCTCGGAGCCTTCGATGTCCTTCGACTCTAGATTCAATCCTGCTGGTAAGAAAGATCAAACAAACACAGTTAAAACACAACACAAAAGAGTATATATATAAAACAAAAATTCAAAAATAAATTAATGCAAAACTTGAAACCCCCTTTTTTGGCTTGAGTTGATCTTTCGCTTTGCTCTGATACTAACTGATATGAATCTCCTTACAAAAACACGATTGTGGAATTAATATCTTTGATCTAGTGAAAGGATCTACAAACCCTTACTATCTCGCATGAAATTTAGGAGTCTAACCCTCATGGTACGCCTAACTTTGACTTGCTCTCTAGCTAGCCCTCATGATCAGATTACAAGGTTTATTGATACTTAACTAGCCGTCAGGGTTAAACAACAATGGAATAGCCCAGAAGCAAAGAGTATGAACTTAAGGTTGTATATTTGACTGATAAAAGTGTTAAGTAAAAATAATGTTGAAAACCACCCCTATTTATAGTACATAGGTATGGTCTTCAAAAATACATATAAGAAACTGAAAAGGATTATGTCAGCTTTAAGAAGCTAAAACCACATTTAACTAGACTTTCTAAAATAAATAACTATATTCTTCAAGATAAATCTTGAATGAATATTGTCTTATCTAATCTTACCAATTGTAATTTTAATCAAATCAGAACTAAATATTCTTAACCCTGAAATAAATGCATGACCCAAACATTAATTCTTCCAAAGCCGATATGGCTGAATTAGTGGGCTTTATTCAAAACTTAAATGAATGATCACACTACCTCATTAAAAAACCTAAGGGGAAAAATATTATAGTGTCTAAAAACCCTAAAAAATAAAAATAAAAATAAAAATTAATAAAGAAAACCTAATTGGTATCATTCTATGTGAAGGCCGTTCGCACGAGCGGTAGAAAATTGAAGGCCGTTTGCAAGAAAGGTAGAAGAGGTGAAAGCCATTCACATTAGAATGATAGAAGATGAAGACAAAGAACATCAATGCATGGTAGAATGAGATTGAAGCCAAATATAGGCTGCTTTGAAGTTCAAGACGACCAAAGGAGAAAATGGTGAATTGTGGTCCGAGGAGTTTTTCCTTAGTCCAGGAATGATCCATGAGGAATTATCCTTCAAAACTGCTTCCATTGGATTCATCTTCCCGAGTACTACAAAATCGGAAACTAGAACTCCCTATTCAGACTAACGGTTCACCTGTAGAAAGCAAACAAAGTTCAGCCAACGAAGCACCGGCGGCACTTCATGGACTACACATGGTCGAGCACCAACAGCTCGTGACAATCTTCATGACCCACAACACACAAGAATCCAAGGGTTCCATGAAGACCTGCACTAGACCAGCACGAGACCTTCACGAGGCAAGGCTCCTGGCCGTGATAAAAGCACCAGGCCATGAAGCAAGGGGATGAAGAATTGAAGATTTTACTAAGTATGGTGTCGGTCCGTGAAAACCTTCACGGACCTTGAAGAAACTTCTGAGTAAAAACCTTGGTACTTCTCATGGTCCGTGAAAACCTTCACGGACCGTGGTGTGCCGTGGCTATGAATATTCACTAACCGCGCCAGATATGGCACCTCGTGCTTGAATGTTCACGGACCATAGCATCCGTGCTGGTCTATGAAACCTTGGCGGTTGACCGTTTTAGCCTTAACTCTCTCAATTTTCATCCAATTTCCCTCTACCATATATCAAATTTTTCTTCTTTCTAAGCTCTATCTAATGCACAATAATTCAGCTCCAGATGATTCACAAATTTGAGCAGTTTATTCGAGAGAAGTTCAACGGCTGGAGGGAAAGGTTGACTAGTGTTTTGCTATGTTTGGCCTGTTTTGGGCCTATCTTTAGGCCCAACCCCTAGTACTATATATAAGAGTTTTATTCTTCTACCAAACCCTAGGTAGAATAGAAGCGAGAATAATGTAGATTAGTTTCTCTTTCTAATTTAGAGAGAAGGAAGATGAGAGTTCTTCTTCTTCTCCTTCCTTCTTTTTCTCTTTCTGTTATCTTTTTCTTTTCTTCTTATTTTCTTATATCCATGGAATCTAATTCTATATTTTCCATGGATCTATACTTTTTAGAGTAGTTAGTTAAGCTTGGGACATATTTGACGCATGTGTAGCTTTTGATGCTTTATGAGATTCTTTAAATTCCATCTATCTTTGTGTTTATGATATTATTGTGATTGTTCTTGAATGTGACAAATGCATGAACACTACACCACATATGAGCACACACTTTGGGCTATGTTTATGTATAGTGTACTTATTGATGGCCTCATGGGAAGAGAAACCTGGATATTTGAATGTGCGGAGGAGAACGATTCTGCGTGAGTGTGTGCACGGGAGATTTGAGGTAACCCTAATCCGCATACCATCACACCAGTGTTAGCTAATTACTTAACCATTTTTTGATAGGTTACATGTAGAGATAGTTGATACTAGCAAGCAAGGTGCTGTGTTGAAACCCTAGTATCACAGATAAGGTGCCTACGAACCTAAGGTCTCGCGAATAGAGGACCACTGGGAATTAGTGCATTCGTGGTCGAAGCCTGTGACGTAATAAAATGGGGGGAGGAACAGAACCACAACAACGGTCGGACCTTGTTGTGCTCCCTAATTAAGATGGCGGTATCGATGGAGGGTTCCGAGTGCACCCACCATGACAGGGATGGGGAAATGTATGCCATCGGTCACACCACGTGTTGTGAACACACTGATAGGTCTTTTGTATGTCTATATGTGAGTGAATCGAGGATTGATGCATTAGAACTACCATGTTGTTAAATTAGTCCCAAGTGGCTAGTATAAATTAGTCCCATGTGGCTACTTGTTTGTTTATTTCATGCTTGTAGTTGTTAGTTGAAAATACCAACCCCTCTCCCCCCCCAGTTTGCATGTTTACATCAGTAGCCATTCCTTTCACTCGTGCAGATTGACGACCCGCACAAGGCTGTGTTTTTACTTGAACCCTAGCATCTTTGTGGACAAACCCAGGGCTTGCCGCTTACTACCCTTTGGTAGCCTAGCAGCTAGAAATGGGTGTGGAATATAAATCTTATGTTTGACCATCCCACGGGGCTAGTGCCTCAGCCTGGGTTAATTAAATTGTGCTTGTTGCGATGTATTAAGCAGGTCAACGCCTTTTCAGGTTTTCACCTTACCACTCTTTTTTTTCTTCATATTAAGCCTATTTAGCACCAGTCTAACACTGATCAGACTTATCTGCTTATTCCCTGAGATGCTCTCTCAGGTTTTGTACTTATCTTGGGATTTTGTATCTATTTTTTTCCATTTATTGTTTTTTTATTTTTTTAAAAATAGAAAACAAGTACGGATTACAACATATGAATGACCAACTATTATTCCTCCCCCATACTTAAGTGTTGGGCTATCCTCGATGCAAAGAAAATAAAAGAGCAATAGGGCAAAAATAATAAAACTCACCGAGGTGGTGGGTAGAATCCATAATGCCGGAAAAATTCTCATTCATGTCATCAAATTTCTTCAATTTACCGGACATGCACCCTTTGTTGTAGATCACCTCATGCAAGCCTCCGTTTGTTGCACATATAATTCATTTATTCATAGAGAGAAACGATCTATATTTGCATGCGAATCATCATCATCCTAGGAATGCTCATCATGTGCACAATATGGACCGACTTACAACTCCCTAGCATGATCATCCTCCACCTCCACATTGAAAGTACCATCCCTCTCGCTATCTCTAACAATGTGGAAATTACGTGTGGTAGGGCCACGAGGAATTTGATGTGGTAAGCTCAAGTGGTGTGAATTTGAGAATTTCATTGACCTGCTTGTATGAATTTGTATGAATTTGAGAATTTCCATACAAAAGTTTTGGACGATCTATCCAATTTACATTGTAAAGCCTATTTTGGTAGCCTTGACCACCTTGATAGCCTTTGTTTCCTTAATAACCTTTCCCTTTTTGATATCCCATGACACTCAGCTCCTCAACATAGTCGTCTTGCAAATGAGGGAAAGTGTCTGTAGGATGCACCGATGAACAAATCTAACATGAATTCACATGCAGCACATTTATGACTTTGTCTTCAAAGACTTCACCATCGAAGTGAGGGCCAGCATTTGATCCTCAAGCTTTGCATCGTTGGAGCTAGCATTTGTGTTGTTCATGTTTTTTCTTGTAAGATCGGACCTTGAACTAAAAGTCCTTGACTCCTCGGCCAACTCTTCATATAGTTCCATAGCTTCCCCTGATTTGTTTTCTAATGGATCCACTACAAGCTCCCCTCACTAGTCTTTGTTCCTTGTCGAGCTCCATACATGTGCTAAATAGAATGACTTCGGACCACTCTCCTTTATTTTTATCTGTTCAATCTGCTGAAGAACAAGTACCTAGGGCTTTTAGATATCAAGAGATGTGGTCAAATAGACAAGATTTTCTAGCTTTAGTAGTCTCAAACTGGAATTTAGTTTCCCCATTGTGTGGGATGCATATGTTAGTTTTTAAACTAAAGAGACTCAAGACTGAAATTAAAGAATGGAACAAATCACACTTTGGTAATGTCAATCAAAATCTGTTTCACTCTGAGACCATAGTTAATGATTTGGAAATTTCATTCCAGCAAACACAAGATGAATCAGTCTTAGCTGAACTTATAAGGTCAAAAGCCATGCTTCTGAGAGCTCAGAAAGAAAAAAAAAATTTGAAGCAAAAGGCTAGGTTAAATTGGATTAAACATGGGGATGCTAACACTAGTTACTTTCACCACTCCATTAGGGAAAGGAGAGCAAGATCTAGAATTAGTAAAATCAAGGATGGTGGAGGGAATTGGATATCAGAACCACAATTGATTAAAGAAGAAGGAGTGCGTTTTTTTAAGGAATTACTTAATGAGGATGCCCCTCAAAAAATGGGAACTTATCTACAACATTTCCTAACAGAAATCCTTAAAGTGATCACTGACCAACAAAATCTCCTCCTTCTGCAACCCTTTAATATCCAGGAACTCAAATTTGAGGTTTTTGACTTAAATAATTCTAGTGATCCAGGTTCAGATGGTTTTTCAGGTGCTTTCTACACCTCTTTCTGGGACACCATTAAAGTTGATCTTTTAGAGGCTGCAAATGACTTCCTATCTAATGGTAATATCCCAAAAGCCATCTCTAGTACCTGGCTTACCTTAATCCCCAAAAAACCAATTCCAATCACATTTTTCGATTTCAGACCTATCAGCCTATCTAATTTTGTGAATAAAGTATTCTCTAAAATGATAATGGAAAGGATTAAACCCCTGATGCCATTACTGATATCCCCTGAGCAGAGTGCTTTTATTAAAGGGAGGGATATATCTGATAATGTCATCTAAATGCAAGAGATGACCAGAATTTTGTCTAGAAAATCGAAGGCTACAAATTTGATAGTTAAATTAGATATGCAAAAGGCTTTTGATAGGGTTTCATGGTCATTCCTGAATTCAATTCTCCTTCAATTTGGTTTTCATGGTAAATTTGTTAGAAGCATCATGCATAATATTGCTGCAGCTCACTTCTCAGTTTTAATTAATGGAGTAACTTCAGGCTTCTTTGCATCTTCTAGGGGTATTAAACAAGATGATCCACTGTCCCCTTTTCTGTACAATTTAATGTCTGAATCTTTCTCTAGAAGTTTAAAGAAATTGTTTAGCATAGGATATTTACAATATTTTAGTCTACCAAGGTCCTGTTCCCCCATTTCCCATCTGATGTATGCTGATGATACAGCTGTTTTTCAGAATACTAATCCTAACAATTTGAAGAGGTTTAAAAATTTCCTGAAAGCATATGAGGAAACATCAGGTCAAAAGGTTAATTTTGCAAAATATGAATTTTTTGTTGCCTCAAACACCTCTGTAGCATTAGTTCAATCTGCGAGAAGGATTCTAGGTATGGTGAAAGGCTCTTTCCCTTTTAAGCATCTAGGAATCCCTATCTTTCCAGGTCGTAATCTACAGGTTCACTACCAACCTATCTTGGAAAGAATGGAGAAATCTATCAATAATTGGAAGAATAGATGGCTAACTACTGTAGGTAAGATCATACTGATTAATCATTGTCTTCTTTCAATTCCCACGCATATGTTTGCAGTTTTAAGTCCCCCAAAGATAGTTTTAAAAAAAATGGAAAAAATTGCTTCTGGACTTTTCTGGGGGAACTGTGACAACACAGAAAGAAAAAAGTGGAGATCCTGGAAAAAAATGAGCTTCCCTATTGAGGAAAATGGAGTAGGCTTTAGAGATTTAAATGCTACAGTTGATGCTTTCTCTTGTAAACTATGGTGGAAACTGCAAAAAAATAATACTCTATGGTCTGCTCATTTATGGTCACTCCCTGCTTCTTACAAAAAATCTCACACTTGGACCAGAATTTGTAAAATCACTGCTAAGGCAAATAGCCTCTCTAGAGTTATCTATGGTATTGGTGATTGTTCATTCTGGAATGCTAACTGGATAGGCGATGGAGCTTTGTGTTATGAATGGCCTCAAGAGATGGACATTCCCTTCGAGGATATTTCCCTAAGGTCATTCATAAACAACAAAGCTACTATCCTTCCAAATCTGGAGCCTCATCTGGCTACCAACACTTTTAATTTCTTGCAGGAAGTAAAACTGGTTAGCCCTCATGAAGATAAGCTTGTCTGGACACCTACCATAGATGGGAATTTCACAATCAGCGCTGCCTACAGAATCTTCAGACAAAAAAGATCAACTATCAGACATTTCAACAAGGTTTTGTCCCCTTTCATTCCTAAAAAGATGTCCGTTCTTATGTGGAGAGCACTCAATGGAATCCTTCCATTTGATAATATTCTTTGAAGGTCTGGATTCTCTTTAGCTTCTAAATGTCCCCCATGCATGAACCATTCCGATACATTGGATCATTTCTTGCCCCTCTTCTATTGCTATATGGCAAAGAGTTAATAACCTTTTACAACTTCAATAGTCAGTATTTGGAAGCCTCAAGAGCAGAGTAGAATACTATCTATCTTTTGGGGCTGAATCCAAGATTCAGTCAAATCTGATAACTGCTGCTCTATTAGTCACAACTTGGTTTCTTTGGATCAGTAGAAATAAAATCATTTGTGAAAATAAATCTTTCTCTAAAGATGCTTGTTTTCAGGATATCAAAGATATGATATACCTAATTTTCTCAGCTCATCAATTGAAAGGTAATCTAGATAAGCATAAGTACTGGATCCAAGCAAACATCATTCCTAATATCCTTAAAAAAAAGAAAAAATCTGTTATTGGGTGAAATGGAATAAACCACTAATTGGATACAAAATTAATACTGATGCTACATGGATATCTAGTGGTCTATCCTCATCTGCAGTCATAGTCAGGAACGGGAATGGGACCGTGGTTAAAATGAGAGTAAAAACATTCCAATCTCCTTCGCCACTACATACAGAACTTTTATACATTCAAAGTGGCTATGAATTATGCTCAGAACTGGAACTAAATTGTTGTGTGATTGAATCTAATTGTCTAATGGCTGTTAAAGGTATTCAGAACCCAACGAGCTGCCCATGGAGAGTTTTCTCCATTTGTAGTAGTCTTAATTTAAAACACTTAGTGCATCCAATCCAACATACTCCTAGGGAAGCTAACTCTGCTGCTGATTTCTTGGCAAACTTTGCTATGGAAAATATACTATAGGGTGACTTACACATTCAGTCAGTTCCCCTATTTCTTAGGGGTCTCCTACTCCTTGACAGCAAAGGTTATCCTGGGATTAGAATTGGATCTCCAATGGAGATTAATTGGAATTAGATTCTGTGGCTTATGCTTATGAGTGTGCTTGTTGTTGCCCCCTCATTCTGCTATGGGAGATCCACTGGCTAATCATATTACTGCCTCCTTCATGATTAGAACCGAAACTACTGCTACTTCTTCTATGCTTTGCAAGTCTGATGCTGACCTGATGCTGCTGATATTTCCTTCACTTCATCGTCTGATGCTGTTGGGATTTTCTCCTCTTGGATTTTATTGAAGTTTCTGCAGGATGCTGGCACCACTCCCCACTGTGCGCAGCAAAACTTAGCCTTATAGCTGCTCCACTGTTTATTCCAGTTTTACTCTTACTTCCCTTTCGGCTGGTATATTATAGACAAACAGGGGTTTCGATTTCTCGATTCGCCAACCTGTTCGTGGTATATCAGCTAGATGGAATACTAAGACAATCCTCTGTTAGCTCATCGATGATCATTACTCTTATTTTAGCTTAGAAAAGGTGGAAACACCGCTTTTGGAAGCAAGTGCTTTTTGCTTCAAGAGCGTATTTTGGCTCTTGGATCATCAATTGGATGATCTTTTTGTAATGAACTAAACATGTCGCTTCTATTTGGGCTTATTTAAATTTGGCTCGGGGAGCCTAATAAATTCCCCCCCATCCCCGGATGGTTTAAAATTAAACAAAAAAAAGACCATTGTATAATTAGTACACCAAGTCTCCTTACGAGTAGACATAGGAGCTTCTTGAACCTCTCCTACTCGTAAAATAACTCTTCATGCCATTAAAGAATGTTTCTAATCTACTTCTTTAAAGTGGTGGATTTGGAGGCCGGGAAGTACTTGGAAAGGAACTTTCTTATCAATTTAATCCATGAGTTGATGCTCTCAGAAAGAAGATAATGTAGCCAATCCCTTGCGGCATATCTCAAACAAAAAAGGAATACCTTCAATGCGTATAGCTCCTCATCTACTCCTTCGGGAATCATACCAAAAATACCATATGAAAGTCAGAGAGATTTTTATTGGGATCCTCCTCTTGCTTACCAAGGAGTAAAGGTAGTGATCTGCTTGGCATGGGCCGTCGTAGGAGATTGGGTCTAAAAATAGGTGAGTTTTGTTTTTTTTTTCTAAATTATGAATTTAAAAGACAAAGAAACTAGAATAAAAGAAATTAAACTAATCATGTAACAAACTACAAAGATTGGATTAAACACAATGTATCGGACCTTGGGCGCAAATTATTTCCACTTTCGAGCCTCTTATCAATCCTTGAATCCACAACGAATTTAATACCTTGACTACTTATTGTGAAGGTGAACCTTCCATTATTCTTTAAGTGTAGTTTACAATAGTGAATTCGACATTTCTTGTAAACATCATTAATGATTGCTTTAATTGAACAACGCCTAATGGCAATATGCAGGAGGAATCAATAAGATTGATAACACTTATAAACATTGAACCAAATGTCTATGAATTTAACCAATTCATGCATTTACTAAGATTAATCAAGAAAGTTCAACATTCAATGATTTCCCCCTACTTACTACCTGAGGATAAACATGACAAAGAATTCAGCATCACCACATTCTGCAAGCAATAATATTATAACATCATCAACCCAATTAGAAGTTCTAACTCATGCTCTTGGATTCCATTCAAAAGAGAAGAAATTAGCTACTTTCATTAACTCCTAATAAGTTATCATACTAACATTTCATATCCTCAAACTTTAAATCATATAAATGACATCAACAGCAATATTTAAAACTCCAGAATGCATAATAGTCAAGGTATTAAATCAAGAATTAGGGTTATCAAAACATGGGCTAGGAAACGTCAATAAATTGCTCCCAAGACCAAATCTATCTACTACAAGTCATACTACAAATCACAAGCATATTCATCCAAAAGAAAGTTGAAAAAGATGAAAAAGAAATAAAGAAAAAGGGTTTGGAGTTGGGAGAATTCACCCGAAGTCAAGGGAAGAAGATAGATAATGAATGGTCCAAAAAATGAAGAAGAAAAAAGGACACTAGGGGGCTGGTGGCCGGTCTTCATGGGACGCGTTATGTGTCACGACCTGCGGAGAAATTTCTATCCTGCTTCTACCAATTCTTCAAATAATTTTCCTTCTCTTAAAATTCTTCTCACCTCTTCAATCTCGAACTCTTCAAAACCTGAACTCATCAAATGGAAGTCTTCAATATGATCTTCAAAACACTTCATAAATTAAAGAATTATGATATAAAACATGTGATATCATCCTAACCCTCTAACTGATAAAATGTCGATTTCCTTCCAATTAAGTCCCTAATCTATGACAAAATTAGACTTCTAATGTGTAAAAAATGGGATATAAATGAAGTATATCAGCACCGGTAGGACCTATCAAGGCACTGGTACAAGTACTGGTCCTCCATAAAAGAAAGCACTGGTAGGATCTTTCATGTTCTTGCTCTCTGGTTCAAAAATTAACTAAATGACAAATTCCTTTAAAGCAGCCTTACACAGGTGCTTTAATTATCATAGGCACGATATAATCTCCATGGGCACCGGTAGAAATATCGATGCTCCATACTTAGAAATTTTTTGAATATCTTTCTCTCTGGGTAGAGAAAAAAAATGCACCCAATTTAAAGAAGCCACGTGCAACTGCTTTTGTAATTATAGGCACCAGTATGACATCAATAGGCAACATTAAAATTGCCTGTGCTTTGAAATTAGAATTTTTTTAACTCTTTCCTTTCTAGGCATAAAAAAATAGTTCACTCCATTTAAAGAAGCCTTGCTCAACAACTTTATGTGTCATAGGCACCGATAATTATATTTTTGGAACCAGTATGTTTCCGATGCTCCGCACTTGGGAAATTTCATATCCTGACAGAACACCATATGAACAATATAGGCATTGGTAAGCCTACCTTCATACTTGTGCTAACTTTAGGGGTATAAAACTAAAAACTGTTTGTCCTCCTCATTTAAACCATCCTCCAAAACTCTTTCTTCTACTCACATTCATCCCACAATTTTCTCCTCCATTAATCCTCCACTAATATGCACAGTATACACACCATAACTCCTCCTTTAAACACCATTATTCTTCTATCTCTCATCCACCTGATATAAGAATCCAAAACACCCCCAAAGTGTAACTTCAAAGCCAACAATAGAAGAAGAGTTTTTAACTTAAAAGCTTCCCTTTGATATTCTCATCTATCAACGGTATCTCATTCATTTTGTCGGTTATATTTGTTTCCATTGTTTTTTGTCATTCAAATTCAATGAAATTGGTATGAAAAACCACATGTTTGATGAAATGACTCAAACAAGCCATATTAATGTTTAGTTGTTACAAGTTTCCCAATAGAATAACCCTTTCCAAGTTAATGTTTGGGGTTTATGAGATGGGCTAGTGTTGAAATTTATTGCATATGTATATTATCTTGTGTTTTATCCAAAGGTCGAATAGGCTGTGTTGTTTTTTGGTTCAAATTGATTGAATTATTTCATGTAGTTGTTTGTTGAATGGATTAAATGGTTTCAGGTACTCATTTTTCATGTCATTCATATCATGTTGGTGTGGTGTTTCATGGAAATAAGTTTGTTATTTGGTTGTTGATTGTGTTTGATCAAATGTTAGAATGGTTTGATTGCCTTTTGGTTTAATATTTCATGGGGTTTCATGGTTTTTTTGTATAATTCATACACAAATGTTAGAATGGTTGTCATGTCATTAAGGGTTTGTAGTTAACCCTCATAGATACCGCTGAAATCCAAGGATCCCCAAGCCCAACGGAAAAGGGGTGCGCGACCACCAAAAAAAATAAGAGGTCAAGGAGTAAGAACGTGTGGGGGAACCGGGACCAGAAACAGGTCTGCCAGTGGTTCCCTTAAAAATCCAATTTAAGGAAGAAGGTACTCCCTCTATCACTCCTGAACGTGCTTCCCCAATGGTGTCAGATAATGATAGCAAGGGAAAAGGGGACAAGCATGGACCAATGACGTTTCTAAGGTAGGTGGGCATGGAGGTGAGTTGACAAGTTCGAGATTGCCACTTGATGCAGGACACATGGAACATCCACATGCTAGTCAGTCATGCTTGCAAAGGAAAGGGATCCCATGCCAAGCACGTTTGAGTATCACGATGGAAAATGGTGTACACAAGGAATTTGACACAACTTGGGTGGTGTATTGTAATTACACATTCCGGAGGGTCATCAAATTTGGGACATGGAAAACTGGCAAGAAATCCCTAGCAACATCAAAGAAGAGACATGGAAAGACATTATGGTAGTTTCCTACAATTTAAAATTGTATAATTTACATTTGTGTTACATATATTTAAGATTTATGCCCCTGTAGTCTAATCTTCAAATATATGTAATGTGTCCTTGCAAGAAAGTTTCAAATTAGAATGGAATATAACAAAAGTTTAATGGAAGACACTCAAGAAGGACGTGTTCAACAAGGCGTGCGATACCCATCGTAATTGGAAAACAAAAATGGAAAACTAATACATACATGACATGGAGAGTGCAAAAAACAAATAAACGGTTAGGCCATGGGAAGGCTACAAGTGGATTGATGAAGATGAATTCAAGCTGTTCGAGCAAACCCAAAAAACTAAAGACTTCATGGTAAGTATAGCTCAAATTACTAAAAAAAATCTTATTAAACTAGAAAATTACAAATTGATTATATTATTGGCTTACCTAACATATTATTGTATCAAAAAAATAAGGGAGACAACAAGTGCCTAGTCAAAGAAAAATAAATACACCCACCACACCGGTCCAAAAGGAAACCGGACAACGAAGGAAAAACTTCTCGAGCAGTAAAAGAATCACAGAGGAAAAAGCTCACCAATCTTGGCTACATGGAGGAAGAGATCGAGAAGGAGCTTAAAAATGTCACATAACTATATCAAGGAGGGCTTGAGAAGGATCCACTTGTGTAGGTTGAGGGGATTAAAGGTGGTTATATTGGATCAGAGAAGGAACTTTGAAAGTGACTTCTCTGGTCTTGACTTTGATCCTCTTTGATCAAAGTCGATTCCAAGAATTGCCTTCGTTGGACGCCATAGAAGGAGGTTTTTGGCGCCTTTGATAACACATTATACCCTCCTTTGAAAGAATTTCGAACTCTAAACAACATCCACTCCCTTGTATGGTTACTTTGTTTTTGGTACCAGAAAAGTAACTTACTTCCGGTATATGCACTCATTCGGAGGGGGAAACATGGCTTCCTCCATCGTGTGGTAATTCCGGTCAGAATATGGTTTTTGAACAAAGATTATTTTTTTGATTTTTGTCTTCTGAACTTGGAAGACCCTGAACTCCATCAGTCAACGGTGTAGCTTCTAGAGTCGGAACGACGGTTCTGATACCAGAACCATAGAAGAGGTTCCTCTGTCAGGCTGTGTTTCTGGACCTAAACTGGAAGTTAAGCTGTGTATTTTTTGTTTTTTTCGTCGACTATTCTGAATATGAAAATTGGTTTGTGTGTAACGGTAACAGATTCAGAAGAGAGGTTCGTGTCTTACGAAAAGGCGACTGCTTAGACATGATTGACTTCCGATTCTGAATGTAAATTTGGGTGAAGTGGTAAAAATACATTTCCCAGATAAAACACCATACATTTTCCTGAGATCACCAATACAATTTCCAAATTCACATCGTATACATTTTGAGAGCATACAAAAGTGTATAGATACTGCTAAGCTTGCAATTATCTATACATTGGAATATAAATCACACAGATCCTATTCCAAAAATACATGTAAATATTGAAGCATTCCTATTAAACAATCACATGATTGTAGTTTCATCAAAAATATATAAACAATGGTAATGAATAAACTATCTATAGATAGGAATAGAAAACAATCAAATTCTATTCCTCACAATACATGCCACAAGGATTGAGAAATATGTTAAGGTACAACATTAGGTGATCCAAGAGTCACAGATCGAACATGAATTTGATGTATTTCCAAACAATTTCTTGCTCTGTTGAGGTCATCTTGTGAATACGGCTTACAATCCTTTGGATAAATCTGTGGAGGTAATAGAAATTGTCATTGATTAAGTAGTGCGTTGAAGATGGAAAAATGACATTTTTATTGATAATATACTCACTTTATCAATTTCTAGGTTAACCAATCGTTTATCCTTAATCCACTCTGCTGCGTATAACATTATGTAGTACCCGCAGTCCCATGGTTGTGCTTTTCTCTTGTACTAATAGTTAGAGAAATGTATGTGAAAAAAATGTGAAGAAGTATAATTTTTTTGTAATTGAATAATGAACGTGATACCTTGATTTTGACTACACATAAGCCCTTTGTTATATTTGAATCAGAAAATCTACTCTCTAAAATGTCAACAAAAGTTTGTGAAGGTTGAAAGTGCAACGGATCCATCCAGTATACACACTTGTCAACGGATTCAATCAAAATTAATCTCCAATAAACACTACACACAAACGTGTATTTTTTTTTAAAAAAATATAAGTCTAAATAGGATAGCGAAAGACATACGAGACAATTTAAAATTGATAACATCACCTTTCAATATAAGGAGCAATGGAAAATTTCTTATCTATTCGGCCAATGCTTTTGTGAACGTAATCAATTCGGTCTTGCTTCTAACACCCAATCCCTTGGGTCATCAATGGAAACAAACACCCAATCCATACTTTTTTTGTTTTGATTAGCAAAGAAGTACATGTACCTTGAACATTTACATTGGGACATGATTAAAGTATAATATGTACGGAACACAACTATTTTAAATACCTATAGAAAAGTAAAAATTAAAGTCGCACTTACAATAGAAATAGGGACAGATTGTTTTGTTGACTTCCATACACTTACATAATTCATTGAGGTCACTCCACAATGCAATGATGTCTCATATTCTACCAAATACACATTCATTTCGAGAAAATGTGTACATGGAGTTATGTTCGTGTGCGTCATACAAATTGAACAAAACGTGGATGAAAGGAGGAGAAGCCTTTTCCATTTGTGCCCTTTTGATGGTGGGTTTTTGTGATGTTAGCCGCCGCTATAACTATTTTCTTTGTCATTGGCCGGCTGATGTGGTATTCCAATCAGGCCAAATGGTTGATCTTCACCGTGTGGTTACCGTAAACCTACAGGATAAGTCCCAGAAGTGATTCCGGAGAAAGAGCTACGATAATCAAGTCAGTTCCTTCCCTAAAAGAGTATGTATTTCTCAGTTTAGTATTACTTACTGAACCAGTGTTTCTCTCTTTGTATTTATAGTAGATTACGCTTATAGTTCTGCATAACTAGGGTTTTAGATCGTGGGCTACATTATGGTTGCATCGTGGTTGGTTCGTAGCTGGGTCTTGGTCGTCATTCCGCCTTTCTCAGTTTGTGGCTGAGTCCTCTTAGAAATAGTTCCACCTTTCTGGGTTTGTGGTTGGCCAGACTTTGTCTCTATTAGTTCGTGATTGCACCTTGGGCTTAGCCTAAAGGCTAACAACCTCTAATTTATGGGATATGTATACACCATAACCCCCCCCCAGCTATGAAGTCAATAAAGCATGAAGCGATAACTGTGCTTGTAGAATGTGTGCAAAATATTATTCTGTTTATTCCCTAAATTATAATAACATGTTCATTATCAAAACAATGTAAACTATATTCGTGAAGTGTTGCATGCTTCTTGGCTATACCAACAAATTTGTTCAGATATCTATCCTTTAAAATTTGAATTCGAATTTGAAAATATAGGCATTGCGATAGGCTTTAGTTGTTTCGATTTTGTCTCTTTGGTATGAGATTTTTTCCCTTATTATTCGATATGTTGTTCCATATTTTCTCCCTTGCCGTTATCTTTCTTTTCCTTACAAGTGCTTTGAATTTGTTTCCTTAACTCCATTACTATTAACTGTATCACACCTATTTATACAACACCGCTTTCTCAAATTCTGAAAAAGGTAACTTGCTTTTTGACAGACATCCATCATTAATTTTCTAGCCGATTCAACTCCTCTCGACTTTTCTTTTTTAAAAAAATTAAATTCTGTACTTTATTGATTTTCCAAGCGTCTAAATCCTTCATCTTATTCCTCTCTTCTTTATTGTTCTTGTGCATCATTGTTGTTCTCCGTCAACTCATAAGTTTCTATGTCTTTAATCTTCTTTCCCTTCCTTAAACAATTCTCGTAATTGCAAATTTGTTCGTTGTTCCCATTCTATAATTTGTTTTCGTAATTTTTGTTCAAGATCTTCTGATTGTCTTCTCCGACGTGCATTATGTATTTCATTTTCCACTTTTCACCAGAATATACTCCCGGTATTCTGTAATTCTCATTAATAGGGTTTTTACCACAATCCTAGGAGCTATGTCTGCCCAAATGTTTACCCCTATTCTTGCAGATCTTTTCGTAGAGGATGGCCATGTTGACAATGTTAATTCTGGCAAGGATTCCAATCATTCTACCGGTTCTTCTACTGTTAGTGGCGTTCTTTCTGACTACTATTTGGAAATTTTAAAATATAATTTTCCATTCATGTCTTCGTTTAAAGTTAGAGCTCCTGGTAACTCCGAGAGTGTTTGTACTCCTTCCAATGGATACATCTCATGTTGTCAAGATTACCTTAAATTTGAACTTGCTTTTCCTTTATCCTAGCACATCGTAGATTTACTTTTACGTTATCAAATTGCATTATCTAAGTCTCGTCCTAAGTGTGTAGCCATCATTATGGTTTTCCCTCATGTGTGTGAACTAGCCCAAACCCTTTTTTCGATTGACATATTCTATAGCTTGTATCAACTTCAAAAGGTAAAAATTCATCTGATGAGTTCACATTTTACCCTATCATTCCTTCTGTTGAGCTTGTCACATGATTTCCTTGTAATTATGGTGTATGGCCAAAGAGTTTTTTTATGTGAAACTTGGTGATGAGTGCGAGAAAACCCTTAAAGTTTGGAATTATAATGTTCCCGAATCCAAACTTTCTAAGATAGATGTTTGACTTACTACTGACTCCGAGATTGTTTTAAGACTCAGAAAACACTCGATATGTCTTTGCCATGCTGATTATAAGAGCGAAGGTGTTTGTTTGCTGTCTTATCATTTCATTATGTCATGCTTGCTTTTATCTCTTATTCTTGACACTGCTTCTGACTTGTATTGTATACTTAATTGTGGATATGGATCTAGCTGGACGTTCCGTTGATAGGTCGTTTATTTCTAATGACAAAAATGAAGAAATGGAGGACACACCCGTCCATCTAAATGATACCATTGCTAATGATGTCTCTCAGGAGAACATCATTAAAACAAATTCTCAATTAATACCTACTGAAGGTAAAACAACTGAAGGGGGAGAAGTAGCTGTTGATAGTGCTACTGATTCCTCAAGAGGAATGAGGAGGAAGGAGTGGCCCATTGGTTTATCAACTGCCTTAGAACCTCCTGAAAAAACGGCGGACTAGTCATCCCGTTCTAAGGCTCCACCTCAAAGCAATAATTTACTGGTAGAAGGAACTATTCCTATTATTCTCTCCAAACTTTTGCTTCATGAAACGATGACCATGGTATGTTCACTAGAAGCTTAAAATATTTTTTTTTGATTTGGTATTCCCTTTTTGTGATGTCTAAATTTCATATTTGCTTGATCGTTTCTTTTTAAATGTTATAAGGTTGGTGAGAGTCTCTAGCTTGTCAGTGAGCGAGTTGCCAAATTTTCCAAGAAAGAAAGTTTTCTACTAGTGAAAAGAAGTGCAAGGCTATGAAGATCTTTCTTGAAGCTTCTGAGAAGTGTGCACTTGCCGCTGAAGAAGAAGCCAATAGAATCTTTTCCAAGTTAAAGGAGATACAAACTAATGGTCCTGGTTCGCCTAGCTACCCCTAAGTTCTTAGTGATAGGCTCTTTAAAATGAAGCCCATCTTCAATTTATTTGAGGAAGTTTCTAGTTTTTCTTGTAATGTTGGTTATTGCAAGGCTTAAATTGAACTGCATGAGTGGAACCCTACTATGAAGGTGAAGAAATTTTCTTCACTTGCTAAGTCTGAGGCAATACTGGAGCAGCAGAAGGCTGCGCTTAATGATGGGTTTATTCGTAGGATTTCTGATGGTGGATATCCTTTTGTCCTGCTATCATATATTTATGGTCTTCCCTCTTTGCCCTCTATCTATGAGCTGCAAAGTTGATTATCTTGAAAACTTCTCATTCGCTTCTCCTGCTCCTACACAAAATCCTAACCCATAGGCTTATGCACATGTGGAGGATTCTTCCTAAGACGCGAACTAGGAAAATTCTACTCTTGTTTTAAAGAATGCCCCTGCTTCTCATAACGATGTTAGTTAATTTTTATAGATGTGATTTGATTTAAGATTATATGAACTTTTGTCTATAACATATAATGGTACTATTGATTCGAATTTGGTGTTCCTACTCTAATTTTATATTTTCCCTCATATTTGTTCGTATGCAGGCTTTCAATATTTTGATAGACCATAAATATTTAAATCTTCTAGACTTTTTGGGATCTATTATTCGCTTTGAGCATCATCCTGTACTTATATCCTCTAATTTTCCCTGTCCTAGTAGGCTAGTTGAAGCAACCAGTTTCGTATCCCTTGAATATCTTGAGCTGCTTTTTGGTGGTCATGTTTCAAATGTTGGGAATTCTGACCTAGAATCTATCCCATTATATCTCAGATTGAATGTTTCTACTTCTTCATCATCTCTGTCTTCCTCTACAAATTTCCTATGTTGTAAGTTTGTTCTTGATGGTTACAATCTTGAATCCCTTGATAAAGATATCCTTCACACTTAGTTGATCTTGAATCTGTTTCCGTGTATATTCATTTTCTCAAGCTTCCCAGTCGCGGTCAAGAGTGGGCAATGTCACTAGGCATCCATCTTAAATATATGCTTCTTAGTGTTAATGATCTAGAGCTTGGATGGAAGAAGACTATGAATGAGTTGCAGGACTATATTCTTGAGTTAAAAAATATTTTGTGACGAACATAATAACCTTATTCAGTGGAAGCAACTAAACTTAGTTCAAATGATTTGTCAACAAGAAGAAGCAAAGAAATTTTTTGCAAGTATGAGTTATCAAAAAACTGGCATCATAGATAAGTAGTGTTTTTGTATTGATCAATTATTAGATCGTCTGAAAAAGAAGCAGGATGAATGCGACAATATTTTTACATGTTACGCGGGGTGGCTGAGCAGGTTTGACAAACAATTCTCTTTGAATGCCCAATTGCATAGTGATAATGATCACCTTTGTGCTAAGTGAGAACGCCTTGATTCATGTGTACATCAGCTTGAGAAAGCTTGTGCTGATTATAAATAAAAATTGAAGGCTGTTTAGGCAGGGCCTTCTAATTTCACTATTCATGGGAATTTAACTATAAATATTGGCGGTTAGAGGGTTAATTTGTTCGAGTCTATTAGGTCTCATATTTGTCAGTTGCAGGAGGAGATACACAACTTAGACGATTTGGATAAAAGCTATCAAGCCACTGTGGATGTAATGAGTGTTCAACTTGATCGCGAAGAATTTAGTCCCATAATTGACTTTTAGGCATATTATTTGAAGCATCTTGATCGTATGCAGCAAAGGGGTTTAACCCGCCATCCTCTTTACTTATATATTAAATGATGGTATGATCATATTTTATCTGAGGAGGGAAATCCAGCTAAGCAATCTCACCGCTCTGATAGTTCATTTTCTGCTGGTCCATATAGCACATTGAGATGTAGATAACTTTCTTTTGTTTAATGTAATAGTGTTCCCCTCTCCAAACGTTTTGAGTACTGTCTATGTACTTCAGTTTTGTGCTACCTTTTAATTTTCAATAAAATGATCTATTCATGTTTGTATTGCATTTGCTTTTGCTACTGTGAAGCTGCAAGTTCTATTGCTTGCTTTTATTGCTGATTTCATAGGCACGATTGCCTTTGTGTTGTGCGGAGCCACAAGATCCATTGCTTGCTTTTGTCGTTGTGTTCGTAGGCATATGTGCCTTTTTTGGAAGATCTATAACTGCAACATTTGAACTTATTTTGTGCAAATCTTCAAGATCTATTGCTTTATTTTGTCGTTGTTTTTGAAGGCATGTGAACCATTTTGCAAGATCTATAGCTTTCTGACTTGATTGTGCGAAGCCTCAAGATCTATTGCTTACTTTTGTTGCTGATTTTGAAGGCATGTGAGCCTTTTTGCAAGATCTATAGCTTGCCGAATTGAGTTTGCGAAGCTACATGATCTCTCTTGCTTGCTTTTGTCGCTTTTTCTAATTTTTTTGTTTACACTTAGCTTGTTTGTAGTTTGTTGTGTCTTGTTTACAACTACAATATAAGATATTTTTTCTGTTTGTGATGTGCTATAGTTTACTAATTTTTGCAACTATTGCTTAAAATGTAATTAAACTATACTATAAAAGATCTGCCCCAAAAAATATTTTCTGATATTGATTATATACGGTCACAATGACATTGCACTGGAAACCAACTGATGAAGCCAACAATTAAAAAGGCCATCAATGATCATATCATGGCTCATGTATAACTGAGATTTTCCTATCACCTACTAAGGATTTAAACATTGAGCTTCCTTAGGTTGGTCAAATGGCAAGTGTTTGGGATGCTGCTGCCATCTAACCTTTGTAGGTAGTAGCAATTGGATTGATGTGATTTTGTTACCCTGTACGGGCCTTCCCACTTTAGGCATAGTTTCCCTTTTTCTTCTGCCAGACTTGCTACGTCCACAGCACAAAATCGCCAATTTGAAATTGTGTCTTCTTAACCTTCTCATTATATGCTCGGGCCATCTTCTCCTTGTATATTGCCTTTGTGATTGTTGCATGTTGCCTTTTCTCCTCTAGTTCATCCTAATACAATCTTATCATTTTTGGATTATCACCATCATTGTATTTCGCCACTCTTAGGCTTGAGTTCCCGATTTCAACTAGTATTAATGCATCATGATCGTAATCTAAGCTTCATGGTGTCTCTCCAGTTGGTTCTCGTACTATTTTTCTGTATGACTATAGTGTGTTGGGTATCTCATCTACCCAACTAGTTCTCTTCCCCTCAAATATTTTTTTAATTCCTTGGACTATCATTCTGTTTGTTATCTCGACCAGGCCGCTAGCCTGGGGATGAGCTACAGTTGTGAATTTCTGCACAATCCCTAACTTCGAGCACTATTGAGTAAAGGTCCCACTTGTGACCTGTGTACCATTATCAGTGAAAATGGTTTCAAGCACGCCGAACTAACAAACTATATTTTTCTAAACAAACTTTCTTGTTACCTCTGTCATAACCATTCCCAATGGCTTCGCTTCTACCCATTTTGTGAAGAAGTCAATTGCTACAATTAAGAATTTTGAATTGCTAGCTCTTTTGGGGAATGGTCCAACCAAGTCAATTCCACATTTGTCAAATGGCCAAGCATAATATATTCCGGTTAATGTGGCCCGTGGCTTATGCGATACCGTCGCGTTGATTTGGCAGCTCTTTCAATTTAGCATGAAGTTGTGCGCATCATTGAACATGGTTTTCCATTATTACCCTGCTCAAATTATCTTCTTTGTGATTGTTTGAGATCCTTGATGTGTCCCACATAATCCTACATGAACTTACTTCATGATATCCCTTACTTGGGATGGTCCCACACATTTTATCCAAGGAGATAGGAAACCTTTTTTGTATAAGATTCCCCCTTCATAAGCATAGTTGTGAGATTTCAATTCCAATATTCTAGTCTGTGTCTTATCAGCTGGCGACTTCCCCATTTTCAAGTATTCCTTTAATGGTGTCATCCAATTTGCTTCTTCTGCATGGACTGTTGACACAGTTGTTTTGGCTATATTTCTAACTAGTATAACTTCTACATTCACACTATTTTGTCCCACCAAAGAATCAAAGCCAGCTGTCGCCAATTTACTTAAAGAGTCTGCCTTGGTATTTTCACTCCTTGGTATATTTTAAATATTAAAGTATTCAAGTTGGCCTATGAGTTGACAAACTCTTCTTAGATACTTTACCAACTGCTCCTCTCGCACCTAATAATCTCCACATACTTGTTGGACTGCTATTTGTGAATTGCTAAAGCACATAATGCTCTTAACCTTCATCTTGATTGTAAGAACTAATCCTCGTATTAGTGCTTCATATTCAACTTTGTTATTGGTGAGTGGGAAGTTGAAATGAAGAGAATATCTTTGTTCTCCCTCATCTGGGTTACCAATAGCAAACTTGCACCGCAGCATTCTTTGCTACACGCTTCATCAATAAATAGCTTCCATGCAATATCTATGCTAGACGGTTCCATGCTAGACGGTTTACCGATAACTTGTCTAGCGCTATAAAATCAACTACTAAAATGTCAAATCGGAATAACGGTTCACCCGTAGCGAAGGAAGAAGTTCAGACGATCAAGGAATCACGAGTCAGAACGGATCGCTCATGGGTGGCACCAACGACCCGTGCCAAAGGATTCAGCACCAGGGCATGGCACAGACCCCACCAAACACCACGGGCTGCACGTACATTCTTCAATCTTCACTCAAAAGTGGCTAAGTATTGGCGTAGATCGTCCCATTAATGTGGTCCACACCGTTCCAAGTGTAAAATACCGAGACCAGCCGAGGGGTCATAGAGAATCAAACGGTTCGTGCTAAGTTACTGATCAAGGAAAGCTTCCAGATGACTGTCCACACCAAGGGCCGTGACCCGCAAATTAGAAGCTCAAAACCGAGGCTGCTAATGATGTTCTAGGCCAAAAGCCACGGTTCATGATATTTATGTTCATGATATTATTGTGACTTGTTCTTGAATGTTAGAATTGCTTGAATAGTACACTCCATAAAAGCACACACTTTACTCTATATTCATGTTGGTGCAAATATTGATGCCCCCTTGGGAAGAGAAACCTCAGATGTGTTATTGGGTAATGGATTACATGTTCGCGTGGGTGTGTGGATGGGGGATCCGAGTAATAATTTGATTATTTTCCATCACACAAGTTTTAGCTGATTACGTAAAGTAATCTGATAGGTTGCGGGTAGAGATAGTTAAAAGTAGTAAGCTAGGGTTGTAAGAGGCCATAGTGTCATAGATAAGGTACGTGCCACCCTTTGCCTAATTCATAGGCCTTGGGGAGTAGAGCATTCATAGAGCATTCATAGGTCTAGTACTCCTTAGACATGAAATTCAAATAAAGATCTGAATTCCACATCATAAGATGAAAGTAGGCCTGTCAAATGGGTTAATTGGATAAACCCATTATCCAAACCCAATTAACCCATTATCCAATGGGTCTATATCCAATTAACACATTTATTAATGGGTCATAATGAGTTGGATCATAAATGGGTTGGGTCATTAAATGGATAACCCATTGGGTAATTGATGAGATAACTCATATGACCCAATGGGTTAAAATATGTTATCCAATAAGTCATTATCCAATAAGTCATTATGTAACTAACCCAATAAGTTATCATTCAATATTTTCTTCTGATTTGGGTTACAGGTTGTCATTATCCAATGGAATCGGGTATTAAATGCTCATTAGTTTTTGGGATTTGGCGGGATAAGAATAATTATGTTAATGGAAAATTTTTATCTCAATGGGTCTCATATTATGTTAACTCAATGGGAACCTATCAAATACCCAATAAATATCCAAAATTACCCAATTAAATTAATGTGTAATATTTAACATAAATATTCACTGTAATTCACAAATTATAAAAATTATAATTCACATATTATTCGAGTTTAATCTCGTACAATATTCGAGTTCGTACAGTATTTGAGCTTGTACAGTATTCGAATTCAATCTCGTACAGTATTCGAGTTCGTACAGTATTTGAGCTTATACAGTATTTGAATTCAATCTCGTACAGTATTCGAGTTCGTACAAAATTTGTACTCAATCTTGTACAGTATTCGAGTTTGTACAATATTGGAGTTCAATCTCGTATAGTATTCGAGCTCGTACAGTATCCGAGCTTAATCTCGTACAGTATTCGAGTTCATACAATATTCGAGTTCATACAATATTCGAGTTCAATCTCGTACAGTATTCGATTTCGTACATTATTCAAGCTCAATCTCATACAGTATTTGAATTCGTACAGTATTCAGCTCAATCTCGTACAATATTCGAGTTCGTACAATATTCGAGCTCAATCTCGTACAGTATTTGATCTCGAGCTCGATCCCAACTAATATTGTTCGTTAATTTCATCAAATTTACAAAGTAAACATATTATATATATATATATATTATTAAATATAATATAATAAATGATTATATATTAGGGAAAAATTAAATCATTTGTAATCAAACTTGTGAAAATTTAGTTATCTTGTGATATGAAATTATCCACGGATCACGCACTACCCAACCCAACTAAACCCACCCAAAATTATCCAATGGGTAACCCATTATCCAACCCAACTAAACCCAATAACTACAACCCAATTATATCCAGTAACCCAATGGGTCATTATCCAATGGGTCATTATCCAATAAATCTTATCCAATAAGTGAAAATAGTATATGGATACCAGTTATCCAACGGGTGACCCGATCCGTTTGACGGGCTTAGATGAAAGCAAGATAATAAGGAAAGAAAGAAAGAGGAAAGAATGTTTCTCTCTCTAGAATGCTCTTTAAATTACAAAATGAACTAACTAAAATAATATCTAACTCTAAGATAAGATAAAAGCATAGTAGACTAAGGCTATATTTATAGTAGCAGGGGATTGGGCCTAAAAATAGGCCCAAAAAGTGTGAAACCCTAGTTTGGCTGCCGCTTGGCGCAGAGTGTTGCGGATGGCGCAGTCTGTGCCGTGTACTAGGTCCGTGCTGGTAGGGATAGTTAAAAGTAGCAAGCTAGGGTTGTACATGGCCCTAGTGTCATAGATAAGGTTCTTACCACCCTTTGCCTAATTCATAGGCCTTGGGGAGTAGAGTATTCGTGGTGGAATGTCTGGGACGTAATCCCACTGGGGAGAAACAGATCTACATCATTGGTCAAACCCTTTTGTACTCCCTTAATTATGATGGTGGTGTCAATGTAGGGTTGCAAGCGCACCCGACACGATAGGTACGGGAAAGTGTATTGCATCGATCAAACCACATGTTATGAGCCCTCTATTAAGTTTGTGTAAATCTCTATGTGAATGAATGGAGGATCAAAGCATTAAATTAACCATGTTGCACAATTACTCCCCAAGTATTTAGTTAAATAGATTAATTGCTTTTTTACTTTTATGTTTTGTAGTTGTTAATTGAATAAACAAACCCCCCTGGTTTGCCATACTAGCTATTCCTATCACTTGTACAGATTGGCGACTTGTACAAGGTTGTGTTTGAATTGATTCTTAGGCCTTAGCATCTCTGTGAACATACCCAGGGCTTACCGCTAATTATCCTATCGGTAGCATACAATATCACAGAGATCTCCTTATAGCATCGGTTTTTTGGCACCGATTTTCAAAACCGGTGCCACAAATGTAATTGCACCATTTTAAAAATAATTTTAACACCAGTTTTTAATTTTAATTTTAATTTTAACACTAGTACTTTAAAAACTGGTGCTAAATTTTACAATAGCACTGATTTTGGAAAAAAATAGCAACGGTTTTTAAAAACCGATGCTAAAATTTTGAAAATTTAATTTTTCCCGCCAAAGAAATAGCCAAAAATTTTAAAATAGCACCGGTTTTGGAAATACTAGCTCCGGTTTTCAAATACCGGTGCTAAATATTTGTATAAAATTCTATCTTCCCGCCAAAAAATTCAAAATTTCTCCAGTTTTGGTTAAAAATAGCACCGGTTATAAAAGCTGGTGCTAAAAATTTAAAAATAGCACCGCTTTTTGTAAATAATAGCACCGGTTTTGTAAATAATCCACAAAACTTTTTAAAATTCTATTTTCCCATGAAAAATTTCAAAATATTGGTCAAAATTTTTTAAAGTTCAATTTTTCCGCCAAAGAATTCAAAAAACATGCCAAAAAAATTGAAAAAAAATTCCCAAAAATTTCAAATAATCTTGCCAGAAATTTCATGGGTGAGGAGCAGATTTTAACTAGTTAATGGTTAATCCTTATTTGAATTTCAATATATAAACTCTAATAACTAGGCTGACTTTCACTAATCAACAGTCAAACTGTACTTGACTTTCAATATATAAACACTAAAACAAATTTGACTTTAACTAATTAATGGTCAAAAATTATTTGAATTAGTATATAGTAAATACTAATAAAAATGTTTGACTTTGTCTAATCAACGATCATACATTACTTGACTTTCTTTATATAAATACTAGTGACTAAACTGACTTTAACTAATCAATGATCAAACATTACTTGACTCTCTCTATTTAGAAACACTAGTGACTAAGCTGACTTTAACTAAACAACGGTTAAACTTTACTCGACTTTCAATATATAAACACTAATAACAAGGTTGACTTTGTCTAATCAACGGTCAAACTTTACTTGAGTTTCAATAAATAAACACTAATAACAAAGTTGAATTTAACTAATTAATGATCAAACTTTATTTGAATTGGTATATAATAAATACTAATAAAAATGTTTTACTTTGTGTAATCAATGGTTATACCTTACTTGACTTTCAATATATAAACATTAACAAAAAAGTTGACTTTAACTAATTAACGGTCACACTTTATGTGATTTAGTATATAAAAATACTAATAAAAATGTTTGACTTTGTCTAATCAACGGTCAAACCTTACTTGACTTTCTATATATAAATACAAGTGACTAAGTTGACTTTAAGTAATCAACGGTCAAACTTTACTTGACTCTCTCTATAAAGAAACACCAGTGACTAAGCTGACTTTAACTAATCAACGGTCAAACTTTACTCGACTTTCAATATATGAACATTAATAACTAGGTTGACTTCGTCTAATCAACAGTCAAACTCTATATGACTTTCAATATATAAACACTATTAACAAAGTTCACTTTAACTAATTAACGGTCAAAATTTATTTGAATTATTATATAATAAATACTAATAAAAATGTTAAACTTTGACTATGAACTGCCAAACCTTACTTGACTTTCTATATACAAATACTAGTGACTCAATTAACTTTAACTAATCAATGGTCAAACATTACTTGAATTTCTATTATGTAAACATTAGTAACTTAGTTGAATTTAACTAATCAACGGTCAAACTGTACTTGACTTTCAATATGTAAACACTAATAACAAAGTTGACTTTAACAATTTACCGGTCAAACTTTATTTGAATTAGTATATAATAAATACTAATAAAAATGTTTGACTTTTTGTAATCAACGGTCAAACCTTACATGACTTTCTATATATAAATACAAGTGACTAAGTTGACTTTAACTAAGCAACAGTCAAACTTTACTTAACACTCTCTATTTAGAAACACTAGTGACTAAGCTGACTTTAACTAGGCAACGATCAAACTTTACTCGACTTTTAATATATAAACACTATTAACTAGGTTGACTTTGTCTAATCATAGGTTAAGTTTTACTTGACTTTCAATAAATAAACACTAATAACAAAGTTGAATTTAACTAATTAATGGTCAATTTTTTTTGAATTGGTATATAATAAAGATTAATAAAAATGTTTGACTTTGTCTAATCAACGGTCATACCTTACTTGACTTTCAATATATAAACACTAATAACAAAGTTGACTTTAACTAATTAATGGTCAAAATTTTTTTGAATTAGTACATAATAAATACAAATAAAAATATTTGACTTTATCTAATCAACGGTCAAACCTTACTTAACTTTCTATACATAAATACTAGTGACAAAGTTGACTTTAAGTAATCAATGGTCAAACTTTACTTGACTCTCTCTATATAGAAACACTAGTGACTAAGCTGAAGGAAGCTGAAGTGACTAAGGGACTCTCTCGAGGTGATTTCTGGGCAATTTCTGGGCGAAAAAGGTGCAACCTTCTCCCACGATCTACGGGAGCATTTTCGTTCGATCAATCGGTAAATCTAGGCCTGTTACCAGATTATTCAGATTTCCTATGGGATTCTGATCATAATCATCTCCAGGTTGGGGTTTTCCAATGTTTTCCCACCGGCATTGCGAGGGTTTCTCAAAACAGGTTCTTCTTAGTCATTTTGGTTTTGAACTTAGCTCGATTCCTGATTGAGTACTTGAGCTTTATTCAACTGTTTGAGGACTTGGATTGTGTATCTGTTTGTGTCTCTGTCTGTGTACTTGTTTGAGTAATATCTGGACTATGTACCATTTTCATCTGCACATATACTAATCCCCTGTTGCTGGGAAAGGTATTAGGACTTTCTGTATTGTCTCTTCGAAGTAGATTGTTGTGTGGGAGATAAGTTAGTCTCCCTTGTGCATCTGATACGTTAGTCAAATTTTTTTCCTAACCCCCTCTTGTCTTCTCTTACTATCACTGAGAACGGGAAAGCATGGACCAAACTCTTCCATCACCCCCTGCCACCAAATCGGAAAATCATCTGGCCTGAATGAACAGGTTGACACGACCTTCAAGTCCAGAGAATGGCACGATCCACTCTTAGAGAGAAAAAGGGCTTGGGACGATGCTGATATCGCCTTGAACAAAGTAGACATTACTACAGACCAGGATGTGGATTGTGTCCTCTCAGAGGAAGAAGTTAACAAGGAGCAAGTCCTCCCAGGTTCCTTCCCAGGTACACATGCATTCAGAAATTGCTCATGGCAAAGTGGGGTGTCCAGTGTTGGGTTCAGACAATGACGAATGGGTATCTAAAATTCGGATTCAAAACAGCGGAGAACAGGGACAAAGTGCTACAGGGTCCGGACCATTTCCTCCACGGTAAAAAGTTATTCATTATTCCTCTACCTGAGTCTGGGAAGTACGACATGCGCATCATGGCCAAGAAACCGATCTGGATTCGCATGAACTACCTACCCAAGTCTTGCTGGCACAAAAAAGCCCTCGAGAAGATAGATTCCACTTTAGGAGATCCCATCCTCATGGACAATGGAACTCAAGACCTCATGGGCTACTACGCTAGGATTGTAAATTCCGTATGCCTGATGGAGCTACCCACTCACAACGGATACTTTATGACTACTGCAAACCGTGGTACCCTAACTGCGGAGAAAATACACACCTCTTTGAAGGTTGCGATGAATTCTTTCAGGCCAGGGACAGGGTTTTTCAGGAACGCATGGCTAAAAGAAATTGAGATGAAAACTTCGACAAAGGTGTTCAGCCTAGATGGGTAAATGAAGAAAAAAACCCAGATGGGGAGCTCTCCCGCACAAATGGAGACACAGTTTTGGGTTCTACATCAGACAATTTAGGACCTAGCACCACGGGTCAAGAAGTAAACTCGGTAAAGGAAAAGTATGACGACACAAAGGTGGTCATGGAGATGGGCCGGGACAAGGAAACAGGAGATCCTACACCACTGGGCTCTCAGGTCCGTCTCAGTGATGATGTCAGCTTGGTGGAACCACCAGCTTACGGTGATGTAGACAGACCAATGAATGGTGCAGGAAGCATACCAGACAGTATGCTCCATCCGGAGGCAAGAAGGAGCAACCCCACTAGGGCAGGAAGACCTCCCGCGCCTAAAGGAAAAACCATAGTTGAGAAACATTTGTTCAAGAGCAGCGGCAGAACCAGATTTTCCTCCATGCTGCTCAACCAATCGAAGAAAACTTACCAATGAGTAGCGGAAGTAGCAAAGAGCTCCTCTTCAAATGATAGCAGTAAAGGCGGCGGTCCGAGGCCTAAAGGGATCTTCAGTCCCCAATGAATGCGGCCTGCCTAAATATACGGGGCCTTGGCGCCCCAAAAAAAGGAGATGGGCGAAGAACATCATCTCTGAAAACAATGTCGGGTTGTTAGGTATTCTGGAAACAAAGTCAAGTGAACGAACACTGAACAACTTCATGAGGAGTCTCGAAGAATGGAGATACACCCACAATTTTGAAATGGAACCTAATTCCAGAATTCTTGTTGTTTGGGACCCCAAAAAGTTCTTTGTTGAGGCAACGGGCAAAATGGCACAGCTTATCCACCTTAGAGTACGAAACCTATCATTGAATGTGCAATTTCTTTGCACTTATACGTATGGAAACAGTGAGGGAAGATTACACAGACTGCCCCTTTGGGCAGAGTTGAAGCGATACGGTGCAAACCTTGACTCACCATGAATGGTTCTTGGCGATTTTAACGCCATCCTCAGTGTCAATGATCATATGGGTAGCACATCCCCCAGTGTCTACCAAATGAGAGAATTTCAAGAAGCTTGTACTGCCTGTGGTCTGAGGGACGCTCCAGCAATCGGGGATCATTAACATGGCACAATATGGATTTCACAATTAGGCGTAAACTGGACCGCGTCCTCCTGAATAAAAAATGGGACGAAGACTCCTGCCGTACCACCTTTCTTCCTGGATCAGCCCTCTCGAATCACCTACCTTTTGTAATAGCTTTAGCACAAGATAATGAGTAGCTAAATAGACCCTTCAGGTATCAGAATATGTGGAATGCGCATCCAAGGTGCAAACAGGTAGTGCATGATCACTGGTCACCAGCGTTACAAGGGGTCAGACAGTATGTTTTATGCCACAAACTACAAAGATTGAAGAAACCCCTTAAGGAGCTGGGGAAAAGGGATTTTCACCACATTTCCGAAAAGGTGAAAAGAGCAGATATAGAGTATGCGAACATGTTGAAAAGTTTAATGTCGGAGAAGGCATCACATGAAATGATACACCAACTGACTATTCTCAAGCAAACTGCTTTGCTCTTCTACATGGCGGAGTCGAAATTCCTAACCCAAAAGGGAAGAATAAACTTTGTCACTTTGGCGGATAAGGCCACAAGTTTTTTCCACGGCTTAGTGGCCAACAGGAAAGGGGGCGGAGTCCCAGCAATCCTGGACGCTGATGAAAGGTTAGTCACATCCAGCGAGAGAAAAGGGGCATTACTTGCGGAGTTTTATAAGGGCTTATTCGGTACAGATGTTCCACGTACACCAATCGACCCAGATATAATCCGTCCAGGCCCTTTACTTACCGACATGGAGAGAACAACACTGAGCCAAGAAATCGAAAGATATGAAATAAAGTCAGCCCTCTTCTCCATGTCCGATGATAAAGCACCGGGCCCTGATGGCTTCACTGCGGTTTTTTTCAAAAGTCAATGGGAGATCGTGGGCCAGGATGTCACATAATCGGTCTTGAAATTCTTCCGCACTGGTGAACTGCTAAAAAGGCTAAATCATACCGCTGTTGCACTTATTCCCAAGAAAGAAGTCAACCTAAGGGTGGCTGACTTTAAACCCATCTCCTACTGCAATATCATTTACAAGGTTATCTCCAAAGTCATCGCAAACGGAATCGACCCTCTCCTCCCTGGCCTCATTGACCCCTGCCAAGCAGCGTTCGTAAAGGGATGGAAACTTTCTGATAATGTCATGATGGCCCAAGAGATGGTGCGGGGCTACGGACTATCACGATCCTCTCCACGCTGTACGGCTATGGTAGACCTTGCAAAGGCATTTGACACAGTTTCCTGGGATTTATACAGGAGGTACTAAATGGCCTAGGCTTCCTGCAAGCATGGGTTGATAGAATTATGGAATGCGTAACAACATCGACTTTCTCCATTTTGATAAATGACAAATTGTGTGACTTCTTCAAAGCCAAAAGGGGACTCCGACAAGGTGACCCCCTATCTCCCCTACTATTTGTCATTTGTATGGAATACCTTTCCAGGTTACTGAAAAACAGGGCAGAAACCACTCCGTTCTCCTATCACCCGAGATGTGAACACCTAAAAATCACCCATTTGGCTTTCGCGGATGACTTGATGAGTTTTTCGAAGGCAGACCAGAATTCTGTTCATACTATCATGTCTGTTCTAAATAATTTCCAACAGACCTCATGCCTAGCCATCAACGCCGCAAAGTCAAAATTCTTCGGAGTGGATATAAAGGAGGACTTAAGCTTCACAGGTATTCCGTGGGCTACCTTTTTGGTTAGGTACTTGGGTATCCCGTTGGATTCCAGTAAAATGAAAGTCTCTCAGTTTCATGCACTTCTCGACAGTGTCGACAAGGAAATTGCAAGATTCAAAGGTCATACATTATCTTATGCGGGGAAACTGGAACTCATAAAATCCATGGTACAGGGAATTGTTGGATTCTGGATACAGCACTTCATCATCTAGGGTAATGTAATGGATTCACTAGAACAAAAATGCAAACATTTCCTGTGGCAAGAAAAGAAACAGAATAAGTTTTCCTGGAAAAAGCTTTGTACCCCGAGGAGTAATGGGGGTTTGGGAATTTGGGACTTCAAGACATGGAATATGGCCGTCCTCGCACAATAACTATGGGATATTCACTCACAAAAGGTCACCCAAGGACGAGTTCCTGAGTACGAGCAATATATGGAATGTACACCCAAGGACTCCGTGTGGTAGAATCTCGGAGAAGTTCTCACTCTACTTCACGAATCTGTGTGAACTACGAGACAGCCTAGTTATCATGTGTGGTGGCTCAAGGGAAACACTCATCAACTTGTTGGCGGTTTGGATAGGATCTGGAAAATTCACGGCGATGGCCCATGATCATTTCCACAAGTTTACTTACCCTCACCTGTATGATATATCCACCCTCCCAAGGCCAAGTTTCTTCAAATCAATTTGGAGTGGATCGATACCCCCTGGTTCTCCTTCATTACATGGCTTGCATCACTTAGTCATCTTCAAACCAAGGATAGGTACCACGGAGGACATGACAAACCCACAGACCACATCTGTTGCCTATGTCGCTCCGATGTAGAGACACACGATCACTTGTTCTTCCAATGTGATTTTGTCAAACCGATATGAGATAGAGTGTGAAACTGGATTGGATTGAGATGAGCCACTACCTCCATTGCAGCCTCGGACAAATGGATCAGAAGACATGTAAGAGGATCGAAATTGAAATGAAAGATGGGTCCACTGGCGCTGACAACCACAGTGTATTACATATGGAGTGAAAGGAACGGAGTTCTCAAAAAAGGACTTCGCCCGGACTCGGCTAGGGCTTTCAAACTTATCCAAAAGGACTGCTACCTCATCCTCAACAGATTATTCCCGCATGAACTACTGTTCTAGACAGGGATCCTTCCCTAACAGTTGGAAAAAATGAGAAAGTTCTTTCTCCTTTCCCAAAAGTTTCTTCTAGGTAAGCTTAGTGGAGGCCATCGATACCACACCCGGGAGGTAAACATTTCTTTGGCAGGTAACAACAGATGCAAACATCTACATGGCAGCCAATACTCAAGGGGATCTGCCCTCGAAGGGATCACACCCTCGAAGGGGCTCTGTCCTCGAAGGGATCATACCCTCGAAGGGGCTCTGCCCTCAAAGGGGTCATACTCTCGGAGGGGCTCTGCCCTCGAAAGGGTCATACCCTGGAAGGGGCTCTACCCTCGAAGGGGTCATACCCTCGAAGGGGTCATACCCTCGAAGGAGCTCTGCCCTCGAAGGGGTCATACCCTCGAAGGGGTCATACCCTCGAAGGGGCTCTGCCATCGAAGGGGTCGTACCCTCGAAGGGGTTCTGCCCTCAAAGGGGTTGTACCCTCGAAGGGGTCACATCCTTAAAGGGGCTCTACCCTTGAAGGGGTCATGCCCTCGAAGGGGCTCGGCCCTCGAAGGGGCTATGCACTCGAAGGGGTCCGGGAAAAAAAATAAATTTACACGATGAACCCTTACTTGACTTTAAATATATATATATACTAATAACAAAGTTGACTTTAACTTATTAACGGTCAAACTTTATTTGAATTAGTATATAATAAATAATAATAAAAATGTTTGACTTTGTCTAATCAATGATTAAACCTTACTTGACTTTCTATATATAAATACTAGTGACTAATTTGACTTTAAGTAATCAATGGTCAAACTTTACTTGACTCTCTCTAGTGTGTGTAATTTTCACACACTGAATGTGCGATCGGAGTCAACGGCTCTGTGCCTTTGTCTTCTACAACCTCAAGCACAGCCGATATGGCGGAGCCACAGCCTACATCCACCAACCCTCCAATTTCATACGCCCATGCTGTGAACCAAGAACTCCGCAAAGCTCTCAATCTCTCTTCCTCAAATCACCATGATGTTCACAGCGCTCCCTTTCACTCCAAAATCAAGAATTGATCATCTGGGAGAACCTGGTCTCCATTTCACGGAGGAGGAATGCCTAAAATTGGAGGCCTCCCTCAAATGGACGTTGATTGGGAAGTTCTCGCGCAGCCGGCCAAACTAGAAAAGCTTCGGAAAGATTTTTACACAGTCGGATTCAAAGGTCACAACAACATCACTTTGCTGGATAACAAACATAATTTTATATCCTTTTCTCTACCTGATGATTATTATCGCTTTTGGCTTCATAAAATTTGGAACTTTGGTTCTTACTCTATCTGAATAACAAAATGGGTTCCTAATTTTAATCCTAATGCAGATTCCCCAATCGTCCCAATATGGATTTCCCTCTATGGTCTGCCACAGCAATTTTTTGATTACAATGTTCTTATGTCTATCGGTAACATTATTGGAACTCCAATTAGGGTAGATAGGGCGTCTATCAATAGGACTAGACCTCATGTGGCAAGGATTTGTGTCAAATTAGATGTAACTAAACCTATGCTGGAAAGAATTTGGCTAAGCTTTAGAGATATAGGTTTCTGGCAATACATTGAATATGAAGGTGTGCCTTTTTACTGTTCTCATTGCCTCAAACTAGGACATTTAGATACAGCTGAAAGTTTGATAAGAACTCATCTAGATTCACTCCATGGAAATCTCAAGGCAATTCATTTAAAGAAGGTAATGAAACCATTTCCATTGATGAAAAGGGTAGATATAAAGGTAAAGGAAATGGTACTTCTTCAACTGGTATTTATGGTCCAAAGCCACATTTGTTTATAAGAGTTAAGTGGATAACAATGTTCAGCAGATATCTCAGGATAATAATTCTTCACTAGAAGACTCACAGCAGAACACAGGTGCAAGTTCTGAAGACTCGATCCTTAGACAAGGATCACAGGTTCCCTCTAGTACTCATGAGACTGCTAATACATCTTTATATCCTGAAAAACAACTTGTAGTTACTGAGTTGGACTCAAGGCAGGAGGATAAGAATGAAGAAAATCCTTTAAAACAGATCGAAACTATTAGCCTCTCATCTGTATCTCCAAATTTTATCTCAGATATCAACATTCCCACCAATGGCCAAATTATCCCTAATTTTTTTGCACTAAATCTTTCTCAAGATAAAAATATAGTCCCACTCCCAGGAAAGTCTAATGGTAAACAACACAAGAATAACTCTACTGAATCAATCAACTTAGATGATGCTCCTAATCTGTTGGCAAAATCTGGTTTTAATACACTGGAAACAGAAATGGGGGAATTTAAATCCAAAGCTAAAAAAAATACCCATACAGATATCCAAATCACTAATAACTCTGATGATACTCTTGACTATATAGAAATAAATGGAGGTAATTCCCCTCTTCTATCATCTAGTAAGAAATCTCTCAAACCTCTGGATTGGATTAATACAGAAACTTTCATTAAGCAACAGGAAAAAATTCTGAAACAAGGGAATCTTAACTTTGATGAAATAAAGGAAAATCTATTTAACGATCAACTAACGATCAACTAAGATTAAACAATATTCTCAAATTTAACCAATCAGAGGTCAAAAATAAACAGAGGAAGTATACCAAAAAAGACTACTCCTCCACATCGAAAACGGTTTTCACCTGTTCCTCATTGAACCTTTCCAAAACATATCAATGATTAGTCTTAATATATGTGTATGGAATATTAGAGGAATAGGTAACAAACCTACTCAAATCCGTTTAAAAGATATTAAAAGACGTAATTCAATCAAACTTTGTGCTCTAATAGAACCTTTACTGAATCCTAATCAAATACAAAACATATCCAAAGAGTTAGGTTTTAGCAAATCTTATGCAAATCCAATTAACAAAATCTGGGTAATGTGGGATGAGAACATTTCAGTAGACATATATAAAGTAGAAGATCGGGTGGTTATTGTGAAAGTCAAATCTCCCAATCTGTCCACTGAATGTCAGCTCAGATTTATCTATGCTAAGCACACAATCCATGAACGGAACAAACTGTGGCAAGTCTTAGCAACTCTAAAAAAAGAATCCTTGTGCTTAATAGGTGATTTTAATGTCATTACAAAAAATGAGGAATATTTAGGGAATTCAACTCCTAATCAGAACAGTATAAAGAATTTTAACACTTTCCTTAATGATCAAAACTTTACTGAAATCCCTACCTCTGGCAGCTTGTTCACTTGGACTGGAATGAGAACAAAGGGCAGTGTATGGAAAAGGCTTGATAGAGGGATATCAAAATAATATATGGTGGTCTAATTTCCCTAGCTCTAAAATTAAAACACTATCTAGAGAAGGCTCTGACCATACCCCTCTAATTCTATTTGTATCTAATACATCCTCTATGACTACTTCAAAACTCTTCAAGTTCCAAGAATGCTGGGTACCTCATCCCACTTTCGTGAAGCTAGTGGAAGATGCTTGGAGTGCACATACCAGTCATCAAGGGATGAAAAGATTAATTTTCAAACTTAAAAACTTAAAGCAAGCCCTTAAAATCTGGAACAAAGAAGTATTTGGTAATACTTTTCATGTTGTTCATATAAGTAAGGATCTGTTGGTTAATGCTGAAAAAGATTTACAACAGGATGAATCCAGTAACACCATACAAGCCTTAAATCTAGCTAAGGCAAAGCAGAAAATAACTCTAAATAATCAGGAAATATTTCTAAAATAGAAATCAAGACTAAAATGGATGAAAGAAGGTGATGTAAATTCAAAATTCTTTCATCAATCCATTTTAAGTAAACATAAAAGGCAAACAATCTCTCTAATCAAAACTAATGATGTGACCTGGCTAAATAATATAGAAGATATAGAGAAAGAAGTTGTTAGCTTCTTCTCCAATCTTGTTACTGATGAACAACTGGATCCATCAGGAGTTAATACAACATGGATACTGGAAAATATTCCAAAAGTTGCAACCAATGAAATGAACTCTAATTTACTTAAACAAGTCAGTATGGAAGAGTTAACTAACATAGTTAATTCCATAGATAGCCATTCAGCCCCAGACCCTGATGGTTTCTCTGGATTCTTTTACCATAAATGTTGGGATATTATAAAATCTGATGTGATGATGGCAGTGGAAGAATTCTTTGCTGGAAAAGACATTCCCAAAGCCATCTCATCAACTCAAATAATATTAATACCCAAAAAAGATGTATGTTCATCATTTAAAGATTACAGACCTATAAGCTTATGCAATTTCTCAAACAAAATTCTTTCAAAAATACTTTCAACAAGACTTAAAAGCTATCTAGATATTATAATCAGCCCAGAACAATCAGCATTTGTTTCTGGAAGAGAAATTGCTGATAATGTTCTCCTCATGCAAGAATTCACTAACCACATACACTCAAAAACAAAAGGGCCTAATATGATTATCAAACTGGACATGATGAAAGCATTTGATAGAGTTTCTTGGTCATTTTTAGTAAATATCCTTATCAAGCAAGGTTTTTCCAAAGTCCTAGTTGACCTAATTATGAGGAACATCAAATTTGCATATTTCTCAATACTGATTAATGGAAAAACAGTGGGGTTTTTCCCTACATCTAAGGGTTTAAAACAGGGTGATCCTTTATCCCCTCTTCTTTTCATACTAAAGGCTGAAGCCTTTTCACAAAACCTAAATTTTCTATACCAATTCGGAAATATTCAGCCCTACAAACTACCCCTTGGGATGAAATCATCATCACATCTTTCCTATGCTGATGACACAGCAATCCTTTTGAAATACACAAAACGGGGATTACAAACGATAATGAACTTTCTGAAATCTTATGAATTGGCTTCTGGTTAGAAAGTGAATTTTGAGAAATCCACTTTTCATATATCAAAGCACACACCTAACAGAATCACGACATTAATCAAAAGGGAAACAAACATGCTGGAAGGATCCATTCCATTTAAAAACTTGGGATGTCCTATTTTCACAGGAAGGGTTAAAAATTCTCTTTTCCAAGGCATGCTACTTTCAGTTCAAAATAAAATCAATCACTGGCATAAGAAGCTTCTATCTCCAGCTGGAAGGGCAATACTAATTAAACATGTTCTGTCCTCAATGCCAATACATCTTATAACTGTGTTGAAGCCAACTCAACACATTATAAGTCAAATTCATTAACTCTTGCTAGATTTTTCTGGAATAATAACTCAGACAATACACTAAAAATAGAATTTGGAAATTTTATCCTAAATTTTTTTTCCTACAAGGGAAAATGGATTAAATTTCAAAAATTTGAACACTTTAACAAAATCTTTCTCACTCAAAATGTGGTGGAAACTTCAGATAGGGAAATCATTATGGGCTAAAATTATGTGGTCATGAGTGACACTCATAAAACATCCAGAACTTGGAAAAGAATCAAAGAGGTGCAACACATAGCATTAAGTAACACAAAATTCCTTCTTGGATCTGGTTTGGTTTCTTTTTCGAATTCTAATTGGACTTCTGTGGGACCTCTAACTGATCACTTACTTAATCCATCTGAATTTCCATATCAAAACTTAACAGTGGCTGATTACATACAGAATAAAATATCTTATTCTGCCCAGATCAGGAATTGCCTCCCTGATCACATTTTCCAAATTCTGGAACTGGAATATAAACTATTTCCAAGTTATGATGATTCCCTCATATGGAAACCTACTCAGACAGGAGCTTTTACTGTTAAATCAGCTTATGAGCTGATAAGAAAGAAGAAAATGAAGATACCCTCTTACCCTCATCTGTGGTTTAAACTTTTACCAAAGAAAATTATTTTATTTAACTAGAAACTTTTAAATAGACTAATAGCTCTTCAAAATGTGCTAGAGGATTTCCAATTTCATCTCCCCTCAAGATGTTGTTTCTGTTTTAATGAGTCTGAAACTATCCATCACTGTTTAATTCTTGTGTGAAGGTCAACCAAATCTGGAAACTAGTGAACTCTACTTTCAGTTTGCCTAATAACACATTTCAACTTTTGTGGGATAGAGTCTATTTTTATTGGAATGTCTCTTCCTCTGATGGATCCTTTGCAAAGTTAATCAGATTCGTACCTTCTGTATTACATTGGTACCTGTGGTGTGCCAGATGTACTTACATATTTGAGGGTACAAAACTAGATATAGTGTTCATTTTCAAGCGAATTTTATATCATTTTAATGATACCTTGTTGGCATTCAAACTGGATTTCAAATGGGCATTATCTCATATACCAACACTGCTGAGTCAGAAACCTATAAGACATAGACTAATAAGAATCATTAAATGGTTACTACCTTCAAAATTCAAAACTCAATACTGATGGTTCTTTTCTTTGCAATGGTGTTGCTGGTATCAGATGCATAATTAGAGATCATGTTGGTCAGGTAACTGTAGCTTTGTCAAAATCCATCTCGGCTGAATCTGTTTTGCAGGCTGAAACCACTGCTCTATTACATGGTATTCATCTTGTTCAAGAACGAGGCATCATGAGTATTAATATCGAAAAAGATTCAAAAGTCCTGCATCGTATGATACAACAACAATTCAAGATTCCATGGAAATTACTCCCAATGATGAGGGAGATTTGGAACCTACTTTAAGGAATGAACTACTCATTGCAACACATTTTCAGAGAAGCCAATGGCGCTGCTGACTCATTTGCAAAAATGGCTAGCCGCAAGCAGGTAAATAACATCTATGTTTCTGCAGGTTTGCCTACATTAGTGGCTGGACAAGTAAAGCTAGATGCGGAAGGAACTCCTCATGTTAGATTAGAGTAATTTGATAACTATGTACTTATTATTCCATGATTGTATCTGTTGATCTTTAGGTTAGTGCAGGTTAATGTAAAGTTTTCAAAGATCATCCGATGAACTCTCAGAGGTAAGGTATTAAGCCCCCATCTTTTTCTGTATCTTTTAATTTAATTAATAAACGGGTAGGGGTCTGCCAAACCCCCCACCATCACAGGTGGATTTATCTAAAAAAAAACTTGACTCTCTCTATATAGTAACACTAGTGACTAAGGTGACTACTTTACTCGACTTTCAATATATAAATACTAATAACTAGGTTGCCTTTATCTGATCAATGATTAACCCTTACTTGACTTTCAATATATAAACACTAATTAACAGTCACACTTTATTTGATTTAGTATATAATAAATACTAATAAAAATGTTTAACTTTGTCTAATCAATGATCAAACCTTACTTGACTTTCTGTATATAAATACAAGTGACTAAGTTGACTTTAAGTAATCAACGGTCAAACTTTACTTGACTCTCTCTGTAAAGAAACACTAGCGACTAAGCTGACTTTAACTAATCAATGGTCAAACTTTACTCGACTTTCAATATATGAACATTAATAACTAGGTTGAATTTGTCTAATCAACAGTCAAACTCTATATGACTTTCAATATATAGACACTAATAACAAAGTTCACTTTAACTAATTAACGGTCAAACTTTATTTGAATTATTATATAATAAATACTAATAAATGTTTAACTTTGACTAATGAACTGCCAAACCTTACTTGACTTTCTATATACAAATACTAGTGACTTAATTGACTTTAACAAATCAATGGTCAAACTGTACTTGACTTTCAATATATAAACACTAATAACAAAGTTGACTTTAACAAATTAACGGTCAAACTTTATTTGAATTAGTATATAATAAATACTAATAAAAATGTTTGACTTTGTGAAATCAACGGTCAAACCTTACATGACTTTCTATATATAAATACAAGTGACGAAGTTGACTTTAACAAAGCAACGGTCAAACTTTACTTGACACTCTCTATTTAGAAACACTAGTGACTAAGCTGGCTTTAACTAATCAATGATCAAACTTTACTCGACTTTCATTATATAAACACTAATAACTAGGTTGACTTTGTCTAATCAACGGTCAAGCTTTACTTGACTTTCAATAAATAAATAACTAATAACAAAGTTGAATTTAACTAATTAATGGTCAAACTTTTTTTGAATTGGTATATAATAAAGATTAATAAAAATGTTTGACTTTGTCTAATCAACGGTCATACCTTACTTGACTTTCAATATATAAACACTAATAACAAAGTTGATTTTAACTAATTAATGGTAAAAAATTATTTGAATTAGTATATAATAAATACAAATAAAAATATTTGACTATATCTAATCAACGGTCAAACCTTATGTAACTTTCTATACATAAATACTAGTGACAAAGTTGACTTTAAGTAATCAACGGTCAAACTTTACTTGACTCTCTCTCTATATAGAAACACTAGTGACTAAGCTGAGGAGAGGCGAAAATAGGGCGCAACCCTGCACTGTTCATTGTGTCAGGTTTTCACCAGATCTCTCTTCCACAGCTCCCCTTCTCTAGCAAGGAGCCCGACATTAATGTTGGGCTCCTCGCTGGGAGTGTTTCTATGTATGGTTTGCCTTGGTTTTGGATGATTTGAATTCGGGATCTGGGTCCCCGTTTTGCAAAACAAAGCTTGTTTCTTAAACTTTTGGAGGAAGATATGCAGTCCGAACATGGATTTGGAAAACCCATAGCCTCTTTATGGGTTTTCTGGGATGAAGACTTACTTTTCGGTCTTCAAGCTAGGAGCTTTTGGGTTCTTGAAGTTTGAATATCGGACTTTTCAAACTGGAATTTGAAGACCCACGGGAGGAAGACCTACACACCGGTCTTGAGGAGTGAAATTTCCTCCTGGAGGAGGAAGAAGAAGTTCCGGTGGGGGAGGAAGACCCGTACCCGATGCAAACATGGAGAGCTTGGCGAACACCCATGTAAGTCTTGCACTATACAAATTTTGTGCGGACTTTAATGGATGAATTTCTTGTGCGGATTTTCTGGGGATTTGTTGTGCAAATTTTTGGGGAGGAACTTGTCATCTGGGAGGCTATTTTCGGTTTCATTTAGCGCAATTTTTATAGAATCTATTTTTTGGTGAGGCCTCCTGTGGAAAGAAGTAATTCATACGCTAAACCCGTGTGGATTGCTGTGGTACTCTATTTTGAGAAGTTTTTACAGGGAACAGGAGAAGCTTTGCATATTTAATTTTGTAGAGTGTGTGGATTGTCGTCGCATGCTGGGATTATTTTTGTAGGAAGAATTGGACTGTTTATGAGAATTTACGTGGGTTAGTGGCCTGTAAATATGATGTTCATAGGAGATTAATTTTAATGAAGGGCCTCAGGCATGGAAATTATTAGCACTTGGGTCAGTTCTAATCGATTCGGGTAAACTTGTGCTCAAACCTCGAGCCCGACCGGCCTAGCTTGTGTCCAAAACCCAGCCTTGCCCCCAGGCCTTGCTAGTGCCCAAATCCTGGTCACCATCCGGCCTTGCTTGTGTTTAAAACCTGGGCAACCTCCGGCCTTGCAAGTGATCAAAACCTGGCCTGGCCGCCTGGCCTTGCTCCCAGTAATCCACCCAGCCTCGCTCGTGCTCAGAACCCGGAAAATGCTCGACCTTATTTACTTGATTTAAATTGGAGCTTAGACCAACAGGCTACCCTAACTGATTTAGGTGAACTTGTGTTCAAATCCCTGGCACCCGACCGGCCTAGCTCTTGTTCATATCCAAAAATGGCCATCCGGTCTTGCTAGTGCTCAGCCCGGCCACCCTCCGGCCAAGCGTGTGTTCAAATCTTCGGAAACCTCCAGCCTCGCAAGTGAACAGAACCTGGTACTTTTCCCGGCCTCGCCTGTGCTCATAACCCAGTAAGTTCTCAACCTCGCTTGTGTTCACAACCCGGACACCACCCGGCCTTGTTTTACCTGAACTAGTTGGTACTTAGATGATCTATGCCGAAAACATGGATTTAAAATTTTCTCACTCATGAACATTCATACGGTGATCTTCATTCTGGGTATAATTGAGGTGGCAATACTTTGGGGCTATTCGGATTCATCATAGATGTCATGAGATGTTTCACTGTGTGTTGGTTGGTCCGGTGGCCAACCATGGTGAATTGTTTCAATCGAAATCATAAAGAATAGCACTCTCAATATGTTGGCCCTATTTCTCAGTCATAAGAATTTCCAGAAGAAAATGAACGGAAGAGCAGATTCTCATAATTGGTATTTTTCTCAATTTTTGCCCAGATTCCGGTGATCAACAACGCCAGAAAATATGGCCCGGAAATCACATCTATCAGTTGGCAGTGGGAACTCGAATGGTATGCTGAACAGTAACCCTTCGAGGAATGGAGGTTCGAGTACTCGAAGGGAAGTTGAGGGATGGTTCGAGGATGGAATGATGGTCAGAGGGCTGAAGGAGATTTCGAGGGATTCGAGTGCTGAAGGCATTAGAGTGCTCGAGATGGGCATTCAAGTGCTGGAAGTGCTCAAGTATTCGAGGGTAATTTGTGGTTAGACGGATTGAGGTATTCGAGCGCTGGAGGTGCTAGAGTTCTCAAGGGGTCTTTGCCCTAGAGGGGGGGAGGTTCGAATAATCGAAGGGAAGTTGAGGGACGGTTCAAGGGCTAAAGGTGATCTCGAGGGATTTGAGCACTGAAGGCATTCAAGTGCTCGACTTTGGCATTTGAATGATGGAAGTGCTCGAGTACTCAAAGGGAAGCAGAGTGATGGTCCGAGGTTGGAAGGATGGTCCAAGGGCTGAAGGAGTTTTCGATGGATTCGAGTGCAGAAGGCATTCGAGTGCTGGATATACTCTAAAATTCGAGGATAGTTTGAGGAGAGATGGATTGAGGTACTCAAGTTTTAGGGATGGTTCGAGGATGGAAAGATTAAGCTGAAGGTGTTTGTTGGGCTCATTGGGGGCATTCGAGGGCTGAACATCTTGTGCTCTGTCCTCGAGGTGGTCCTGGTGGTGCTCGAGATCTCGAGGGGGAAATTCATGTGTTGGAAGCTTTCGGGTGCACCGAGGGGGCACTCGAGGGCTGAAGGTGTTCGAGTGCTTTGTCCTCGAGGTGGTGCTGGTGGTGCTGGTGGTGCTCGAGTACTCGAGGTAGCCATTTGAGTGTCATAAGCTCCTGAGTGCTCGTGGGGGACATTCGAGGACTGAAGGTGTTCGTGTGCTCCGTCCTCGAGGGGGGACTTGTGAAGAAAGCTCGAGGGATGGCTATTGTTGGACTGATTGGAAAAAAAACCCAGCAGCTTCTCTCCAGATGGTTGACAGGATTTCCCATGGCGGCAGCATGGCCATGTAGGTTGGGTAGGGGGTAAATTAATTCTGTTTACGCAAATTAATTAACCCCTAGCTAGGTATCACTTGGAATTAACGGTTGCGCTATTTGCTTGCACAGTACTGAAAAGTGCAAAATGGCATCAGGCTGTCCATTTGCCTAAAATGGAAAGAACGGTTACAAAATTATTACGCGGGGCGTGCGCGGTAGAAGTCATGCCCAGTCTCTTATGCCTAGGAGGTCTATCCGTGGGGAACACTTGGGAGCACAACGGACCACAGTCAAACTGCTCCCAACCCCATAGAGAAAGCCTCGGCCCTCATCCAGAGACCGTTATCAAAGGCCAATAACACCTCTTTATCTTCATCTTAGAGGTGTACATGGTAGAAGCGGTGTGCAAGCCCTTTTCGGATGACAGGTCATACTACATCATTCATTGGAAGACCGAGACCACCTCGGATTTGAAGACACCCGTGGGGAGCAAACCATGGTGCAAGAGCCAGTTCACACCACCGGTAGCAGGGATGTAAAATGGAGCGAGGAGGAAAGTGAGTTTGTTCTCACGCCCCTCTGTTTTTTCCAAGGATGGCTTATACAGGCCCCGGTCACCACGAAGGGACTCTGTTGAAGGAATGGCTTATACAAGCCCCAGTCACCATGATGGGTTGTAATATTTTTCATGGATGGTTTCCACAGGCCCCAGTCATCACGATGGGACTAGCTTCTTTTGGTCACCTGGTTGTAACATTTAGATCAGGGGTAGTATTTTAGGTAACATGTATTAAGGTAGTGGGCTAATGTTCCCACTCCCGTACACTCCCACGGTTTCTTTTTATTTACCATTACCTTCGACTAGTGACTAAGCTGACTTTAACTAATCAACGATCAAAATTTACTCGTCTTTCAATATATAAACACTAATAACAAGGTTGACTTTGTCTAATCAACGGTCAAACTTTACTTGACTTTCAATATATAAACACTAATAACTAAGTTGACTTTAACTAATTAATGGTCAAAATTTATTTGATTTAGTATATAATAAATACAAATAAAAATGTTTGACTTTGGCTAATTAACGGTCAAATCTTACTTGACTTTCTATATATAAATACTAGTGACTAAGTTGACTTTAACTAATTAACGGTCAAACTTTACTTGAATTTCTATATGTAAACACTAGTAACTATGTTGACTGTAACTAATCAACGATGAACCCTTACTTGACTTTCAATATATATATACTAATAACAAAGTTGACTTTAACTAATTAACGGTCATACTTTATTTGAATTAGTATATAATTAATAATAATAAAAATGTTTGACTTTGTCTAATCAATGATCAAACCTTACTTAACTTTCTATATATAAATACTAGCGACTAATTTGACTTTAAGTAATCAACGGTCAAACTTTGCTTGACTCTCTCTATATAGTAACACTAGTGACTAAGGTGACTTTAACTAATCGACGATTAAACTTTACTCGACTTTCAATATATAAATACTAATAACTAGGTTGACTTTGTCTAATCAACGATGAACCCTTACTTGTCTAATACAAAAAACTTAGGCATTTTACACTATGCAACTGAGAACACAGGTGGTCGAAGGAGAAGGAAGCGAAGAACTATGGCAGAAGTTCAACCGAGGCAGGTAGTATTGGTCAAAGAACCGTAAAAAATGGCGGAAGATAATCGAATCTTGAGGGAGCTTATGGCCACTAATATTGAAAGTCAGCCACTATGCATCACGTTCCCCACATTACCACCGAATGTGAGCTGTGAGCTAAATAGTGGAATGATTCATTATCTTCCCACCTTTCGTAGTATGGTGGGGGAAGACCTGATCAAGTATCTATCAGAGTTTCACTTGGTGCTTACAAATATGAATTCACCGAGAGTTTTTGAAGATAACTATAATCTGAGAGCCTTCCCGTTTTCCTTTCAAACTGGGGCTAAGGACTGGCTCTACTACTTGCCACCAGGATGCATAGGTTCTTTGATGGACATTAAGCAGAGGTTCTTAGAGAAGTATTTTATGGCGTCAAGTCCCCTAGGCTGAAGAAACAACTATCAAACATCACCCAAGGGGCTACCGAGAGTTTGCATGATTATTGGGAGTGCTTCAAGAGATTGCTAACATGTTTTCCCTACCATCCCTTCATGGGGAGATCTAGTGTATTATTTCTTCGAGGGGTTATACGATGGAGATATGCAAATGGTGAGCACCACTTGCAATGGTTCGATAGCAAACAAAATCCCTAAAGATGCAATGGCTCTCTTTGAAGAAATGGATAATGGTATGGAACCATTTGGCTCAAGGTGAAGGGTTAGGGTCTTGGATGAACCCTCAAAATCACTTAAAAGTTGGAGGAGCAAGTCCAAGCTCTTTCTTCCATGATGAATGACCTCTTGAGAGGAAAAGTGCATCAAGTCAAAGTGTACAGGGTGTGAAACTTAGACCACAACACCAAGGCGTGCCTTGATGTCGTAGAAAATTTGCAAATGGTGAATACCATTGAGTTCAACAATCGAGAGAGACCACAATTTGCAAGGGGTCAACCACAAGGGAGGGGAACCAGTGAGATGTAAGGCCAGATCCATATGCAAAATCGTTCAACCCAAGGTATAGAGATCACCCAAATTTCTGATGGAGGGAGGATTGCCAACCTCAAGGATATCGGGGTGAATAAGCTCCACCTCCACCATATCCTTGAGGTGATGGCCATTCCAACAATCATTCCATGATCGACAAATCAGATTGAGAAGAGATATTAGAATCCATCGGTTAATTGGGAAAGAAACATGAAGTCTTCATGGAGAGGACAAGGCGTGAGATTCAAGACCTTGGCAATAGAGCTTTCTCAAGTATCAAAAATCTTGAAGTTCAAGTTGGGCAGCTTATCACCTCAGAACACACCGACTTGAAGCCAAGGAGTCCGGAAAACTTCCTACCCAATTGGAGATAAATCCAAGGAACGTAAGTGCACTCAAGCTGAGAAGTGGGAAGGAAGTTTGTGAGTCCAAGAAGAGGGTTATGCAAGAGGACGATAGGATGAAATTGTTGTCAAGGAAGCACCTTCCAAGGATCTTCCACCACTCGAGGCACAAGTTACTATCCCACCTTCATTTCCTAATGCTTTGAGGGGAAATCCTAAGGTCGTGACCAATGGTGCAAGCATTTGAAAAGTCTTTGAAAAGGTCGAGGTAGCAACCCCAATCGTAAAATTAATTAAAAATGCACAATTGTATGCTATGTTCCTTAAAGTTTCATGCACAAAGAAGAGAAGTAGACCAAATAAGTAGTTAGGGCATTTAAAAATTGGGGGAGTTGCCATTTTGAACCATAATAATTTTCCTAAAAATTGCGATGACCCTGGAATGTTCTCTATCCTTATCTTCTTAGGCGGAAAACTTGTTGAAAATGCCATGATAGATTTAGGCACATCTATCAATGTGGACAAAGTGGAATTTGATATCTATAAATATACACATGATACAAAAAATTCTTCTTTTATGTGCAAAGGTGTGACCCTATGTGATGAGAGTGAATTCCATGAAACCTCTTGTGTTACCAATGAGTATGAATACTTGATGAATTTCATGTTGAAAATATTTTTGATGACTCCGATGAATTGCATGATGCGATTGATAGTATATCTGTGCTAGATTTTTATTCCATGCTAACTAACTTGCAGTGAGAAAGGAAGAATGCCAGGGTTTAAAACCTCCTCGGCCTCCTCCTAACCCCAAAGTGACATTCACAGACTCCATTTTAGCAAGACACTGAGACTCATTTTCAATGACGGATAAGGGGTCCGAAGGTAAGGATGACTTGTTGTGGAAACCTCTCACAATGATCTCATCGTGGGTGGAGTCACCGATGGCGATTCCAGAGACCCACAGTTAGGTGTTTATAAATAGATTGCATGAAAAGAAAATAATTCATGAGGACAAAAATAAATATACGGTGTTTCTTTTTGCTTTCAAGTTTTGAGTAATGATTAGATAGATTATGCATGTTCTTGCTTGTGATGAGGATTTTTGAGATGAAACTCTTGTTTGATTTGAAATTTTGAGTTTGAGACTCATGACTGTGTTTTGATAAAATTAGATTTGATGGGTGTCATAGTTTTTAAAAAAAGAGGGAAAAAACTAAGGAATAGGTCAAAATTTGTGACAACCTTATGCCAAAACTTGATACGGTCTGCCAAGTGCCACGGTCCGTGCCAGGAGAGTTGGTACGAGGGGATGCCTTGTGCCAGATGTTTGTCATGAGGGTTGTTTCATGCCAGGAAGTTTGGCATGAGGCTTGGTTTGTGCCACAAAATTTAGCATGAGGCTTTGGTCCGTGCCAAGTACCTTCTGCGCCAATTTCCAATTTTTCGCTGCCAAACTATTCCAAAAATGCAAATTTTCAAAAATTATGAATTTCAAACTCAAAAATGCATTTTTGGTTCAAAAAATTTGAAATTCCCTAATCCTTAGGATTTTTTATGCAAAGAGTACTTCCAACATTCCTTGGAATTAATCGATTGGTACTATTGTCCCCTAAATGCAATTTTAAACTTCCCTTCTTAGCCTAATTTTACTTCTCTCTCTTATCACCTATGCTAAAATTTAAACCCATGGTACATTCTTCCTTCTACTTTTATCATTTGACACATTCTTCCTTCTCAAGAAACACTCACTCACACACACTCTTGGTGAAACTTGAAATTTGAAGCTTTTCTCTCAAAAATTAGCAATTCTTGCTTCTTCTTGTGTGGATCTTGCAACTCTTAGCTTCAAATTCCAGGTAATTCATTGAACTCTTTGTTTATATGCTTTATTAACATTGTGGTGGTGTTATGGAAAACATGATTTTTGAATGGGTATGTGTGTTGTTGGGATATATGTTTGGGATTTTATGCATGATCTTGTGCTGAAGAAAGTTGGGTGGTTTGATGTGCTATTATTTTTGAATGATATGTTCTTCATGTGTTGGGTGATTTTGGAGGAGATGAATCTTGATTGCATAGTCTTATTAATGGGTTGGTGACGACTTACATGAGATTGTTGTTCAATGAGGATGTTCTTGTTTAAATAACCTTCATGCTTGGATTATCATGTTTTGAATTTCTAGGCTATTTAAGAAGGATTTACTTATTAAATGTAAATGTGAACCATGCCTTGTTTTGAAGATCACATTACCAGTCTTTACCTAATTTTGTTAGGATGCCTCCTAAACGGAATATATCAGAGAAGGGCAAGTCCTCACGTGGTGAGAAGAGGAATAAACTGGTAAATGGTACAAACCATGAGCCAGTGACTCCTATCCTTATCAACCCCGCATTTGTGATGAAGAGTTTATGAGACTACCCCATATCTCCATGACTGCAGCACAGAGGTGGAGGAATTCTAGAGAGCCAAGGAGAAGTATATTAGACACTGCCTTTAAATGGAAGGACACACTGGCGGCTCTAGGCTAACTTGAGCTTGTGACTTATCCATTGGGCTGGGTAGGTCTAGAGGGGTTCTTATGGAAACACTCTAAGACATAGAACAGGTGGACCTTAGAGTTCCTAGCTACTCTATGGTCGGTCATGGACAAGAATGGACACAAGGCGATCAAATTCAATCTTGATGACAAGGAGTATCTGATGACACACGAAGAGATAGCCTAAACCTTAAGATGAAGGAACGTTAAGGATATCCATAGGACACACTTTCTAAGGATCCCTTTTTTTCTTGAGAACTTATAGAGGTAGCTGACAGGGACTGATAAGAAGAATATGTGCAAGAGCACCACCTTGGTTCATCTGCCAGTATTTTACATTCACAAACTATAGGCAATGTGAGTTTTCTGCCTCGGTGAGCTAACACAATGTCTGGGTTTGGATGTTCAATGCATTTGGGCAATGACTCCCAAGGGTTATTTCTACCCAAACCTGGTAGGGAACTTTGTACATGAGTGCACGGTGATGTGGGAAAGAAAGAGTGGTAAAATATCTATGGGCGGCATGGTAGGTCTACAGGCACAGTACTTAGGGCATCAAGTCACACAGAGTATAACATCAAGAAGTTAGCAAAGGAATTCATGGTGGGACCTACGATATCGGAGGATTGGTATGTATAGCTTTATGGTGGAACGTGCACTTGTAGCTTCAAGGTACTTCCTCAACCGGAGCGCACTTCCATCAACCATGAAACATGTTTGGATGACCTATTTATTGAGAGAGAGTTCTACAGAGTATTAGTCACCCTGGAGATTGACATTGAGGAGGCCAAGGGTGAGACCTCTTTAAGAGCACATCCTAGCCGCTCTCGCCTATCAACAAACATTATTAACTGATTGAATACACATGGGGATACGCTTTTGAGCTCTACCCTAATGTTGTAAGAGGTAGTCCAAGAGATAGGAGGGGTGATGATGTAAGTGGAGGAGCTTAGTATGAGGATGAATTGCATCAAGGCCACACTTCAAGCAACAAGATACATTGATAGGAACAACACTAGTCACGGCGAGGAGGAAGGCCCTTCGGGGCCTCAAGAGTAAGTGTTACTATTTCTCCCAACCTTATGTTTTAACATGGTTGTTATCTCATTGAGAACTAGGCATCGGTTAAGTGTGGATGAGGGAGTAGTGAGCACTTAGGGAGAAATTGCAAGAAAACAAAAAACTAGGTTGACGATGCATTTTCCTCCTTGGTTGTAAGTAGGTCGAGAATCATGAGTTACCCTATGTTACAACCAAGTCGATGACTGTTGGATTCCCTTGTTGGATTGTTTTTGGGATAATTTTGGTAAAATAAGCTATCTTGACACTTATCTTCTTTGCTTATCTTTTTCAACATTTTACTTTTGGGTGGTTAGATTGCATATGTTCTTTGGGGAGTGTGAGAGTTGTGAGATTCTTACTCTTTTGGGGGAAACATGGTAATCTAGGAATAAGTTGAATGTCTTGGTTAATTTATGCCTGCGTGCTAAATTTCGCTTAATTCTTTTCTTATCTTTACTTACCCGAGCACGAGTAAAGGTTTAAGTGTTGGAGGTCTAACGAGCTTCATTTTGTGTGTGTTAACTGTTGCATTTGTCATAGTTATTAGCTTGTTTTATGAGGTGGATTGCTAGTATTAGTTGAGTTTACATGATAGGGGGTTTAGACAACCATGTTTGGGTTTCTTGTCTAAACCTGCATTTTACAGACTTAATTAGTACTCATAGACATCTTGTATCTACATGCTCTTAGATCTTCCATGTGATCACCCTTAGTAGGTCGCCCGTGAGTACTTTTTCATCACATTCTATGTGAAGGCCGTTTGTATGGGCGGTAGAAGATATCGAAGGCCGTTTACAAGGAAGGTAAAAGAGATCAAAGGCCATTCACACTAGAATGGTGGTAGATGAAGGCCAAGAACTTGAAAGCATGGTTGAAGGATATTGGAGGCAAAGATATGCAGAAATGGAGTTTATAGTGGCCAACGAAGAAACAGTGCATCGCGGTCCGATGAGTTGCACCAAATTCTGAGAATGATTCGAGAAACATTAGCCTTCATAACTAATTCCATTGGATATTTCTTCTCGAGTGCTATAAAATTAACTACTAAAACTCTCAAATTGGATTAACGGTTCACCCGTAACAAAGGAAAGAAGTTCAGCCGGCCAAGGTACCATCGGTCGGCGTAGACTGCTCTTGGGTGGCACCAACGACCCACGCTAGAGGTGTTGTCCTATGCAAAATGATTCAGCATGAGCGCATGGTGTGGACCGCACCAAACACCATGTCCTAGTGCACATGTTTCAATCTTCACTCAAATTGGCTAAGAATGGGCACAAACCGTCCGTTCCAGCTGCAAAATTCTAAGACCAGCCGGTGGGGGAATGGAGAATCAAATGGCTCGTGCTGAGTTACGGAGGAAAGAAAGCTTCCAGACAATGGTCTATGCCAAGAGTCGCATTCTGCAGATCAAAAGCTCAAAACTGAGGCTGCTGATGATGGTCTGTGCCAAAGGCTACAGTCTGTGCCAAAGCAATCTTGTGTAAATGCATGAATTGGTTAAATGCTTAGACACAGTGTAGTGTTTATAAGTGTTGCCAAGCTTGTTGGTTTTTTGTGCTCAATGCCATCATTGGCAAGGTTTGACAAGAGATTTCGAATTCACTCTTGCAAACTACTATCTAAGAAGGATGGAAGACTTATCTTCACAACAAGTAGTCGAAGTAGTGAATAGATTGTTTCACTCGTTCTTGAAGCCTTTGTTATTTAGCATTCATGTGTTCTTAATGCTATGTTTTACTTCATTTATGCCATGGGTTGTTTTAGAATAGGAAGTGTTTGTATGAATTAATTGTTAAGGAGTTAGGAAAGTGACAAATTTCTCAGCTCCTTTGCATGAAAATCTAAGAACATGAACTTAGAACTTCTTATGCATAATGTGTTGTGATTCTTGCTAGATAAGTATGTTAATGTGGATTATGCTCATATTTATCCTATAGATGCAAAGAAAGGTTGAACCTTGAATGTGCTTTGTTCTAGGTTTTACTTAATGAATGCTATGTTTGGTTAAATGGCTAGGTCTTCGATAGAAGGCTTGTTGTTGTCAAATCTATGGTCCTTCGTCCATAGGTAACAATTGTGATAAGATGAGTGAATGGTTCAATGATCTATATTTGGTTTGGAAGTGGATATCAGTTACCCCCAAGGCTTTGTTTTTGTAGTTTTAAACCCCCCCTTTCTTAGTTTGTTTGATGATTAGCATAGTTACTTGACTGTGCTAGTCTTCTTGTCTTTTAACTTTGATAACTTAGGACCACCAAACAACCAAAGCCCCCCCCCCTTTTACTTGCTTTCATATGTATATATATATATCTACTCCTAGCATATTATCAACCATTTGTGTCTAAATGCTTATGAAAATGCCCCTTCTCCGTGGACGACCCCGACTTGCCACTATCTACTTAGTTGTTGATATTAAGTATTTAGGGCTTATAAATATTAACTTTGAGAGGTACGACGATGACCTCCCAAATTTTTACACCGCTGCCTGGGAAAATGCGCTTATTTTTAAGTGTTTAGGTGTATTTGGTTGCATATTAGCTAGTTGTTTTTATTTTCCACTCCTTGGTGAAATTTTACCCGGAATCCTTGCAATATGACTTCGGACTTTTGAAATTTTAAAAAATAAAAAAATAAAATAATGGAGCATCTCACCTTGAGGGAACTCATGATGAGAACAGAGGCTCCACAAGCAAAGTTTTGTAGGATGTGTCATTCCGACCATCCTATCGAGTCTTGCTATTTATTGTGAGAAGAGCACTATGGAGGGGTAAGAACCCTTGGTTTCCAAAACCAAAGGTATTATGAAGAGTGCTACCAAGAGGTAGGAAATGTTGGTTTTCAAGGGCAAGAAGCTCAAGAATGGTATCTATAACAAATTACTATCCAGAATAGAGTGGTAATCCGGATTGGTGATATGAGAATGAGCCGGAAAACCAACAATACAAGCAAAATAGTTGGCTATCACCAGCTCATACCATACCCCAAAACCAAACCCAACAAGGAAGTTCAATTTTGACATGTGAGGAAGTCATGAATACAATAGCAAACTTGAACAACTTTGCTAGTGAAGAACTAGACACCCGGCTCTCCTCTAGTGTTGAGGCTATTGAGAGTCATGTGAGGAGTATATTAGAAGCTTTGGCTCGAATGGAAGCTTGTGATTCCGAAAATACACCATCCCAAATCGAACTAAAGGATTCGGTGAGTGAGGTCACAATGGGAAATGATCCCGAGTTTGAAGGGGATGAGGAGTTAGTTGTTGAGGATGATAAGAAGGAGGAAGAGGTGATTGTGCTACATTCATTACCATCGTCACCCCTACCCCTACCTATTGAACCAACTCCACCATTTTCGGATGTTTTGAGGGAGATAAGAGAGGAGGCAAAAGAATACCCCAAGCCTCTTAACCACCCAACTCCCTTTAAACCATCTCCACCTCAACAAGACTTTCCTCTTGAAAGTTTTGTACCCCCACCTCTCTACTTTTGGATACTCATGGTGAAGGGGTTCAAGCCTTCACCTTGTTGATAACATTAGGGTCGTGCCGACGACCTTAAATAGACGGAGCTTTGTCGTGCCGATGACGTAAATAAACTCGGCCTTTATTTTGGTTTATTTTGGTTTTTATTATTTTGTCTTGTTCTTTTTATTGTGTGTTTTTCTGTAATTTTTTAGCAAAGTGAAGTGCATTGCATTGGAGGAGATGAAAGAATGAGATCCATGAGAAAGGGAAGAAAGCTTGGAATGTTGGTAAGAAAATATTGAATTCTTTCTAAGTGCTGGGAGGTCTTGTAATCGTGAGTCACAATGATTCGCGATGACCTCGTGTTGACCTCACGAAAGACCATCTCGAGTCGCGATGTGATCAGAAATTTTGTGCTAAAAATTCAGCTCCCAGCCACCACTTTCCGCAAGTCACGATGAACCTTCGTGAGTTACAACTAACGGGTCCTCGAGACACCATCCCCTCGAGACCACGAGTCTAGTCAAACCTGAAAAGCCATCAGTCCTCGAGGTTGTAAGCCCTCAAACCTTTGAGACATTATTCCCTCGAGACCTCAAGTCCTCGAGACTGTAATCCTTCGACTCGGGTTGATGCCCTCAAGACCTTGGGTCCTCAGGCTACAAGAACAACCCTTTGAAAAGCTATGAGTCTTAAGACTATCATCCCACAAGATTAGTCCTTCGAGACCAGTCAGCCTTCGAGACCTTCGATCCTCAAGGCTGCAAGCCCTTAGCTTGAGCAGAACTTGAAAGTCCATCACCCTCTCGAGGCTAGGTTTCGAGACCAACCCTCAATAAATCATCCCCTCGAGACGTTGAGGTAGCAAGCCCTCGACTTGAGTAGAACTTCATAGTCCATCATGCTCTCGAGGCCAGTTCTCGAGACTAGCCCTCGAGACATCCCCTCGAGACCTTAAGGCTGCAAAGTCCTTGGCTCGAGCCTAATGTGAAACTTCATCATCCCTTGAGGCCATCATTCCTCGAATAGAACTGAAGCCCTTGATGCATCAGCCCCTCGAGACCTGAGGTTCTCGTGGTCACAAGCCCTCGATTCAAGTAGAAGTCCTCGAGACCTCGGGTCCTCGAGGCTGCAGTCCCTTGACTCGTGTTAAAGCCCTAGAGACCTTGGGTCCTTGAGGCCACAACCTCTCAATTTGAGCTGAATCCAAAAGTGCATCAGACCCTTGAGAACTTGGGTCCTCGAGGCCAAAAGCCCTTGAAACGAGTTCAAGCGCTCGGGACCTTAGGTGCCACGAGATCTCAAGTGCTTAAGACCAGAAGCCCTCGAGACCAGTGATTCCTTTTTAGCCCCTCGAGACCTACACCCCTCAAAACGTCATCTTTCATCCTCAAGCCCAGCCATACCCGAGCCCTTAATACCTATCGTGACTCGCGACAATGCATCACAAGTCGTGACCAATGCTGTCGCGAGTCGCGATGAAAAATCCAACTTTTCAGCTGAGCTTAAACACTGTATAATCCTTCCTTCTTATCCACCAAATACTCCCAAGAACCACCACACATCCACTCATTCCTCCACCATCTCACAATATTGACATATGAAAATTCTTTCATCTTTATAGTATCTTTGTTGATTGTAGTATGCTGACTACATCATTGAGTCTTTAAGTGCTATATTCTATAATGATCCTTGGATATGTGTCGATATATGTTGGATATTTTTAGGACAATCTTATAGTGGTGATTGCATGATGGATTGGTTGTTCTTTGATAATACTATGGTTATTAACTCTTGATGCTAAACCTAGTATTACAAATCCTTATGTACTTGTGAGTTTGATGTTTTTCTTTGTGGTGTTAGTCTTGATCAAACGGCACCAAAGAGACAACATTTTTCTCGAGGGGTGAGTTCTTCTATGGCACTTTTTCTCCCCCTTCTAGCTCCGAAACCAATTTCGGGACCGATTCTATACAATTACATTGGATTGCGCCATATCACCGGCACCTATGCGGAGAAAAGGGTGTCACTCTACCTCTTACCGTGAGTTTTATTATTCTTGCCTTACATGTTTACATTGAGGGCAATGTAATGTTTTAAGTGCGAGGAGGGGTTAGAGGACTCACATGCATGCTAGCTTCATTTGGAATGCTTTTTGCTACTTTTGATTGGGAAAACATGAGAAAAAGAAAGAAATATTCTAAAAATTGAAAGTTTTGAAAAAATTAGAAAGAAAAGAAAACCCGCTAAGTTGAAAACCTGAGAGGGCAACTTAGGCAACATTAGGGGCCCGGATATGTCGATAACCGAAAGGGCGACCTAGGAAAATATGAGAGGCCAAAATGTACGGAAAAAGGTGAGATGTGAGCCGAAGAAACATGATGTGTGGTTAGGATGAAAACCCGATAGGGCTCCTAGGCAAAATGAGAGAAAGAGGGAAAAAGCAAAAAAATTGCTATGATTCCACGCATTGGCCGGCGTTGGGGTCATAAGGTTGCGTTTGTCATATGGATGGATTGGGTAGCTCAACATCTTTAGACCTCTTAGGATTGGGTAACTTAGTGGGTTGAAAAAAGAAGTATTGTTATGAAATTTTTGATTCTTTTATACTTCGTTTTGGTTGATATATTGGCATTGGGTGAAGTATGTGTTTAAATCTCCTCTATGGTTTTGACTTCATTTTGTGTTATTGGATTTTGGTTGATATATTGGTATGAAGTGAAGTATGTGCTTGAACCTCCTATATTGTTTTAACTTCATTTTGTGTCCGTTAAACTTGCGATTCTGTCCTCAATTGTAATAGAATGATGATGTCGCACCAAGCAGCAGAAAATGCCATCGGCAACATGAAGCGGGGTAGCACTTCCACCAACCTTTATGAAAAGTTTGCATAGTTGTGAACCCTACATGAAATACATAATGTCAAGTTCAATGAATGTCATATTAAAGAATGCTATTATCAATTAAAATTTTTTTACCTTGTTCAGGGTCGATATGATTGCCTTGTCGGGAGAATCTTCAATCGCCACCCTCGGTAGTAATCCATTATGGTTCACCTCAATCTCGCCCCAGAAAGTGGTGAGATCCTCTCGATGGGGGCTCCCAAATGGTAGTTAGGTCATTTAATTTTTATGATACTTTAAGACCGGTGTACTTCACAAACTTACGGATCAAGATTTCTTGTTGCTTTAAACATTTGTCCCGGAGAATGGCCTCCTTTTGAAAAGTGTAGAGTCTGGAAGGATTTGCCGTATGATACGAGCATGAAATGCTGAAAGCTTCCTTTTGTGTAAAAAACAACACCACCCCCCTTGCACGACTTGGGTGGTTTGATTTGCCTATAGGTTCGGGGAAATGTCGTGCTTATCACTTAGAATGAAATGTTCTTCATTCTGATATTGTTTTAATTTTTCCTATTTGAAGGAAAAATAAAACACAATGATAAAAAAAATAACATTGCTAACTAGGGAGAAAAAAAGGCTATTAGTATATAACAAGGTAACTGTAATTGTAATGCACAATCTCACATGAGGAGGAAATGACGCTCTAATGCCAATGACATTCAATTTATGCATCAAGCTATGACAATAATATAATTTCAATCCAACCAAATTCAACTCCTCTATAAACACGCATGAACTTATGTTGGACGAGTAAGCCCCAGGTACCTTCACGCTGCGGAGGGTCTCACAGTACGATTTCTTTTCTGAGTGCAACATGGAATAACAAGCTGGTGGAAGATAACACTGATTGCCACTTCTGTCAGGCCCCAAACTCTTCTTGATTCCCATTTCAACTAAGTCAAGGTGAGTCTTCAACCCGTCCTTTGTTTTACCAAGGGTATTCAACAATGTACCCACCAAAGCATCGCACACATTCTTCTCAATGTGCATTACATCAAGACAATGTCTGACGTCCAAATCTTTTCAATAAAGAAGGATGAATAAAATGTAACCATTCTTCCAAATTCCTTAAACATAAAATTTACGCTTCCTCTTCTCAAAGTCGTTAGGAAACCCCCTAACTCTTTCTTAAATCTCAGCTCCTGTTTGTCGTAACGGTGCCACTCTATTTTGTACTTCCCCGTTAAACCATTTCTTTACCGATCGCCATGGGTGATCCTCCAGAAGAGACCGCCTATGGCCTTGATACATGGTCTTACAACCATGCTTCAACTGACAAAATGAAGTTTTCTTCTCACACATTAGACATTCGTAGTTCCCTTTGACCGAGTAGCCGGGCAAATTTCCATATGCCAGAAAGTCTTTTATCGTACAAAACAAAAACGTCTTTAAGGTGAAAGTTTCTCTTGCCCAACCATCGTAAATGAAGGCACCATCCTTGAGAAATGTCAATAAATCATCAACCAAAGGAGCAAGGTACACACACACACACACATATATATATATATCATTACCAGGTTTCATAGGGCCCGATATCATCGTGGACAACAACACATACTTTTGTCTCATAGTAAACCACAAAGGGAGGTTGTATATGACTAACATAATGGGCCACGAGCTGTGCGTGCTGCTCATATTACCGAATGGATTCATTCTGTCGGTGAAAAGGCTATGTATCAAATGTTGAGGTTCCGCACCGAATTTGGGGTACATATGGAATCAATCTTTTTCCACTGCTCACCATCGGAAGTATGTCTAATCACATCATCCTTTGGTCGATCTCTCTCAGAATGCTATCGCATCAACTTTGAAACTTCTTTGCAAGAAAACAACTTCTTCAACCGAGGAAATATAGGGATATGCCATAGTACTTTGTCTTGTGTTTTTGTCTTGAAGATCAAATCAGCATTCGCCCAACCGCAATTCCACCATGCTTTAACTTGTACTGAGACTCACCATATACCAAAAAATTATCTCCGTCCTCGTCCTATTACCCTCTATATTACATACAATCGTTAGGACAAGAATGTATCTTTTTTTCAATTCCATTCCCATAGGATAAAGAATTCTTTTTGCGGCATACGATCTGTTAGGCAAAAGATTACCTTCAGGAAGTAGTTCTCTAACATTTCCAAGAGTCTTTATCATGACTTTATTAGTAAACCCAAATTTTTCTTTCAAATTCATCATTCGCAAAGTGGCACTCAGTTCTGAATGCTTAGACTCGGTGTACAACATTGTATTCTTGTCATAATGCAAGGCTCCAAGGACTTCAGGTTTACCATGGAATTTTCTAGAAACATCCTCCACAATCTCCTCGAATCCATTATTTACATCTGAATTCTCTACTTCTCTATGGATAACATTTTCAACACTGTCGTGGCAACCTTCCTGTGCTACACCCAAGAGGTGTATCTAGTGTAAAACTCTCAACTAATGTGTTCACGTATCTTCTTCCTTCCCAGATATACATCATTCTTAAAATCCTTACATGGGAAATGTGCTCAGACCAAACCATCCCTCAAACAAGTTCAACGACTAACAAAATAAATAATTCTACCAAAGGGATGTAATCTTGTGATTTTTTTCAGATTTCTACCAATCAGTTCAATTCTATCCATAGTCAATCACCTGAAATAAAAGCGCAATTGACATATCCATAATTATAATAAAACACAAGCATTGCCTTAAACATTCAAGAATAGAACTAAAGTATCAAAACTAATGCAATGAAAAATACACTATCAATCAACACATGATTTGAAACCAATAGCTAGTTATTGAATTGTAAAAATTTACATACCTTAGCCAATGAACATGGGTACCTATCTTAGTTCTTCATGAAGCCCAAAATCCATATCTTATAATTCAAATGAGAATTTCAAGCTCCTAAAAACAACTGTTTTTTAATCACCCTCCGTCTTTCGAGTTTAGAATTACCTAACCTAAACCATGCATTGTTTTTCTGAGTATATTGCAGGATTGGAACTGGTACACGAATCTTGTTTCAAATTTGTAAATAGTCCCCGCTCTTAGTCAATGAGTAAATATTCATGTTCCTCATTTGTAATATCATCGGATCCTATTTTTGAATTAAGAACCAATGCTAATTAAAGGTGGTTTGGCATAATTGTCTTAAAATGTATCGGTTTATCATTCGAAACCCATCTTTGTTTTGAGTCAATCAAAGACGATTGTATAAAAAAAATTGAGTGAAAATCAACTGGTTTTGTTTTCTTGGAGAAGCCAAATTTCCTATCTTATGAATTTGAAAGGCTCGGGGAAGGAGGTTCCAATAAAACCGCCTTTGAATGCTGCCTTCAATCAAGCAGTCTACACTAGTGAGCTTAATGTCTTTCCAAATATTATCCATCAACATGATTTGGTTTTTATAAATGAAGGATTTGGGATGGGTAATAGGCTCATGTGCCCCTACTTATCTAACTCTTAAACCTTAATATAGTACAAAAATTATATAATTTGGTATGTAATTTTTTAAAGCATATAATTATAAACATCATATTGACACACAATTGATGCAGTGCAATGCATATTAAAATACAAGCAATGCAAGTCAGTACAAGAATTTTGTTGATGAGTGTCAAACACATGCCAGCTAAGCGGGTCATGAACACACACCAAACACGCACGTTCCAAATAAACACGTGCCAAATATGTGAATATTCCTTAATTTCTTGGTATAAAAATGCGTTACCCGTTACTTGTCTTTGTAGCTTATACTATATTCAATTTTCTCCTAGTTTCACAGTTTCCCAGTAATTTGTTTGATCCACTAGCAATTACCCCTTTCCTTTTTGGCATGGTTATTAGTATTATTTTTTGTTACTAATACTATTAGTTAGTGATAAACTTATTTGTTTTGAACCCTTACGTCTTTGGAAATATCTCAGAATTAAGGAGGTTCATTCATCTTTCTCTTTATCTTCCTTCTAAATGTGAATGGGACATGTATCTGCATCGGTTGTCTTTCCAAAGATTATATCCATCAACATAATTTGGCTTTTATAAATCACGGATTTAGGATTGGTATTGGGCTCTCATGTCTCTATATATCTCACTCTTAAACCTTAATATAGTACAAAACTTAAATAATTTGGGAGTAGTTTTTTTTTTGCACATATAATTGTAGAGTTCATATTGACACACAATTCATGCAGCACAATACATATTAAAATACAAGTAATGCAAGTCAATATTGGAAGTTTTTTGATTAATGTCAAACATGTGCTAAATAATCATGTGAAGAGAACACACCAAACACCCACATTCCAACTAAACCTTCTTTTAATTAACATGGACCCCATTAAAAAAATGAGGATGCTGGGAATGGTCTGGATAGCTTAGTGGTAGAGCGATCATTTGTGTACTTTATGTAAGTGAGCAATCATAGCGTAGGTTCCAATCCTACCTGAGATCGCCCGCAATTTGAAAGAGCAAGCCAGAAGATTGCCTGAAGGAGAGAAACCTTATCTTTTTATTATTGTGGCTGAAGCTATTTTTCTACAACGGTGATAAGGGGCTAAAAGATGGGCTTACTATACGGAATATAAGACCTCAGGGCATGAGCCAACTATGTGTATATTGATTAATTGCTTGGTATAAAATGTGTTACCCTTTTCTTGTCTTTGTAACTTATACTACATTCAATTTAACATGGTTTTCACATATTCCCCCTTAATTTGTTTGGTTCACTAGCAATGACTCCTATTCTTTTTGGCTTGATTATTAATAATATTTTTTTTACCAAAACTATTAGTTAGTAATAAGTTTGTTGTCCTGGATCCTAAATGTTTTATTCTATTGTACAATATTTAGATGTCAAAGTTTAAAACCAAGCAATAATTCAAGATCCTAAATACATGTGTACAAAAATATTTAACTAGAGCACCTACTGCTGTTGTAAGGGAAGAAAAGACAATTATGATTTACTTGGTAATAACAAAAATTTGTAAAATTAGTAACAAAAAAAATGAGAGTCACCTATACGTTTAGAGATGTTTGAATCTCGTTTCATAGATGCAATATAAAAAAGTCTCTGATACGATGTCTGCTTATCAGGGTCATCGCCATTTTTTTAATCATGAACAAGACAATGTAGCTTATTTACAGGTTTCCTGATATGTGTTCCAGGTGTGTTCCACTTAAATTTCAAGAAAACGTAGTCTTTTGAATGATCTCACACGGTAGGGGGTTCATCTGGCTTTCTACTTTTTTGTCTCTCTATATGCCTTCTAAAAGTTGATAAGAACCATATATGCTCTGGTTGTATTTTAAAAGATTATATCCATCCATAATTTAGTTTTTATAAATGATGGATTTAGGATGGGTATTGGACTCACATTCCCCTACTCATCTTACTCTTAAACCTTAATATAGTACAAAAACTATATCATTTAGTATATAATTGTTTTTTACAGTATAATCAAAGAGAACATAGTGACACACAATTGAAGCAATGCAAAGCATATTAAAATAAAAGTAATGCAAGTCGATATCGGAAGATTGTTAATTAGTGTAAAACACTTGCCAACTAAGCATATAACGAACATGCACCAAATATGCATGTTCCAACAAAACATGTGCCAAATAAATGGTTATTCATCAATTGTTTCGTTAAAAATTGTGCTACGCTTTCCTTATCTTTATTTCTTATATTACATTTAATTTTCTCATTACTTTCTGATGTGATTCATTATGTGTGCATTAACAGCTGAATTCGGCATAATATATGGTTTGTTTTATATGTTGGATTGCTAGTATTAGTTGAGTTTACGTGACAAGGGGTTAGACATCCATGTTTTGTTTTTTGTCTAAATCCCGCATTTTGTAGACTTAATTAGTACTAATGGACATCTTGTATCCATGGGAACCTAGATCTTCCTTTTTGATCATCCTTAGTAGGCCACTCATGTGTACTTTTCATTACATTCTATGTGAAGTCCGTTCACAAGAACGGTAGAAGTTATTGAAGGCCATTCACATTAGAATGGTAGTAGATGAAAGCCACAGACATCGATTCATGGTAGTAGAAGATTCGAGCCAAAGATAGGCGGCATTGGAGTTCAAAATGGGCAAGGAAGAAATGGAGAATTGTTGTCCGAGAGTTATGCCAATTTCTAGAAATGATCCAAGAAGAATCAGCCTTCATGGCTGGTTCCATTGGATTTGTCTCCTTGAGAACCATAAACTTGACTACAAGAACTCTCAAAATGGACTAATGGTTAATCCATAGCGAAGGAAAGAAGTTTAGCCGGTCGAAGCACAAACGGGTTGGTGCAAACCACTCATGGATAGTACAACCAGCCCACACCAGATGATGTGGTCCGCACAAAATGTTTGGCATGGACCGTGCAAAGGCCCAACGTGGACCATGCCAAAAGCGATGGGCATGCGCACAAATTCCAAGTTTCACTCAAAACAACTACGTTTGGGTGCAAACTGTCCCATTTTAGATAGCATGCACCGTTCTAAGTGCAAAATGTCAATATCAGCAGATATGATGTAAATAATTGAGCGGCACCTACCAATTTACTGAGAAAAAAAGGATTTTGAAGATTGTCTTCACCAAACGTCACGTCTCGCAGATCAGATGTGCAAAAATGACCATGCCAGTACGACCCGCGCCAAGCACCACGATCTGCGCCAAAGCAGAGGATGCAAACAGGGCCAGATCACACGGTCTGCATTAAAGGAGAAGAATGAACCGCGCCAGTACCGATCCAGTACACAGTGCGAACCGCGCCATCCGCGATAGTCTGCGCCAAGCGGCAGCTGAACTAGGGTTTCACTCTTTTTTGGCCTACTTTTAGGCCCAGTCTCCTGCTACTATAAATATAGCCTTAGTCTACTAGGGTTTTATCTTATCTTAGAGTTGGATAATATTTCAGTTAGTTCATTTTGTAATTTAAAGAGAATTCTAGAGAGAGAAACATTCTCTCCTCTTTCTTTCTTTCCTTTTCATTTTGCTTTCATCCTATGATGTGGAATTCAGATCTTTATTTGAATTTTATGTCTAGGGAGTAGTTTTCATAGCTTGGGAATAATTTTATTCATGTGTTCATATATGATTGTTTTGAGATTCTTAGTTTATCCTAATTATTGTGCTTGTGATATATTTGTGACTTGCTCTTGAATGTTAGAATTGCATGGATAGTACACTCCACTAGCACACACTTTATTTTATATTAATGTTGGTGCAAACATTGATGCCCTTCAGGGAAGAGAAACCTTGGATGTGTTAATGGATAGTAAGATACGGGCTGCGTGGGTGTGTGCATGGGGGTCTTTTATGAGTATTGCTTTGTTATGTTCCATCACAATAGGCTTAGCTGATTACATAAAGTAGTCCGATGGGTTACAGGTAGGGATAGTAAAAAGTGGTAGGCTAGGGTTGTAAGAGGCCCTAGTGTCACAGATAAGGTGCCTACTCCCCTTTGCTTCATTTATAGGCCTAGGGAGTAGAGCATCCGTGGTGGAATGCCCGAAATGTAATCGTACAAGGGAGAAACAGACCTACAATAATTGTCAGACCTTGTTGAACTCCCCTAATAACGAAGGTGGTGTCGATGGAGGGTTGTGAGCACATCCAATGTGGCAGGTTCGGGGAAGTGTATGCCATCGACCATACCATGTGTTATGAGCATTCGATTGGGTTTGTCTAAATTTCACATGTGAATGAATCAAGGATCGAAGCATTTAATCAACCATGTTACAAAAGAATTCCCAAGTATTTTTCTATATAGATTACTTACTTTTAAATTTCATTATTTGTAGTTTTAGTAAAAAAATGAAATCCCCCCTGTGAACTATAATATCTATTCCTAGCAACACGTATGGATTGACAACCCAAACGTGGTTATATGTAATTGACTTTTAGGCCCCAGCATCTCTGTGGACATGCCCCAGGCTTACAGATAACTACACTATCAGTAGCATAGTAGTAAGTTGGGTGCATAACTTTAAATTTTATCTTTGACCATTTTAATCTCAGCTTTCGCTCGGGTTAATTAGCTACAATTAACGACCCCGAGTGGAGGCGGGTCACTTTCACACTTTCACCATAAATTTGTTTGGTCCACTAGTAATGACCCCTTTCCGTTTTGGCTAGATTATTGTTTTTTTTGGTTACTAATACTATTGGTTAGTAATTAATCATGAAGTTGTATTGAAACCCGACATCTTTGAAAATATCTAAAACTACTGGAAGTTCATTCGACATTCTCTTTATCTTTATCTTCCTTCCGAGAGTCGATGGGACCCCTATCTACACCAGTCATCTTTCCAAATATTATATACATTCTTATAATTTGGTTTTTATAAATGGTGGATTAAGTATGGTCAATGGGCTCACGTGCCCCTACTTTTCTCGCTCTTAAACCTTAATATACAAAACATAAGTAATTTGGTATGTAATTTTTGTAACATATAATTTTAGACATCATGTTGATACACAATTGATGCAGTGCAATGCATATTAAAATACAAGTAATGCAAGAAAATAATAAAATTTTGTTGATACGTGTCAAACACGTGCAAACTAAGCATGTGACAAACACACACCAAACATGCACGTTCCAACTAAACACATACCAAATATGTGAATATTCATTAATTACTGGGTATAAAAATGTGTTACCCCTTCCTTGTCTTTGCAGCTTATAATACATTCAATTTCCTCATGGTATTCACATTTTTCCCCTTAATTTGTTTAGTCCACTAGCAATGACTCCTTTCTAGTTTGGCTTGATTATTAATATTATGTTTTGTTACTAATACTAATAGTTATTATTTTTTAACATGTAATTGTAGACTTCATATTGACACACAATTGATGCAGTGCAATGCATATTAAAGTACAAGTAATGCAAGTCAATATCGGAAGTTTGTTATTTAGTTCAAACACATGCAAACTAAGGACATGAAAAACACATGCCAAACATGCACGTTCCAACAAAACACGTGCCACATATATGGATATTCATCAATTGTTCGGTAAAAAAATGTGCTACCCACCCTTTCATTTTCTTTGTTGCTTATACTACATATAGTTTTCTTGTGGTTATCACTGTTTCATCCTTAATTTGTTAGGTCCACTAGAAATGACTCATTTCCATTTTTGCTCGATTGTTATTATTTTTTTTGTTTACTAATACTATCAGTTAGTAAAATATTTATTTGTCTTGACACCTGACATCCTTGGAAAGATTACAGACTATTGGAGCTTCATTCAACATTCTCTTTCTCTTTATCTTCCTTCTAAGAGTCGGTGAGACCTCTATCTGCATGTGTTGTCTTTCCAAATATTATATCCATATACATAATATGGTTTTTATAAATGACGTATTTACGATAGGTATAGGGCTCATGTGCCCCTACTTATCTCACTCTAAAACCTTAATATAGTACAAAACTTAAATAGTTTGGTATGTACCTTTTTTAACATATAATTTTAGACTTCATAGAGACACACAATTGATGCATTGCAATGTATAATAAAATAAAAGTACTCCAAGTGAATACTGGAAGTTCTTTGATTAGTGTCAAACACTTGCAAACCAAGCATGTGAACACGCACCAAACATGCACGTTCCAATAACACTTTCCAAATACGTGGACATTCATTAATTGCTTGGTATAAAATGTGCTACCCTTTCCTTGTCTTTGTAGCTTATACTACATTTGTTTTTCTCATGGTTTTTACAGTTTCACCCTTAATTTGCTTGGTCAACTAGTAATGACTCCTTTTTTTTATTTGATTAAGTTTTTTGTTACTAATACTATTAGTTAGTAATAAATTTAGTTGTCTTGAAACCTGGTGTCTTTAGAAATATATCAGACTATAGGATGTTCATTCGACTTTTTCCTTTCTCTTTCTCTTTTCCTTTCCCTTTCTCTTCCCCTTTCCCTTTCTCTTCCTGATGAGAGTCAATGTATCTGCACTGGTTTTCTTTCCAAAGATAATATCTATCCACATAATTTTTTTTATAAATGATGGATTTAGGATGGGTATTGGGCTCTCGTGTTCCTACCAATCTCACTCCTAAACCTTAATATAGTACAAAATGTAATTAATTTGGATTGTAATTTTTTTAACATATAACCGTAGACTTCATATTGACACAAAATTGATGCACCACAATGCATGTTAAAATACAAGTGAATGCAAGTCGATACCGTAAATTTGTGAATTAGTGGCAAACACGTGCCAACTAAGCATGTAAACGAGCATGCACCAAACATGCATGTACCAACAAAATAAGTGCCAAATATATGGATAATCATCAATTGTTTGGTTTAAAGATGTGCTACCCTGTCCCAATCTTTGTTTCTTATACTAAATTATATTTTCTCATGTTTTTCACAGTTTATCTCTTAATTTTTTTGGTCCACTAACAGCGACTTCTTTCCGTTTTGGCACGATTATTATCTTTAATTTTGGTTACTAACACTATTTGTTAGTAATAAATTTATTTGTCTTGAAACTTGAGGTCTTTGGAAAGATCTCAGACTACTAGAGGTTCATTCGACATTCTCTTTCTCTTTATCTTCCTTATGAGAGTCGATGGGACCTGTACCGTTTGTTTTTCCAAAGATTATATCAATACATAATAAATTTGTTTTCATAAATGATGGATTTAGGATAGGTACTCGGCTCACATACCCTTCCTTATCTCACTCTTAAACCTTAATCTAGTACGAAAATTAAATTATTTGGTATGTAGTTTTTTTAACATATACTGTAGACTTTCTTATCGACACACAATTGATGCAGTGCAATGCATATTAATATACATGTAATGCAAGTCAATAACGGTATTTTGTTTACAAATGTCGAATACATGCCAACTAAGCACATGACAAACACGCACCAAACATGCATGTTCCAACTAAACATGTTCCAAATACGTGGATATTCATTAATTACTTGGTATAAAATGTGTTACCCCTTCCTTGTCTTTGTAGCTTGTACTAAATTCATTTTTCTCATGGTTTTAACAGTTTCCCCCTTCATTTGTTTGGTCCACTGGCAATGCCTCTTTCCTTTCCAGCTTGATTATTAATATTTTTTTTGCTACCAATACTATTAGTTAGTACTTATTTTTGAATATATAATAGTAGACTTAATATTGACACAAAATTGAAGTAGTGAAATGCATATTAAAATACAAGTAATGTAAGTCAAAACCAAAAGTTTGTTAATTATAGTGACAAACACGCACAAAACATGCACGTTACAACAAAAGTTTGTGCCAAATATATGAATATTCATCAATTGTTTGGTTTTAAAATGTGATAACCTTTCCTTATCTTTGTTGCTTATACTACATTTAATTTTCTCCTGGTTTTCACAGTTTCACCCTTAATTTGTTGGGTCCACGAGCACAATGTCTCCTTTCGGTTTTGGCAAGATTATTATTATTTTTTTGGTTACTAATACAATTTGTTATTAATAAATTTAGTTTTCTTGAAACCTAACTTCTTTGGAACGATCTCAGACTACTAGAGATTCATTAGACATTCTATATCTCTTTATCTTCCTTTTTCAGAGTCGATGGGACCTCTATGTGCACAAGTTATTTTTCCAAATATTATATTCATCCACACAGTTTGCATTTTATAAATGAAGGATTTAGGATGGGTATTGGGCTCATGTGCCCCTACTTATCTCACTCTTAAACCTTAATATAGTACAAAACTTAAATAATTTGGTATGTAAATTTTTTGAACATGTAATTGTAGACTTCATATTGACACACAATTGATGTAATTGTAGACTTCATATTGACACACGATTGTTGTCTATTAAAATACAAGTTATACAAGTCAATACTGGAATATTTGGATTAGTGTTTAACACTTACCAACTAAGCTTGTGATGACTTTTTGAATGGACCGCTAAGTAGCTATTCTAGACAAGACTTTTTGAATGGACCGCTAAGTAGGTATTCTGGATATGACTTTTAACTAAGAAGGGTGGTCAATTGGGGGTGTCACATTTACGTTACTATTTATCGCTTTTAGAAATTTAAATACATATTTATCTTTTCTTTCACTTCACCTAATGAATGATTTTCATCTATGCAAAATGAACCACCTAGTAAACCTTACCTTATATGTACACTACCACAGGAACCCTCCTGTAGCACCAGATTTTTTTATAGTTTCTAGCACCAGTTGGAAAAAATCGGTACTAAATTCCTACTTCTAGCACCTATTTTCTTTAGCACCAGTCTAGAAAAACTGGTGCAAAAATGTACCAAAATAGCACCGATTTTTTGTAACCGGTGCCATAAAAACTGGTGCTAAATTTGTGTCCTAGTAGCACCGGTTTTTAAACCAATAATAAAAGGGTATTTTTAGCACCATTGTAAAAACTAGTGCTAAAAGTGTATTATTAGCACCGGTTATTTTTAGCATCAATTTTTGAACTGGTGCTAAAAGCGTATTTTTAGCACCGGTTTTAAAATCGGTGCTAAAAGTGTATTTTTAGCACCGGTTATTTTTTAGCACATGTTTTAAAACCGGTGCTAAATGTGTATTTTTAGCAATGGTTTTTTTAGCATCGGTTTTAAAACCGGTGCTAAATTTGTATTGTTTGCACCGGTTATTTATTAGCACCAGTTTTAAAACTAGTGCTATACGTGTATTGTTATCACCAGTTATTTTATAGCACCAGTTTTAAAATCGGTGCTAATTATATGATAGGCTAGCACCGGTTATTATTTTAGCAAAAACCAGTGTTAAATGTGTGACTAATCTGGTAGCTGAAAGCTGCAGCGCACTGCCACTCTTTCAGCCCATCTTCATGCAGCTAGTTTCATATTTATGCTTCTTTTCCAAACCAGTGTGTTTTTTTCATAGATGGCACCGATTATCATTTGTGCGTAGATTACTTAAATTGGTGCACCAATAAAAATAGCAGAAATTCCCAACAACAATTTCCAATAAATACAACAATCATCACGCATATATAACAAGTACGTAGAAAAAAGCATTGAACTTAATCAACTATAATTTTTGACTAGCGAAAGAAGTGCATGGAACATGGTTCTTAGTGGCCTACATAAGATACTGGAACCCCTCTCATTATGGAGATGACGAGTATCAAAAGTGAAGGACAATTACCTTTCTCATAAGAGATAATACTAACTACTATCCAATGGTGGAGGCAAGTCCCTGTATGACATTAAACTGAGCTATGCATTTTGGCAGAGTACATTTTGCAAAAACTACAAAGCCATTTCAGAGCAATGCTCCGCAGTTGATCACTCCCCAGAGGAGTGTAATCTTCTGGAAATTGCTGAGACAATGTATTAAATTGCATGTTAGAAAGGGATATATATGTGAGAGACTAACAAAAAATATATAGGAAAATGTACCGGAATAATGTCAATGTCATGCACGTCCCTGACAATTTTTTTCCATGTAAGACATGCAACGGTATCCACATTCCCAAGTACTACTTTGTATCTTGTGCTGATATAAAAGAAAATTTCCCAAAATGATTACGAACATAAAAATAATAGAGAAAATATGACGTTACGGGATAATACGTACATTGATGTTTATGACATTCCATGTATAGTTCGAAGGGTAGGATCTATTTTGGTCGAAATTGAACCGTTGATATTTTGTTGCAGTTCTACAATCGATGAAAATATATTCATATCAATATATAAAAATATATTTTCAGAAATTGGGGATCACACATAATAGTTTAATTAGGTCTAACTTTTTCCGACATGCAATGATGAACGCAAGTAATGAATAGAACAATGAATATCATTGTACCGATTATTAACATTAATTGTAAATAATTGAGCAAAGAAAGTGAGAAAGCTACAAGAACACATTTACGAGAACAAACAATTTTTTAAAGCCTTAAATTAGAAGGAATGACAAAAATGTGTTCCACTTAGAAATGAATCAATTTAAGGCATAGCCTATTACGTTTGCAAATTCCCTCACTCATCAAGTCGATGCAATATACTCGATCGATTTTCGGTATGAAGACGAGCAAAAACCAACGGCTTCTATAAAAAAAGAAAACACCAAAATACTTTTAATATTTTTTACAAAAAAGCACAGCATATGGTTGCTATTGCTTCCATGCGGCCGGGTCAAGCAACACAAAAAATAATAAAACTTACTCTCGATTGTACGGGAAGACATACATCCTTGCTTGAGTGCGGCACATGCTAGTAGAAACCTCGTCCACTGTTAATTCGACCCTTTGATTTTCCTTTTGAGCTATTGAATTTGAAGCAGCCGGAATAAACTGGACGTGGCCTCGATCATCCACCCCATCACATAGGTATCTGGAAAAATAATATTGTAAGTGAAACAAATATAATCATACATCTATAAATAATGTAACCATGCAGTTCTTACGATGCCCATCTATCAAGTTGGCACCCATGGATCCACTCCATTTCATTTTCTACGTCCAAGCTGCTCATGAACAATTTTAGCTTGTCTATAAATATGGCTGTGTAGATTTCTTCTGATCCAACCACCTCCGCATTGAAATTGATGCGGAAGACTTTTTTAGGTCCACATATTTGTGTAGATAGCCTTAAAACATCATTAATCTGTTGAATAGTAGCGATGCATTCTTTGTCTTCCGTGAACCCCTAATTACATTGAAAATCTAATAATGTTAGTTGAGAAGTATTTGTATATAATTCAGTAGTGGATCATATTGTAAAGGCTAAAATGAGTTCTCACAAAAATGTAATGGTCAGAAACCGACATGGGAGGATTTGGTTGCCCATTCTTCATCGATGTAGTATTATCTTTTGCTACTTGCTAATGGATAAAATGTTAGTCAGGCATTGAAAAAAATAGGTCGAAGTGAAAAAGTTTGGGGGTATGTTTGAACTCTCCTTTTACTGATCGAGCGACCACCTCTCCATTCGGAGTATCTTCCAGAGTCACCACTTCCTGTAGGGGAGAGTGTGTTAATATGTATCTGGATGTCATAGCTAGTTAGTATAATTATTTTTTTACCCTCTTCAGTCTCCATGGTAGTTTTTGGTGTGATGTTTATTTCAAGACTTCCATCTTCATCAACTACCAATTGTTTCCGAGGCGATTGCTGCTCGTTCTCCTGCATAAGCAGATGAAGAAGAAATTATTTTTTAGTAATATCTAGAATGATATATATGATAGGATCAGAAGAAGAATACAATTATCACACCTCATCATCCTGTTGCCCAATGACACTTATCAGCTTTCCCGACCATAGAATGTTATATCCAATAGCATCAGTGACAAACATAAATTCTTCTTGTTCAATCGGCAAAGGTGCTCTGGGAATGATCACAGGTCTACGAAGCCTTACTCGCTCCCACTTGATGGGTAAGTCCATTTCCTTATCCTTTGGAAACAAGATAACAAATGAAGCTACATCCCTTTCTCCATTATGGTTCAAAACATATAGGCAGCACATTTTTCCTTTCTGAGAACAAAATTTAGAAAAAAGGGAAAAAATAGCAGTTGGACAATAAGTAAGTGTTATAAAGTAATCAAAATCAAATAATGTCATAAATGTAATCAATCTTAATAGGGACCAAGTGTCGTTGAAGATGTAATTGGCTCAGAAAGCTGATTATAACAGGAAATGAATTCTATATATAGCTACTGAATTCTGTAATTGGCCCAAAAATTGTCTCTCAATTAAAACTATATTGGCATAGAGACCTTTTCTCAGTTCAATTGAGAAAAAAACAAGATGAAGATGTTAGTAGGCCCGAACTACCAACATCCAAAATGAATGTGACAACAGTAAATATATCCCCACAACTAAAAGCATCCAAAATCAATTTGACAGAAAATTGAAATAAAAAAACTAACTATCATAGAGCAAGAAAGCAGCTAACGACGAAGTTCATGGTATAGAATACCTTGTCATCCGCAACGGTTCCTTGTGGGTCACTACATCTAGATGCTGAATGAATGAATACCCGATTGTCTTTATTCACAAGGTTGGAAGATGTAGCAACGAAATTGTGGGCATCCAAGTGTGGGGGAATAGGTTTACCCAATTGTCCAGCCAGCCAATTTTTTTCGGCCTCAAATAAGGTAACAAATCTTTCGTTGGTAGTTTGTTTGAATTTGAGATTTCTTTAGATGGTTTTTTGTTTGCTATCCCACATTAACTAGATGCATAATGGCTCACAACGATATGTGGTAGGGCCTCGTTCACCTTGTCCATTGGGGGGCAACCTCTCCAACGACCCCCATGATCCTTCTTACCCGTTGCTTGAACGAGAATATCTTCTTTTCCTTGTATAACTAACTCTCCCTTTTGCTTCTTATCCAAAAGGTTTTTCTACTAAACAAAACATATGCAAGCCATTACTATGCATTCCATCTGAGAATATCAATAGAGATATAATGAATTATGAATTTGGCTCACAATAGTGGGGGTTGCTCGTTTAACGCAGTCGTTGGTGTAGGTCGATAATTTCTTATCCCAGTTAGGTTCTAGGAACACCTCTGAGCGGTCTGGTTTGAAATCCATGATTTGATCTAAAGCCTCTGCTTCTTCTACACTTTGACTTTGATCCATAAGCTCGTCAAATTTAGCCATTCTTTTCCTCTTCTCAAGTTCTATACCAAGCCTACGATTCCCTCCACTGCCCGTGTGATGGATGTACTCCTTATGTGAGGCGCTTACTTTTGGTGTGTCACCTAATGCCTATATGTTCATCGATTTGTTTAATGCTCACAAAGTAATGACTAGAAATTAAGAATTTTTAAGGAATAATCTTGAATTCAGGGGTTGATCTGTGTTTCAAAAATAGCTTACATTCGTTTTTGTCCATCCATCGATATTCTGTATATGCACAAGAACCTGGTTTTTTTGCACGATGTACTTGTGAGCCACCTTCGCCTTCCAATTCCTCCACTTTTCACTTGCATAAATTGTTAATTTATTTTGGAACTTATTCATCTCATTGAATGTCATTTTGGTTGGTATATCCCACCTAATCTAATGGACAAAGACACGTGTTGTTACTGTAAAATGTAATGAATTTGAAATGAACAAATGAAAAGGGAGGATTAGAACACACTTACGAGAATGGCTTCCCATGCATCTTTCTTTAGATGGTCTGGGACTGCTTTCCAATTATGCCATGCCCCAAAGCGGATTCTTCGTTGGAAGGCATAGCCAATATACATCGACCACCAGCTGCGCATAACGAAGGATTCAAAGTCATCGTCGAAGAATATTTTAAAGGGCTTCTTTTGCTTTGCTAGCAACATGGACTTGCACGTGGTTGTGCCTCTACGCTTGCAATACTCTTTAATCTCAAACTTGTCAAAGCTCCCACTCATGTCATCTTTTGATATAGTTTCTTCTTTCTCCCCCGAGTTTTCAGATCTCGAGCATGATTTGGGTGCATCATCCACCTCCTCGTTATTGACATCACAATTGTCATCTTTTGTAGGGGTAACACAATTTTCTTCTACAGCTTTAGTATCGGAGTCAAACAATTTCTTTCTTGGCTTCGCCATTCACTCGCTTGTATGAGTCAATCAAAAAAATGAAATCTTAACATAACACATCCAAAGACGGATATCCACAAACAACCAACCGAGAACATATTGACCTATCAACATAATATGCAAAAATTTTGTATGGGGGCAAAAACAAAGTAGGAAAAAAGTCTAAAATTATTAGCAAATAAATCATCTATCCACATGAACAACTACCCACACTAATAACCTAACAAAATAAAAGACAAACTCACAAACTAAGAGACCCACCAATATATATATATATTCATTAAACCTAGGAAAAAAGAAAACTACCACCCATTTAACATGTTCTTGAAGACTTACCAAAAAAACAATCACTCATACCTTACTTGTACACACTCTCGGCAATGTTTTTTTGCCACCGGCCGGCTATGCCCCAGCATTACTCGACCGAAATTGCAAGCAACAGTGATGTAGAATCGCGACCAAAATTGCAAACAACGAGAAGGGGAAGTAGAATTGCAATAATGGCTCCCTTGGGGGTTGACGAAATGGTGAAGATGAGCATATAATTGGGAAATATTGGTAGAAGGCCGTGTGTGGTGGGGTGGAAGTTGCAAAAATTTGGGGATAATGATGTGCCCATTTTATACGGTTATATTAGGACTTTTAGGATTCACTTTTGTATACTTTTGTGCTCTAAATGAGACATTTTTCCTTGAAGTTATCTAAGGAGGATTAAAAGCGACTTTTACGCTTTTATTACTTTTCTAGAGAATTTTGTGTGACAAGGTAATTTGTTTGAAGAGTTTGAAGACTTTGAAGAATACCTTTGAAGATTTGAAGATTTGAAGACTTGTAATTGAGTTTTTGAAGATTTGAAGAAGTGAAGAGAAGAGGAGGATATGAAACAAAAAGGAGAAAGAAGAAATGGTGTTGGACTTGGAGTACGTCGCGAGGTAGTTGCGAGCACGGCGCGATTTGCGACGGACGAGGGTCAGAAACTCTTCTTTCTTTGTGCACTATAAATACTCACCTTATCATCTCCTATTCAAGAACACGAATCCAGCCTCTTCTTCCTGCATTTTTCTAGGTTCAAACCCTAGCTTTTCTTCGTTTCATTTCATTTCTTATTTTTTGTAGGTTAATCATGTCTTTTAATTGTCTACCTTAGTTTTATCTTGGGAGCAATGTATTGAATCTTCCATTTCTATGTACTAAGAACCACATATATATATATATATATACATATCTATTTGGTGCTTTTGCAATTGTACATTTATTGAGCTTTGAATGTGAATTGTTAATGGCATTGATGTTGTTGGAATCTTGAGTATATGAATTGCTTGTATGATTACTTTTTAGGGTTGGGAGAAAGTAGCTAATTCTCCCCTCTTTTAATGTGGAATCCAAGAGCATGAGTTAGAGCTTCTTAATGATGTTGGTGTGTTGATTATTGCTAGATTAATGTGATGATGTTGAATTCGTTGCCATGTTTGTTTTAGGTAGCAAATGAGAGAAGTCAATGAATGCCGATTGTTCTTGGCTAATCTTGTGTAAATGCATGATTAGTGGAAGTAGTGAATAGATTTCGTCATTTGTTCTTGAAGCCTTTCTATGTTTCACTTCATTTATGCCATGTGTTGTTTGAGAATAGGAAGTGTTTGTATGTTGAAGTGTTAGGGTGTTAGAAAAGTGACGAATTCCTTAGATCCTTTGCATGAAAATCTAGGAACATGAACTTAGAACTTCTTGTGCATAACGTGTTGTGATTCTTGCTAGTTAAGTATGTTAATGTGGATTGTTCTCATATTTATCGTATAGATGCAATGAATGGTTGAACCTTGAATGTGGTTTGTTCTAGGTTTAGCCTAATGAATGCTATGTTTGGTTAAATGGCTATGTCTTTGGTGGATGGCTTGTCGTTGTCAAATCTATGGTCCTTCGTGTATAATGCCATTGATAAAATACCCCTATGGTCATTGTTTGTCTAGGGTGATCATCAATGAGGTTTGCGTGAATGGTTCTATGATCTACATTAGATTTGGAAGTGGATATCGATTGCCCCCAAGGCTTTATCTTTTGTAGTTTTAAAACCCTTTTTCTTAGTTTTGTTTGATGATTTCGCATAGTTGCTTGACTTTGCTAGTTGTCTTGTCTTTTAACTTTCATAACTTAGGACCACGAAACAACCAAACCCCCCTTTTACTTGCTTTTATTTGTGTATATATATCTACTCTTAGCCTAATAGCAACCTTTTGTGTCTAAATGCTTAGGAAAATCCCCCTTCTTAGTGGACGACCCCAACTTGCCTCTATCTACTTAGTTGTAGATAGTAAGAATTTAGGGCTTATAAATATTAACTTTGAAAGGTACGGCGACGGCCTCCCAGATAAAGTTTTGCAGGGAAGAGGGAAAATTTGGGAGGGAAGCGAAAGGATGCATTGCTGGGCCAATTGGAATTTTAATTTGATCATTCTTACTTCTTTGTTAGGTCACTTTGGAGTTAAATTTGTCAACCTCCTTTGTTGGCCAACTTGCTCATTTTCATGAGATTTTTATAATACTTCGTATTGAGTTAGGTACAGAATTTTGAATAATATTTCTAGACAAATTAATTAAGGTCTAGATATTGTTTAATTACAATATACGCTCCTATTTAGAATTGTGTATTTAGTGTTTCATACTATTACTTGTATACATAGAACGGCCATAGAAATAGAGTTTAACCAGGAATTAGTATGAGTCAATTCAAGCATGTTTATGCGAAAATATTATGAAATTAATGTTGGCTCACTTAGTTGCACTTGATTAAGACTGTATTTGCATCGCCTCAGTAAGTAAGGGACGATCTTAGTTAACGTAATAGGTTACTAAGTAATGGATATGTTGATTAAGTTTATAACTAGTGTATACGGATCGCCAATTATGTTATAGTCGAATAACCAGTGTACATGGACCGCTCACTAACTACGGGCGACTTGTAGACAACCGTATGAGTTATCAAGTAATAGATACGGTGAAGTTGGTGGATGTGTATGTTGACTGGGTTTGACCAACCCTTAGTTGTATTGAACACGTTCATATATAGTTAACTAGTGTATATAGAATACTGATACTCCATTTGTTTCACTAAGAGTGGCACACTTGCCTTATTGGGATGTTTTTTTAAAATGGCACGCTTTCCATTTTTTGCAAGATTCCTACAATCTCATCCACTCATTCTACTTTTTACTTTCTACACTCAATTTCAACCTCTCATTTTCGTCAATAATCCAAGAGCTTAAACCTAGTGGGCCACTCTTGGTGAAATAGAGGAAGTATGTAAATTGATTTCTTGACTTACGAATATATAACAAAATTTTTGGAAATTAGCCCTCAGATTTTAGACAACTTCAATCTGAGTCCTCGAGGCCTCGATCCCAAATGTGGGGATTTTCGACAACTTTAATTGAGCCCTCGAGCCCTCGAACCTTAAGACTTCTACCTCGAACCTCGAGCCACCTACCTTGAGCCTTGTGTCTTCAAGCCATCGAACCTGCTGCCTCAAGCACTCGAACCCTCGAGCCATCGAACATCTACCGCGAGCGGTCGAACCTCAAGTTACCTACCTCGAGCCTCGAGCCTTCAAGCCCTCGAATCTGCTGGCTTGAGCACTCGAACTCCTGAGCCATTGAACCTCCTGCTGCGAGTCCTGGAACCTCGAGCCTCCCACCTCAAACCTCGACACTCTTACCTTGAGCCTCAAGCCCTCAAACCCTCGAACAATCTGCCTTGGGCCCTCGAACCTTGAACTTTCTTCCTTGAGCCTCTAGGCTTCGATCCCTCAAACTTCATGCCTCGATCCCTGGAACCCAATACCCTAACACCTTTCAGCCCATGTGTGTAAAATTCAGCCCATGTGTGTGTGTACGATTTAGCCAATGTGTGTGTAAAATGGGTCACTCAACCCAATACCCTAACACCTTTCCTCTGCCAAGCTCCTTTCACATTCCCCGCCCCTCCACTATCTCCCGCTCCCTCCACCGGCAAGCTCCGTCCTCACTCCCTTTGCCGTTCCTACTCCCTTCACCATCCCTTCTCCCTCTGCCATCCCCGCTCCCTCCACCGTTCCCCCTCCCTCCGCCATCCCCGCTCCCTCCACCGTCCCCGCTCCATTCCACCTCCACCAAGCTCCGTCCATTCCACCGTGGCTAAGCTCTGCCATCCCACGCTCCCCCCACTTTCCGTCCTTTGTCAATCTACCGTCCACCATCCATACACCATCCACCAAGCTACAGTCGGCCAACCTCCCTCTGCCAAGCTTTAGGAGTGAATTCACACTTGTATCACTCCAAGAACTTGTGGCTTTCAAATTGAAAACTTCCATTAAAAGGAGATTATGGTATCCTTACTTTTACATCCCGAATACAATGACTTCTCGTTTTCGTCGAGCAAAGCACTCAACATTTTAGGCTTCCCCTAAAAATCTCTTACAATGTCATCGAACATAACATTAACGGTACATTTGTTTCCATCTACCTTTCCGAACCCACCACCATTATGTTGTTGCTCAACCTCTCCATGAAATGTCCATACAATGTAACCTCTGCCAAATATGTTCATTAGCAAGTGAGATCTAACAAGCCCATGATCATCAAACCGTTTACGACACAAGCATCATTTGCATGGACAATGTATCCTCTCCTCCCGACCAAAGGTATAATCAAGAAACGAATCAATAAATGCAATACGTTCACCACTCCCTCTAGCTACAGTTGGATAGGTAACCATTTTTTCTCCACGGAAGCATCGATTCTCGGTCCATTGTATCTAAACAAAATAATACATACAATTACACAAATATTCATTGTTCAAACATAATAAAAATAAACACAATCAATTTGCTACACAATACTAAAAGTGTCATGTGTATGTGTATATGTATGTGAATCGATCAACTTGTTCTTGGGATATATATATATATATATATATATATATATATATATATATATGTATATATATATACCATCTACCAAAACAAACACAACCTTATTTACATCCACAATCATTTACACTCTCACAGCATGATACTAAACCAACTTAAAACATTGAAACCATTAATAAATACAAATAAACTCTCTGCATGCATGCATTAATGGTTATTATAACTACCATTTGATTAAAATTCAAAAAAGTTAAGGAAAACTTACATCCATGGGTCTTCATTGCTTTGAGTTATTGCTCACCATCCAAAAAATCTTCCATCAATGAAGAGAGAAGAGAACTACAAGTTCATATCTAATTTTTGAGGGGTAATTTCGAGCATTAAATGCTCTATTTGGTGCAAAAGAGAACTACATGTATCCTTAATAAAATAATTTTATTAATTCTTTGTACTCCCTGGCACATGTTGTAGTAATATTGTGGAGAAACAGAAAATAATTTAAAGACACAAGAATATTTGTAAAAAATATTTGTGTCGTGCACAATGTGTGCATTGTTCCCAAGGCTTTAATAGTTTTTTCGTGCACAGATTAGAAAAATGTGCTGTTAACATTATTCGAAACCTTCATATATATATATATATATATATATATATATATATATATATATATATATATATATTTATGTATATTTATGTATATTTATGTATATATATTTATGTATGTTTATGTATATTTATGTATATATATTTATGTATGTTTATGTATATATATAGGAGGAATTTCAGCTGCAACTGGTAACTTATCAAAACATTTGACCTATAACTATGTTAGGAATTATAAGTTTCATTTTTTGGTTTTTTGTACTTTTTACTTCTTTTAGCACTTTAAATAAAGATCTATCTTGTCACTCACTTCACTAAAAGAATTATTCTCAACTGTTAAAAAATGAACTCCTTGGTAAACCCCACCATGCATAGATCTACAACATGAGGACTCTACTTAATTACCAGGAGTTGAGGAACGCCATTGACGTGACCACTAGAACGAAATCTCTTGAATTGGATTTTGATGAGGTAAAGTGTAGCTAATTGGGATCTACAACATGAGGACTCTACTTAATTACCAGGAGTTGAGGAACGCTATTGACGTGACCACTAGAACGAAATCTCTTGAATTGGATTTTGATGAGGTAAAGTGTAATAGATCTTCTCATTCATGGTGAACTTGAAAGGATCTTCTTAGTCAGAGGTGTGCACCTGTCAGAAAACAAGTAAGATCAGTAGCATCCGTTCAAGTTGCAATTCTGATAGTAGGTACACCAATCTGATCAAGTCTAATCAGTCCCTGTACAGTGTTAGATAGGGAACTAAAAGATAGGTTTGAATAAGATTGAGCTTGGAGGCATGATTTTGCTTTGCTATTAGCAACTTGGTTAGCTTGTCTATATATGCGTTAGGGTAATATCATTCAGAAGAAGGTTAATGTCATCGGCCAACTGGAACAATGTCCAATGAGCAATTGATGGGTTTAGAACAAAGGAGACTGCATTAAGACAATCAGATTCAATACAGATAGGAACTGAATAGCATGCAACTAGCAGCCTCTGAAGAGCAAATAAAATTGCCCTAAGTTCTGCTTCTAGAGGAGTTTCAGCCTTTGTATACTTCCTGTGTGCATCAATGAAACCACCTCTATTATCTCTGATGATCATACCAAGCCCACACTTTTTAGAAAGACCACATCATGCAGCATCAACATTAACCTTAAAACCTATGCACAGTTTAGACCAAGCAATTTTAAAAAATTTTGGCTTAGGGGCAGATTTGATTAGGGGAAGAAATGAGTGATCTGCAATACCCAAGCCAAAAACAGAAGAAACATAAACAGGTTTAGCACTGAAAGAATAGAAAATCTGATCCCTAATCTGTGAAACAACAAAGTTGGTCAGTGGAGGCACATTGTCATACAGATATTTATTCCTGACCTTCCAGAGGTTCCAGCAAGTTATTGAAGGTGCTAATTTAATGATCAAGGAATGTAAAGAGCTGAGGCCAGAATATGTGAGGTAGCCTGACAGTCTTTCCCATATGGATGGAAAAATTCTATCCCTAATACCCATAAACTCGTGCACTGTCTTCAAAATGTGAATGGCAAAAGGACAGGAATTAAACAAATGATCTAGAGATTCCTCATTCTGATAGCACATACAACATCTTGAAGGCATGCAAAAACTCATCTTTTTCAAAACATTATCTAACGGGAGGAAAGAGTTAATTAATCTCCACATAAAAACTGAGACTTTCTTTGAAACCCTTGGATTCCAGAGGTGCTGAATTGAGGCAATATTACCTCTTTGTGATCTGAGCAATTGATATGTAGAGTGAAAAGAAACTTCCCTTTTTGTCAGGTTTCCATATTAACCTATCATGTCTGTGTGGAGAGAGTGTTGCACCCTGCAAAAGAGAGACAGCATTAGGTGAGAGAAAAGGGGAGATTTTAGGAAGAAGAGTGTCCTTGTGAAATATGAAATTAGCCACTGTACAGTCAGTTGGAATGTCAATAAGACTCTGGTCACACAGATCCATAACAGGACATAAGTCCAGCCAGTTGGATGACCAGAAATTACATGAACCTGTACCAACTATCACTCTAGAATGAGACTCAGCCCATGCATTAACATAGAAAATTCTTTTCCAATTTGATGAGGTACTAAAGGAGGGTGGCAGAGAAGCAATAAAATGGGTCCATGGGGCATCAACAATCTGATATTTCCACCACAATTTTACTGAGCAGGTGGTAATGATGGTGGGAATTGATCTGAAACCTAGGCCATTTTGGTTAATGTGTAGCAGAGAGCATCCCATTTCCTCCATGCCTTTTTAGGTTTCAGATCATGCACCCCCCAGAAAAATCTACTCAGTTTTCTCTCCACGGTGTGAATAATCTCCTTTGAAGGTTTAAGAATAGACCAAATATGCTGTGGAATAGAATAAATGCATGACTGAATGAGAGTGATTTTTCCCCCAGTTGAAAGCCACTTATTTTTCCAACTATTTAACCTAGAATCAATCTGTTCCATTAAAGGTTGGAAAAATATTTTTTTTACAAAGCCATGAAAGATGGGGACACCTAAGTATTTAAAAGGAAGTTTACCAATTTTCATGCCAAGAATTGTCCTAACAGAGGTAATTTGATGAACAGAAGCATGGCTACTAATGAAAATATCACTCTTGTTGTAGTTTATCTTTTGGCCAGTAGTATCCTCAAACTTAGATAAGAAGGCTTTAAACCTAATCAAAGTTTGAGTATTGGCTTTAAGAAAAACCACTGTATCATCTGCATAAGAGAGGTGAGAGGTTTGAAGAGCCTGACCAGGTAAGTCATAGTAGGCTAGCTTACCATTTTGAAAAATAAAAGCTAAGCTCCTGCTAAATTCTTCTGAAAAAATATTGAACAAGAAAGGAGAGAGAGGATCACCTTGTTTAAGACCTCTTGATGCTTGGAAAAAACCCACAGGCTTACCATTTATCAGAATTGAGAACCATGACTGTGATAGATTCTTCATTATACTAAAAATGAATTTAGCATGGAAACCAAATTTAGCTAGCACACAATATAGAAAGGACCATTTAACTCTATCAAATGTTTTCCTGAGGTCTAGTTTAACAATACAATTAGGAGTTCTATTTTTCCTGTGCAAGAATCTACCATTTCTTGAAGGTAGAGAACATTATCAGAGATATCTCTTCCTTTAAGAAAGGCAGTTTGCTGTGGAGAGATAATCCTAGGCATAAGGGGTTTAAGTATTTCCATAAGCACCTTAGAGCAGATTTTATTCACACCATTAGAAAGACTTATTGACCTATAATCATCGAAAGACACTGGAATATCCTTTTTAGGGATAATTGTGATCCAAGTGCTGCCGATACCCCTAGGAATGTTGCTACTAGATAAAAAATCATGTACTGTAGACAATAAATCATTGGCAATGACATCCCATGATTTGATATAGAAAATGGGAGTGAAACCATCAGGACCAGGAGTTCTATTTCTGTTCAGGCTAAAAACTATTTCTTTAAGCTCAGAAAGTACAACAGGTTGTAGCAATTTAGCATTGTCTTCACTGTTGATCAATTTAGGGATTTGGCTTAAGAAATGAGATTGAAACAGGTTGCTATCAGGGGTACTATCTTCGGTTAAGAGATCCTTGTAATAGTTAATGGCTTCATTCTCAATATCTTGCATGTTATCTAGCCATTGGTTATTACTGCTCTTAACTTTTGTGATGCCAAGCCTACTTTTTCTTTCTTTAACAGAGTTATGAAAGAATTTGGTATTACTATCCCCTTCCTTTAGCCATTTTACCCTAGCCTTATGTTTCCCAACATTCTTTTGCTCTGTGCGAGCTTTTACCAAACTGGCCTTAGCTTCTTTTACTCTAACCAGGTTTTCAATGGAAGCATTTATATCATATTCAGATTCATGGAAACCTAGAACTGATTCAGCCTTAATCACATTCTCATGGACATTACCGAAGTGGTCCCTATTCCAAATTTTAAGCTCCTTCTTCAGTCTTATTCATTTAAGAAAAAAGCCAAACATTCCTGTTTCCCGGATAGGAAGATTCCAGTTCTGTTTGATAACATCCCTGAATTCATTCCTTTTATACCAAGTATTCAGAAATCTAAAAGGCCTAGGGACAGATTGAATATCACTGCCTATGGAAAGAATCATAGGATTGTGGTCAGAAGAAGCTCTATTTAAAACTTGAACAGAAGAATTAGGAAAAGTGGATGACCATGATGATGTACATAGACTTCTGTCTAACCTTTGTCTAGTAGGGTTCCTAAGTCTGTTGTTGCTCCAAGTAAAAAAATTCCCAACAGTGTTTAATTCATCCAGTGCCATTACATTAATAAACTCATTAAAGTCCTTCATACTACCAAGTTTGGGAGTAGAAGGACCTTTATATTCGTTTATAGATGTAATAGCATTGAAATCTCCAATAAAAATTGACTCAGAGTGAACAAAAGACCTAAGGTCAGACCATAGATCTTTCCTACCATTTCTAGTTCTCAGACCATAAACAAAAAATGCATCCATACTTTTATTGAGAGTCAGAGAGTTCAAAGTTACAGCTAGAAACTGAAGATTATCAGCTTTAACAGATAATGACAAGTTGGTTTTCCAAAAAAGCCAAATCTGTCCATTACTGGCATACATGCAATTGTCATAATGAAGTAGCTGTCTATAATGTTCACATTGCATGTTATCATGTTTAGGTTCAATAATGCAGAGAAGTTCAAAGTTGTGCCTAGTGATTAGATTAGAAAGTCTAAGCATAGAAGTGTTCATTCCTCTGAGATTCCAAACCAGGAATTTTATTTTTATAGTTGTGCTATTCATAGAGAAACATCATTAGTGCTTTTTGATCTAGTCATGATAGTATTTAACTGAGTTAAATAGGTCTCATTAGCTGAAGTGCTAGATTTTCCCTGCTTGTCTAATTTAGCAGGTTTCCTAGACTTGGAGGACTTTTTCTGGTTCTTTGTGGGACTTACCTGTGCCACATGGTGGGGTATATCCTGAGGAGGGTTTAAAACAGGGATTTATGGAACCTCAGTACTGGGAGCCGGACCCTCAGCACTGGTAGCAGGAGCCTCAGGGCCCGATTCAGAAACTTCCACAGGGTTTTCAGGTTCAGCTAGGAGAAGGAACCTGTTTTGTTTGGATCTCTGCTGGGAGAAGATAAAATTTTTAGCAGCCAAAATTGTATTCAAAGGAGAGAAAGTCTTACCTCTTTTGGCCGGGGTGTCATCCCTAGCATATGCTTTCGTACTGTTAAAGTGTGGTGGTTCAGAGGAGGGGTAATTTCCAGCATAGGTTTTGGGGTGAAGGTCCTGAGTGGGGGAAAGTTGTTGTTGTGTAGGTGTGCCTGAGTGCTGGAGATGGAATCCGGATGAAGTTTCTGCTAGAGAGACCACCACAGGGGCCTTTGACTGAGAATCTTCATTGATTTCTTCTTGTTGAGAGTTTTCTTCTTGTTCCGTGATGTCCACAATTTCAGGACCATCCATAGAAAGATGTACATCATTCACAAACTTAATAGGAGGATCTTGTTCCCTATTATCCTCAGTGATGACTTCGGTGACCTTTGTGACCTCATTGACTTTAGTAACCTCCTCAACAGCCTTATTATCAACCATCTGGTCATCGGTAAGAGCTACTTTTGTTTTTGGCACATATTTGGATTTCTGAGCCTTTTCCTGGTACTTAATTGTCTGAACCTTGTCTTGAGCAGAAACTCCAGATAGGCCAGTATTGAAAACAGGAGAAACCACATCCTTTCCATCTTTATGTAGCATAGTGGCATCAGTGGTAGGATGAACTTTCTTAAAAGGTCTATTTCTCTTAAGTTCAGGGTGGAGATGTACACACTGATTGTCATCATGACCTATGGATTTACAGTGGTAGCAGTACAGTGGAAACTCTTCAAATTCCAGAGGGAGTTTCATCACATTATATTCTACCCCATCCTCCTCTATTCCTACTCTAATGAAGGTAGGCTATTTTTTCTTAAGATCTATTTCCACACATAGCTTGACAGCAGATGGCCTAGATAGAGCCTCAGTAGCAGCATCCATTTTTATGAAATTACCAATTTGATTGCCCATCGACTTTATCATTGCAGTATTGTAGAAAAACACAGGTACGCAAGGGATAGTAACCCATACCGGAACGATTGAGGATTCTGCTTCTGGAGAAAAATCCATTGTCCATTTCAGCACTTTCATATGGGCACCAAGGAAAGTCCAATGGCCTTTTAGCCCGAAACGCTGGTAGTCTTCTTTTTCTTGGAACCGTATCAGGACATGTCTGTAATCAATCGAGCCGATTTGAAAGCTACCTTTGAAATCGACAGATTGAAACGCCTCATTTAGCTTGACCATTGGTGGCTTGCCTCTTGCAAATTTGCCAACGAGGGCATTTTCATAGTGTGATGCAAGGATTTCGGCTTCTTTGCGCGTGACAAGGCAAGCTATATCTCCTTTATATAGCGTCTTGGGGACAATTCCAGGATTGGACGGAAGGTTAGCTTGCAGTGGAGGGGGCAGTTTGCTAGGCTTGGAGAAAGGTTTTGCCCACCGTATTGCCGCCGCGGGCAGGCGGATGTGCCGCCAAAAGGAGATCTGTCCGTTTATGACCGTTATTTTCAGATAACGGTATGAAAGAAAAGGAAAAAAAAATTTTGTCGCGGCCGGCTCGGGTGGCCTTCTCAGTCGCTCAGATGTTCACAGTTGGGTTTGTCGTTAACGGCGGTAATAGCCGTTACCGGCGAGGACAGGATACTGACCAAAGATCTCGAGGGATGCTGACCAGGATGATGACCATGATGAGCTTTGCTGGGACTAAATTCCAAAGATCAATTTCCGGCTCAGAAGATCAATTTCAGGCTCAGGAGTTTCTCCTTTCTAGCTCACTTTTTAATTCTAGCTCCACCTTTTGACTAAATTATGCTTCATTTTATACGATCACTAAATTGTACGAAGATATGGAGCTAAAATTATTGGGTGAACACAGAAACCTACTGCATTGATTTTGGCTGATCAGATGGTTCGAGACCTCGAGGGGGTTCGAGACCTCTAGGGGTGGTTTCGGGACACCGAGGGATGGTTCGAGGCATCGACCTCGAACATGGTGGATCAAGGAGTTTTGGCGGTTCGAGACCTCGAGGGGTTCGAGATATCGAGACCTCGCACATGGTGGATCGAGAAGTTTCAGCGGTTCGAGACCTCGAGGGGTGTTTCGAGACCCCGAGGTGATCGAGGTCTCGAGGGGTGGTTCGGGACCTCGATGTGTCTTTCCGAGACCTCTCAAATGGTGGATGAACTTAGAAACCTACTACATAGATTTTGGCTGATCACATGGTTCGAGACCTCGAGGTGGTTCGTGACCTCGAGGGTTTCGAGACATTCGTGACCTCGCACATGGTTGTTTGAGGAGTTCAACGGTTTCGAATGACCTCGAGGGGAGTTTCGAGACCCCGAGGGATTCGAGGCCTCGAGGGGTGATTCGGGACCTCGAGGTGTGTTTCCGAGACCTCGCAAATGGTGGATGATCAGATGGTTCGAGACCACGATGGGGTCCGTCACCTCGAGGGGTGGTTTCGGGACCCCGTGGGATGGTTTCAGCATCGAGACCTCACACATGGTGGATCGAGGAGTTTGGTGGTTCGAGACATCGAGACCTCACACATGGTGGATCGAGGAGTTCGGCGGTTCGAGACATCGAGACCTCGCAGTGGATCGAGGAGTTTGGGGGTTTGAGACCTCGAGGGGTGTCGAGACCCCGACGTATGGCTCAAGGCCTTGAGGGGTGGTTCGTGTTCCCCGAGACCTCGCAATCGTATCCTAAATGGGCTGTGACAGATTTTAGCTGATCAGGAGGCTCGTGACCTCGAACCTTTTTTACTACACACTAACATAGGTTAGTACTATTCTTTTGGAATCAACTAGGGTTGGTTCGAGAGTGTTCCAACTCTCATATGTAACTCATATGATCCAAACTTAACGATCTTTTTAATGGTTTAGGGGGGCCAAATAAAATTCCCCTCCATCTCCGAATGGTTTCATTTAAAAAAAAAAGATGAGGTAAAGTGTAGCTAATTGGTTTATATTCTTTTTTCTCTCCTTGTTTTGTAGAGAAATGGAATGGATGTACACTATTACTTTTTAATATTTTAATAGGTAGTAATTACGATGTGTTATAATCGTTATATATTTTCTTATGCAATTGTGTGGAATAATTAGTAAGAAAGAATAAGTAAAAGATCAAAGTGAAATTGCGGGTTCGGATCGAGGAGCTGAGTTTTATTTTAAATTTATAAAAACATTCAATGTATGATAATATCCTTAATCTATATCACATCAATAACAAAAAAAAAGGATACCTCTTTTTCATTTATATTTGGATTAAAAGTGAACTACATGTATCCTCAAAAGTGAACTACAAATCAAGTCGTGCTTGTATTCAATTACTCAACACATCTGGTCTGTAGGCATAATAAAATTATTTGAGAAAAAACTGTCTCAATTCTTCTGGGGAAAATCAGATGATAAAAATAACAGAGTCTGGAGAAGATGGGCAGAACTAGCAAAACCGACAAAATTGAATGGTCTAGGTTTTAGATCAATCAAAGCTATAATAGACTCTTATTCGGTTAAACTTTGGTGGAAGAGCCAACTAGGTATTTCTTTGTGGTCTAAACTGTTATGGTCCCTCCCACCATCCCATAGAAAATCAGTAACATAGAAAAGAATTTGTTTCATAAACTCTTTTGGGTGTATGGAAGATGCAAAATTGTTGCACTGGCACACGGAGAGGGATCCACCGCTGGGTGCTCTGATTAGACATACGTCAGATTATGAGCAATGGAAAAAATTGATGCTTTATACTCCGAGTTTGGAAAAGAACTACGTCTTTTGACGTTCAGTCTATGTACCAATTGAATGAATCCATTTGGTAATATGAGTAGTACACATAGTTCTTGACCTTTTATGTAGTTTATCTACAATTTTCCGCCATGGTTGACAATGAAACGTAGGTATGTGTTGTTATCTTTGATGATTTTCGGTCCTAAGAAACCGGGTAATGACATAGATGTGTATCTTGCTCCTCTTGTCGAGGATTTGTTGAATCTATTAAAGGAGGTTGTTTGGACATATGCCGATATTGTTAACGATATCCTTACATTGAAAGCGATGTGATTATGCTTTATTAAATATTTTTCTGCATACAGTATTTTGTCTAGTTACTCAGTGACAGACCACTTTGTTTGCCCCGTGTGTGAGAAGAAGACTGATTACCTCCACTGCAATCATAGTTGTAAAACTTTATATCAAGTTCATCTTACATTTCTTCTGAAGGATCATCCTTGGCGATTGGCCAAAAAATTGTTGAATCGGGAAGTAGAGGCTAGAGAAGCACTTGTTACACAAACAAGAACTCAGATTTTTGAAACATTTAATAATTTTCCCAATGACTTTAGGAAGAAGAAATGTAAAGTTCCTGTGGATGGGAGTTGGAAGAAATGCTCCATTTTCTTCTGATTGCCTTATTGAGAGCATTTGGGTGTTAGACATTATCTCAATGTTATGCACACTGAGAAGAGTGTATGTGCTTATTTTGTTGGGACCTTGTAGAATACCCCTAGGGAAAAAATGATTGGCTTAAGGTTAAATTTGGTTGAGATGGGAATTAAAATGAACTTAGGCCCGGTGAGTTCTAGTGAAAATTGTTACTTGTCCCTTGCTTGCTATTCTATGTCTCAATCGGATAAGAAATATTTTTGTGAGACCCTTAGTAGTGTTAAGGTCTTAGAGGCCTATTCTTCCAACATCAGTACTTGTGTGTCAGTCGAGGAGTTGAAGTTCGTTGGGTTGAACTCTTATGATTGTCACAATCTAATGTAGGAATTGAATGTCATTGTGATTTGATCGCTATTGCCATCCCATGTAAGACTGTGCATGACAAAGCTTTGTCTATTTTTCAAGTCTATTTGCAGCAATGACATTTGTGTCAAAGTTGGACTATTTGAAATCCATGATTGTTGAATTTTTGTGTCAGATGGAAATGTATTTTCCACCCTCATTCTTTGACATTATGGTCCACTTGTGTGTCCATCTTGTGCGTGAAATGAAACTTTGTGGTCTGTCTTTTTAAGGTCGATGAAACTGTTCGATAGGTACATGATAATATTAAATAGTTTTATGAAGAATCGATACGTGCGCTGTGCAAATATTGTGTAGAGGTATGTGGAAGAGGAGTTCATCGAGTTTTGTACTGATTATATGAAGAAGGTTGATTCGGCTAGGGTTCCAACTCATAGACATGAGGGATGGTTGGAAAGTCATGGTGTTATGAATGTGAAACTTTTAAGCCCTAGCGTGGAACATTTAAGTACTTCCCGTCTTTATGTTCTTCGCAATCATAATGATTTATTCCTGTATTTAGAGATTCACATTGATGCCATTAGAGTCGAAAACCCTAATTTCAAGGAATCTTAGATCCTACAATTACATAGTGGGACTTTTTCGTCATGGCTACATGAACACTTAGTTGTGGGTGATCATCCTGTGAAAATTAAATGGTTGTCTTGTAGGACACTTGATATTGTACTCTCTTATGGAGGGTAAGATATCACTGGTTTTACGTTAGTTAAAAAATTAGTGGATGATAAGGATGTGTCTCAGAACAGTGGAGTGTCTCTCGTGTCTAAAGCTTTGCATGTCAGTAATGGTAGTGATAATAATCTTATATGTACGCTCACCAATGTTACTTTGGCACAATTTCAGATATGTGAGAGCTTGACTATATCACTATACGAGTAGTAGTTTTTAAATGTCAGTGGGTGGATTTCAACAATGGACAGTTGGCTAAGGATTTTGGTTTCACCCTTGTCGACAGGAGTCGGATCGGTTGGCAGGAAGATCCTTACATCTTGGCCTTCCAAGTGCACTAGGTTTTTTCTGTGAGAGATCTATTTGATCTTATGTGGGAGATTTTTGTGGAAGGGAAACACGTATTTGTTCAAGAATATGTTAAACAAATTCATGGTATCGGTGAAAATTCAACTGGTGTTGGAACCGATGATGCTATCTTGCTTGAGGAGGACAATCTTAGTTTGAATTGTTTTTCAGACATAGCTATCATGATGAGGGAATTTGGGTGAACATCCATGGAAAGGTCTCTCGTAAATGGTGGAGTGGCCCGCCTCCACTCGGGGTCGTTAATACAATGATGTAGCTAACCCGAGCGGAGGACATTCAAATAGAATGGGAGATCAAATTTAAATTTAAATTCTACTCCCAAAATAACTACCAAGCTACCTATAAGGTAGATAGTGGCAAGACTGGGTTTGTCAATAGAGAGGATGAATGTCTAAAAATCAACTACACACAGCCACGTACAGGTCGTCAAATTGTCCGTGTGTACGGGTCGTCAAAATTGCCTGGAGTAGGTCGCAACCGTTAGATAAGAAAGTGTGGGCATTACATCCCAGACACTCCCCTAGGGATCTCAATCCCTAAGTAATGGAAAATGACACTTTGTGATGACTCTAGAGTCGGCACAACTCTAGTTGCTATAAACAGTCATGCTAAACTATCAGGGTAAGCAAAGGGATTCACCTCATCAAGATTTTCCAAAGCGACAGCCCAACATGTGATTTTTCACATAACTAGCAAATTAGAATCATGGTTTAACAAATAGAAAGATATTCTCTCGAGGTAACATGAAGGCACTCATCTCTTCGGTGTTCTTAAACTTACTCCAAAATTCTAACACTCCCAATATAGCCATAAAGCCTAGCATGATATTACACCATCATACATGTATAGATGCATCATCATAATGGCATATCATAAATCTCACAAGAGTGGAAAGAATAAGTTAAAGCACAAATATTCATAGGACATAAAGATAGGAGAATCTACAAATCTCAAAAAGCCACAATCAATTCATGAATACAAACACTACGCAAGCTAATTAACGACTCCCAAAAAATTGAACCCAAGTATTTCATTGGACTCAATACCTTTGGGCACAAGGGAAATAAAGAGAAGAAAAGAAAAGATTTTAGAAAGAATGAAGAACTCCTTTCTCTCTCTACCGTACTCTTGAAGTCTAACAATAAGCATAAAACTAAACACTAGTAGACATAGGTCCATACATACGGTAGTAAGAAATTGGGCCTTGAAATAGGCTTAAAAACCCCAGCAGCCACAGTGAACACGGATAGTATAAAATGGCACGGTCTCTGCCAGCTGGGCTGCCTTCGTGCTAGCGCAGCCTGCCCGGTCTGGCATGAGACATGTGCCTCGTGCTGGTGCAAGTTGTGTCACCTGGTTGGTGCTTCATTCTGATGTCTATGATTGAAAGTCTCGTGCCTTTTGTCACAAGCCGTCGGTTGGAGCCTCATTTTGCTGAGTAAAGTAGTGTAGGTTGTGTCCTCCATCACATGCCGTAGGCTAGTTTTCACATTTGGGACTTGAAAAGATGCAAATCGTGTGAAACGACACAGTCCACGGCTATACTTAGACATTTTTGGAGAGGATTTGGAGCAAATGGACATGGGTAGAAGGTATTGGCACGGTCCGTGCTGAGGACTGTGGCATGGTCCGTGTTTTTGGCACGGTTCATGCTAAGCACCCATTGCACGGGTCGTGCTAGGCTGGCTTTGCAAAGGTACACGGGCTTGTGCTTGTCCGTGCTAGCTCGTGGGCGTTGGTTGGCCGGCCAGCTACTTTGGCAGGTTGATGCCACCTTCCGTCCTTGACCTCTTTTAAACATCAATTCTAACTTTCCCAGCTCAATCTATCTACTACCACGTTTTAGATCGGTGCCTTCATATCTACTACCATTTTTGCTAATGGCCTTCAAGTATCTTCTACCATTCTTGCGAATGGCCTTCTACACAATGATGCCAAAATATCCACGAGCAACCTACTAATGAGATTATAAATAATGATCTAGGTGACCAGAATACAATGTGTCAATTAGCTTCAATTAAGTCTATAAAATTTGGGATTTAGACAAGAAAACCAACAATGGCCATCTAAACCCTTTGTCGTGTAAACCTAACTAAAACTAGCAATCAACCAAGTAAAACATAATAACAATAGTTTCAATGAATTTGTTAATGCATGCAATATGGTGAAAGTCAATCCCCCACACTTAAACCTTTGTTCGTCCTAGAGTAAACAAAAAACAAGAAAAGATCTAAGAGGAATGTAGCATGTAAAGATAAGTTAGCCAATGCATTCATCTTATTCCCAAGATACCCTAGTTCCCCCAAATAAGTAAGAATCTCACAACTTTCACACTCCCCAAAGTTTCTAAAGTAACCTAACTACCCAAAATCTTTTGAAGAAAAAGGTAAGCAAAAATGATAAGTATTGAACTAGCTTACTCCACCGATCAGTGTGTCAAAAGTAATCAATAAGTTGTTGGCAAAAAACCACCAAGGAAATCCAAACGATCCTCAACTTGGTTATAACTAAGGATAATTCAAGATTCCCAATGTAGTTACAACTAAGTATAATTTCCAAGGATCTTTAACTTAGTTTCTGTTTTCTCTCAATTTATCTCATTTTGCCTAGGAGCCCTTTCGGGTTTCCATCCTAGCTTGCACACATGTTGAGCTCACTTCTCACCTTTTTCCATATGGCCTCTCATTTTTTCCTAGGTTGTTCATTCTAACAGGGCCTAGCCTCTCATTTTTACCTAGGTCTTTCGACCTATCCGGGCTTTTCCCATCGTTGCCTCTGTTGCCCTTTTGTGTTTCCAACTTAGCCGGGTATGCATTTTTTTCATGTTTTCAAAAATTTCAATTTTTTTTGTAGTTAAAAATTCCCCAGAGATAGGCTTCATACTACATGAATATAAGAACCAAAATTACATCACTAAAAGTTTCCAAACAACTTCCCCCAAAACAAACTACAAAGACTACCAAACAAATCCCAAAACAGACTACGTAGAGATAGTAGCTTCAAAATAAAAAATAACACCACTGAAATTCATCCAAAGCAAACCCAAAATGAATTAACAACAAAAACAAAAACAAAATCTCAAGATGAAAAACTCCTAAGCGTTTCACTACTCCCACCCCCCGCACTTGAACTTTGCATTGTCCCCAATGCAATGAAACAATATGAATCATAGGTGAGAAAGAGAGAAGTAGTGAAACTCACTCATGTGACTCCAAAGGGTTCTTCCTCCAACGCCTTGTTTCGCATCTCCTCATCCTTTCTTCATGTTGCATTTCTTGTCTCTAAATGAGAATAATGTCCCAAAAACCATCAAGCCTTGAGATGTGGAATCTCTCGATCAATTTCTCGATGGCCTCCTTGTGGACATCCGTCCTCCTATCGCCAATGGCAAAATCCTTCTTCACTTCCCACTCCACGAAGTCCAATTTAGACCCCCAAACTCGCATAGTGCCATCCATAGAATCCAACCTAGTCCTGAACTTATCCAATTGTAAACTAATCCTTCCTACTGTGTGACTGAACTTTTTCAACATTTGAGTAGAGCTCGCAAGTTGTTCCCCAAAAATGCGCAATTGGTCAAGGAAGTCTGCAGGTAGGTGAGTTTGACTAGGTGGTGATCTAAATGGAGTCTCGCCATTCTCCTCATCAAAGTCTATCTCTGGGCTTGATAAGATCATGTAGAAGTCTTTCTCAAACCGTGGGTTGGGTGCTAGAAACAAGTCATCCAATAGAGTGTCATGGTTGATAGCGGTGTGCTCCGAATGTGAAAGAACCATGAAGTTGCAAATTGTAGCACCACCATATAACCATATGAACTGGTCGTTCGAAGTGGTGGTGGCAATCATCGAAGCACATGCTAGATTGTCTAGGTGCATCGCATCCCCAAACGGCCAAGTTCACCAATGCGAATGGAGTTGGAACTTAATGGCCTAAGTGTTGGGCCAAGAGTTCGACCATGCCTCCCATTGATATCTTACCACCTTTCCTATCTCCCATTCTAAAAAATATTACACAAAATCGCTCACCATGTTGGGGTAGAAGGTCCCCTCCCGAGTCATTGCCCAAAGGATATGAACGTTGGAACCGGAGCATTGTGAAAGCGCTCTATGGTAGAATACACCAATAAGTAATGCAATATTGGGTGAACGATGGCACATTTCTTACATAGATGCTTTCTCTACGTGCCTGATAGGATTCTCCAAAAATTGCCAAGTGAAAATGGAAGACCTTGTCGGTGTGTCCATGAAACATCTTTCCTACACTTCCACCCAAATGCTTGAGCAATGTCCTGATGCAACATAGTGTACTCCTCATCATCCAAACGGAAGTGGTTACTCTCTTTCCTTTCGTGTCTATCACCTGCTCCAATGTTTCCCAGAATTGCAATGTCCACCTAACGTATGTCTTGGAATGCTTGTCTAAGAAACCCTCTAGGCCTATTTGGCTAAGTAAATAAGTGATCGGTTCGAGTAGACCTAGACATCCCAATGTTTCTTTGCAAGCAAACATTGTCTCTAGAATGTTTCTCTTCGTAATATTGAGGTACCTCCACCTAGGGCCTCAAGATTGTGTATAACCCCATGAATTCTTCAACAACGAACGCAGAATTAGGAAGGGTGAAAGTCATTGGCTCTTTTCTCCGAACCTTGGCCGACTTCCTCCCTTTGTCACCACGGGAAGTTGTTCCTTTCTTCGACCTATTCCTTTTTGAAGGCATCCTATCACAACAAGGAGAAAGTGGTAATGCAATAATACACAAAGGCATGCATCGAATATCCTTCAAAAAGTACACTCTTCCTAAATAGCCTATATATTCCAAATCATGCTTTCTCAATATAAAGGCTATTTAATCAAGAATCATTCTCCTTAAACAATAAACTCATGGAAAATCATAGAAACCCATCAACAAGAACTTGCAATCAAGAATCTTTCCTCCTAAACCATCACAACAAGTGAAGATCATATAATCAAAGCACAAGAGCACATACTCCCTTCCCCCCCCCCCCACACAGTTCAAAACAAGACCATTCACATAACCCAAACAATTCTCAAAAAACATATTCACTTTCAAGATTCCAGATTTACATAACATCAACATAATGCTAAATAAAAAAAGTAAGCATGAAGTTCAAAGGATTACCCAGAATTTGGGGCTAAGAGTTGAAAGATTCACACAAGAAGAAGCAAAAATGCTAATTTATGAGAGAAAAAGCTCCACTTTTCAAGTTGCACCAAGAAGGAGTGAGAGTGAGTGTTTTTGAAAAACTTGAACGAGCTAAATGATTCACATAGGCGAAGGAATGTACTATGAATCTCTATTTTCAGCAAAGAAGGTGATTTAGAGGGGAGGTACAAATGAGATAAGGATGGCATTTTTGAAATTACAAAATCTAGGGGACAAAAGTACTAATCAACTTATGCACAGGGGAGGTTTTGAATTACTCTTTACATCAAGCAACCTAAGGAATAAGGGATTTTCTGAATTTATTAGCCAAAATTCATTATTTTAGCTTGAAATTTTAATTTTTCAAAAAATCTGCATTTTTTGGCCCAATTCACATCTCACACAAGTTACTGACATGTGTAGCCTCGTGTTGAGGGTGCCAAACTCCTTTTCATGAATCCGGCAACCTCGAAAAGGCCATCCTCGCAAGTATTAAAAAGGTACAAATTTAACTTCATCAAATCGTTCACACAAATTTTGGGTCATATTTGACAAATGTAAATGGTTCAATGTAGGTTTCACATGTGCATGATTTATACATTGATCAAGAGTTAATGAGTTAATGAGACAGTGGAGTTTTGGTCATATTTAGACCACTCCACGTAGCCAGTGGAGTTTTGCATGAGTTGATGAGACATCATCACACTGTACCAATTGCAGAAGGTTTGTCGAGAGTTTCTCTAGAGAAGACGTTAATGAAGGGTGCCCCATTTTCAATTCCAAACAGAGAATACAAAAATGTTGGTCCCGCTTGTTGAATGTTTCTTTTGTGGATGCGTCGACTAACTTTTGCCGATCCTATAAAGGATTGGCATTTGCAACTCACACAGCCCAAAACACCTAAAGCGGTCCAAACTACACCAAAACCGGTCCAAACAACACCAGAGAAGAATAAACAACCTGTTCCAAGAGCACAAGTCCCGAAAGACTCACCTCACTTCATACAAGTGCTGTACAATTGGCTTTAACCACATGAATGCAACTCAACTGTCGCATTTTTTGGGAAACAATTGTGTGTTTGGTGGGAAACAAGATATCATTGTGCTATGGAGTGATTTCAAAGACCTATGGAAATGTGAGCAAGTTAATCAGACACTAATGTTCATTTACATCTTGTGAGTAAAATGTATATACACATTGAGTTCATGCTTACTATTTATTACTTTCAAATTGTTTACAACTAATGTGAAAAATTTCTTAATTTCAAGGTACATGTATTTTATGTATAATCAAAAGAAGGGATGGGTCGAATACATGTACCTAGTGATGACTAAAGAAATTGGTTGTACAAACCAATAAAGAATCAACTACATTCGCAAAAACCTTTAGAGGAAGGAAAATAAATTATTCTTTGCGCCCTGCATTAAAAGGTTATAGTTATGATCTTCATTAAATTTACAAACATAACTTACGCTATTTTATGAACATTCATTTCATTTTTTTGTTTAGAGACCATTAGCGATTGATCATGATTGTTCCGGAAAAGAAACATGTGTACTGGATGGATCCCTTGCACTTCCAACCATCAGAACTATTTCTCAAGATTTTGCAGTCTGCAATGAAGGACAAGTGGTCAAAATCATGGTATAATATGGTAAAATTTCTTTTATTTTTCCAACGAGATTTATTTATAAGTTTCTATACGTTACAAATGTTATGTTGTTTTAAATCAGTACAAGAAACTAGCGCAAACATGTGAGTATGACCATTACGTAATGTTGTACGCAATAGAGTGCATAGAAGGAGTAAAGTTGAATTTATTGTAAACTGACAGGGTAATTATACATTTGCTTCTACCAAACATCAATAGTGTCTCAATGTCAACATACTATTTTCTACTATCGGGAAACTCACAAGAACGAAGCCCTATTCAAAAGAAGACATGAATTGTTTGGCTAAGTTTCTCATTCTCAACCGCTCAACAACTCTTGGGAACCCTAACTTGGTATAGTAACACAATTTAGATATATAAGTGTGATGTGATGGTTCTGAATTAATATCTTATAGAATATTTCTTGGTTATCATTTTCTATATTTTTTTTGTTAGCTTGTGAATATTTCTGTGTATTGTGCAACAATTGTAGCTGTGGAATGAGGCCAATTTTGAGTCGGAATATGAATGAATATATTTTTTTTATACCTTTGAAGTTGTGTGAGGTTCCGAACTCGTTAGCCAATTTGGCTCTTTTTGGTTCTCCGAACCAATTATCCTTCCAAACTCAAAATTGAAATTTACAAAACAAAATAGAGTGCAAAAATTTAAAGAGGAGGTCTGGAATGGGGAGCTGACAGGGGAAGTCTGCACTCCATAGGGTCAAAATTTGGCTCCGAATTAGATTTTGAGTGCGGAACCCTAGATCGTTCTGAGTTTGGAACATTACTCCAGGGCTGGGATTTGTGATTTTACATTTATAAGTAACATTCTGCAGTATGAAAATATCGTGAATCTCAATTTCATTAACAAAGATAAAAACACGATGGCCTCTTTTACATTTACATTTGGATTAAAAAGGGAACTACAATTATTTGACTAATTTTTCAAAAGTCCTTGTCACATGTTGTAATAAAAATATGGGAGAAAAAATAATTGTTAATACAAAGTAGAAGATCTGTGAAATTTTTGTGCTTCGTGCACAACTCGTGCGTTGCACCCAAGGCATTAATAGTTTCGTTGTGTAGAAGTTAGAAAAATATGTTGCTAACATCATTCAAAACCTTTATTTATGTAGGAGGAATTTTTGATGAAATTGGTTTACACATTCTGTTTTACAGCATGTATAATTTTTGGTATATGTCATTTCACTGATTTGTACTAAATAACGAGCTAAAGAATTGCCCTTCTTTTGTCATAGAACTTCCCAATCCGATTTGTAAGAACACTTATAATCATCAACTTAATATCCCATTGTATACTGGCAGCTCATATCATGGGTCATGATAGTCCCTAATTAGTGCTTCTTCACCTAAAGAATCATTTTCATATGTGAAGAATGAAGAACCTGGAAAACCCCACCATATATCTACAATACTCGGGCTCTTCTTAATTACAAGAAGTTGAGGAACGCTATTGAAGTGATCACTAGAATGAAATCTCTTTATGGGGACTTTCATGAGGTAAAGTGTAGTTGGGTAGTTTATTTTTATTTTTTACTCTCCCTGTTTCGTAGAGAATTGGAAGCGATGTACATTGATAGTTTTTAATATTTGAATAGGCAATAATTTTGGATGTGTTAGATCAGTCAAATATTTTCTTATGCAATTGTGAGGAATAATTAGTAAAAAAAACACAACTAAGTGATCAAAGTGAAAATTCGGGGTGGGAATGAGCTAAGATTTCTGATTTAATACTTATAAAAAAAATATGCTATTTGAAAATATCCTTAATCTAAGTCTCATCAACAACAAAAAAAAAACACTGACGACCTCTTTTACATTTGCATTTGGTGTATAAAGAGAACTACATGTATCCCTAATAATATTATTTACTAATTTTTCAAACTCCAAGTCACATGTTGTAATAATGTTGTGGGGAAATAGAAAATAAGTAAAAAAAACACTTGAAGGTTTGTAAACGAAAATTTTGCTGTGCACAACACATGCATTTTTCTCAAATCATTAATAATCTTTGGAATGTAACTAAACCATCAAAGTAATCAAAGGCGATACAAGTATTCCTCTTTCCTCTTTCTCTCTCAGGCACATTTCCCAATTAACGGAAATCAGTACCTTCTCTTAAGCTATCCGCTGCCGTTAACGGCTTCTTGCTGGTAACGGCTTCTTGCCGCTGCTGAAACCACTGCTTGCTTGCGGTTTTCACCGGAGGCCAGCATGGCCGCGAACGCTAATGAGCAAGCTCCACCGAAAACCTTCGCCGCTGCTCTACAAATCAAAGCCCCCCCTCTGTCCAAAATTCTGCCCAATAACCCAGAAATCACTCCCAAAACAAACCACCTGGGTGATCCATCTTGTTTGTACTCGGAGGAACAGATTGCAACTCTCTCTGCGCATTACTCAAATGCACTTGTGGGGAAGTTTACCAGGGGCAGAATTTCGATGGAACTATTGGAGCAGGCCTTCAAAACGATGGGGTTTGAAGGTAAGTATCAATTAGGCTCACTTGATTTCAAACACGTCCTGATTAGGTTTGAACTGCTTAACGATTACCAAAGATGCTGGATGAAATGTGTTTGGAATCTTAATGGCATCTCACTGAAAATCCTAAAATGGACACCTGAATTTTCTACCCATATCGAGTCTCCAATAGTTCCAATCTGGTGTACAATTCGTGAAGTCCCATTATACTACTATAACTCAGCCTCTATAGAAGCAATTGGGAATAGTCTTGGCAGTTTCATTAAGAACGATTTGGCCACAGATATGCTAACCAGGCCTTCTGCCATTAAATTCTGTGTAGAAATGGATCTCCAGAAACCAATGAATCACTTTATAAGGCTTGGTTCTGTAACCAATAATAGAAAATATAAGGTGGAATATGAGGATGTGCCTCTGTACTGTGATTACTGCTTGAAACTTGGACACTCTTTGCCCCAATGTAAGGCTAAGCATATGCCTAAAGATGATCTAATTCAGGATACAACCCTAGAGCCAATTGTATCCCAATCAAAATGGCAGCAAACTGGGAAAAAATTTGAGAAGGCCCCTCTAATAGTTGACTCTCAAGATCAATCTCTATCACATCAGATTAATAAGAATACTGGTACATCTAGTGGATCTGAACACAACATATCACATAGCCCCCCCCCCACAGGGTACCATCAATAAACAGAGATCTCCCACTGCCATCTCACACACTCAGGATAACTATGACAGTTCTATATCTAGGCTGTTAAGGGATACTGCTATCCATAAATCTCCTATTATGACATATGCTAAAGATGACATTCAGATAGGATCCTTTTCTATTCCTATGTACAGCCCAAATCACAATCTAGTGCTCTCACAGCCTGGAATTAGGGCAAACAGGTTTTCTGTTTTGCAGAATTTGGAGGATGGCTCCAAGAAAGAAGGTAATATTTCAGAGACAGTTAAACCTATGGAAGATGCTTCAAACCAGCAAGACACTACCTCTCCTTCCATCACAGGTATGCAACAAGGTAAGTCTAAACTAAAGAAAAATAATTATTTGAGTCAATTAAATAGGATGATGCTGAGATCAGCAACATAAAGTGCCAAATCAGGTGAACAATGTTAGTCAATTCACATGTCAATTGGTTAGTGTGGAACATTAGAGGCATGGACACATCAATGCTTAGATTATCTAATTTATGTAAGATTAAGAAAATTCAGTTGTTGTGTATCATAGAACCAATGCATGACAACAGTTCTTGTCAATCATATATGCAGAAACTCCACTTTACTCATAATCTCACACTTTATAATGGGAAAATTTGGTTAATGTGGACTAACTCTATTTCTGTTACACTGCTTTCTACTCATGAACAGTTCCTGCATGTTAATGTCTTGCATCATACCTTTAACTGGCATATGGAGGCAGTATTTATATATGGCCTTAGGAATAGGGAAGGGAGGAAGACTCTATGGACTGATCTGACCCCTATTTCTAAAGGGGAAATAATTTTCATTGGTGATTTTAATTCAATAACTTCCCTAACAGAATATAGAGGCCCTTGTTCCCCGGCACTTGGTAGTATCAGGGATTTTAACTCATGGATTAACTTAAATGGGATACAGGAAGTCAACATTGTTGGTAACCTTTTTACTTGGTGTAATGCAAGGCTTAGAAACCCGACCTCTAAAAGACTAGATAGAGGCCTGTGCACCATTTCCTGGAACTCAAGATTCCCTTCCTCTTCCATTCAAATCCTAAATAGGCAGACATCTGACCACTCTCCCCTTCTTCTCCAAATCTCTTCTTTAACATCTATAAATCCAAAGCCTTTTAGATTTATAGATGCATGGTTCCTTAGACTGGAGTTTAAAGACATAATTAATGAATGCTGGAATTTACCAATGGCTGAAACAGGTATGCTTAGGTTTTACCTAAAACTCATTAGGTTAAAAAAAGTTCTTAAGAATTGGAATAGGGTCAGTTTTGGTAATATTGACCTTAATGTCAAGCTAGCAGAGGAGGCTTTAAGATCTCAAGAAACTATCTTTGACCTTAATCCCACAATTCAGGAAAGAGTCATACTAAATGAGAAAAATGCAATACTGTTAAAAGCTTTAAAGGAAAAAGAAAAGTTTTGGAAACAGAAGGCAAGATTTAAATGGCATAAACTGGGGGATAATAACACTAATTTCTTTCACAAGACTGTGCTTGAGAGAAATAGTAGGTTGCAGATCACAAAAATAAAAAATGGTGCTGGCAATTGGATTAACTCCCAGGTGGAAATCCAAAATGTAGCTGTTGAATACTTCACTGATTTACTTACTAAACCCACACAGGAATCTGATATGACATATTATCCTCATTTCCTAAGTCAGATCCCAAACATTATCCAAGACAGTGATAACCAAATTCTGGCAGCATTAGTATCTGAATCTGAGCTGGAAAGAGTAGTAAAAGGATTGAAAAAAAATAGTAGTCCAGGTCCGGATGGCTTTTCACCTAAATTCTACTCAAAGTGTTGGCATATCATTAAAGATGATCTGGTTTCTGCAGTTAATGATTTCATAGATGGAACAGCTATGCCTAGGGGCATTACTAGCACTTGGATTACATTGATTCCTAAAAAGACTACCCCCTCCTCTTTTGATGATTTTAGACCTATTAGCCTTTCTAATGTACTGAATAAAATCTGCTCTAAAATCTTAATGGAAAGGCTAAAACCTTACATGGACAGGTTGATCTCACCTAACCAAACTGCATTTATGAAGAACAGGGACATTTCGGATAATATCTTGTATTTACAGGAAATGCTCAGGTTTCTGGATAAGAAAAACAGAACTCCAAACTGTATACTTAAACTTGATTTAAGAAAGGCTTTTGATAGAATTAGTTGGAACTTCCTTAAACATATTTTGCTTAAGTTTGGTTTCAGTGGGAAGTTTTTAAATGCAGTTCTTAATAACTTGTCTCAAGCATATTTTTCTGTTCTAGTCAATGGTAATCCTGCAGGTTATTTCAAGGCATCTAGGGGCATTAAACAAGGTGATCCTCTATCACCCTTCCTATTTAATCTATTTTCAGAAGCCTTTTCAAGGAGTTTAGCTTTTTTATTTCATACTAATAAGCTAGCTAGCTTTCAGACTGCTGCATCCATTCCTTCAGTGTCTCATCTTAGCTATGCTGATGACACTATTTTATTCATGCAAGCTTCAAAGTCCAATTTAATTAAGATCAAGGCATTCCTTGAAGTTTTTGAGTACACTTCGGGTCAAAAAATCAATCTCGATAAGTCTGAATTCTATCTAAGCAAAAGGGCAAGTACTGCTAAGCTTCATCAAGTTAAAGCTGTATTACAAATGAAAAAAGGATCCTTCTCTTTTCAATACTTAGGCTGCCCAATTTTCAGAGGTAGAACTCTTAGGAGATATTACCAACCTTTGCTAGCCAGCATGGACCAAAAGCTTCAAAATTGGAAAAACAAATGGCTTAGTAATGGGGGAAAAATGGTCTTAATTAAATCTTGTCTCTACTCTATTCCTCAACATATATGGACAGTAACTAATCCACCCAAAGGAACCATTAAATTATTTGAGAAAAAATTGGCTCGATTCTTTTGGGGGAAAACTGAGGACAAAAATAATAGAGTATGGAAAAAATGGGTAGACCTTGCTAAGCCTACTAAGCTTAATGGCCTTGGTTTTAGATCCATTACAGCCATTGTTGAGTCTTGCTCCTGTAAACTGTGGTGGAAGTCTCAACAAGGCACTGCACTATGGGCTAAATTCATATGGGCACTCCCTACAACCCATAGGAAATCTGTCACATGGAAAAGGATCAGTCTAATCAACATTTTTGCTGAGTCTAACTCCTTAATCATACATGGGAAAGGGAGTTGTAGTTTTTGGCTGGCCAACTGGTGTCCACATGGTCCCCTCATAAACCATATCCCAGAAAGTATAATATCTCTTATGCCCTACATCAGTGTGGCAGATTTTATCAACAGTAGAAACTCTATTCTGGATCAGATTTCCTCCTTCTTGGGGCATGATACTCTTCAGTTTTTACAGGGGGTGGAAATAACTAATGAAAGGGATGACAGAATGGTGTGGAAAGCTGAGCACTCAGGTAACTTCACATTCAAATCATGCTATAAGGCCTTAACCTCACAGACAGGTAATTTTATAGCAAACTGCTTCTTATGGAAAATACCTGTGCAAACAAAGATCCTTATTTTCACATGGAAATTACTGAACTCTTTTCTCCCTTTTGATGAGGTGCTTATTTCATGTGGCTTTAGTCTAGCATCCAAATGCCCTATCTGCAATCATTCTGATTCCATCCAACATTTCTTTGTGAACTGTAATTTAGCTCAGGCAGTCTGGACTAATTTTGCATCCTTGTTACAATTCAACCTAAATACTCTGCAATCTATTTCACAAAGATTCTTCATGTTTTGGAATTGCAGTGACTTACCAAAAACTGAACAGATTTATTGCAAAATCTTACCTTCCTTGATTTGTTGGGGCCTATGGAAGGCTAGAACTGGTTTCCTCTTTGATAATAAACCTTTTTCACTGAATGCTATCTGCAAAGAGGTTGAAGAATTGATCAAACTAACTTTTTTGGTATACCCTGGAAAACTGACATCAACTGGTCATATAACTCCCTCACTTAGACAACTTGTTACTCTATCTAGACCCCCCCCTAAGCCAAATTTTTCAAAGATTATATGGGAAAGGCCTGGCCATGGTTATATAAAAATAAATGTTGATGCATCTTGGTCTAATGGTAATGCTTCAATGGGTCTTATTGCTAGAGATTCTTCGGCTTGCCCAATTCTGATTTCTTCTGCTACCTTGTCAGCTGATTCTCCTCTTTCAGCTGAAATTGAGGCAATACTATATGTTTGTCACATTTTCCCTCATCTGAATCATACACATGTAATTGAATCGGACTCAAAAGTGGCTGTTTCTATGATTAATGATCCTTACAATGCTCAGTGGGAATTTTTTGACAAGGTCTATAAAGCTAGGGCTTTGTTAGGCCGGGCTAAGCTCCAACATGTCTTTAGGGAGGGGAACCTTGTTGCTGATGCTCTTGCTAAAAACCATGTTCATCCGGGGTTTTCTTTAGCTAATCTGTCCAAGCATATTAATGGTCTTATTACTTTAGATAAACAATCCTTGCCTTCCATCCGAGTTCGTAACATCAATTTGAATTGATACTGCTGATGGAGTTTTGAACGAATATGCAGGTACGGAAAGGATTTACAGAAGACAATACAACACAATGGCTGGTCCTTCACTTCGGAGGACGACTCTCCCAGCATCTGCATTACCTTTTTAATGTAGATATGTTGTGAACATTAGTTACATGTAGAAGTTGCCTGGCCGGGGGAGAAAATTAACACAGGGGGTGGAGATTTTCTCCCTCGGATCGCAACTTCTTCAGATACTGAATTACTATAGTATAGAGGCACATATATGTAGGGTAATTCTTTTGGAGACAACATTGTTGCCTCAAGTCTAGTGACCTTGACACACTCATGTACATTCGGTTTCTTTTGATATAGGGCATGGGGAACCCAATACATAACTCCCCCACCTTAGGGTGTTTTTATTAAAAAAAAAGAATGTAACTAAACCACCTAAATCAGTAATCAAGAACCTAGAAAAAAGATTCTCTAGGTTTATATGGGGTGAGACAGATGGAAAAAGGAATAAAGTCTGGAAAAAATGGTCCTTCTTAGCTTCTCCTACTTCAAGATGTGGTTTAGGCTTCAGATCAATCCGTGATATTCTAGAGGTATGCTCTCTTAAGTTGTGGTGGAAATGCCAAATTGGTAATACTTTATGGGCAAAACTGTTGTGGTCCCTTCCGGAGTCATATAAAAAATCTAGTACTTGGAAAAGGATTTGTGCAGTTAATCATTTTGCTGAACAAAATTCCTTAGTAATTCATGGTAAAGGGCTATGTAATTTTTGGACTGCAAACTGGTGCAAGATTGGACCACTGGTTGGTCATGTCCCTCAACATATTTCTGATCCAATTATGCAGCTCTCTGTGACCGAGTTCATCTCTAATAAGTCTAATTTTCTGCCTCTGATTGCTCCTTATTTAGAAAATGATACTCTTTCCTTTTTACAGGAAGCACAAATTGAAGAATCAAGGGAGGACAGACTCATTTGGAAACCAGACCCAATTGGTAATTTTACTTCGAAATCTGCATACCATGCTATAACTGGTCCAACAGGTAACTCTCTGATTGTTAAACTGATATGGCATAGAGTTCTACCCAAAAAGATATCTATTTTTGTTTGGAGGATGCTTCAATCTCTCCTCCCTTTTGATAATGTTCTCATGAAATGGGGTGTTAGTCTTGCCTCCAAATGTCCATGCTGCTGCCATATAGACTCCCTTGAACATTTCTTTATACAGTGTTCTCTGGCTAAAACTGTTTGGAGGAATATGTCCTCTCTGGTAAAGTTTCAGCTACCTCAACCCCATACTTTAATCCGAACATTCTTCACCTTTTGGAATACTAGTGACCTGCCAAAGGCCAGTCAGCTACTTTGTCATATCATCCCCACCATCACTTGCTGGTGTCTTTGGAAATCCAGGAACAGATTCCTCTATGATCAGATCCCTATATCTGCTGACTATATCATTAAGGAGTCTATAGACACTATCAGGTTTGCTATGCTTGCTAATCCTTCCTGTCTGAAATCTTCATGTACCACGCCTCAGTTTCTAAGAAACCTTTGCCCACAATCACGACCTCCCCCCAAACCTATCATTAGACTAATCTCCTGGGATAGACCACCACAATATCACAAGAAGATTAACACTGATGCATCATGGTTCCCAGATAGAGCTTCTGTTGGGAATTGCATGGGAACACCTTCTCTGGTTAATTCGATGTCTGTCTCAGCCGATTCATCCTTATATGCTGAAATACTTGCAATTAAGTTTGCTTGTCAATCCTGTACTATGAATGATCTGGTGATAATTGAGTCTGACTCTTACCTTGCTGTTAAGATGATTTGTGAACCATATTCTGCTCATTGGACATATTTTGATGTGGTTTACAAAATTAATATGCTCCTGTGTGGTGCTACTCTTCTATATGTTCCTAGGGAGGGAAATTTGGTGGCGGATGCAGTTGCAAAACATCATCATACTTCAGATAACATATCATGGGACCTTAATAACCTGCCTCTGCATATTCAGGGTCTCATTGCCCTGGATAGATCCCATACACCTCAAATTAGAATTTCTGCTCAGGATTCATGATAGGATTGATACTGTTGATAGATGTTTTCTATTCCTGCAGGTTATTGATCTGCTGTTTGGATAAACAAACTTGGTGGACTTTGTTTTGGGTAGCCGAATTGCCATCTACCTGATTATGGATCTCTCCCACTCCAATCCGAAGTCTAACTCGTTTCTACTGTACTGCTGCATTTACTAATGTGGTAACCTGGCTGCAATGTTTTTTGGCTACTGATCCGATGTGCATGGACTTCTGCAACTGCTCCCTCTTGCAACTAGTCAATCCTCTAAGTTTGCTTCAGTCTCCAACATATTTCCCGGCTGGAGTACTTACTATGTCTGTAAACTAACTTCTCTTTCTTTACTAGTATTGGCTAGGATATCTATTGAGTGGCCTGGCCAAAGAACGAATTAACACGGGGTGTGGAGATTCGTCGCTTTGGAATCGCAACTCATGGATATTCACTGTTATAGCCTAACGTAGCTCGGGGTAAGTCTCTTGCCTTTTGTACAAACTCAAGCCACCTTTGAGGGCTACTTTTCATGGTTTGGGGCACCAATATATAACCCCCACCTTAGGGTGTTTCCATTAAAAAAAAAAAAATTTCGTGCATGGATTAGAAACATTTGATGCTAACATCATTCAAAACTTTAATAGTTATATATATATATATACATATATACATACATATATATACATATATACATATACATACATATATGTACACATATACATATATATGTGGGACGAATTGTAGCTGCAACCGGTAACTTATACAAATATCTGACCTCTAACCATATTGGAAATTATAAGTTTTCTTTTTAGGTTTTACGTTATTTTTTAACACTTTTAGCAATTCAAATACATATTTATCTTGTCATTCACTTTACCTAAAGAATAATTTTCATCTGTTCGAAATGAACTACTTGATAAATCCCACCTTATATCTACTATATGAGGGCTCTAATTAATTACAAAGAGTTGAGGAACGCTATTGACGTGACCAGTAGAACAACATCTCTTGACTAGGGTTTGATGAAGTAAAGTGTAGCTAGTTGGTTTATTTTCTTTTTTTGCCTCCTTGTTTTATAAAGAAGTAGAAGTGATATACACTAATAGTTTTTAATATTTGAAAGGAAATAATTTTGATGTGTTGGAATCATTCAAAGCTTTTCTTCTTCAATTGTGAGGAATAATCAGTAACAAATTATAAGTAAAAGATCAAAATACAAATTGTGGGGGGTGCAGAGAAGCTGAGATTTGTGATTTTAGATTTGTTAGTAACATTTTGCTTTATGAAAATATCCTAAATCTAGATCTCATCAACGACAAAAATGAAAATTGACAGCCTAGTTTACATTTATATTTGGAGTAAAAAGAAAACTACATGTATTCACTTGGATCTAGAGTCGTGGCCTTGGAGGTGGGTCAACAACAACAACTTTCATAATCACATTATCAGAGAGTTTAGTGCGAACACATGAGAATAGTTTTTAACTACCAATTCCTAGATGCAGCTAAATCCGTTAGAGTTTTCCCGACATACCGTGATTCCGACGAGGAGCAGTTGGACGTGGAGACCGGTTCACGAGATGCAGACAATACTGCAAAAATATTGGATGCAGAACCATTCTCACTTTATTATTCTTGATTCCATATAAAATTGTGTGAACTTGGAGATTGGAAATTTGGATTTTGTAATATTACCTTCGAATGTCATTGACGATTCTGAGCAATTTCCTACATTTTAGAAGTTAATCAATTCTCTGTCTGTGTGTGTGTCTGTGTCTGTGTCTGTGTGTGTGTCCCTGTGTGTGTGTACCCAAAATATATAAGATAAAATTTTGTACTAAACCCTAGGCAATGAGTTACTAATATTTATAGAATAAGTTACTAATATTTACAAAAATAAGTTACTAATATTTATAGAATACCCAAAATATATAAGATGAAATTTTGTACTAAGGCAATGAACATATACAGTAGACGATAAATTTACCATTTTAGATCATGAAACAAAAAAATAATAATTGTAATCAACACAACCTAGCAGTTTACCTATCATTTAAGCACACCAATACATAGATTGATCAATAAAACTATAACTATACCATTTATTATCAATTACTATGCTTGATTTTATCATCCACCGCCATGAAGGCAACCAACACCCACATATTATACACAACTTATTTTTAATAACAAACCACAGTTAAAATAAAAGCCACGGGAATCACAATTTCCAAACCCTAGCTATCATTAACACATTATTATTTGAAACACTCCTTCATAGCTTCTACTTACATTTCCAAAAAACCCCATGTCGAAAATAAGAAATTTGAAAGGAAATTTGGAGTAGAAGAGATGTAGACATGCCTCAAATCATCCACACTTCAAATGAGAAGTTTAATGATTAAATGGATTGATAAATTGGGGTTTGAAGGTTTTTTAGAGGGGAGAAAAGTGGGAAGGGCGGATTTTTCAAATGGGAGTAAATGCCCATTTGAAATCCTTTCCCCATTTTTTTTATTCCCGACTTAAAGAGTTTTCTAAATCGAAAACATATTTCTGGATTCATAAATAATTCATTTCTACTATGTGGTTTTGAAAAAAGGAAAATGGGCAGATGTTTAAAACCCCCAATTCAAAATCAATTTGTTCCTTCTCCTTAAGCCTACAATCCCAAAACCCCCAAAATCCTTCCCAAATTTCACAATCCAATTCCCCTGTACCAATTGACCATGAGTCGCAAGAGCACCGCTTTTAAGTCAAAGGAAGCAACTGTGGTCATTGTCCTATCATTCAGATTGGTCAATCGAAAAAGTTCTTCAATGACACTGCTGAGAAAAGGTATGTTAATTTTTTGAAAAGAAATGTTATTAATTTGAAGGTTATATTATCATCGAACATTGAGGAGTTAGGACTAGTGTGTTTGCTAGCACATTTTAAAAACCAACATTTGGAGAAACTACTTTATATGGATGAGCATGTTCATACAGATGAAGTGATTCAATTTTATGCAAATTTGGGTTAGAGTAGCAATAATAATGATATAACTAGGGCTAGTGGGAGACAAATTATCTGTGACTACGTATATAATTAACTCTGCCCTAGATTTCCCCTATACCACCTTCAGAAATTAAGGCCTGATGACCCCAATGGCTCCCTCGATATTTATCACACATATGTTTGGCCGGGTATGAGCGACGTTGCTCCCCTTTGTCCCATAGCCATAGCTAGGAAATATTTTAAGAGAGTAGGAGCTAATGCGGGGAAAGCGGAGATTTTGATATTGGTCAATTAACTGTAGTGGAGCGTCTCAGTTATTCGTGGATATGCCTAAATGTTTTCCCCACGGGTTGCCATGCATGCAAGCCGACTATTGCTAACCTCATGATGTTTTACTATGTCATAGAAGGTAGAAGATAAACAAGGGCTTTGGTGTCATCTCTTTCATGTTGAAGGTTGCGCAGACGAAGAAGAAACATCTTCCTTATGGTGGTTTTATAGCTGCTATGATGAAGAGGGCGGGCATAATTCTACAGGATAAGCATCTGAGGATGGACTACTTTGACAATAATTGGTTCCGGCACAAAAACCTCGCGTAGCGGCCTACCCTAAAATACCCGGACTACTTTAATGATTTAGGCCTACCCTAAAATACCTGGTCAAAAAGTTAAGATTTCAAAGAGGGCTTGCGAAGCGGAAGAAGAGAGAGAAGAGGCATTAGCACCCATAAGAAATTGAAAATTTTACTTAAGTACAATTTAAAATATTTAATTTAACATACATTTAATTTTTATGTATATTGATTTTCAGGTACCAGCAGCAGTTGAAAGGCTAGGTTGACCAATTACGTTGATTGTATGCATGAAAACTTGACTGAGACCCACAAAATGTTGACCTGCACTCATACCCAGCATGTCGCGTTCTTGGAAGCTCAAGGCCTGCAATTGGAATTGAGCAAAGATGACGAGCCGCCTAACTTTGAGTCAGTCTTCTTGTAGAGTGAAGATGATGATGGTGATGATGGTGATCATAGGGGGATGATGGGAACATTATGGGCCAAGAATAAGGTGGGAGGGAATCTATATAGATGAAGTTTTTATTTGGTTGTTGTAACATTGGATTTTGTTAGGATGTTATTTGGTTATATAACTTGAATGTGTAAGGTTTGGATAATGGATTATATTTTAACTATTTAGTCACTTCAGTTCAAAATTTTAATGCATGACATTTGAAATATATTGTTCCAATGGGATTTTGTTTAATGTTAGGTAGATGTAATTAATGGTCGAATAGGTGATATTCTAAGGTGCATGTTTTGTGAAATCTGAAAATGACCATAAAATAGGACGACATTCCGAGCTCGAAAATACGTTTCTCCTTTGCATTTATAGATCAAATCTATTTTCGGACAAAAAATAAGTCATTTTTTTGGACCTGTTGGCACGATTACCTTTCCGAGCTTGGTAATAGAGTTAACAAACTCGGGAAAAGTTCTTCCTTTGAAGACAAGAAGACATGAGCAACTTTCCATGTTTGGAAAGTATGTTTCCGAACTAGTGTGACATTTCTGAACCATTTCTAGAAATTTCAGAGCGTGCATTTTTTTCCATGAAAAAATATTTCCGAGCTTGGTGGGAGGTCGCGTTGTACTTCTCAAAGTTATATTTTAAAGCCCCAATTCTTCCTATCTACAATTTAGTAGATTATGGAAAGTCGGGGTCATCCACGAGAAGAGGGATTTTTTCAACTGTTTAAACATATAGGAGAAAACATACTAGATTTATGCATATATAGAGATATATATATATATATATATATAAGCATGTAAATTGGGGGGGGGGAGGGGTTGGTTGGTTATTGGTCCTAAATTATCATATTGAAAAACAACAATTAGCAAAGGAAGAGATCTATGCTAATCATTCAACAACAACTAAATAGATGATTAAAATAACAATTAATGAATTCTTGGGGGAAATCGACTTCCACTTCCAAACTTCCCATAGCTCATTGATTCATTCACCCATTCGATTACATTTATTGTCTATGAGAAATGCTATCACTTCTTATTCGAGGATCAACATTCATTCCTTCTTAATAATAGTTTGGAAAGACAAGCAACGACCATTTGCAAACCTCATTGATGATCACCCTAGGGAAATAACACCATAGAGGTATTTCATCAATGGCATTTCACCCAAGGGACCATAGGTTTGATAACAACAAGCCTTCCACCAAAGACATAGTCATTTAACCAAACAAAGCATTTATTAGGTTAAACCTAGAACAAAACGCATTCAAGGTTCAACCTTTCTTTGCATCTATGGGATAAATATGAGAACAATCCACATTAACATACTCATCTAGCAAGAATCACCACACATTATACACAAGAGTTATAAATCCATGTTTTTGGATTTCATGTTAAATGAGCTAAGATATTTGTAACTTTCCTAACACCCTAACACTTCAAACATACAAACATACCATATACTCAAACAACCCATGGTATAAATGAGGCAAAACACAACATTAATGGCATAGTAAATTCTCTCCAATAAATGTTCATAAATGAGTAAATATTGAATCTTACTACATAAGTTTGGAAGCTTCAATCAATTGCTCTAAAGAATTAGATTTGGCTACTAGAGTTCATACTAATTAATGCTAACACATACAAGAGAATTCAAAGATGAAAATGGTGGAAAACTATGGTTAAAATAATATCAAAATTGCAGGAAGAAGAAGTTGTGAAAGAGAGGAAAGAGAATGCTATTTATAGTAAAAAAAAGATAAGGTTAGGTTCTGGCCACCCGTGCGTCGCAACGGGCGCCAGAACATGACCTTGTCTTCTTTTCTTCTTCTTGTTGCAAGCACTCATCTTCACAATAATTCCTCTCATTTTTCAATTCTTCAAATCTTTGAAGCAAGTCTTCAAAAGATTATCTTCAACGGCCTCCGGTCTTCAAGTCTTCAAAACTTTGAAGCAAGTTTTCAATGTCTTCAAAAGGTGATCTTCAATGGCCTTACGTCTTCAAGCCTTCATGTTCTTCCTTTTTCATGCAAAATTCACTTAGAAGAGGTAAAAGAGCGTAAAGTCGCTCTTACCCCTCCTAAGAGAATTTCAAGGTAAAACACAAGCTCTTGATAATAAAAGAGCACAAAAGTGATCCCAAAAAGTACTAAATTATGCACATAATATGGACACATCGAACCTCCCCACACTTATACCTTACTCGCCCTCGAGTAAGAAAAGATCCAAGCTTATGAAGGAATTGACGTATCCACATCCTAACTACTATTCCCCCAAGTTAATACCTTACAAAACTCTAAATATCACACATCTCAATGTTAAGGTCAAATGGGATGTTTTCCACAACCCCCATTCCTAAATCTACACAAACCATATCACCTATAAATTCATTGATAACTCTAAATTATTTCCAAATCTTCGAATTGACATTCCCAAATCCAATGGTGCAAGGTGAAGCTAAAAACATGCATAAAGTACAAACACATGCTCCACTCTATACCAATATATCATCCTAAAAATGAAGTATACTGACGATCAAGAATTTCATAACATACTTTGTTTTCCATGCTAAATTTCCCACTCCCCAGAGTTTCTCAAGATGTTAAGCTACCAGATTCATCCATATGACCACTGCAACCTTATGACCCAAATGCCGAAAAATGAGTTAACACATACCATTTTCCCATTTTCTCTCTTTCTCTCATTTTTCCTAGGAGCCCTTTCAGCTTTTCATCCTAGTGACACATTATGTTTCTTCGATTTACATCTCACATTTTCCTCACATTTAGCCTCTTATTTTTACTGAGGATGCCCTTTCAGGTTTTTGACCTCAATGTTGCCTAAGATGCCCTCTCGGTTTTTCAACTTAGCGGGATTCTTTTTATATACCTTTTTTTCATTTTCTATTTTTTTTGGTTTTCATGTTTCTCCAACCCAGAAAGTAGCAAAGTGTTTTCCAAATGTTAAGGCTAAGAAAAATATCAAAGCTAATATCATCCAAGTACGTCAAGAGAAAAGCATCCCCCAAAACAAAAAGGGGAGAAATATCCAAAGCAAAACGAAAAACCTATCTCAAAAGTTGTGAGTCTACCCAAAAATATCTCCAAACCAAGCAGGGAAATCAGTAAATACCCCTCCCCACATTTAGAATGCTACATTACCCTTAATGTCGATAAATAGGGCAAAAGCGTAAACAACAAAGTATGGAAAAGGAAAGAATATAATGCTCACAAATCACTGCTGTGAGGAAGAATGACCACCATTGAAATAATGTTGATGATAACAAGCCAACCAATATGCCTCCTAGCTCTACGCCTCTCTGCTCCCAGGTTTGGACCTGAGACACCGCATGCCTGGGATAGCATCTCATGGATGCGAGTTGATAGGTGGTCAATCTCCTCATCCATATCGATCAAGCTCTGGGAGACAAACACATTGTGCTCCTGTGTCATGCTTCTCTAGCAACACAATCCATCCTGCACAGTTTGCAGGTATCTTCCTACATAAGTTCGGTCTCCGGTGGAGGCTGCGGGGAGTGCTGCTGATGTCACTCAGAGAAAGGCAGACTGCTATCATCGCACTGGACAGGGGCTTGACCAAGGTCATGAAGCTCATGCTAGAAGTCCTCTCTGCATGAGGAGTCTAGTGAAATCGCCAAGTCCGCTAGGGGTGTATCAAACTCCAACTTTGTCTTGTTGGGCTGAGGAAGTGCCATGAATGTGACCTTCCAAGCACCATATATGACGAATGAAATACCCATGTGGTCCATGTGGCGCTGAGCATCTCAAATTACACCAATCTCTCTGCAGTGATGAGGTAGGAAGTGCACTTCCCTAAGCGTGGAAAACAAATTAGTGGGACTAATCCCAGGTACTCCGCCAAGAGGCCGATCATAGCTCCAACCATAATCTTCCCCTTTCACTTCCCTACCACCTCTACAATCCTCTTCATCCATAGCCCAGCCCATAACCCGTATACCAATCCCTCACTTGTTAAGTGCCATAAGAAGTGAATGTTGTTGTCTGGCACATTCATCAGCTCCGCCAAGCAAAGCATTATGCCGGCCAAAAGTTTGTGCACATAACGGTGTGCGGGATTAATGATGGCACTACTCTTTTCGTGGGAGTTCTTTACCCTCATGTTGATGACACTCCAAAATTGCATATCGTCCTCAATCGATCGATCCTAGGCCTGCGGGTCTAGCCTTGCTCATATCTCAGCAGTGTGCCATCGAAAGGCTTCCTCAACCTGTGAGATGGTCATCTCCCAAGCTATATCATCTAGGTGGAAAGTGATGTACCTCTCGCATGGTTAATCATCCCCCATGCTGCATATCATGACTATGGACAGGAACTCTAGTGTGTATCGACGGTAGGATGGGGCACTCTTTCCCATCAAACCCTTCAACCCCCTTAGCGAAGAGGGATCAGACCGACTGGGTGAGCCTAAGAGCGTCTATTATAGGCATATCAATGAAACTCGTCTTCTTCAGTTGGCAGTTGAACAGGGCTTCCCACCTCTCCGCATAGGGCCCGGTGATCTGGGTCAAACTCATGTACCTATCAGGAGGAGGAGGTATAAAGCTCGACTCCAGAGCTGTCGGCGGAGGAGGAGGTGGAGCGGTGGTGTGCCCACCTTGTGGAGGAGACCTAGGTCTATTGGTAGGGGCCATATCTAACAACCACAACAAACAAGTCAAATGCACAGGAATATACATATGTGCAATATCATAAAATCATACTCAACCTTAACTAGTTTTGCTAACATCACAAACCAAATCAAATCCAAGCCAACTAGTTGAAGTCCTATCAACAATTGCATATATAATTCATGTTATATACAACATGCCCATATTCTCAAGTCCATTAGGTTCTCATATAGTTAAACATTGAATATTCTATATCACATGCCTAACTAGTTTTGAAACCATCAGTATGTTCATAACGTTAACATTCCAGTTCCATGGCCAAACTATCCTAAGCATAATAACATTGCATCTAAATATCAACTATGTCTTAACAAGGACCAAAATTCCTAATATCTAGTATAAGCCATAAACAACTCTCAACCAAAGAAACACTATGAATACAATGCAAGCACAATACAAACATGAGCAAATCAGCACAACCAAAGTGAGCATAATGCTATCCCACACCCAACCAAACCATAGGCATAATGTTTTCACACAATCCCCATCAAACAAAATCACAAGCACAACATATTCAAAAGAATCTACAATGTTCTATCAATCAAAATTCCTAAGGCATGACACAAAATTCACCCAATATCCCACAAAATAAATTATTCAACATAATCACAATTGAAGTTCAAGAAAGTGAAGAATTATAACACTTAGATGCTTAGGATGAAAAAGGAACTAAGCCCACAAGTAATTTGAATTCGAATTGCCAAAAATCACAAAGCCCAAAAATTCTAGGGTGTTGTGTTCTTCAACAAATTAGGGTGATTTATGGGTAGAGATTGGGAAGATGGATTGGAGAGTTTTTGAGTGGCATCCATAGGGTGGTTTTAGGGGTCGGCACCGGTGAGCGGTGGCCGGAAGGTGGTGGAGCGGTGGAGGAGATGAAGGGAACGACAGAGATGATAAGGGAAGAATGGAGATGGGGAAATGATTTTTGTTTCTGGACATTTTTAAAACTACTCTGTACGCACGTTGCGACTCGCGATGTGTTCATCGCAACTCACGATGGGTAGATCAAAAGGAATCTCATGTAGATGCCATTATCGTGAATCGCGACCACTTTGTCACGACTCGTGATGGTCCATTGCGGCTCGCAAAAAGGGGAGATTGAGAGCACTCTTTTAGCAAACATCATCTGATTTGGTCGTGACTCACGACCAAACCGTCAAGACTCGTGATTTTATATTGCAACTCGTGTTGCGGCTATCGTGGTTCACAAAAAGTGGAGTTTGAGGATTCAAAATTTTACAAAATATTCTAAGCAATTCGCGACTCGCGATGAGGTGGTCACGACTTGTGACAAGAAACTCACCTGGTACTTCAAAAATATTTCAATTTAATCACTTGCCCAAGCTTTTCCTTCTTGACTCCAAGCATATCTTTCTTTATCCATCCAATGTCGAGGGTTTAAATTGCTACAAAATCATGGAAAAACAAACCGTGAAAAGCAAAAAGGAAAACAATGAAACTAAAGACAAAAATTAAACTAAGAAACATCAATGGAAAGTTAGGAAGGAAGATATGGATTATCAAAACCAAGTATATTTAACATTATTGGCACGACTCACTCCCCTTCCTGGAGTTTACTCATAAAATGAATCGAGATGATCAGTCTTGTTTCCTCGATCTGGGTCAAAACAATCGGGATTTGCATCATCCCCCAACAAAACCTTCTTCATGTAGCTTAGGGTTTCTTCATGTTCCCTTAACATATCCAACAAATCACCTTTTTGTTCCATGGTGATCTCATGGATGTGAGTATTCGGGGGTTTCTCTCCTTCTCCAAGAGATGAACATTTAAGAGCTTTCAGTGTTGGTTTGCACTCTTCCACCGAAGACTTCTCAAAAGAAGAAGGGAGCAACACCCATACTGGCTTACTCATGGACACACAAAAATTTATAGATGTTGCATTCCCTAGAGTGCATTCGCTATTGTTTCTTTCTTTCAAGTTAGTACTAACAACATTTGAAATAAAAGCATTACTCAAAAAATCATCCATGGATAAAATTAAGGAACTAACATCTCTGGGCTCAATTACATCTTGCTCTTCATCATTAATAAGATGGATGGCTTGGCAAGAATTGTATCTACTAGGATGATCAATAGAATTATTAGTGTCAAATTCTACCTTCCGCCCCTTAAATTACATGGTCAATGTTCCTTTTTACATATCACTTATTGTTCTTGAAGTCTTTAGAAATAGCCTTCCTAAAAGAATAGGTTTAGCACTATTGTCACCACCCAGTTCAAGAACATAAAATCCTGCGGGGAATGTCAAGGAATCAACTTTCACTAACACATCCTTCGCAATACCTTAAGGTTATGTGCTAGAGAGATAGGCTAGTTGGATAACAACCCCAGTTTTTTGCAAAATGCCTAGATTTAGACTGTTATACAAGGAATATGGGATCACATTGATTGAAGCACCTAATTCTAACATGGTCTTGTTAACAAATTTTCCTCCTATCTCACATGGGATTGTAAACATTCTCGGATCATCAAATTTAGGGGGAATTTCATCATTAAACACGACGGAGACATATTCACTCTTCACACTCTTTTTCTTAATTTTCAATTGTTGTTTCCTATTGACGGTACACAATTCTTTAAGGAATTTAGCATACCTAGGAACTTGATTTAGAGCAGTTAAGAGTGCAATATTTACCTCGCATCTATGAAAGACTTCGTAGATGTCCATGGTGTTCTCCTTGGTCCTCCTCTCCTTTAATGCCTCCGGAAACGGTGGTTCCAACACATAGATAGGGATCTTCGCCCCACCTTACTTCTTGTGAGGTGGGGATGAGGTTTTGGGATTTGATCCACGTCTTGGTACAAATGTCTCCACCTCAATTTCTTCTTCTTTGCTCCCTTTGGCCAACTCCTGGGCCTTTTTCTCATGGTCTTCTTCTTTCTCAACCTTCCGCTCAACAACAACCCCTTCTTGGGGCTCCATCACTTCCATGCCACTTTTGAATGAGATTGAACTCACATTTTGTCAAGGGTTGATCTCCTGTTGGGAAGAAAGTTTTCCTTTTTCTTTGGCCTCCATCTGATTCACCACTTGAGCTATTTGGCTCACTTGAGTTTCCAAGTTCTTGATGCTTGCCTTAGATTCATCTTGGAATTTTTTTCCTTTTTCCATGCACATGCTCAACCGATGAATGGTTTGCATCACCTCATCTTCTGTCAACCCCGAGCTCTCTCCTTGGTATCGGGGCTTATCTTGGAGCTTCTGAAATTATTTTTGAATTGGCCTATATTGTTGTTGAGGAGGCCGATATGGTTGAGGGTTTTGGCTTCCTTGAGGATTTCCATATCGGAGGTTTGGGTTATCACAATTGCCAGAATTGTACGACCGGTTTTGGTACCCTTGATAACCTTGGTAGCCTTGGTTACCTTAATAGCTTTGCCCACCTTTATAGCCTTGGTTGCCTTGGTAGCCTTGATTGCCTTGATACCCCATGACACTCACCTCCTCCACATAGTTTTCTTGTGAAGTAGAGAAAGTGGCCGTGAGATGATCCAAATAACAAATTTCACACGATTTAACACGTGATGCATTTCCAGGTTTCTTCATCAATGATTTCAACATAGATGCAAGGGCCGAGACTTGGTCCTTAAGCTTTCTGCTTGCGGGCATTGGATTTCTCCTTCTTGAATTGGCCCTTGAGCTAAAGTTTCTCGACTCCTCCGCTAGCTCCTCATATAATTGCATAGCCTCCGATGAAGTCTTGTTTCCAAGGGCACCATCACAAGAACTTCTCACTAATATTTGGTCGTCATCAAGAAGACTATTGTAGAAGTAGTAGACCGAATCACCCTCAGAATAACCGTGATAAGGAAAACTTGCGAGAAGCTTCTTGAACCTCTCCCAATAGCCGAAGAGATATTCTTCATGCCATTGGAGGATGTTACATATGTCCTTCTTCAAGGCGGTAAATTTCGAGGCAGGGAAGTATTTTGCTAGAAAATTTATCTTCATGTAAATCCAACTTTTGATGCTCTTGGGCGGTAGGTAGTGGAGCCAATCTTTTACACCATCCTTTACTGTGAACAGGGATGCCTTCAACTTATAAAAGTCTTCATCTACTGTATGGGGGACCGTACCACCACACAAAAGTGGAATTTTGGTGTAATGCTTGTCGGCGTTCTCCCCTTGCCTACCAAGGAAGATATGTAGCATGTTTATAAACCCGGTATTTAGCTCGAAGTACCCATTCAGTCCAACCAAGGGATACTTAGTACACATCGGTTGTGGATTGATGTTGGAGCCATAATGTCTCTCAACGAGGCTTGCCCCGAAGGAGCTCTCCCTCGAAGAGGAGGATGTTGATGTCCTCCTCCCGGATTCTCATCTTCGTGCTCGTGTTGATGCTCCATAGAATTGTAATTATTCACAAAATGGTCACTAAGAGGGGTGTTATTAACACTTTCCAAAGAAAAGTCCTAAACCCTCTCAAATTCAACTCTAACTCGGGGTCGTGGTGTAGGGGTTCTTGTGAAAAGGATTACATACGAACCATACACCAAGAGCTCGAACAATACGTCTCAAAGCTAAGCAAAAATGGCAAGTCAACAAAGAAATAAAAATGAAAGAAAACTAACAAATATTTACAACTAGCACATAATCACACATAATATACCAAAACAGTTAAAATAAATGCCTCTTCCCCGGCTGCGGTGCCAAATTTTTTGGAGGTCATCGCCGTACCTCCCAAAGTTATATTTTTAATCCCTAATGCTTAATGTCTACAATTAAGTAGATGATGGCAAGTCGGGGTCGTCCACGAGAAGAGGGATCTTTTTAAGTGTTTAAACAGGTATAGGAGAAAACATACTAGATTTAAGCATATATAGATACATATAAAAGCATGTAAAATGGGGGGGTTGGGTTTTAGTCCTAAATTATCATATTGAAAGGAAACAATTAGCAAAGCAAAAGAACTATGCTAATCATGCAACAACAACTAAACAGATGATTAAAACAACAATTAACGGAGCCTTGGGGGCAATCGACTTTACTTCCAAACTTCATATAGGTCATTGATTCATTCAATAATTCAATTACATTTAATGTCTATGGGAAATTTTATCATTTTTCATTTGAAGATCAACATTCATTCCTTCTTAATAATAGTTTGCAAAGACAAGTAACGACCATTTGCAAACCTCATTGATTATCACCCTAGGCAAACAACACCATAGATGTATTCAATATTACATATTTTCACCCCTACCTCTACTTATAGAACCTACTCCCACATTTTCGGAAGCCATAGAAGAAACCATAGAGAAGCCAATTGAATGTGCTATGCTTCCAAACCACTTATTCTCTCTAAGGTTGACTCCTCCTCTACTATATCTTCCTTTTGGAATATTCTTACCCCTACCTCTTGAGGGTTGGTTGTCCAAGGTGATGGGGTACAAACCCGCACCATATAGATAACATTAGGGTCATGTCGACGACCTTAAAAATATGAAGCTTCTTGGGAGGAAAACGACCTTAAAAATACTAGAACTCTCAATTTGGACTAATGGTTCACCCATGACAAGCAAACGAAGTTCAACCAACGAAGCCCCAACAACCGGTCACAAACCATGCATGGTCAAGCACCAGCGGCCCGTGATAATCTTCACAGCCCAGACTACACAAGACTCCAGGGGTTCTATCAAAACTTGCACGAGACTAGCACAAGACCTTCATAAGGAAAGGCGCCGGGCCGTGACAAAAGCACCAGGCAATGAAGCAAGGGGATGAAGAGTTGAAGAACTTTACTAAGTATGGAGCCGGGTCGTGAAAACCTTCAAAGACCATGAGAACTTCTAAGAAAAAATCATGAACAGTTTGCGGTCCATGACAATCTTTATGGACCGTAGCACGAGACTTGCTTCACGAACTGCACCAGATCCCACAGCCCGCTGCTCTAAATGTTCACCAACTGTGCTAGATCCCATGCCTCGTACTTGAATGCTTCACAGACCATGACATCCGTGCCAGTCCATGAAGCCTTGGCGGCTGACCTAGAGTTTTGCTACTTTTGACCTATTTTAGGCCTATTTTTAGTCCCAATCTCCTAGTACTATATATATGAGCCATAGTCTTCTTGTACACCCTAAGTAGAATTGAACATAGACATAATGTAATGCAGATTCTCTCTATACTTTAGAGAGATAGAAGAGGAGAGTTCTTCTTCTCCTTCTATCTCCTTTTCTTTTCTCTTCCTTTTATGTTCATCTTATTTTCTAGATCCATGACATCTAACTTAATATTTTCCATGGATCTAACCTTTTTAGAGTATTTTATTAGCTTGGGATTTATTTTGGCACTTAGGATCTTCTAAATGATTTATGAGATTCATTAGATTCATCCTGTATTTGTGTTTATGATATTATTGTGATTATTTTTAAATGTTATAAATGCATGAGTAGTACACCACATAAAAGCACACACTTTGGGATATACTCATGTGTGGTGCAATTATTTATGCCCCCTTGAAAAGGGAAACCTTGATGTTAGAATGGGTAGGGGAGAACGCATCTGCGTGGGTGTGTGTACGGGGGATTCGAGAAAGCTATGACCTATTTTTCATCACACCAATCTTAGCTGACTTCGTATCTATTTTCCAAGAGGTTTTGGGTTGAGATAGTGAATAGTATCAAGCTAGATGTGTTGAAACCTAAAAGGTGTCCACGAACCTTGGTCCTAGCACATATAGAACTCGGAGGGAGTAGTTGCATTTGTGGTGGAAGCCTGGGACGTAATAGCACAAGGGAGAAATAAACTTGCAATGATGGTTAGACCTCGTTGTACTCCCCTAATTACGATAGCAGTGCCGAAGGAGGGTTGCGAGCGCACCCATCATTAAAGTGTTAGGAAAGTGCCATCGGCCACACCACGTGTTGTGAACACATTGATAGGTCTTTTGTACGTGCATATGTGAATGAATATAGGATTATAGCATTAGAACAACCATGTTGCTAAATGATTTCCTAGAATTAGCCTTCAAGGTTGGTTCAATTGCATGCTTGTAGTTATTAGTTATAAACACCGACCCCCCTCCCAAGTTGAATGTTTACACTACTAGCTATTCCTTTCACTCTAGCAGATTGACGACCCACACGAGGTGTTTTAATTAGTATTTGAGCCCTAGCATCCCTGTGGACAAACACAGGGCTTGTCACTTACTACCCCTTGGTAGCTTAGCGTTAAGAATGGGTGCAGAATATAAATCTCTGTCTTTGACCCGTAATCCCCTCGGCTCATGTTTTAATGACAACAAGGGCAGGGCAGGTCATAGACCTTTTTAGAAGTATTACACCAAGTCTCATTTAGAGTAGCCATGGTATGAGTAGCTCTAAATGAGCTTTTTGAATCTCTCCTAATAGTCATAAAATGACTCTTCGTGCCATTGAAGAATGTTGCAAATCTCCTTCTTCAAAATGGCGGATTTGGAGGGTGGGGAGTACTTAGCAAGGAACTTCCTATTCAATCCAATCCATGAGTTCATGCTCTCGCAAGGAAGATAATGTAGCCAATCCCTTACAACATCTCTCAAAGAAAAAGAGAATGCATTTAACCTGTATAGCTCATCATCTAATCCCTCGGGAACCATACCATAACACACCATGTGGAATTCAGAGAGATTTTTATTGGGATCCTTCCCTTGCCTACCAAGGAATGAAGGTAGTAAGTGTATCAATCCAGATTTTATCTTGAAATGGCCATTAGGCCTAACCTCCAGATAGGTGTTACAAATCAGTTGTTGCTCAAAATAAGGAGCCATGGTTTCCCTCATAGAAACTTGCCTCGTACGAACATTACCTCCTTAAAGATGAAGGTGTTAAAGCCCTCCCTAGGGATTTTCATCTTGACACTCTATGGGACTAGTAAGCTCTTCAAAATGGTCTACAAGGGGCATTATTCACACATTTTAAGGAAATCCTTCCAGCCCTCTTAAGGTTCAATTCTAAATTGGGGTCATAGTGTAGGGGTTTTTCTGAAAAGGATCGAGTACGAACCATACAACAAGAACTTTAACAATACTTCTCCAACTAACCAAAAATCAAATAAAAACCAAATAAAAACCAACAAGCACAAATTCACACAAATACATTGATCTACTTCATTATGCGTGTGTTAACCGTTGCATTTGACCTACTTTTAAGCTAGTTTTATTTGGTGGATTTCTAGTATTAGTTGAGTTTACATAACAAGGGGTTTAAATGCCCATGTTTGGTTTTCTTGTCTAAATCCCGTGTTTTGTAGACTTAATTGGTACTAATTGACATCTTGTAACGATGAGCTCCTCGATCTTCCCTGTGATCATCTTTAGTAGGTTGCCCGTGAGTACTTTTTGTTTACATTCTACGTGAAGGCCGTTCGTAACGGTAGAAAATATTGAAGGTCATTTGCAGGGACGATAGTAGAGAAAAGGTCCCTTCACACTAGAATGGTAGTAGAAAAAGGCCACAAGAATCAATGCATGGTAGAAGGAGATTGAAGCCAAAGATAGGCAAGAACGGGTTTTAAAGCGTCCAACGAAGAAACAGGGACTTGTGGTCCGATGAGTTGTGCCTCAATCTGAGAGTGATCTAAGAAGAGTCAGCCTTCAAGTTTGTTTCCATTGGATTTTTCTTCTCGAGCACTACAAAGTAGACTACAAAAACTCTCAAATCAAACTAACGGTTCACCCATAGCAAAGGAAATTAGTTCAGCCAGCCGAGGCATAAACGGGTCGGTGTGGGCCATTCATGGTTTGGCACCAACGACCTATGCCAGAAGAGGAACTTCACGCCAAGAAGACCAGCCTGAGGCTACAGCGTGACCCATGCTTGATACTATAGGCCGCGAACACGATGTGAAGACCCCCCTTCCACGAGACTACATTGCGACTCTTGCCTGATCCCATTTTTGGCATCCCGGGGTGTTCCAAGATCAATATTCATAGACTAGCTAGTAGTGTGTGGGAAATCACATGGGCTACAGCAAATTTTCTAAGCGAATAACCTTCCTAACCACGACCCAGACCAACGACCACGAGCGCAGATCAGAACCTTCATTTCTAGCACCCTGATGGCGCCCCGCACTAGACGATGCGGCTCGTGCCAAGGGGTGGAAATAGCCCGCGTAAAGCCTTGCACCCTACACCTTTTGAGGATTTGTGCAATGCACCAGATCAAGTTCCCCACACCATATGAATAGATATGGCCCCTGCTAGGCCTCTCGCTCCATGCCAAGGACACTCCACGAGCCGCACCATCCGTGACACCCCACGCCAGGCTGTGGTTGAGCTAGGGTTAACCCTATTTTCACCAATTCTGGGCCTGTTTTTGGGCCCAATATCCTACTACTATAAATAGTACCTTTTTCTAACAGATATCTCATATCCAAGAGTAGCTTGTACACTTTACATTAGTATTTTTATTTTTGTAGTTAGGAGAGGACCCTCTCCTTTTCTTTTCTTTCTTTTTATTTTATCATAAGATGTGGAATTTAAATCTTTATTTGAATTCTATGTCTAGGGAGTAGTTTCTATAGCTTGGGGATAAATTGTAGGAGAATTGTCTAAATCTATATGCTTTCTGAAATTCTGCAGTTCTTCCTAGTTTTTTTATCATAATATTTTTATGATTGTGCTTGATTAATTGAAATTAATTAATAGTACACAACATATAAGCAAACACTTTGGGCTATATTCATGTATGGTGCAAATACCGATGCCTCATTGGGAAGAGAAACCTGGTTGTTAGAATGTGTAGGGGAGAACGCGTTCGCATGGGTGTGTGCATGGGGGATTCAAGAGTGCTTTAACTTACTTTCCATCGCACTAGTCTTAGCTAACTTTGTAATGCTGTTGGAGAGGTTCTGCGTAGAGATAGTGAATAGTAGAAAACCAGGGTTGTGAAGTAGATAAGGTGCCAACGACCCTTTGGCCTAATTGATAGGACTCGAGAGAAGTAGTGCATTCATTGTGGAAGCCTGGAACGTAACCGCACGGGGGAGAAATAGACCTACAACAACAGTCGAACCTTGATGTAATCCACTAATTACGATGTGGTGTCGATGGAGGGTTGTGAGAGCACCTGTCGTGTAAGGGACGTGAAAGTGTATACCATTGGCTACCCCATGAATTATGAACACTCTATTAGGTTTGCCTAAATATATATGTGAATGAATTGAGGATAGAAGTATTAGATTGACCGTGTTGCTCAATGACTCCCCAAGTGCTTAGTTCAATTAGTGTACTTTGCTTTTTTTACTTTCATGCTTAGTAGTTGTTAGTTTGACAAATCAAACCACCCCACCTTTTTTAATGTTTGCTTTACTAGATATTCCTTTCACTCATATGGATTGATGACCCGTACAAGGTTGTGTTTTGATTGGTACATTAAACCTAGCATCTTTGTGGACAAACCCAGGGATTACCACTAACTATCCTCTAGGTAGCGTACTAGTTCGAACAGTGTACAGAATTCCAAATCTCTTATCTTTTGACCTTATCATGAGAAAGCCCCCATATGGGTCAATAAGCTATGATTATCGACCTCAGGGAAAGGCAGGTCATAAACCTAAACACTTAAAAATATATCCATTTCCCCAGAAATGGCACTAAAATTTGGGATGTGATCGCCGTACCTCTCAATGTTACTATTTTTAAGCCCTAATGCTTCATATCTACAATTAAGTAGATAATGGAAAGTCGGTCGTATCCACGAGAAGAGGGATCTTTTCATGTTTTGACCTACCACCACTCGAGGTTGTTAATTGTAGCTAATTAAACCAGGTGGAGGATATGGTTAAAAGATAATAATTTATAGTTCTGCACCCTATTCTCACTGCTACGATACCTATGGGGTGGTTAGCGGTAAGCCCTAGGTTTGTCCATAGAGATGCTAGGTCTAAATATCAATCAAAACACAATCAAAACACAATCTAGGTTTGTTCATAGAGATGTTATGGGTTGTCAATGCTTACGAGTGAAAGGAATATCTAGTAAAGAAAATATGAAATGGGGGTTGGTTTTTAAAACTGTTAACTAATTAACATAAAAGTAAAAAAGAAAAGCAAGTTATTTAACTAAGAAATAGGGGAATCATTGAGAAACATGGTCAATCTACTGCTTCAATCCTCGATTCTTTCACATAGGAACTTAGGAAAACCTAATAGAGTCGTGGCTGTGGCAAAATCCTATCTAACCCCAAAGATCGAATGCTCTAAAGATAGTACCTGGTCTGGCTGGTACACCTATGGTGGCTGGCCCTACATGGGATAATAAGCAGCAGACTGAAAACCTGGTGACCCAGGCTCTCGGAAAGGGTTGTACAGTGGATGCTGCCATGAGTGAGCTCCCTGGTGAGAGTAGTTGGAAACATTGTGTCTGTGAGGCTCGAAGGGTGGAGGGAACCTATGGCTACCATGCCTACTATGCTCTGAAAAATCCTGATAATGAGAGGAAATGCTATGCCTAGGGGCACTCATAACGCCATTCCCTGTGGAATGAAAGGAATTCTCATGCATGTCTATCGGCCTAAAAAATAGGGGTGGTACTCCTAATACCAGCTGGAAGGGTGGCATTGGCACTAGTAGGTGGTCAATAGATGGTGGCATAACATGAGGCGGAGGTGGTTGCTCGATAGTGATCCCAAGGGGAATTTGCAGCTCAGGTTGTTCAAAAACCTGCTCCTGCTTCTCATACTCCTCCACAGAATCCTCATCTCTTGGGCCATGCTCCCCCAAGACTACCCCCAAAAGTGCATCAGGCTCAATGATAAGATCTGACAACCTAAAGAACTTGTCCAACTTGGTTCTCACTCTGGGAAGACTCATGAATTTCTTCCCCTTGTACAACCAAAAAATAGAACAACGCTCTCTCTTTATCAGCTTAGCCTCTGCTATAACTGATAATGTGAGAATAAATAGAACCTTGAGTCTCCCTCATTTCCTCACTCTCCGGAAGGTTGAAGTGTTGCACCAGAAACATAACCATTCCTCCCATCGAGATCTTGCCAGTGCGGGCAGTTGAGAAAGTAAGATCCATGCTCCCGGTGAAAAACTCTTCTACCAAGTTGGGACAAGCCTTCCCTATGAACACAGACCATAGAAGAATGTGCAATCCTCATCAGTGGAGGTGGTGGCCTCCCCATAGCAAATAACTATCACGGTTAATAGGCTGAACATGTATCTAGGTGCCAGGTGCACTATGGCGCTAATTTTTCTATTATTACTCCTAATCTTCCTGGTGATAGCACTCTAAAATATGAGCAAATTACATGTGTTTTGCTCCCTGAACCCTGATACCTTCTTCTGTTCCTTCCACTTGAAGATTTACCCGAATTCCTTGTAATTAAAGATGCGGGGTTCATCTCCCGAATGGAAACTAATAGATTGCCTTCCCTTTTCATCTTGGAACTTCTCGATAGTGTTAAAGAACTCCAGCATATACCTAGTGTAGGTGGGGGCAGATGGGGTAGTAAACCTCTTCATACCTACCCTTCCTAGTAGTCCCCTGACATGTTTATAGAGTTTGAGATCCTTAAGGGTCTTTTCATCTATTAAATTTTTCTCCAAAATAGGGCGGTTCATGAGCCTCCCTCACCTTTCCTTATGGGTCCTAGTCAAAGTAGTCAAACCCATAGGATTTCCTACTAGACTCGCCCCTCTCTCTTGTTATATGAGGCATACCCTTCAAAGATTATAGTAGCTAACCAAAGGTAAGATATTGAAAAAATATCCCCCAATTACCCCCAGCAAAGAATATGTCTCTCAAATAACTCTATCAACCAAGTAGTTTCCAAAACTTCACAAGCATGTGAGCACAATACAGCAGTAAACACGCCAACCTGATTCTTCAAAAATAAAGTTAAGTTTAGCCAAAATTACCTCAAGTGGCGAGTGTGGTGGAATCTATGCTCGAGGTTTAGGCAGCACTTCTCCTAGGGTGAGTCCAAGCAACTCCATTGCCCCAAAAAGGGATTAAAAATATACCTTCTCGGAGAAAATACCAATTTCAGCCTAAACTTCTCCTACTAAACTTCTTGGATTCACGGCTAGAGGCTTAATGAGATGGATAGATCTGGAAGAAGAAAATTTTGGTATATGGTATGGGGAAATTGGGTGGAAAATGAGAGAGTTATGGTCGATTTAGTGAAAGAGGGAAGGCTAGAGGATTTTAGGAGAGAGAGAGAGAAAGGGAGGAGTTGTATTATAAGGAAGACAAGAGAGTAGAAAACTAGTGTTAATTAGGGTTACGGACCTAGGGGTTTAAATAAGAGTTAGGCTATGCTAGGATTGGTTGAGGTGGGCGGAAGCACGGATTCCAGGGAAAGCCTCGCACCAACATTTGGCATCTATGTCGGGCGCGTACTGATTTACACCGCCCACATGTTAGGTTCATGCCAGTTCACGCCAGGTTCGTGAATTGTTGGTACTTGGTGGCCAATTCATCTTTATGCAGGTTGGCTTTTGTGCGAAGTAACCTGGGCATGAAGCATAGCTTTGCGCCAAACATCTGGGCATGCAGCATAGCCTCGCGCCAAACATGTGGCATAAACCATAGCCTCGTGTGAGCCACCTGGGCATGGACCATCAGCCCATATTTCTCCAATGATATTTCTTTTGAATCAGCATCCAAAGACATTAAAAACCCAACTTGCACTGTTCAACACAAATGATGGATGACTAAAATTTCCATAAAAATTTCCACCAAAATCTAACTCATTCCAAAAATTTCAAAATATTTAAAGAAACCTCATACTTGAAATAAAAACAAAGATTCTTTATTGTCGCCTTCACGGCTTATTTTTTCCTCAATCATTCGAAACTAAAATGAGTGGATTGGTGGGTCACCGGAATCATCATCCATGACACCACCAGTGACCACATCATGATAGGTGGGTCACCACATCATCCTAGGTTTACCTTTTACCTTTGGAACGATGAACCAAGTAAACCCATTCTTCTCAAGCGTGGATATATTCTTGTTGAGTTTGGAAGTGGAAAGGGGTTTAGGAGTTTTTAATTCCTTAGCACGCTTCTTTCCCCACTGCACTTTAGACAAGAGATACCGAGCTGAAGTATCCTCATTCAAATTTGAAGAAGAATGCTAAAAAATAATAGTATTTTCAAAAAGAATAGTAGGCTCAAAAATGCCAAGAACGTGGTCAAAAGATAAGAATTTATAGTTTTGCACCCTGTTCTCATTGTTACGCTACCTATGGGGTAGTTAGTGGTAAGCCCTGGGTTTGTCCAAAGAGATTCTAGGTCTAAATATCAATCAAAACACAACCTCATATGGGTCATCAATTCATATGAGTGAAATTAATAGCTAGTAAAGCAAACATGCAGGGGGGGTAGTTTTTCAAACTAATAACTACTAAACATAAAAGTATAATGCAAAGCTAGTTATTTAACTTAGCACTTGGGGAATCATTGAGAAAAATGGTCAATAAAATACTTCGATCCTCAATTCATTCACATAGAAACTTAGCCAAATCTAATAGAGTGTTCATAACATGTGGGGCGGCCAAAGGCATAGACTTCCCCGTCCCTGTCACAGTGGGTGCACTCACAATCCTCCATCGATGTTGCCATTCTAATGAGCAAAGTATAATAAGGTCTGACCATTGTTGTAGGTATTTTCCTCCCCCGTACAATTGCATCCCAAGCTTCCACCATGAATGCACTACTTCCCCTGGGTCTTATCAACTAAGCCCAAGGGTTATTGGCACCTTATCTATGATCTAAAGCATCTTACAACCTTGAATTGCTACTATTTTTCTATGTCTACCTTGAACCTATTAGACAACTTTGCAAAGTAAGCTAAGATAGGTGTGATGAAAAATTAGTCAGAGCATTCTCAAACCCCCCATGCACACACCCACGCAAACACGTTCTCCCTTACCCATTCTAACATCCAGGTTTCTCTTCCCAAGGAGGCATCAATATTTTCACCATACATGAACATAGCCTAACATGTGCGCTTATATGTGGTGTACTATTCATGCAATTTAGATAATCAAACAATAATAATAACATCATGAACACAAAATTTTGATGAACTAAAAAATCTCACAAAGAAAATAGATTGAAACATGTTCCTAAAATTTATCCCCAAGCTATAAAAACTACTCCACAGATATGGAATTCAAATAAATATTTGAATTCCACAACTTAGGATCAATGAAAAATAAAGCAAATAAAAGGAGAGAGTTTTTTTCTCTCTAGAGTTGCTCTCCTTACTACAAAACTAAAGCTATGATATGATACATCTTCAACTCTACTAGACTAAGGCTATATTTATATTAAAAGGAGATTGGGCCTAAAAATAGGCCTAAAATAGGCAAAATTAGGGTAAACCTTAGCTCAGTCGTGGCCAGCGTGTGCCGTCACAGATGGTGCGGCCCGTGGCGTGTCCTTGGCTTGGGGTGCAAGTTCTGGCACCTCTTTATGTGGCCCAGGTTCCCCATTGTAGTGCATGGCGGAGATCATTAAGAGGCAGAGGGTGAAGAGGTTAGTGTGTTGTGATGTGTCTCTGGTGCGGGCCGCATTATTTTGCACGTGGTGCCATTAGAGTGCTGAATCTAGGCTTCTTATATGCGCCCATGGCTCAGAAACCCTAGCACAGGCCATGTGATTTCTAATACCCGGCCAGCTTATATTGGCATCTTGGACATGGAACGGTACGGGACGTTGAAAATAGGAAGCCTTGTGCCTATACTTATCTATGTGGACTAGAACTTAGCCTCGTGCTTGTGGCCCGTGGCATCTGGCACAACCTCTACCATAGCCTCATGCTAGTCTTCTTGGTGCAGGGCAGCTCCTTTGGCACTAGCCTTTGCTGCCAACCATGAATGGCCTACGCCAAATTACCTCTGCCTCGGCCAGCTGAACTAGTTTCCTTCGCTACGGGTGAACTGTTAGTCCGGTTAGAGAGTTTTAGAAATCGATTTTGTAGTGCTGGAGAAGACAAATCCCATGGAGCCATCCCGAAGGTTAATTCTTCTTAGATTGTTCTCAAACTTAAGCACAACTCGTCAAACCATAATTCACTGTTTCTTCGTTGGACTCTTTGAACTCTGTTGCCACCTATCTTTTGCTTCAATCTCTTTCTACCATGAATTTATGCTTTGGGTTTGGTTACGTTCTATGTGAAGGCCATTTGCAAGGACCGTAAAAGAGGAGAAGGACATTCATATTATAATTGTAGAAAATGAAGGCCACGAACATCAATGCGATGTAGTAGGAGATAGAAACCAAAGATAGGCAGCTTCGAAGCTCAAGACGGTTGAAGGAGAAAAGCGTGAAATCCTAGTCCGAGGATTTTTTCCTTAGTCTGAAGAACTATCTAGGAAGAATTAGACTTCATGGTTGGTTCCATTGGATTTCTTCTTCATTACTACAAAATTGACTCCTAGAACTCTCGATTAGGACTAACGGTTCACCTATAGCAAGCAAACAACGTTCATCCGACGAAGCACCAGCGGCACGTCACGGACCACCCATGGTCAAGCATCAGTGGTTGATGACAAAGTAGATGGCCCACAATACACAATAGTTCCAGGTGTTCCGTGAAGACCTGCATGAGGAAAACACGTATGGTCATGACAAAGACCTCGGAACATTGAGCTTGGAAATTAAGAATTGAAGATTTGGCTAAGTATGGTGATGGCCCGTGAAAAAATTCATGCACCATGAAGTAATTCTTGAGCGAGATCATGTACGGTTCGCGGTTTGTGAAAACCTTCATGGACCATGAGAACTTCTGGGTAAAAATCGTGAACTGTTCGTGCTGCATGAAAATCTTCATGGACCATGGCACATGACTTGCTTCACAGACCACGCTAGATCCCATGGCCCATAACTCTGAATATTCACGGACCACGCTAGATCATATACCCCGTACTTGAATGCTTTATGGACCGTGACATCCATCCCGGTCCGTGAAGCCTTGGCGGCTGACCTAGGGTTTTGCTACTTTTGGCCTATTTTGGGCCTATATTTAGGCACAAACTCTTACTACTATATATAGAAGCCATAGTCTTCTTTTAAACCCTAAGTAGAATAAAAGTAGACATAAAATACATTCGAGTCTCTCTCTAGTTTAGAGAGATGTAAGAGAAGAATACTTCTTCTCCTTCCTTCTCTTTTTCTTTGTAGGTTTTGTAATCTTCTTCTTCTCTTTTCTTTTTACTTTGACCCAAATATGTGGAATTCAAATCCATATTTGAATTCCATGTCTAGGGAGTAGTTAGTTTAGCTTTGGATTCATTGTGGCACTCTTGTTTTTCTTCTAGGCGAATACGATATTGAGATTTTTTTCCACGGTTCTAAATGCTTTATGAGATGTTTTAGATTAATCATATCTTTTTGTTTATGATATTATTGTGATTGTTCTTGAATGTCATAAATGCATGAGTAGTATACCACATATAAGAACACACTTTGGGATATACTCATGTATGGTGCAATTATTGATGCCCCATAGGGAAGAGATACCTGGATGTTAGAATGGGTTGGGGAGAACGCGTCCACATGGGTGTGTGCACGGGGGAGTCAAGAATGCTCTGACCTATTTGCCATTGCACCAGTCTTAGCTGACTTCATAACCGTTGTCCAAGAGGTTGCGGGTAGAGATATTGAATAGTAGCAAGCTAGGTGATGTGTTGAAACCCTAGTATTACAGATAAGGTGTCTACGAACCTTGGGCCTAGCGTATATAGGACCTGGAGGGAGTAGTTGTATTTGTGGTGGAAGGATGGGACGTAATATCATGGGGGAGAAACATGCTTTCAATGATGGTCAGACCTAGTTGTACTCCCCTAATTACGATGGTGGTTTCGATGAAGGGTTGCGAGTGCACCCACCATAATGGGGTTAGGGAAGTGTATGCCATCTGCCACACCACATTTTGTTAACAGACTGATAAGTCTTTTGTAAGTCTTTATGTTAATGAATAAATTATTGAAGCATTAGAACTACCATATTGCTAAATGATTCCTAAGTGCCTAGTATATATAGTTTATCATTTGTTCATTTTATGCTTTGTAGTTGATAGTTGAAAATGCCAAACCCCCACCCCAGTTGAATGTTTGCTTTACTGACTATTCCTTTCACTTGTGCGGATTGACGACCAGTACATGGTTGTGTTCTAACTATTACTTGAGCCCTAGCATCTCTGTGGACAAACCCAGGGCTTGCCGCTTACTACCCCAAGGTAGCTTAGCACTAAGAACGGGTGCAGAACTATAAATTTGTATCTTTGATTAATAAGCCCCTCGGTCTGTGTTTTAGTTACAACTGGGTCGGCGGCAGGTAAAATTTTGGCACCGTTTCCAGGGACGCTTTTCAGTTCCATTATTAGTTAAGCATGAAGTGTTAATGAGTAGTTAGTATTGCTTTTATCTTTTTCTTGTTTTTATTTTTTGGAGTAGGTATTACTTGAGTTCATGGTGAAAACCGAGGATTTTTGCACTACGATTCCAAATTTTGTCTGTTTTCTTTGTTAGTGCTTAATAGAAAAGAAAAAAATGTGGGAAAGTGCTCAACATAGGGCCCTTTGTACGGTGTGTCATTACGATAATCTTGTAGAGTGTTGCCTAAGGTTGAGGGACTTTGGGCGAAGAGTGGCTCAATGAATGAGATTTTGTAGGATATGTCACTACGACCACCCTGCGGAGTCTTGCTCTTGGATAAGCGAAATTGAGAGAGAGGTTGGATTTGTTGGTTCCCAATGCCGATGTGATCAAGATTGTTATCCATACAAAGACTCTCCAAATTTGAGGTTTAGTTTTAACTCGAATTTGTAGTATGGAAATGCATCGGGAAACCAACACTTTGGGTTAGATTGTGGGATTTCACAAACTTACCCATTGCCCCAAAACCAATTCCTAGGATTGGTTCTCAAAATCGAATTGTGTGGAAATTTTGCGAGTTGTAGCTAATGTGACCAAGTGTAGTGATTTACTCCAATCACAAATGCTTAGAAAGATTATCAATATGGGAACTCAACTATTCTCAAGCATTGAGAAAGTTGAAAGGCAAGTGCTTAATTTGATGAATATTTTGAGGCAAATAGAAACCCAAATTTCCAAAAATAAACCATCCCTAGTTAAATGTGAAATTTTCATAGATTAATCTAAAGGGGATGGGGAAAGGATTTTTGAGAATGAAGAAGTCGAGGAAGGGTGATTATACTTAATTTTCCATATTAATTATTTACACCCCTACCTCCACCTATAAACCCTACTCCCACATGTTTGAAAACCTTAGAGAAAACCATAGGGAAGCCAATTGAATATGCTAAGCCTCCAAACCACTTATTCCCTCTAAGGTTGACTCATCCTCTACTATATCTTCCTCTTAGAAGACTCTTACCCCCTGCTCTTCACTTTTGGTTGTCCAAGGTGATGGGGTACAAACCCACACCCCATGGATAACATTAGGGTCGTGTCGATAACCTTAAATAAACAGAGCTTCTTGGGAGGCAACCCGATCTTTAAAAAATTAGATTATTTTAGCATTTCTTTGGTGTATTTTTTGATTTGTAGCTTTCTTTTTATTTTTGGGACATTATTACCCTTGGTGTGCATGTTTATTTTGTAGGAACTTCTCGTTCTTGGAGGAAGGTTAGCAAACAGGGAGTCCAACTCATGAACCATGTAGACGTACATAGTTTGTGACACTCAAAATAGTGTACAAGGAGGAGAACCATACCCCAAGTTCATGGGCCATGTAGATGAGCATGATCCATGAAGCTCACATACCTTCCTACACCACCCAATCACCATTTCTTCCCTACCACCACCCAAAACTGACCTACCCTCAAACCCTTGAGACATACACATCGAGCCCTAAGAGGTAACTCTCAACTGTGACTCAATTCCTTAATTGATTTATGGTGCATGATAGTGGTTAGACTGATCTTTCATGATTAGAGGTTATGTGTAGTATAGGGTAGTTTTTTCTTAACATTCCATGATTGTGCCATCAAGGGTATATTTTAGTATTCCTTTTTCATTATAAGTGGTTTCCTATTTCTTTCCCTTGACATGTATTCTTCGATTTTGTATATGCATTGAGGACAATGCAAGCTTTAAGTGTGGTGAAGGGGATTAGATAGAACTTATGATTTTTAGTTGTTTTTATTTAGCTAATAGCTCTTCTAAGAGGATTTTGAATTTTTTTTTAAAACATGAAAAAAAAAATTAAAACCTTAACAAATCAAAAACCCAAAAGAGCGACTTGGGAAACATTAGGAATAGGTCGAAAGGCCTAGGTAAAAGTGAGAGGCTTTGCCCGTCTAGACTTACAAGTCTAGGCAAAAGTGAGAGGTCGTGTGGAAAAAGGTGAGAGGTGAGCAAATTTTGTGGGATAAAGCTAGGATGAAAACCCAAAGGGCTCCTAGGAAAAATGATAGAAATTGAGAGAAAAAAGAAAAACCAAAAACAAGAAACTAGGTTGATGATACATTGGACTCCTTAGTTGTAACTCGGTCAAGAATCTTGAGGTATCCCTATGTTGCAACCAAGATGACGGCTTTTGGATTTCCTTGGTGGATTGTTTTGTTTGAGGATTACTCTTTAATTACTTTTGGAACTACTTTGGGGAAAGTAAGCTTGGTTTTATTCTGATCTTTTGTCTCTTATCTTTGTCCATACACATTTCACCTTCTTAGAGGAACTATGGTAGCTTGGGAATAAGTTGAATGCATTAGCTATTTTTGCATGCTTCATTTTGCTTGAACCTTTTTCTTTGATTTTAATTACTCAAGGACAAGTAAAGGTTTAGGTGTGAGGAGTCTGATCTGCACCATTATGCATGCTTTAACCAATGTATTTGACATAGTTTTTAGTTGGTTTTAGTTTGTGGATTGCTAGTATTAGTTAAGTTTATGTGATATGGGATTTAGATGGCCATGTTTGATTTTCTTGTCTAAATTCCGCATTTTGTAGAATTAACTGGTACTAATAAACATCTTGTAACCATGGACTCCTTGATCTTTCTTGTGATCACCTTTAGTAAGTCGAATGTGAGTACTTTTTGGTTACATTCTATGTTAAGGCCGTTCGCAAGAGCGGTAGAATATTGAAGATTGTTCTGAAGAACAGTAGAAGAGGATAAGGCCATTCACATTATAATGGAAGAAGATGAAGGCCATAAACATCAATGTGTGGTAGAAGGAGATTGTAGTCAGAGATAGCCGGCTTCGAAGTTAAAGACGGCCAAAGGAGAAAAATGGTGAATTATGGTCCGAGAGGTGTTGCCTTAGTCCGAGAACTACCTAGGAAGCATTAGCCTTCAAGTTTGGTTCCATTGGATTCGTCTTCTCCAGTACTACAAAATCGACTACTAGAACTCCCGATTCAGACTGATGGTTCACCTGTAGCAAGCAAACAAAATCCAGCCGACGAAGCACTAGTGGCACTTCACGGACCACCAATGGTCAAGCACTAATGGCACGTGACAAAGCACACCGTCCACACTATATAAGAGTTCCAAGGGTTCCTTTAAGACCTACATAAGACCTGCATGAGACCATCACGAGGCAAAGGTGCCGGGCCGTGACAAAGACTCCAAACCGTGGAGCTTGGAGATAATTTGGCTAAGTATGGTGACGGCCCATGAAAAACTTTACGGACCATGAAAAAATTTCCAAGTGAGACCGTGTACTATTTGTGGTCTATGAAAACATTCACGGACCATGAGAACTTTTGAGGAAAAACCCTGAACTATTCGCGGCCCATGATAATCTTCACAGACTGTTTCACGAGTCTTGCTTCACAGACTGTGTCAGATGCCACGGCCCATGACTATGAATGTTCACGGACTGTGCTAAATCCCATGCCCTGTGCTTGAATGTTTCACAGACCGTGATATTTGTGTCGGTCCATGAAGCCTTAGCGGCTGACCTTGGGTTTTGCTACTCTTAGCCTATTTGGGCCTACTTTTAGGCCCAATCTCCAACTACTAATTATAGGATCCATAGTTTTCTTGTAAATGCGATATTAGAATAAAAGTAGACATAATGTAGATTAGTTTCTCTCTCTAGTTTAGAGAGAAGGATGATAAGAGTACTTGTTCTCCTTCCTTCTCCTTTTCTTTGTAGGTTTTGTAATCTTCTTCATATCTTTTCTTTTTTCCTTTTACCCAAAGATGTGGAATTCATATCCATATTTTGATTCCATGTCTAGGGAGTAGATATAATAGATTTGGATTCATCTTGGCACTTGGTATGTTATAAAGGCTTCATATCTTGGCTTTATGAGATTTGTTAGATTCATCCTATCTTTGTGTTTATGATATTATTGTGATTGTTCTTGAATGTTATAAATACATGAGCAGTACCCCATATATAAGCACACACTTTGAGACATACTCATGTATGGTGCAATTATTGATGCCCCCTTTGGAAGAGAAACTAGAATGTTAGACTGGATAGGGGAGAACGCGTATGTGTGGGTGCGTGCATGGGGGATTCGAGAATGCTCTGACCAATTTTGCATTACACCAGTCTTAGCTGACTTTGTAATTTTTTTTTGAGAGGTTGCGTGTAGAGATAGTGAATAGTAGCAAGCTAGGTGATGTGTTAAAACCCTAGTATCACAGATTAGGTTCCTATGAACCTTGGGCCTAACGTATATAGGACCCGAGAGAAGTAGTTGCATTCATGCACGAAGCCCAAGACGTAATAGCACGGGGAAGAAACATACTTGCAATGATGGTTGGACCTTGTTGTACTTCCCTAATTATGATAGTGGTGCCGACAAAGGGTTACAGTTCACCCACCGTAATAGGGTTGGGGAAGTGTATGCCATCAGCCCCACCACGTGTTGTGATGACACTGATAGGCCTTCTGTAAGTCTTTATGTGAATGAATCAAGGATTGAAGCATTAGAACTACCATGTTTCTAAATGATTCCCAAGTGCCTAGTATAAATAGTTTCTAGTTTGTTCATTTTATGCTTTGTAGTTGATAGTTGAAAATAGCAAACCCCCCCTACTTGCATGTTTGCTTTACTAGCTATTCCTTTTACTCGTGCGGATTGACGACCTACACAAGGTTTTGTTCTAACTAGTACTTGAGCCCTAGCATTTATGTGGACAAACCAAGGGTATCCCGCTTGGTATCCCTTGGTAGCTTAGAATTAAGAATGGGTGCTAAATATAAATCTCTATATTTGACCACTAAGCTCCTCGTCTTGTGTTTTAACGAAAATCGAGTTGGGGGTAGATCAGACAACAACTAAAAAGATGATTAAATAAACAATTAACGGAGCCTTGGGGGCTATTGATCCTCACTTCAAAACCACTTATAGATTCCAGATTCATTCACTTATTCATTGACATTTATTGCCTATGGGGAATGCTATCACTTCCAAATTGAAGAGCAACATTCATTCCTTCCTAATAGTAATTTTCAAACATAAACAACAACATTTTGTAAAGCTCATTAATAATCACTTTAGAAAAATAATGCCTAAAGGTGTTTCATCAATGGAATTTTACACGACAGACCATAGATTTGATAACAACAAGTCTTCTACCAAAGACAATCTTTTAACCAAACAAATCCTTTATTAGGATAATCCTAGAACAAACCACATTCAAGGTTTAACCTTTATTTGTATGTATAGGAAAAATATGTGAAAAATCCACATTAACTTACTTATCTAGCAAGAATCACAGCACATTATACACAAGAAGTTCTAATTCCATGTTCTTGGATTTTTATGACAAATGAGTTAAGAAATGAGCTAAAGGCTTCATATCTTGGCTTTATGGATTTTCACAACAAGTTTCTTCCATTCTTCAAGTATTCAAATCTTCAAAACAAGTCTTCAAAGTCTTCAAAAGATGGTCTTCAATGGCCTCCGATCTTCAAGTCTCGATGTTCTCTCCTTGGCCCACAAAATCCACTTAAAAAAGGTAAAAGAGTGTAAAAGTCACTATTACCTCTCCTAAGAGAATTTCAAGGTAAAAGACAAGCTATTGATAACAAAAGAGCATAAAAGTGATACCAAAAATTCCCAAAAATATGCACATAAATTGGACACATCAAACCTCTCCGCACTGAAACCTTACTTATCTTTGAGTAAGAAAAAATTCAAGCACACAAAGGAATTCACGTATCCACATCCTAAACTAATATTCACCCAAATTGATACCTCACGAAACTCTCAATATCACACATTCCAAAGTTAAAATTAAATGAAAATTCACCCACAACCCCTGGAACTGCTTCCACCCAGGGTCGTCAATTGTATCTAATTAACCCGAGTGGAGGATGCCAGATCAAAAGATAGAGATTTATAATTCGGCACCCGTTCTCACTGCTATGCTACCTAAAGGGTAGTTAGCAGTAAGCCTTGGGTTTGTCCAAAGAGATGCTAGGGCTCAAGTATCAACTAAAAACACAACCTTGTACAGTTCGTCAATCCATACAAGTTAAAAGAATAACTAGTAAATGAAAACACAAAAATGAGGGGGGGGGTTGGGTTTTCAAACTATCAAAAACAAAGTATAAAGTAAAACAACAGGTAATCTAGATAAACTAAGCACTTAAGGAATAATTACACAACATGATTAATATAATGTTTCGATCTTAGATTCATTCATACGTAAGATTTACTAAATAGCCTAATAGAGTGTTCATAACACGTGGTGTGTCCGATGGCATACACTTCCCCATACCTATCATGTCAGGTTCACTCGCTACCCTCTATCGATACCTCCATTACAATTAGGGGAATACAACAAGGTACGACCATTGTTGTTGGTATATTTCTCCCCCGTGCGATTACGTCCCGAGCTTCCATCATGAATGTACTACTTCTCCCTGGTCCTATCGACTAGGCCAATGGGTTGTTGGCACCTTATCTACGATACTAGGGCCTATTACAACCCTATTTTTATATTTTTTAGCTATCTCTACCCGAAACCTATTGAAAATTTTTATGTAATCAGATAAGACGAGTGTGATTGAAATTAAGTCTGAGCAATACTCGGGTCCCCGTGCACACACCCACCCAGACGCGACATCCCTTACCCATTCTAACATCCAGGTTTCTCTTTCCAAGGGAGCATCAATATTTTCCCTATACATAAATATACCCCAAAGTGTGTGCTAATGTGGTGTCCTTTACATATATTTCAAACATTCAACAACAATCACAATAATATAATGAGCACAAAATTAGGATGAACACCTCCATAGATATGAAATTCAAATATGGATTTGAATTCCACCATAGATATGAAATTCAAATATGGATATGGATTTGAATCACAATAACTCCTCCATAGATATGAAATTCAAATATGGATTTGAATTCCACATCTAGGATGAACACGAAAATAAAAGGAAACAAAAGAAAAGGAGAGTGTTTCTCTCTCTAAAAGTTGCTCTCCTAATAGCCTATTCTATTTTGTACATGTTCAAACTTGTAGACTAAGGCCATATTTATAGGAGAATGGGATTGGGCCTAAAATAGGCCAAAAGTAACTAAACCTTAGTTTAGCTGCCACCTGGCACCAGCTGTTGCAGATGGCGCACTTCGCGCCATGTACTTGACACGGGTTGCACTATTGTGTGCATGTCATTCTCCTTCATCGAGCGTGGGGTACTGGATCTATTGTGGGCCACATCACTTTTCTGATCCAGGCTGCATCGCTTGTCTGGGGTGGATCATGGTCGTTGACGTAGGCCACCATTCGTAGGCTAGATTTTAGACTTCTGAACAGCGAGGCACGGGTCTTGGCAGGCTATTGTCTAAAAGCATGGTCTGCTCATGAGTTTTGTATGGGATGTGGCCTTTGGTGAGGGCCGTCTACTGGTCTTGGCATCTTTAACTTGGAACAGCACAGGGCCATCGTGAATGGGACGATCTGTGTCTATACTTAGCCAATTTTGAGCGAAGTCTTGAAGTCGTGTTTCACGGGCCATAAGATTTCGTGCAGGTCGAGCCTTTGCCTCATGCTTAAAGTGTTGGCATGGGACACCTCCTTTGGCACGACCCTTTTGTGCCTAACCATTAATGACCCGCATTGACCCGTGGTACCCTGGCCGGCTGAACTTGTTCCTTCTCTACGGGCGAACCATTAGTCCAATTTTAGAGTTCTAGTAGTCAATTGTGTAGTGCTCAAAAATATGAATCCAATGGAATAAGTTTTGAAGGATAATTCTTCTTAGATCATTCTTAAACTTTGGCGCAACTCTTCGGACCATGATTCCCTGTTTATTCATTGGACGCTTTGATCTATTGCCACCTTTCTTTTACTCCAATCTCCTTCTACCACACATTGATGTTCATGGCCTTTGTATACTACCATTCTAGAGGTTAATGGCCTTCCATCTCTTCTACCGTTCTTGCGAACGGCCTTCAATATCTTCTATCACCCTTACGAATGGCCTTCACATAGAATATAACCAAAGAGTACCCATGGGAAACCTACTAAACATGATCAAATGGAAGATCTAGGAGCCCGTGGATACAAGATGTCCATTAGTACTAATTAAGTCTACAAAACGCAGGATTTATACAAGAAAACCAAATATGGCCGTCTAAACACCTTCTCACATAAACTCAACTAATACTAGTAATCAACCAAACAAAACATTCTAAAAACCTTGCCGAATGAAATTGGTAATGCAGGCCAAATGAAGCACATCATACTCCCCACACTTTACCCTTTACTCGTCCTCGAGTAAACAAAGACTAGAGGAAGAAATAAGTGAAATAAAGTGTGCAAACATAAGTTAATTGAGGCATCAAAATTATTCCTAGATTACCTTATTTCCCCCAAATAGAGTACAAATCTCACAACTCTCACACTCCCTAAACAACATAACTAATCTAACCACCCAAAAGTAAAGTGTGGAAAAAGGTAAGCCAAGAAGATAAGTGTAAGACTAGCTTAATTTTCCCAAAATAATCCTTAAAGCAATCCAAGATTCGTCCCTCAAAACAAATCAACCACGGAAATCCAAGAGCCGTCGACTTGGTAGTAACATAGGGATAATTCGTTATTCTCGACCTAGTTACAACCAAGGGGTGAAATGTATCGTCAACCTAGTTTTTTGTTTTCTTCAAATTCTCTCATTTTTCCTAGGAGCTCGTTCGGTTTTTCATCCTAGCTTTAACACATAAAGGGTACTCACTTCTCACCTTTTTTCCACAAGGCCTCTCATTTTTGTCTAGGCTCGTAAGCCTAGCCGTGCCTAGCCTCCCTTTTTTACCTAGGTCTTTCGACCTATCCAGGCTTTTCTTAATGTTATCCAAGTCGCCATTTTTTGTTTTCAACTTGTCTGGGTTTTTGTATTTTTTCATTATCAATTTTTTTTGGTGTAGCACAAATCGCCCCAAAAGTGGGCTTCATACTACAATAGATAAGGTCAAAACAAAAATACACCACCAACATCCTAAAACAACCTACCCCATGCAAACTAGAAGCACTAGCATAGCATGTCAGGCCACCAAATATCCTTCAAAAAACATCCAACAACCAAAAAAAAAAACTACCAAGAAAAGCAAGAAAATGCACCAAGGAAATCCAAGAATGAAACACCCTAATTGCTCACTACTCCCTTCCCCACACTTCTGGTGCATAGTCTCCAATGCAACAAAAATTATGTCAAAACAGAAGTGAGGTTCAAAGAAATAGTGACACTCACTCTTGCGGGACGGGCCTCCTTCCTCATTGTGACTAGTGAAGCTCTTATCAAGGTATCTTGTTGCTTGAAGTGCGCCCTCGATGTGATCCATCCTTAAACTAAGATCCTTCACCACAATCCCACAGTCACGAAAATATTGGATAGTCCTATAATCTTATCGGTTTTAATGGTGGGGTTTTGAAGAGTAGGAGTTACCGGTTCATGGTTTGCACCATTCACCGGTTTTACTCTTATCCCCCCAAGTGGACTTTCCCTTCTCCTAAGTATTCCTTTTTGGTGGCATCCTAACAAAATGAGGCAAAAAGTGGTAATGTGATCTTTAAAACAGAGCATGGCTAACATTGTCATTCAACAAGTAGATCCTACCCAAATAGCCTAGACATTCAATACATGATAATCTAAGCATTAAGGCCATTTAAACAAGAACATCCTCATTGAACAATAATCTCATGTATGTCATCAACAACCCATCAAGAAGACTATACAACTAGAGTTTATCTCCTCCCAAATCACCCAATGCATGAAGAACATATCATTCAAACACAATAACACATCAAACACAAAAACTATCTTCAACATATGATCACACATACAAGCCCAAACATTTATCTCACAGACACACACTCGTTCAAGAATCATGCTTTTCATAAAGCCGCCACAATGTCAATCAAGAATATAAACAAAGAGTTCAATAGATTACCTGGAATTTGAAGCTAAGAATTGCAAGATCCACACAAGAAGAAGCAAGAATTGCTAATTTTTGGAAGAAAGGCTTCAGTTTTTTGAGTTCACCAAGAGTGTGTGTGAGTTAGTGTTTCTTGATAAGAAAGAATGTGTCAAATGACAAAATGAGGTGGAAAAGTGTACTATGAATTTAGAATTTCAGCCTAGGTGATAAGAGAGAGAGGTACAATTAGGAAAAGAATGGAATTTTCAAGATTGCACATTAGGGGACAATAGTACAAATCAATTAATTCCGAGGAATGTAGGAAGTACTATTTGCATCAAAATACCTAAGGACTTAGGGAATTTCAATAAACTTGAACCAAAAATGCATTTTTAAGTTAGAAATTCAGAATTTTTGAAATATACATTTTTGGAACAATTTGGCAATGGAATGTAAAAAATTGGCGCAAAAGATGTTTGGCACGGACCAAAGCCTCGTACTAAATCTCATGGCATAGACCTAGGCCCTTGGCACGGACCGTGTCGGGTCTTGACGCGAGATTGCCAAAATTTTGACCTAATTCTCAGTTTCTCCCTCTTTTTTAAAAATACTATGTCACCTATCAATTAATTCCATCCAAACAGAATCACGAGTCTCGAACTCAAAATTTCAAACCAACAAGAGTTTCATCTCAAAAATCCTCATTGCAAAACTTGCAAAATATATCTAATCACTACTCAAAACACGAAAGCAAAAAAAGAAAAACCGCATATTTATTGTGGTCTTCATGACTTATTTCTTTTTCATGCAAGTCTATTTAGAAATGCCTTCATGTGGGTCTCCGGAACGCCATCGGCGACACCACCCACGATGACATCATTGTGGAGAGACCTCCACAATGAGCCATCCTTACCTTCATACCTCTTTTCTGTGAAGGGAAATCAATCCTAGTGTCTTGCTAGCATTGAGTCTGTGAATGTCACTTTGGTGTTAGGGGAGGTCGAGGAGGTTTTAAATCCCCGCCATTCTTCCTTTTGCTCTGCTCCAGTAAGCTAAAGCATCTCTAGATTGTTGAACTCAATTGCCTTCAATTCTTACAAATCATCTAGGACCTTGGGACATTCTTCGGAGTTGTGGTAAAGGTTTCAAACTCCGAACACTTTGACTTGATGCACTTTTCCTAGCAAGAGCTCCTTAATCATTAGCCATTTCTTCAAAGAGGGTTATTGCATCCTTGGGCGCTTGTTCACTATTGAACCATAGCAAGAGGAATTCACCATTTGCATATCTTCATCGCACAACCCCTTAAAGAAATAATACACTAAATCCCACTCCTTGAAGGAATGGTAGCGACAACTCTCTAAAAGTCTTTTGAATTGTTCCCAATAATCATACAAGCTCTCGGTAGCCCCTTGGGTGATGTTTGACAAGTGTTTTAGCCCCGCCAACTTGGATGCCGGAAAATAATTCTTGAAAAATCTATTCTTCATGTCCATCAAAGAACCAATGCATCCCGGTGGCAAGTAATATAGCCAGTCTTTAGCTCCGTCTTGAAGGGAAAATCAGAAGGCTATAAAGTTGTAATAATCTTCATAAACTCCCTGTGGCTTCATGTTTGTTCACACTTAGTGAAACTCTAATAGATGCTTTTTTGGGTCCTCCTACTCCAATCAGTGGAATGTAGGAAGGCAATGGATCATTCAACTTTATAGCTGACAACTTACATTGGTGGGTAATGGCGGGAAGGTAAAGCATAATGGCTGATTCTCCAGGTTGGGTTCTATGAGCTCCCATAGGGTACAATTGTCTTCCGCCATTGCTAGTATTCTTAAACTAACATTGCTTGCCTCAATTGAACTTTTGCTCTAGTTCTACGTCTCCTTCACCTCTAAACACATGTGTTCTCATTCAGGTAGTGTTAGAGGCCATAGTGGTACGTGTGTGTACCATAAACTAGAGCTAAAAATACTTTTCCCAATACAACACTAGTAAACATATCAAAAGGTAACAAAACAACTATCACAACAGCTCAACAACCAAACTATCAAACTAAAAACAAAAATAAAAGCAATTACAAACTACTCTGCTAACGAGTTATGGGAGTTTATACTTAAGCTGGATAGCATCCCTAGTAGCGGTGCCAAAATTTAACACGCCTCCACCTGGGTCCGGTAATTGTAGCTAATTAACCCGAGCGGAGGATTATAGATCAAAGATAGAGATAGACATTTATAATTCTGCCCAGTAAGCCTAGAATTTGTCCACAGAGATGCTAGGGCTCAATTATGAACTTAAAACACAACCTCATACGGGTCGTCAATCCATACGAGTGAAAGGAAAGGGGTTGGTTTTTCAAACTACCAGCAACAAAGTATAGAGTAAAATAACAGGTAATCTAGTTAAACTAAGCACTTGGGGAATCATTTTGCAACATAATTAATCTAATGTTTCGATTCTTGATTCATTCACATGTAAGATTTACTAAACAACCAAATCAAGTGTTCATAAAACGGGGTGTGGCCAATGGCATACACCTCGGGTGCACTCGCAACCTTCTATCGATGCCATCATCATAATTAGAGGAGTAAAAAAGATCCAACCATTGTTGTAGGTCTGTTTCTCCCCCATGTGATTACGTCTCGGGCTTCCACCATGAATGCTCTACTTCCCCTTGGTCCTATCGACTAGGCAAAGGGGTCATTGGCACCTTATCTATGATACTAGGGCCTCTTAAAACCCTAGCTTGCTACTTTTCATCTATCTCTACCTGCAACCTATCGGAAACTTTATGCAATCAGCTAAGGTTGGTATGATGGAAAATAAGTCAGAGCAATACTCGGGTCTCCCGTGCACACACCCATATAGACGCAACTTACTCCCTTACCCATTCTAACATCTAGGTTTCTCTTCCCAAAGAGGCATAAATATTTGCACCATACATGAATATAGCCAAAAGTATGTGATAATGTGTTTTCATATTCATGTATTTCAAACATTCAAGAAAAATCACAATAATACCATGAACACAAAATTAGAATAAACTAGAGAATCTCAAAATCATAAGTTAAATCTTGCGCTAAAATTATCCCCAAGCTATGGAAACTACTCCATAGATATGGAATTCAAATATGGATTTGAATTCCACATGTAGGATGAACGAGAAAATAAAAGGAAAGAAAAGAAAAGGAGAGAGTTTTCTCTCTCTAAAAGTTGCTCTCCTAATAGCCTATTCTACTTTGTACATGTTCAACCTAGTATACTAAGGCCATATTTATAAGAGAAGGGAATTGGGCCTAAAAATAGGCTCAAAATATGTCAAAAGAGATAAAACACTAGTTCAGCTGCCACTCCGCGCGGGCCATAGCGGATAGCGCGGTCCGAGCTATGTACTTCACACGGGCTGCACGATTGTGCATGGGCCATGCTCCTTCATTCGGTGTGTGGCACTAAATCTGGCATGGGCTACATTGCTTGTCTGGCGTGAACTATGGTCATTGATGCTAGCCATCGTCTGTAGGCTGGATTTTGGACTTTTGAACCGCGAGGTGCGGGTCTTGACGCAGGCTATTGTTTAATCACATGGTGTGCTCAGGATTTTGGCACGGGATGCAGCCTTTGGCTCAAGCCTTTGTCTGATCTTGGCATCTTGAACATGGAATGGCGTGAGATATCATTACTGGAATAGTTCGCTCCCATACTTAGCCGATTTTGAGTGATGTCTTGAACTCGTATTGCGCGGGCTGTAAGATTTGGTACGGGTCACGCCATTGCCTTGTGATGGAACTGTTTGCATGGGACACCTCCTTTAGCATGGGCTATTGGTGCCAAACCATGAATGGTCTGCGCCGACCCATGGTACCTTGCCCGGCTGAACATGTTTCCTTTGCTACGGCTGAATCGTTAGTATGATTTTAGAGTTCTAGAAGTCGATTTTGTAGTGCTCAAGAAGACAAATCCAATGGAATCAGCCTTGATGGATAATTATTCTTGGATCATTTTTGGACATTGGCACAACTCATCGGACCACGATTCCCCATTTTCTTATCGGCCGCTTTGATCTCCATTGCAGCCTATCTTTGACTCCAATTTTCTTCTACCATGCATTAATGTTTATGGCTTTCATCTACTACCATTCTAGAAGCAAATGGCCTTCGATCTCTTCTACCGTTCTTTTAAACGACCTTCAATATCTTCTATAGCCCTTACGAACGGCCTTCACATAGAATGTAATTGAAAAGTACCCAAAAGCGACCTACTAAAGATGATGAAATGAAAGATGTAGGAGCCCGTGGATACAAGATGTTCATTAGTAATAATTAAGTCTAAAAATGCAGGATTTAGACAAGAAAACCAAACATGGCCGTCTAAACCCCTTGTCATGTTAACACAACTAAAAATAACAATACACTAAACAAAACATGCTAAAAACTTTGTCGGTCGCAATGGTTAACGCAAGCAAAATTAAGCACATCACCCCATTCCTAAATCTACCCAACCTTACCAACCTATCAATTCATTGATATTCATAAAACATCTTGAAGTCCCAAATTGACAATGCAAAATCCAATGGCACAAAATGAAGTCAAAAACATGTATGAAGTTCAAACACATACGTCACTTTACGCCAATATATGATCCCAAAAACTAAGCCTATCAACAATCAAGAATTTCATTTCTTCCTTCGTTTTCCCCATTAAATTACCCTATCCCAAGAGGTCTCATTATGTTAGGCTACCCGATCCATCCATATAGCAACCACAAGCTTATGAACCCCATGCCAGTAAATGAGTGAAATTATAGCATTTTCCCATTTTCTCTCTTTCTCTCATTTTGCCTAGGAGCCCTTTCAGGTTTTCATCCTAGTCACACATCATGTTTCTTTGGAACACATCTCACATTTTTCCGCACATTTAGCCTCTCATTTTTTCCTAGGTCGTCCTTTCAGGTTATTGACCTATCCGGGCCCCCAATGTTGTCAAAGTTGCCCTCTCAGGTTTTCAACTTAGCGGGTTTCTTTTTATTTATTTTATTTTTTATTTATTTTATTTTTTAAAAAAAAATCAATTCTTTTTTCATTTTTTAATGTGTTTCCAATCTAATGTAGCAAAAATATTTCCAAATGTCAAAGCTAATAAAGCATCAAAATATCTCAGATGAAAAACATTTCCAAAACAAAATAAAACATCTCAATTCTCCAAGTCAAAGAAAAACATCCCAAGCAAAGCAATAGAAGCAGTAAGTACCCCTCTCCACACTTAAAACACTAAATTGGCCTTAATGTAGACAAAAAAAGGTAAAAACATACAAATCAAAGTAGGGAAGTGAAAAAATATGCTCACAATCAAGAATGGGATGGCCCAGTACAATTGTCGGGGTCCCTGCCATAGGTCTGTTGGTACTGCGCCACCCAATCAGTGTTCCTCTGATGTCACTCTCTCTGCCATGCTGCTCTAGGGTCGAGACCTAGGGCACCACCACCCTGCGACTGCATCTCAAAAATCCTAGATGAAAGATAATCAATCTCTTCATCCATCTCCATGAGACTTTGCGAGTTCAACAGGTTATGATCAATCTTTCTATGGAAACCGCACTTGACTATTTACATCAGGCGCTCATAAAAATCATTTGTTGGCTAAGGGAATTAAGTGGCACATGATCCTTTAGCATCGGCTCGATCTCTGGCAAGAGCGGTAGATGATGCTGCTGACTCTGTGGCTCAGTGGATAGTAAGACAGCCTCGTCAGACGGAACAGGGAGTGGAGGTAGGTTATTGAGTTCCCGCTCAAAATCATCCCCACAAGAAGTATTTGGCTAGATTGCCAAATCCCCCACAGGTGTATCAAACTCCTGCTTGGTCGAGCTAAGGAAGTATCAAAAAGATGACATTCATTGCCCCATACAACTAGTGGTACGCTCTTTGAGCCTCTATAGTGTCTATCAAGTTGAACATCTTCATTCTCTCCACAGTGATGAGGTATACAGAACCTCTACCCAATCTCGAGAAGCCATCTAGGGTAACCAAGCCACAACCCTGCCCACAATCGATATCATGTCCCCTCACTTTTCAGATGCCATGGGTTGTGAAAATTCATGTTAGGCATGTTTGTCAGCTCCGACAAACAAAATAGTGTGCTCGCTAATAACCTGTGCACAAATCAAAGCACGGGATGGATAATAACATTGCTCTTGTCATGGGGGTACCTCCTCCCCCTCGTAACTATGCTCTGAAACATTATATATTCCTCAGTCGTCCGCTCTGGGGCCCATAGATCCAACCTCGCCCAGACCTCTGCTCTGTCCCACCCAAATGCTTCCTCTCTCTGCAAGACTGTCATCTCTCGAGACACATTGTTCAGGTGGATGGTGATGTACCTCTCACACGGCTCATCATTCTGTATGTTTCACACCTAGATAGTGAAAGAAACTCTAATGTATAGCGCCTATAGGTGGGGGCACTCTTGCCCATAAATCCATCCAATCCTCCTTTGGCAAGGAGACACTGAACCAGCTCTATCATCAAGCATTGTCTGATTAATGATGCTGGTCTCCAGGATATCCCACCTATCCGTGTAAGGCTTGATAATCCAGGTCAAACCCATGTATCGGTACGTAGGATAAGGTGAAGGGTTCAGCTCCTGAGCCGGTGGTGGAGGCGGAGGTGGAGGTGGATCAGCGGCGATCGTACCTCTTGGAACCCTAGGTCTCTTTTCTGGGGACATGTCTATCAATAATAGCAAACAAGTCAAATGCACAAGAACATAAACATATGCAATATTTTAGAATCACAATCAATCCTAAACTAGTTTAGCTAACACCACAAATTCCAAAATGGCAACATTCAAGTTCATGGTAAAATAGTCTAGGTATTATCTACGATATCATATAAAAATCAAGCCACTTTTAACATGCCAATAATCCAAGTCCATATCACAGGCCACAAGTCATTCACAACCCATTCCAAAATCCTCACCAACATGTATTAATTCACTATGTTTTTGGCCAAACTATGTCAACATAAGAAATTCATATCAATTATGCCTCAATATCATCCTATAGTCAAAATCTAAATCAATCTAAATCCATAACCACAATATCCACAAGGCTCAATCAAGTCCACCAATCAAGTCAAACAATCGATATCCACCAATTCATAAAATATCCATTGCATCATTCACAATCAAGTCAAAAAATCCATTGCAAGTTGATGCAACTCATCACACTCATAAATATCACAATCCAAAAGAAGAAAGAGGTGAAAAGCACAAAGAACTTCACAACCTATACTCATTCACAATTTGCACCATTTCACAAAATTCAAACTACAAACAATTTACAATTCAAAGATTAAAAAGTGAGTAATTGTACCAAAAACGTGTGTAGAAATTAATATGAATGAACGGAGCCTACAAAAACCTTTAGCCTCAATTTGCGATGAATTCCAAAATCCTCAAATTCTAGGGTGGTGTCCTTGGTAAAATTTGGCTAAATTTTGGGACAAATGTGGATGAATGTGGTGATAAGATGAATTAGGGAGTGACGGGGTAAAGATTTCGGCCTAATGATGGTGAATTGGTGGAGGAAATATTGTGGAAAGGGTGGAGATAGGAAAGGAGGATGATGGTGGCTATGGTGTAGAGAGGAAAGAATGAAGACAGGTTTTGTTTTAGGCTTCATTTAAAAGGATTTGGAACGCTCATCATGAGTCCCATAGCCTTGGTCGCGACTCGTGATGAGGAAGTCAAACTCGAAAGAAAGTCAACCACTTGGTTGTGACTCGCGATGGAACTGTTGTGACTCGCGAAAAGTGTCATGTTGGAGTAATTTTTAGCAATATGTTTCCTTATTTGGTTGCGCATCGTGACAAAAGCTTCGCATATCAATGACAAGTTCATCGCAACTCGAGATGGAAACTTTGCAACTCGCACAAAGTTGGACATAGGAGCCAAAATTTGCTATTTTGTCGTGCCTTGCGACCAAAGCTTCGAGACTCAAGACAAGTTCATCACAACTCATGATGGAACCTTAGCGACTCATACAAAGTTGGATCTAGGAGCTTAAAATTCCCAAGTTTCCTCTATTTTGATCGCGACTCACGATGGGTTCATCGCGACTCACGACAGAAACTTCACGACTCGCAAAATCTTGGGTTTGGAAGCTCACATTTTCTCTAAGTTTTGTGATTCCATCGCAACACAACCATCGAGCTCACGACGAACGACACTTCTTAATACTTAGAAAAACTTTCAGGGTTACCAAATGTCCAAGCTTTTCTTCTTTTCACCATGCATTCCCCCCTTCATCAAATCCAACTCCATGCTCTTCAAATTGCTACAAATTCATGGAAAAACACACCCATTAAAGGAAAAAACAATTAATGAAAATCACAACAAAAACTCAAATTGAAACATCGACAGAAAGTCACAAATGACGATCCGATGATTAAAATCTTGTTTATTTAAAATTCTCGGCAAGACTTACTCCTCTTCTCGGAGCGTACTCCAAAACTAGATCAAGGAGATCAACATTCTCTCCTTTGTCTAGCAGAAAACCATCAGGGTAAGGCTTCAAAACGTTGTCAAAGGACCTTAAGGGTCTTGGACGTGTTCTGATCCATGATTTCCACCGCACCATACATGAATTCCCTTACCACTTGAAAAGGGCCACTCCATCGTGACCTTAGCTTACTGGGAAATAGGCAGAGGTGGGATTGGAATAGGAGAAATTTTTGTCCCACGAAAAAGTCCTTCCGATTTATCATCTTGTCATGCTATGCCTTGGTTTTCTCCTTGCATATCTCAGTGTTTTCATGGGACTCTCTTCGTATCTCCTCCAACTCCTGCAATTGTAATTTCCTATGTAAACCTGACTCATCTATGTCAATGTTGAAACTCTTAACCGCCCAATAGGCCTTGTGGTCTATTTCCACCGGTAAATGACATGGATTCCCAAAGACTAACGGATATGGTGACATTGAACATACCGTCCTATATACCCACAAGGTGTCATTAAAATGAGAACTTCAATCCTTCCGGTTAGGATTATCCATTTTCTCAAGGATGGACTTGTTTTCCCTATTGGAAACTTCGGATTTGCCATTGGTTTATGGGTGCATGGTACACGGTGGAGGTCTTGTGTGTGACACCATACTTCTTCAAGATAGCCTTTATTTTCTGGTGGCTAAACTGGGTGCCACGGTCACTAATCAAGGCTCGGTGAATCCCAAACCTAGAGAAGATGTTATCCTTCAAGAGCCCTGCAGCCACTTTTGAATCATTAGTTCTAGTGGGTTTTGCTTCAACCCACTTCAACTCATAATCAACCACAACAAGAATGAATGTAAAGCCATAAGAGTTAGGAAAATGTCCCATAAATTCAATGCCCAAACATCAAACATTTAACAGTATAATATAGGTTTATGAGTCATCTCATTCCTAGAACAAATATTTCCTACTCTTTGACACTTGTCACAAGCCTAGCAAAATTTGTATGCATGTTTATTCAAGGTAGGAAAATAAAAAAATACTCTCTAGGACTTTCATAGCTGTCCTTTTTTCTCCAAATAACCACCACATGCATAATTATGACAAAAGTAAGAATTGAATGCACTTCTCTCCCCACACTTGGACCGAGCACCGCTCTAATAGCATAATCACTAGCACTGCACATAATTCCAAGAAAATGCTTACCATACACCTTCGGAAAGTATCAGGGGCCTTACATAGCCTAAAAAGCATACACCGGTATGCAAACGTAACAAAGGGGCACGGTTGTGTTCTCTTGGTCCTACGAGGTAATGGCCACTTGAAAATACATTGAGTACCCATCCAAAATGCAATAGAATGGGTGACTTGCTTACCTCTTAAGCATTTGATCAATGACCGGCAACAGGAAGTGATTCTTTCGCGTCTCCGCATTCAACCTCCGGTAATCAATGCAAATGTGCCACCGTATTCACCTTTTTCATTCTTGACTACCATCACCCCACTCTTATTGGATACCACTTGAGTTGGGATCACCCACTTACTATCCGAGATTGGATAGATCATACCCGCTTGGATTAACTTGAGGATTTTGGCCTTCACCACCTCCATCATAGGTGGGTTCAACCGACATTGGGGTTGTTGTACGAGTATTGCATCTTCCTCAAACAAAATTGGATGCATGAAAGTGGATGGACTTATGCCCTTCATGTCAGCAATATTCCATCCAATTGCTTTCTTATTCTCCTATAACATCACCATTAACTTCTCCTCTTGCTCTTGGGTGAGCTTACTCGAAATGATAACTGGGAGTATCTCACTTTCCCCAAGAAATGCATACTTGAGGTCACTTGGAAAAGGTTTAAGCACTATAACCGGGGCTTTCACAAGTGATGGGAAGAATTCTGGTTCCTTGGGCTTCTCTAAAACTAGAGGAGGAGGGCATGGAACCGCCTCTTCGATAATGCTCAAATCCTCAATGCTTTCCTTCAAGTTAGTACTCATGGAATATACAAGACATATATTTTCAACATCAATTTCAAAAGAGACTAACAAGGAATCATGACCATTCAATTTGAAAACATCTGGCACAACATCATCAACTATATCAATAGTATGGGAAGAATATTCATCAATAGGATACTTAAAAAAAATCATTTATGTTAAACTCTAATTTAATCCCATAAAATTCTTTGGTGAGGGTACCATTATGCACATTAACGATAATCCTTGAAGTTTTCAAAAATGGCCTTCCCAACAAGATCAGGGTGGTATGTTTAGTATACTCCATGTCAAGGACATAAAAATCCACACCTTAACCAACATATATTTGATAATACCCTTAGGGTATGCACTAGAACGATCAGCTAGTTTTATTACCACCCCAGTTTTGTGCTAAGTACCAAGATTGAGTCTTTCATAAAAAGAGTAAGGAATCACATTTATCAGTGCACCTAGATCAAACATGGATTTTTCAAAATGTGTATTTCCTATCATGCAAGGGATTGCGAACATGTTGGGATCACTACATTTAGCGGGTAACTCCTTTTGGCACAAAGCGGAGACATGTTCATATTTCCCATTTTAAAGCTTATTCTTTGCTCTTTGTTTCCTATTCACAACACACAATTCCTTTAAAAATTTAGCATAGCTAGGAATGTTTTCATTGGAATTTAAGAGAGGGATATTTACCTCAAATATACAAAATACTTTGTAGATGTCCATGTTGGACTCCTTCCCCCGTTTGTCCTTCCAAGCTTCCGAAAATGGTGGTTCCGGCACATATAGAGGAATCTCCACCAATTTTCCCTTCCTGAGAGGAGGGATGAAGGTTCGGGAATGGAGGTTGATTTTTCAACAATGACCTCTTCTTCCTTCTCTTTCCCCTTCCTTGCTTTCCCCTTGGCCAATTTATCGACCTCTTCTTCCACCTCTTTTTCAAACACCTCAATCCTTCTAGGCTCATCTTCAATAACTTCACCACCTGGGGGAGTGCCAACCTCTTTACCACTTCTCAAAGTGATAGCACTAGCATTTTGGCGGGGATTCAACTCTAGTTTGGAAAGAAATTTCCCCTTTTCCCGTGCCTCCATCCGATTCACAGCTTGTGCTATTTGGCTCACTTGAATTTCCAAGGTTTTCATTCTTGCCTTGGGTTCATCTTGGAATTTTTTGTCCCTCTCTGCGGACATACCCAACCTTCCAATGGCTTGCATCACTTCATCTTTTGACAAGCTCGAGCTTTCTACTTGATCTTGGGGCTTGTCTTGGAGCCTTTGGTATTTTTGTTGAGGGGGGCGATATTATTATTGAAGAGGGTGATAAGGGTGATCATTTTGACCTACTTGAGGGTTTCCATATGAGAGATTTGGGTGATCTCTATTACCCGCTTTGTAAGGCCGGTTTTGACATAATTGATTCCCTTGATAGCCTTGCCCACCTTGATAACATTGGTAGCCTTTCCCACCTTGATATCCCATGGAACTCACCTCTTCCACATAATGATCTTTTAAAGTAGGGAAAGTGTCCATAGGATGCGCCGATGAACAAATTTCCCAAGATTTTACATGTGGCACATTTCCAGACTTGGTCATTAAAGACTTCACCATAGAAGTAAGGGCCAAGACTTGGTCCTCGATATTTCCATTGTTGGAAGGAGTACTTGTGGTGCTAAGATTTTTCCTCATCAAATCGGCCCTCAAACTAAAGTTCCTCGACTCCTCGGCTAACTCCTCAAAGAGCTCCACAATCTCTGTTGAAGTCTGGTCTCAAGGGTACCACCACAAACTCCCCTCACTGATATTTAGTCCTCGTCAAGAACACCATTGTAAAAATAATAGACTAAGTCTCCTTCCAAATAGTCATGGTAAGGGAAAATCGAGAGAAGCTTCTTGAACCTCTCACAATAGTCGTAGAATAACTCTTCATGCCATTGGAGGATGTTGCTAATGTCCTTCGTCAAGGCAGTGGACTTCGAGGCCGGGAAGCACTTGATGAGAAATTGTTTCTTCATGTCAAGCCAACATTTAATGCTTCCGGGTTGTAGGTAGTAGAGCCAATCCCTTGCACCCACCATCCCTTAATGTGAATGAGAACGCCTTCAATTTGTAATAGTCTTCATCTAGTCCGTGGGGAATCGTACCACTACACAAAAAATAGAATTTGCAGAGATGTTTGTTGGCATTTTCCCCTTGCCTACCAAGAAATATATGTGGCAAGTTAATCAATCTGGTCTTAAGCACAAAGTGCCTGGTTGGTCCAGCCAACAAATATTCTATGCACATCGGTTGTTGATCAAGGTTGGGGACCATAGTCTCCCTCAATAGAGCTTGCCTTTAAGGAATATCTCTTCCTTGGATGGGAGGATCTCTTCCTTGGAGAGGAGGATGTTGAGGCCCTCCTCCCAAATTCTCATCTTCGTGCTCTTCTTGATGCTCCATGGAAGTAGAAGTATCTACAAAATGGTCACTAGGAGGGATGCTATTCACACTTCCAAAGAAAGCATCATATCCCTTCTCAAATTCAACTCTAATCGGGATCGTAGTGTAGGGGTTCTTGTGAAGAGGATCGCATACGAACTATACCCAAAGAACTTGAACAATATGTCTTCAAGCCAAGAAAAAATGGAAAATCAACTAATAATAAAAAAAAGTAAACAAACAAATATTCACAACAAGTACATACTCACATATAATATGCACAAACCCTTAAAAATAAATGCTTCTTCCCCTACAGCGGTGCCAAAATTTGGGAGGTTGTCGCTGTATCTCTCAAAGTTACTAATTTTAAGATCCAATGCTTCCTATGTACAATTAAGTAAATAATGGAAATTCGTGGTCACCCACGAGAAGAGGGATCTTATCAAGTGTTTAAACATATAAAGCGAAAACATACTAGGCATAGATATACACATACATATAAAAGCAAGTAAAAGTGGGTGGGGAGGGGTTGGTTTTTCCTAAGTCATGAAATTGAAAGACAAGTAACTAGCAAAGCAAGAGAACAATTCCAATCATGCAACAACAACTAAAGAGATGGTTAAATCAACAATTAATGGAGCCTTGGGGGAAATTATTCCTCACTTCCAAACCTCTTATAGATCCTGGATTCATTCACTCTTTCATTTACATTTATTGCCTATGAGGAATACTATCACTTCCCAATTGAAGAGCATCATTTGTTCCTTCTTTTTAGTAATTTACAAATGCAAACACGACATTTAGCAAACCTCGTTAACAATCACTTTAGACAAACAATGCCTAAAGGTGTTTCATTAACGGAATTTTAGGATATGGTTATATTAGAACTTATGGGATTCACTTTTGTACACTTTTGTACTCAAGATGTGGCATTTTCCCTTGAAATTCTCCAAGGAGAGTTAAAAGCGACTTTTACGCTTTTATTATTTTTCAAAAAGATTTTGTTCGACAAGGAAAATTGTTTGAAGACTTTGAAGACTTTGAAGAATTCCTTTGAAGACTTTCATTTGATCTTTTGAAGATTTGAAGAATTTAAGATAAGTGAAGTGAAGAGGAGGACATGAAACAAAAAGAAGAAAGAAATCAAGATGCTAAAACTTGGCTCAGTTATGACTCACGATAGATTGGTTGCGAGTTGTGACGGACGGGTGGCCAGAACCTTTCTTACTTTTTTTTACTATAAATACTCACCTTATCCTTTCTCTCTCCATAGACCTTTTTCCTTCCTGCAATTTTCTAGGCTCATACCCTAGTTTTAATCATGTATTTTAATTATCTAGGTTAGTTTCATCTTGGGAGCAATAGATTGAGACTTCCTTTCTAATGTCTTGTGAATCATATCTATCTATTTATTGTTTTTGCTATTGTGAATTTATTGAGCTATGAATGTGAATTTTAATATCATTAATGTTGTTGGATGTTTGAGTATATGAATTGCTTGTATGATTACTTGTTAGGGTTGGGAGGAAATAGCTAATTCTCCACTCTTTTAATATGGAATCTAAGAGCATGAGTTAGAGCTTCTAAATGATGTTGATGTGTTGATAATTGCTAGATGAATGTGATAATGTCAAACTCCTTTTCATGTTTGTTTATTGTAGCCAATAGGAGAGGTCTATGAGCATTGAACGTTCTTGACTAATCTTATGTAAATGCATGAATTGGTTAAATGCTTAGACATGGTGTAGTGTTTATACGTATTGCCATGCTTGTTGATTCTTCGTGCTCAATGTTATCAATGGGATACTTTTAGTCGTGTTTCGACTAAGGGATTCATTGGTGAGGTTTGACAAGAGATGTCCAATTCACTCTTGCAAACTACTATCTAAAAAGGATAGAAGATTTATCTTCACAATAGAGTAGTGACAGTAGTGAATAGATTGTTTCACTCATTCTTGAAGCCTTTGTTATTTATTATTTATGAGTTCTTAAGGATATGTTTTACTTCATTTATGCCATGGGCTATTTGATGATAGGACGAGTTTGTATGATTGAAGTGTTAGGGTGTTAGGAAAGGAACGAATTCCTTAGCTCTTTGGCTTGAAACTCCAAGGACATGAACATAGAATTTCTCGTGCATAATGTGTTGTGATTTTTGCTTGATAAGTACGCTAATGTAGATTATTCTCATATTTATCCTATAGGTGCAATGAAAGGTTGAATCTTGAATGTGGTTGGTTCTAGGTTTAGCCTAATGAATGCTATGTTTTGTTAAATGTCTTTGGTAGAAGGTGTGTTGTTATCAAGTCTATCATCCTTTGAGTGAAAAACCATTGTTGAAATACCTATATGGTGTGGATTTCCTAGAGTGACTGTCAACAAGGTTTCCAAATGATTGATGTTTGTCTTTTAAAATTATTATTAAGAGGGAATGATTGTTGATCTTCGAATAGGAAGTGATAACATTCCCCATAGGTAAAAAATGTGACATAATGAGTGAATGGTTCAATGATCTACATTTGATTTGGTAGTGGATGTCAACTACCCCCGAGGTTTTGTCTTTTGTAGTTTTTACCCATTTTCATAGTTTGATTGATGATTAGCATAGTTACTTAACTTTTATCGTTAATTTGTATTTTACTTTCTTAACTTAGAAGAACCGACCAACCAAAACCTCCCCATTTACTTGATTTTATATATCTATATGTATATTCACTTCTAGCATGATATCAACCTTATATGTTTAAACGCTTAAGAAAATCACTCATCTTCGTGGACGACTCCGACTTGCCATTATCTACATAGATGTAGATATGAAGCACTAGGCCTCATAAATTTAACTTTGAGAGGTACGGTGATGACCTCTCCAATTTTGGCGCCACTGCTGGGGAAAAGCCATTTATTTTTAAGTGTTTGGGCATATTAGCTTGCATATTAGCTAGTTGTTTTTATTTTCCACTCCATGGTGGTTGTTTTTGTTCGGAGTAGGTATTGCTTGAGTTCTCGGTAAATTTTTATCGAGAATCCTTGTATTATAATTTCGAACTTTTCAAATAAAAATAAAATATGGGGTGTCTCACCTCGAGGGAACTCATGATGAGAGGAGGGGCTCAACAAGAAAGGTTTTTTAGGATGTGTCATTCCGACCATCATACCAAGTCTTGCTATTTGTTGAGGGAGGAACACTATGAGGTGGAAAGAACCCTTGGTTTCCAAAACCAAGGATATTATGAAGAGTGCTATCAAGAGGTAGAAAATGTTGGTTTTCAAGGGGACAAAGATCAAGAATGGTATCTATAACACAATTCTTACAATCCTGAGTGGAGTGGTCATTGCCGATGATTTATTGTCTGCAGTACATGATTTTCTTTCTAGCAGCAACATTCCTAGGGGTATTAGCAGTACTTGGATCACAATTATCCCTAAAAAGGATATTCCTGTCTCTTTTGATGATTATAGGCCAAAAAGTCTTTCTAATGTTGTGAATAAAATCTGCTCTAAGGTGCTTATGGAAAGACTTAAACCACTTATGCCCAAGATTATCTGTCCACAGCAAACTGCCTTTCTTAAAGGTAGAGATATCTCTGATAATGTTCTCTATCTTCAAGAAATGGTTAGATTCTTGCACAGGAAAAATAGAGCACCAAATTGTATTGTTAAACTAGACCTTAGGAAAGCATTTGATAGAGTTAAGTGGTCTTTTCTATATTGTGTGCTAGCTAAATTCAGTTTCCATGCTCAATTCATTTTTAGTATTATGAACAATCTGTCACAGTCATGGTTTTCAATTCTGATAAATGGTAAGCCTGTGGGTTTTTTCCAAGCATCAAGAGGTATTAAACAAGGTGATCCTCTCTCTCCCTTCTTGTTCGATATTTTTTCAGAATCATTTAGCAGGAGCTTAGCTTTTATTTTTCAAAATGGTAAGCTAGCCTACTATGATTTACTTGGTCAGGCTCTTCAAACCTCTCACCTCTCTTATGCAGATGATACAGTGGTTTTTCTTAAAGCCAATACTCAAGAGTGATATTTTCATTAGTAGGCATGCTTCTGTTCATCAAATTACCTCTGTTAGGACAATACTTGGCATGAAAATTGGTAAACTTCCTTTTAAATACTTAGGTGTCCCCATCTTTCATGGCATTGCAAAAAAAATATTTTTCCAACCATTAATGGAACAGATAGATTCTAGGTTAAATAGTTGGAAAAATAAGTGGCTTTCAACTGGGGGAAAAATCACTCTCATTCAGTCATGTATTTATTCTATTCCACAACATATTTGGTCTGTTCTTAAACCTTCAAAGGAGATTGTTCACACTGTAGAGAGAAAACTGAGTAGATTTTTCTGGGGGGTACATGATCTGAAACCTAAAAGGGCCTGGAGGAAATGGGATGCTCTCTGCTATCCCATTAACCAAAATGGCCTAGGTTTCAGATCAATTCCCACCATCATTACCACCTACTCAGTAAAATTGTGGTGGAAATATCAAATTGCTGATGCCCCGTGGACCCATTTTATTGCTTCTCTGCCCCCCTCCTACAGAACCTCATCAAATTGGAAAAAAATTTGCTATGTAAATGCATGGGCAGAGTCTCATTCTAGAGTGATAGTTGGTACAGGTTCATGCGATTTCTGGTCATCCAACTGGTTGGACTTAGTCCCTGTTATGGACCTGTGTGACCAAAGTCTTATTGACATTCCATATGACTGTTCAATGGCTAATTTCATCTTTAACAAGGACATTCTTCTTCCTAAAATCTCCCCTTTTCTCTCACCTAATGATGTCTCTCTTTTGCAGGGTGCAACACTCTCTCCACGCAGACAGAATAGGTTGATATGGAAACCTGACAAAAAGGGAAGATTCTTATTTCACTCTACATATCAATTGCTCAGATCACAAAGAGGTAATATTTCCTCAATTCAGCACCTTTGGAATCCAAGGGTTCAAAAGAAAGTCTCAGTTTTTATGTGGAGTTTGATTAATTCTTTCCTCCCATTAGATAATGTTTTGAAAAGGATGAGTTTTTGCATGCCTTCAAGATGTTGTATGTGCTATCAGCATGAGGAATCTCTAGATCATTTGTTTAATTTCTGTCCTTTTTCCATTCACATTTGGAAGACAGTGCATGAGTTTATGGGTATTAGGGATAGAATTTTTCCATCCATATGGGAAAGACTATCATGCTACCTCACATATTCTGGCCTCAGCTCTTTACATTCCTTGATCATTAAATTAGCACCTTCAATAACCTGTTGGAACCTCTGGAAGGTGAGAAATAAATATCTATATGACAATGTGCCTCCACTGACCAGCTTAGTTGTTTCCCAGATCAGGGATCAGATTTTCTATGCTTTCAGTGCTAAACCTGTTTATGTTTCTTCTTTTTTTACTTGGGTATTGCAGATCACTCTTTTCTTCCTCTAATCAAATCTGCCCCTAAGCCAAAAAAAAATTAAATTGCTTGGTCTAAACCGTGCATAGGTTTTAAAGTTAATGTTGATGCTGCATGGTGTGGTCTTTCTAAAATGTGTGGTCTTGGTATGATCATCAGAGATAATAGAGGTGGTTTCATTGATGCACATAGGAAATATACAAATGCTGAAACTCCTCTAGAAGCTGAACTTAAGGCAATTTTATTTGCTCTTCAGAGGTTGCTGGTTGCATGCTATTCAGTTCCTATCTGTATTGAATCTGACTGTCTTAATGCAGTCTCCTTTGTTCTGAACCCATCAACTGCTCATTGGACATTGTTCCAGTTGGCTGATGACATTAACCTACTTCTGAATGATATTACCCTAATGCATGTATATAGACAAGCTAACCAAGCTGCTAATAGCATAGCAAAATCTTGCCTCCAAGCTCAATCTTGTTCAAACCTATCTTTTAGTTCAGTTTCTAACATTGTACAAGGACTTATTAGACTTGATCAGATTGGTGTACCTACTATCAGAATTGCAACTTGAATGGGTTCTACTGATTTTACTTATTTTCTGACAGGTTCACACCTCTGACTTAGATGATCCTTTCAAGTTGACCATGATTGAGAAGATCTATTCAAGTTGAGAGGATCCATGATGCTGACCATGATGAGCTCTGCTGGGATTACATCTCACTGACGTTCCTGCTACTCACACCTCCAGATGCTGCTGCTGGATCTCAAAACATATAGAAGTTTGCCTCACACTGTCAAACTTTTTCCTAATAAGGGATACACTCTCTAGCCTCATTGGTGTTCTTTTGGCTGATCTGTGTTTCGTCTATCGATTCACTAATAAGCTCGAAAGACACTCTCAATGGCTAGATGTTTCTTGTAATCCTTTAACTATTCTTTCATTACTTCTACTTCTTTTGGAAGCAACTATTGTTGCTTCAAGAACAACATGCTCACTCTTGTAAAAACTTCACTAAGCTCTACGCTTCACTTTTCTTGTATTTATGTTTTCTTATATGGGCTTGGGAAGGCCTAATATAATTTCCCCCATCTCTGGATGGTTTGATGCAAAAAAAAAAGAGTGGAGTGGTAATCTGGATTTTGGGTACGAGAATGAGCCGTAAAACCAATAATACAAGAAAAATAGTTGGCCATCACCATCTTATGCAATACCCCAAAACCAAGACCAATAAGGAAGTTCATGTTTGACACGTAAGGAAGTCATGAATGCAATATTCTTTCTTCTCGGAATTTTTCTTTGAGAAAGTTAAGTTAAAGTGACTAGTCTTTCTTATCTGAAGGCAAGAAAGAGAACAAAGGGGTTTGGTTTTGGGCAACTCGCTACTTTCGAGATGGCTTTTCCTGCGGGTGTGTCTACTTTTCTTCCTATTCCAGAAAGTTCATATTTTCATTTCCACCACTCGCCCTCTATAAGCCTACTCTTACTATTCAGTGAGTTGAGTGAGAAAGCTCGTCAGCGGAGATTGTAAAAAGTCTTCATTCCGAGGAAGGTGTAGTTAGGGTTGACCACAATTTCCTAGGTAAGAGATAGAATCTCACTAATAGGAAGGAAAAAAGGGGCTTCGATCCATTATGATTCGGTGTCTTGGGAGATATCTCTTCCATAAAAGAGAGAGCTCTTAGCCCCTTTTATGCGGCACTATCTTGTCGCGGGTTGCGACATGTGAATCACGAGTCGCAATGGATTCAGAATTTTTTTTGAAAGAAGTGAGCTCGCAGACCCAAGATGTCGCGAGTCGCGATGGTTTTGTTGTGAGTCGTGACAAGGTATCGCGAGTTGCGACCGGTATTGTCACGAGTCACGATGGAGAAACCATCTTTTCAACTGTGCTTAAACATTTCATAATATTTTCTTCTTCTCTGCCAAATACTCCCAAGAACCACCACACCTCAACTCATTCCCCCATCATCTTACATATATAGACATGAATATTCTTTCATCTTTGTAATGTCTTCGTTAATCGTAGTATGCCGACTACGTCTGGGATCAAACACCCTAGTTTTCCTTTCTTTCATTTCTTAATTTTTGTAAGTTAATCGTGTATTTTAATTATCTAAGTTAGTTTAATCTTGAGAGCAATTAATTGAGACTTCCTTACTAATATCTTGAGAATCATATCTATCTATTTATTTCTTTTGCTATTGTGCATTTATTGAGCTTTGAATGTGAATTGTTAATGGCATTAATGTTGTTAGAAGTTTGAGTATATGAATTGCTTGTATGATTAGTTGTTAGGGTTGGGAGAAAGTAGCTAATTCTCCACTCTTTTAATATGGAATCCAAGAGCATGAGTTAGAGCTTCTAAATGATGTTGATGTGTTGATAATTGCTAAATGAATGTGATAATGTCAAACTCCTTTTCATTTTTGTTTATTGTAGCTAACAGGAGAGGTCTTTGAACATTGAACGTTCTTGACTAATCTTATATAAATGCATGAAATGGTTAAATACTTAAACATGGTGTAGTGTTTATAAGTGTTTCCATGATTGTTGATTCTTCACGCTCAACGCAATCAATGGGATACTTTTGGTCGTATTTCGACAAAGGGATTCATTGGTACGGTTTGACAATAGATGTCAAATTCACTATTGCAAACTACTAACTAAGAAGGATACAAGATTTATCTTTACAACAAGTAGTGAAAGTAGTGAATAGATTGTTTTACTCGTTCTTGAAACCTTTGTAATTTAGTATTCATGAGTTTTTAGTGCTATGTTTTAGTTCATTTATGCCATAGGTTGTTTGAGAATAGGAAGCGTTTGTATGATTGAAATGTTAGGGTTTTAGGAAAGTGACGAATTCCTTAGCTCTTTGGCATGAAAATCCAAGAATATAAACTTAGAATTTCTCGTGCATAATGTGTTGTGATTCTTGCTAGATAAGTATGTTAATGTGGATTGTTCTGATATTTATCATATAGATGAAATGAAAGGTTGAATCTTGAATGTTGTTTGTTCTATGTTTAGCCTAATGAATGATGTGTTCGATTAAATGGCTATGTCTTTGGTAGAAGTCGTGTTGTTATCAAATCTATGGTCCTTAGTTTGAAGTTTCGTGGATGAAATACCTCTATGGTGTGGTTCGCCTAGAGTGATTATCAGCAAGGTTTGCAAATGGTCGTTGGTTGTCTTTGCAAATTAATATTAAGAAGGAATGAATGTTGATCTTCGAATTGGAAGTCATAACATTCTCCAAACGTAACAAATGTCATAGAATGAGTGAATGGTTTAATGATCTACATTTGGTTTGGAAGTGGATGTCAATTACCCCCAAGACTTAGCCTTTTGTAATTTTTACATCTTTTCTTAGTTTGCTTGATGATTAGTATAGTTACTTAACTTTGATAGTTAGTTTATCTTTAACTTTCATAACTAAGGAAAACTAACCAACCAAAACCTCCTCATTTAATTGCTTTTATATATCAATATATGTTTACTTATAGCATAATATCAACCTTATATGTTTAAACGCTTAAGAAAATTATCTTCTTCGTTGACGACTCCGACTTTTCATTATCTACTTAGTTGTAGATAGGAAGAAATAGGGCTTATATTTAACTTTGAGAAGTATGGAGACGACCTCCCAAATGAGCTAAGAAAATATACACTTTCCTATGATCTTACCACATCAAACATGAAAACACTTCTTATTCTCAAACCACCCATGGCATAAATGAAGTAAAACATAGCATTAATGGTATAATAATTGCTTATCAATGAGCACATTGTAAATATAATTTCTTTCAAACAACCTTTCCGACTATCACCTTTTTCACATTATTAAATCAACCACATGAAAAAAATTATGGATGAATGAGGAGGCTGAGAAGGGCACCCTCTTGTTGCAACCTTGTTAAGACATTTCAATCAGGGCAAGGAAGAAGGACCACTCTGGATGCTATAGGGGTACACAGACTGGACTGTGAGCGTCTCCTTCTATCCCGAATCTTGCAAGGAACAAGTGCACCAACATCTCCTCATCCTTAAAAAGGGACCCAGACAAAGCCCATACAGAGCAGCCGATGGTAAAAGCAATGATGTCTTACCTCGACCCGTAAATAAAGGGGATTGTTTTGGTGATGGGAGTTAAATTCAAGCTGGCCTGGACCACCCAAAGATTTTCATTGAGAAGGCCTTGGTTGATGTATTCACCAGTCTTAGCAATTCAGGCCATGATCCAAGCCACAGAGAAGAGGACGAGAAGGTAAGACCTATTCAATTTAACTAATCATTTAATTTAAATATTAGGATTTTTAGGACTAACTAATATTCGTGTTTTCGTGAAATTTACACGATGAGAAGTAGGTCAGCTTGTTCATCAGGAACATTGAGGAAGAGAAGGTCATGGTCGCAAAATCATTGCTATGAAAATCAAGGCATCGCAAAAAGACACTGGGTGGAGTAGCTCACATCCGAGTGTGCGACCCAATTCACCATGCTGAAGCTAGATCGTCGTCTGCCAACCATGGTTTCAACTATGTGACAAAGGTGTTGGGAACTGTCATCAATTTTCCTGGTTCTTTGGTTGGATAGGGAGATGAATGTCCGAGTCCCCAAGCAAAGGATGTGGAAGACAATACAACCTAGGACAATGATGTTTATTCTCTCAATGTCAACGACAATGAGGTAATTTAAAGACAAAATTACAACAACTCTTACTTTTAATGTCTTGATTACCATTCATTTATCTGAATTTATTTTCTCACCACGATACACAAACATCAATGCCAAAACCATCCGGATCCGCAGCAATCTCCAACCATCAAAGTAAAAATTTGTTCTCCCAAGGCCAATCAAACATGTACATCCCAAGACCATCCACCATGTTCACAATTTTAATAAAATTTAGTGTTACCACATAACTGAGATTGTTTTTTATTTAAAATCCCAGGTTTTCAACCGCCGCAATTTGACAGAATATCCCAATATGGCAAAGTACGTCAAGTTGTGTAATGAGCTTGTGAAGAGCATGCAAGTGATGGAAATGCTTATGTTGTTGCCTCAATTCTGACCTTCAACTTTTGGCATGCATCATACATGTGGCAAGTTAATGAATTAAAAAAAATTGAAAATGGAGAAATATAACTTTTGACCCTATTCACTTGCCACACGGTCTCGCAGCAAGACTAGGGATGAAATTTTAAAGAATTCATTGTGTCATTTCAAATTGATGTTTTAAAAGTTCACGGGTTCGATGTGAAATTTTGTTAATTTACATTTAACTCCAGGTATAAATATCTATCTTTCGTCTTCTTCTCTCTCGTTTCCCTTCTTTTTTTCTGCGTAACTGCTCGCTCTCTCTCTCTCATCTCCCTTCTTCTTCTGTGCTACTGCTCTCTCCTTTTCTCTTTGAGCAGCATTTCAACTGTACAAAACTATTTCCTTTTTTTCAATTTTAACGCTCATTTTCTGCATTTTTCTTCCATACTTCTTGCGCATAGTGATTCGCGATGAACGCAGGGAAGCTGTGCTTCATTTTCCAATGATTTAAACGGTTTTAGCTTCTGTTTCCTGCGTCGTACCCAATCGACATCCATTTTTTGTTTATCTTTAAAGGTAATGTCTTCGCTCTGAGTTTTAATGCATTTTTTTTCTTTAATTTTTGTTTAAAATTTTTGGCTCATGTGATTTTCTAGGGTTTGTGTAAGCTATATTAGTATTATTGTGCTTATTTTGTGGTTTTTGTTAATTATGTAGTTCAATCTTGTTTTATTGTCTGTGTTAGGATTTATTTTTTTCACTGTGTTAATATTTTGGGATTTCTTTTTTTTTGTGTTCGGTGAATTGTTCTTACGAATTTGTGCTAATTTTGTGTTGTGGTTTCTGTTTCTTTGATATCTAAGAAGACTTGCCTCATTGCTGTTGTATTTAGGAAGAAAGGAGTATCTGAAAGTTTTATTATTTTACAACAGTGATGTTTTAGATATTATTGTTTATGTTTCTCATTTTCTGTTTGATATTTCATGTCAAGATTTTTATTATTGTTATATGTGTTCGTGTAATTTTTCAATATAAGTGTTTGGTGCTTGTGGTGTTTTCATGCTTATGTGTGCAACTGATGTTTATTTTTCATTGTATGTGATATCTTAGGGTTTTGTTACGATTTGTGCTAATTTTTGTGTTGTTGTTATTGTTTCTCATATGTCTACAAACACTTTCTCTTATGAAAGTTTTATTATTTGTCAGATGTGATGTTAAACGTACTGTTGTTGATACTTCTAGTTTTCTGTTTGATGTTTAGGTTTCAAGTTTTTCTATCTGTGGTTGTTTGATAATACCAGTTCAAGAATTCTTCTCTGAGGTGACTCTGGCAAAATAGGATCTCCATTCTCTCTCACACATTTTACTCAGAAATTTGATAAGCACTGCCATAATCGCAGAGCCACCCACCACTAATGCCTATATTCTATCTTCCCAAAACAACTCCCACACTTAAATCCCTACTGATAGGGCTTCCTTCAATCCAAAAATGAGAGTTGATCATCTTGGTAAAACTGGACTATTCTCTCCAAAGAAGAATTTGATACACTCTAAGCCTCTCTTAAAAGGACGCTTGTTAGAAAATTCTCACGTAGTAGGCCTCAACTAGACAAACTACGCAAGATTATCCGACAAATAATTTCAAGGGCCATACTGATATTAAACTGTTAGATATTCATCATCAATTTCTGATTACATTTTTGATTCCTGATTTTTAATATATGTGTTGGACACATAAAGTGTGGAATTCATGTCCTTATTCATTAAATATTTTGAAATTGACTGCTAATTTTACCTCAAATGTTGATTCGCCCATTGTTCCTGTCTGGCTAGCTAGCTTTATATGGGTTGCCACAACACTTTTTTGATCTGGATGTAATGTTATCAATAGGAAATATCATAGGTCATCCTGTTCAGGTTGATAAGGCCACATTATATAGAATTAGGCAGCACGTAGCCAAAGTCTGTGTTGAATTAGATATTACACTAGTCGGAACTATACAAATTTGCCTAGATTATAGAGGGGTTGGGTTTTCGCAATATATTGACTATGAGGGTGTTCCTGACTACTGTACTAAATGCATTAAACTATGTCATTTAGATGTCTATTGCAAATCTGAGATATTGCATTCGAGGCCAAATGAGAAAGATTCCAATACTAAGCAGATTGGAGACAATCCCTCCTCCTTATGTATTCCACCAAAGGATAAATCTTTTATTCCTTTTAAGTAATCACATATTGATTTAACCTCTTCTCCTAGGATAGCTCTTAAGTATTATTCTACTCTTAAGGTGAATTCCCCTTATAATGCTGATATGATCTAAAAGAAAATCTCTGATATGCATTCTACAGTTTGTTTTGTGCTTAATGTGATCAATCCTGGTAATGTTGTTTTGTACTCTAATAATACTTTTGATCTTCATGTGTTAAACTTTGTCTCTGCTACCATGACTACTTATGCTAAGGAAAGTACTTCTCATGTTGTTAACTTAGTCTCCAATAACGTTGATATGATCTCGAAGAATATCTTTGATATGCACCCTACCAATGGTTTTGTGCTTAATGTGAATAGTCCAGTTAATGATGTTTTGTGCTCTAATGATACTTCTACTCTTCATGTGTTAAAATGTTTTGGTGCTTCTATGACTACTCATGCTAAGGAAAGTACTCCTCATGCTGTTAACTTAGTCCCTAAAGCTATTGTGTCTGATTCTATGGTGATGACTAATGTAGAAAATAGTAACTCAGAGGAAGGTATTTTGACTAATAACACAAGAATGGATAATATTTTATCCCCAGAAGTTGTAATTCAGGATAAAGACTCTACACTTGAACAGTTTCCTGATATTTCCGACTCACTATATTACACTAATCAGGGATAATCTTAAGGACAGTTTCATTGAAATAAATGATGTCTTACCTCCTTTATTGTTACTTGGATCAAAATCCCAAAAGAAGATAAGAATAAATAGAAACTGTAGTAATGATATGGATATCTAAAAAGTGGGTATAACTCAGAACCTGAACCCCTTAATGAGTATCCTGTATCCCAGTCACAAGACTCCTTTATATCATACATGGTTGCTTCACAAAACAGATTTCATGTCGGAAAAAACAACCTCCTGAGGATAAATTCAATGCATCAAAATCTCAATCTAATAAATATATTCGAAAAGACTATTCTTCCACTCCTAAAACTGTGTTTACCAAATCCTCAATGTCTTCTAAAAAATAGTTTTAAATGGAAGTAAACCTCTGTAGTTGGAATGTTAGAGGAATAGGTAGTTAATCGTCTAAAATCAGAGTGTAAGATATTAAAAACAAGCATAAGATTGTCCTATTTTCCCTAATTGAGCCAATTCTAGAAGACTCCCAAATTTCAAAATGTGCTTTTGGTTAGGGATATAAAAACTTCTGGTCTATACCTGGATGCAAAGTTTGGATATTTTGGGACAGATGTATCAAAACTGATATAGTTAAAACACATAAACAATACATCCTAACCAAAATTGAACATTCTTCACTCAAAAAAGAATGCTATATTTCTTTTGTGTATGCAAAAAACTTACAAAAAGAAAAAACCAACCATGGGAGGCTTTATTGAAATATAAAGATATCACTATGCTGGATATTGGTGACCTGAATGAAAATCATATAAAATACATTGGACAATCAACTCCTGAACCTTTTGTAATGGCAGATTTTAATAACTTCAAATCTTCTGGTAATTTTTTAACTTTACCAACATCAGGTAGCTTATTTACATGGACAGGAATGAGACCAAAAGAGAGAGTCTGGAAAATAATTGACAAGGGTAATGCAAACACTCTCTGGTTAAATTACTTTCCTACTTCGCATGTAAATGTAATAGCCAGCGAACAGTATAATCACTCTCCATTAATCCCACATATCAAAGCCCATAACTGGTTTACAGGTACTAAGCCTTTCATGTTCCAAAATTGTTGGATTAGCACCCATATTTTATTTTTTAATACAGGAATCGTGACAAACTGACTCTAATCTTTCTGGAATGGAAAGACTCGGTTTTGAACTAAAAACAACCAAACACATTTTTAAAAGCTGGAATAAGAACATATTTGGTATTGTTTTTGACAAGGTGAAACTTGTGAAAATATTTTTAAAAAGTTAAGCAAGATTTGCAATCTTTGGAAAATGACTCAAATCTGATTTCTCATAACAAAGCAAAAGATGAATTAACTCTAGCTCTATCACAGCAAGAAACCTTCTGGAAACTAAAATCCATGATTAAATTGTTAAAACAAGGTGATTCTAATTCTAAATTCATCCATAATTAATTTAAATCTAATCACACTAAGAAATTAATTGCTTCTATAGAAAATTCACAAGGATGCTAGTTACATGATTAGAAAGAAATATGGTTTGAAGCTGTGAACTTCTTCTCTAACCTACCAACTGAGGAAAATGAAGACCCTAGTGATATTAACACTGCTTGAATAATTGAAAATATACCTCAAATGGTAACAGATGAAATGAATCAGGAATTAACAAAGCAATTTCTATGGAGGAATTCTCAGAAGTCCAAACTTCAAATGGATTCTGATTCAGCTCCTGGCCCTGATGGGTTCTCGGGAAAATTCTTCAAAACTTGTTGGGACATAATCAAAACTGATTTATTATCAGTTTTACATGACTTCACGAATGGTAACTCCATTCCAAAAGCTATCTCATCAACACTCATAACACTGATCCCTAAAAAAGAAGTCACCTCTTCTTTCAAAGACTACAAACCAATAAGCCTCTATAATTTTGTGGACACAATGTTTTCCAAATTAATAAGGCCCGGACTAAAACCTCTTATGCCTTCTCTTATTTCGCCCAAAAAATCTACATTTATAGAAGGAAGAGAATTGGCAGATAATTTTTTGCCGAATTTAAAACATAGAGGTTTTAATGTCATATTAAAATTGGATATGATGAAGGACGTTGACGGGGTCTCTTGGCATTTTTAAAACTGTTTTCTAATTAAAATGGGGTTCTAATATTCTCCGGTTAGCCTTATATTGGGAAACATTAAAGCTACTCACTTTTCCATACTAATCAATGACAACTCAAATGGATTTTTCAAACCCACAAGAGGTTTTAAGCAAGGGGATCCTTTATCACCCTACTTTTTTATCTTCTTATCAGAAGCTTATTCTAGAAATATGATCTTTCTGTTTCAATATGCCAATATTGATTTCTTTAAACTGCCTTCTTCCATGAAAATTGTGACACATTAAGCTTTGCAGATGATACTGTTGTTTTCATAAAATACTCAAAGAATGGTCTAAGAACTTCCTTTCATTTATTAAATCATTCGAAATGGCTATTGGCCAGAAGGTGACTTTGAGAAATCAAACTTCTATCTTTCCAAATTTGCAACTCTTAGAATCAAGAATGAGATCTTATCTCAAACTGGAATGATAGAGGGTTCTTTTCCATTTAAATATTTGGGGTGCCCTATTTATTTAGGGGAAAAAACATTTATTATCAATTTTAGTTGAATTTATTTCTTCCAAAATAACTAAGTGGGAAAATATTTTTTAAAATCAAGCAGGAAGGTTGATATTAATAAAGCATGTACCGTCTGCAATCCCTCTGCACTTATTAACAGAACTTAAGCCAACAAAGGGCATTCTTGACAAGATTCATATTATTTTAGCCTAGTTTTTCTGGAATAGGCCTGAAAATGAACCAAGGAGCAAAATATTTTTGAAAGCTTATCCTAATATATGCTACCATAAATCTAAACATGGATTAGGTCTTAAAATTTTACATTATATGGTTTGTAGCTTCTCCTTAAAACTATGGTGGAAGCTGCAACATGGAAAATATCTATGGTCCCAAGTCATGTGGTCTATTCCAGATTATCTGAAATCCTCAAAAACATGGAAAAGAATCATTGAAGTGATGGATTTAGCTCTGCCAAATTTCAAATTGCAAATAGGAAAAGGAGAAGTTTCTTTTTGGGATACAAATTGGACTAATTATGGTCCTTTATCTCAATTTTAGTCTTCTAATATCCCATTACTTTTTCCTAATGCCTCTATTAATGAGTTCTATGCTAATGAAACTGTATTTGTGGACTGTATTAAGGTTGGTTTACTTTCTCAAATCTTAACCAATCTCAAAAGAAGTTATTTTTCTCTCCAGAGTAGAATGATAGTTTGATATGGAAACCTTTTGAAAATGGTCTATTTTCTATTAATAGAGCATATAAACTCATTGGACCTAAAAGAGATATAATCCCGCCATTCACATTCATGTGGTCTAATCTTTTGCCAAAGAAAATCTGTATTTTCACTTGGAAACTTCTTAATATACTTAGAAGATTTTAATCTTCATCTTCCATCTAAATGTTGTTTCAGTGAAAATAACTCTGTGGACATACACCACATTTTTTACTCTTGTAGCTTTACCGGGAACATTTGGAATACTATTAATAGGATCTTTAACATTCAAGATTATTACTTTATTACTCTGTGGGATAGATTCTATTTCTATTGGACTATAATCATAAATAATCTAATTTTTTGAATTTAGTTAGGATCCTCCATTGTATTGTGGTATGGTTTATATGGTGTGCTAGAAACAAACATTCTTTTGAATCCATTAAACCTAACACTCTACTGATGATCAAAAGAATTCAATCCCATTTCTAAGAAATATTTTGTGTACATAAGCTGTGATACAAATTGATAATGTACTCTTCTTTTCTAGCTCTTTTGAGTCCCAAAGTTATTGGAAGTAAAAGACATAACACACAGAAAATCATTTAGTGGAATTTTCCCACTCTATTTAAACTCAACATTGATGGTTCAGTGTTGGGAAATGGAGATTTAGGGGATGGTGCTATATTGAGATATTCCCAGGGCAGAATCCTCATAGCTGCCTCTAAAACACTGGATCAGTGCTCATGTTTGCAAGCAGAAATGGAATCTTTAAACCTTGGGTTGGAATTAGCTATCCAACATGACTGTTTCCACATTGACATTGAGTGTGATTCTATCTTGCTACTTAAGATGGTTAGGAAACAATTTTAGGTCCCATGTAAGAACATGTCACTGATAAAGGGAATTTGGAGTAAGATGGCTCAAATCAATGGATCAATTTCCCACATTTATAGAGAGGGAAATAGTAAGGTTGATAGTCTTGCCAAAGCTGCAAGCTTAAATAAGTTGAACTCCTCTTTCAATTTCAATAGTTTGCCTAGAAGGATCAGAGAATTGATTCATCTTGATGCTATATGCTTCCCATATATTAGGATATCATGATTGTAACCGCATAGAGTTTGTTTAGTTTTCTTGGGACAGTTTACTGCTCTTCCTCTGTTAAAATTGTAGGTAAGAGCCTAGAGTGAGATGCACTGTAGCTTAATGAAGTTGGATAGTGCTAAAACCTGGTACAACTTTGCTACCATTCTGATCAAGGTGCAAGTTTCCCAATGATGTTGTTGTCTAGGAATTCAACAAATGCTTGGCCGCTGCTGTTTATTGCTAAATATTGTCTGGGGAAGAGATTTGCAAGGGTCTATTATAGAAGGCCACCTCTTTTTGTCAACACTTGGGTGAGGAGGCAAAAATGTTGTAGGCTATAATAATTATCCAAAGGGGATCAAGGCCATAACCTTGGTTAACAAGGTTTTTGGAGACATAGGTTATGGAATCATCTTTTTGTGTCTAGTTATTCAACGTCTATTATTTGCTGCACATAAAAAAATACGACTCATCTTTGTACACTCATGTCTTCTTTTTTGGGTCTGAGGAGCCTAATATATATCACCTAACTTAGGTGAGTTTTTTAAAAAAAAATCTATGTTGGTTTAATGTTTTAATTTCAGTGATCGATTTTTTTTAAGTCCGTATTTAATGTTTCTCGATGTATTTGTCATTGATTTTACGTTTGATATTGTGATGTTTTAACTTAAAATATTAATGTTTTTATTGTTGTATGTGTTGTTTTATATTATTTCACAAGAATACTTTCTAAGTAAGAGCAGTGTGATGCCCTTCATGAGTTAATAATATGGTATGAGGAATTATGATACTAAAGGTGTTCCTTTGAATAGAGAACCGTAGGTGACCTTTGATCTGTGTGTTGATGGAGAGTGAGAGTCATCCTCTTCAAAACTAGCAGGAGAAGGAATGTTTGTGAAAAACCCAGCGGCCAAGGGAAACAATGCGGGGAAAAATAGAATTTGATTGTTAAGGATGTATTGTTCGACATTGATTTTTTAGTTATAATGTTTGATTATTTGTGGTGAGGCGCTTGATTTTTATTGATGTTTTAGCTTGATTTGAAAATTTTCAATTTTTATATGAGCGATTTTTCAGGGCCTTTGAACCCTTTCGTAATGAATAATATTTAATCGTTTGATAGTTATGATGATTAACATTTTCACTGGCTGACGTAAAAATCAAATTTAATGTGTCCAATTTTGTATGCTAATTTTGTTATTCTGGTGATGATTAATTAAATTCATTCGATTCTTTGTTATTTGTATTTGATGTTTTATGTTTTGTTCATATGTAATATATGACCCGCCTCCCCCTGGGGTATTAATTATAGCTAATTAACCCTGACGGAGGCTTGTCCCATAGGACTATCAAAGGATAAGAAATTTATAGTTCTACACCATGTTCTCACTGCTACGCTACATAGAGGGTAGTTAGCAGCAAGCACTGGGTTTGTCCGCAAATATGGTAGGTTTAATATACAAATCAAACACAACCTTGTACATGTCGCTAATCCATACGAGTGAAAGGAATCACTAGTAAAGAAAATATGCAAAAGGGGGGTGTTTTGGTTTTTCCAGCTAACAACTACTAAGCATAAAAGTGAAGTAAAGCAAACAACTATATAAACAGTCACCTGGGGAATCATTGAGAAACATGTTTAATCTAATGTTGCTATCCTCAATTCATTCACATAGATAATTAGGAAAACCTAACAGAGTGTACATAATACGTGGTGTAGCCGATGGAATACACTTCCACGTCCCTGTCATGGTAGGTGCTCTTGCAACCCTTCATCGATACCGCCATCATAATTATGGAAGTATAGTAAGGTCTGACCGTTGTTGTAGGTATGTTCTCCCCCGTGTCATTACGTCTTGGGCTTCCACCACGAATTCTCTACTTCCCTCGGGTCCTATCAATTAGGCCCAAGGGTCATTGGCACTTTATCTATGATCTAGGTACCTCACAATCCTAGTTTGTGATTCGCTTCACTACGCATGCATTAACTGAGGCATTTGGTACACTATTTAGTTAGTTTTATTTTGTGGATTGATAGTATTTGTTGAGTTTACGTGACAAGGGGTTTAGGCAACCGTGTTTGGTTTTCTTGTCTAAATCCCACGTTTTGTAGAGTCTTTTGATACGAATGGACATCATGTATCCACAGGCTCCCTTGATCTTCTTTGTTATCATCTTTAGTAGGTCACCCATGGGGACTTTTTGTTTACATTTTATGCAAAGGCTATTCGTAAGGGATGTAGAAGATACTAAAGGCCGTTAGAATGAAAAGTAGTAGAAACGAAGGCCATTCACATTAGAATGGTAGTAGTTGAAGGACATTTTCATCAATGCATGGTAAAAGGAGATTGAAGCCAAAGATAGGCGGCAATAGAGTTCAAAGCGACCGACAAGAAATATGGAATCATAGTTCGATGATTTGTACATATGCCCAAGAACTTTCTAAGAAGAATTAGCCTTCACTGCTAGTTCCATTGGATTCATCTTCTTGAGTACTATAAAATTGACAACTGAAACTCTCAAATAGGACTAATGGTTCACCCATAGCAAAGGAAACTAGTGCACCTGGCCAAAGAACAAACGGGTCGGTGCAGGTCGTGCATGGTTTGGAAACAGTAGCCCGTGCCAAAGGAGATTCCCCATGCCAAGACAACCGGCACGAGGCTACGACACAGCCTGCGCTAGAGGCCACGGGCTGCAAGCACAAAGTGAAAACCCCCTTCACGCAGCTAAGTATGGGCACTGAACGTCCCATTTCTAGTGTCCCACCCCGTTCCAAACTTAATATGCCAAGACCAGCCCACGGGATGAGGGAAATCACATGGACCACACCAAAGTTCCTGAGCAAGCACCCTTTCTGTCCTAGGCCTGCGCCAACGGCCATGGGCGAGGATCAGAACCTCAATTTTTAGAACCATGATGGTGCCCCACACAAAATGATGCGGTCGGCGCCAGGGGTTTAACATGCCTCGTGCAAAGCCTCGTGCCTCACACCTATTGAATATCTGCACCATGCACCAAATCAAAAGCCTCGCACACATAAAGGGACATGGCCCTCACCAGTCCTTGCGCCCCTTACCAAGGATGCTCTACGGGCCACTTCATCTGAGATACCCCGTGCTGGGCGGTGGCTGAGCTAGTGTTTACCCTATTTTGGCCTATTTTAGGCCTATTTTTAGGACCAATCTCATACTACTATAAATATAACCTTTTCCTACTATAATTTTATAGAAGAACATATCATATTTTAGATTTCAAGGAGTAGCTTGGAAACTCTCTCCTTAGTAGAAACTTTATCTTCTTCTTTTCTTTATTTTTCAATGATCCTTAGATGTGTAATTCAAATATTTATTTGAATTCCATGTCTATGGAGTAGTTTCTATAGTTTGGGGATAAATTGTAGTAGCTTGGTCTAATCAAAATGCCTTTTTAGATTCTTTAGTTCATCCTAATTTTGTGTTCATGATATTATTGTGATTTGTTATTGAGTTTACATGCATCAATAGTAAGCACACACTTTGGGCTATATTCATGTATGGTGCAAATATCAATGCCCCCTTGGGAAGAGAAACCTGGATGTTAGAATGGGTAGGGGAGGATGTATCTTGTGCACGGGGGATTCAAGAATGCTCTGATCAACATTCCATCGCACCTGTCTTAGATGACTTCGTAAAGTATTTCAAGAGGTTACGGGTTGAGATAACTAATGGTAGGAAGCTAGGGTTACAAGAAAACCTAGTATCATAGATAAGGTGCCTACGATCCTTGGCCTAATTAATAGGACTCGAGGGAAATAGTACAATCATGGTGGAAGCCCAGGACGTAATCACACGGGGGAGAAACAGACCTACAACAACGGTCAGGCTTTGTTGTACCCTTCTAATTAATTAGATGACAACATCGAATGAGGGTTGTAAAAACATCCATCGTGATAGGGACGGGGAAATGTATGCCATCAGCCACACCACGTATTATGGACACTTTGTTAGGTTTGCCTAGATCTCTATGTGAATGAATCGATGGTAGAAGCATTATATTGACCAATATTCTTAATGATTCCCCAATTTCTTAGTATAATATTGTATTTGTGTTTTTACTTTCATCCTTAGAAGTTGTTAGATTTAAAAACCAAATTCCCCTATTTGCATGTTTGCTTTACTAGTTATTCCTTTCCACTCGTAGGGATTGATGACCCATTCAAGATTGTGTTTGAGTTGATACATTAGACCTAGAATCTCTGTGGACAAACCCAGGGCTTACCGCTAACTACCCTCTAGGTAGCGTAGCAGTAGGAACAGGGTGAAGAACTATAAATCTCTGTCTTCTGACCACACTGCCTCTACCTGGGTTAATTCTAAGCTACCACTTTAATGACCCCAGGGGGAGATAGGTAAGAATTTTGGTGTCGTTGTCGGGGATGCTATCAGTCTAGGTATCAACTAAAGCATAACTCGTTAGTAGAAGTAGTTATTTTAGCTTTTATTTTGTTTATGTTGTGGATTCTTGGTTGGAGCTGTTGTTATAGTTATTTTGTTACCTTTTGATCCATTTTCTAGTGTTGCATTCAGAAGGGTAGTTTTTGGCCCTAGTCTATGGTACACACTCGTAACTAATCTAGGCGTCTTACACTACCACACTGAGAACACATGTGGTCAGAGGAGAAGTTCAACCGAGGCTGAAAGTAGTAGGGTACAAGTTCAACTGAGGACGGAACTAGTAGTAGTAGAAGATCCGCTGGCAATGGTGGAAGACAACCTCCCTCTATAGGGGCCAATGGCACCTAATTTGGAGAATTAGCCTCTAAGCATCATCTTCCCACCATTACCCGCCAATGTGAGCTGTGAGCTAAAAAGTGGCATGATCTGTTGCCTTCCTACATTTCATGGATTGGTGGGAGAGGACTCAAGCAAACATCTTTCGGGGTTCCAATTGGTATGCACAAACATGAAGCCCCCGGGAGTGTCCGAAGATGACTATAACCTAAGAGCCTTCTCATTTTCCCTTCAAAGTAGTGCCAAGGATTGGCTCTACTAGTTGCCACCGGGATGCATTGGTTCTTAGATAGACATGAAGCAGAGGTTCTTAAAGAAATAGTTTTCGGCGTCTAACTTGGTCGGGTTGAAGAAGCAATAGTCAAACATCATCAAAGGTGCTACCTAGAGTGTGTATGATTATTGGGAATGCTTCAAGCGACTTTTGGCAAGTTGTCCCTATCACCCATTCAAGGAGGGGGATTTGGTGTATTACTTCTTTGAGGGGTTATGTGATGAAGATTTGCGGATGGTGAATGCTACTTGTAATTTTTTGATAGCAAACAAGAGCCCTAAGTTTTCAATGGCCCTCTTGGAAGAAATGGCAAATGGTATGCGGAAATTTGGCATAGGTCAAGGGTGAAAGTCTCAGATGAATCCACACATTCAACTAAGTTGGAGGATAAATTCCAAGCTCTTGATTCCATAATGAAGGAGTTTTTACGAGGAAAACTGCATCAAGTCTATGTGTGTGGAGTTCGTAACCTTAATCACAACTCCAAAGTGTGGCCCGAAGTCATAGATTATTTACAAGAGGCAAAGGAAATCGACTATAACAACCGAGAAAGACCATAATTTTCTAGGAGTCAACCACAAGGGTTCCGAGGGAACTAAAGAGATGCAAGGCTAGAATCCTTTGAAAAATCATTCAAATCGAGGTATTGAGATCATTCTAATTCCAATGGAGGGAAGACAACAAACCTCAAGTAAACTGTGGTGGACAAGCTCCACCTTAACCATATCATAGAGGTGAAGACCTTTCCAACAATCATGCTTCACTCTAAAAGCCAGAACGGGATAAGATCTTAGAAACCATCGGTTAATTAGGGGAGAAACATGAAGTCTTTGCAGAGAGGACAAGGCGAGATATTGAGGCCCTTGGCAATAGAGCTTTCTCAAGTATAAAAAAATTTGAAGTCCAAGTCGGGCAACTTGCCACCTCGGTAAGCCGACTTGAATCCAAGGTGTCCGGAAAACTAACTTTCCAACAGTAGATCAATCCAAGAAATGTGAGAATATGACAAGATGGTGGAGGCTGCCAAAGCACACTTCAAAAAAGAGGAGATTGTGGTCAAGGAAGCACCTTCCAAGGAACTTTCACCGCCAAAGGCACAAGTCACTATTCCATCTCCATTTCCAAATGCTTTGAGAGGACGGCCAAAGGTGGTGACCGATGATGCAAACATTAGAAAATTATTTGAAAAGATAGATGTAACCATCCCTATCTTGAATTTAATTAAACATTTGACATCATATGCTAAATTTTATAGAGTTGCATGCACAAAGAAAATGTGTATGCCAACTAAGATATTAGGACATTTGAAAATGGTAGGAGACTTGCCTAAGAAATGCGATAACCCCATAATGTTTTCTATCCCTATCTCTTTAGGTGGTAAACTTGTGTAACATGCCATGATAGATCTAGGTGAATCGATTAAATTTTTCCCATTTAGTCCATATGAACGCCTAAAAATAGTTGAGCTTAGTGATCAAAACCATTACACATGCTTTAACCAATGCATTTGACATAGTTTTTAGTTACTTTTAGTTGTTAGATTCCTATAATTAGTTGAGTTTGTGTGAAAAGGGGCTTAGATGGCCATGTTTGGTTTACTTGTCTAAATCCTACATTTTGTAGGCTTAATTGTAGCTATGGACATTGTGTCTCCACGGTTTTCCTTATGATTATCTTTAGTAGGTCACCCATGGGTACTTTTTGGTTACATTCTATGTAAAGGCTGTTCGCAAGGGTGGTAGAAAATTGAAGGCCGGTCACAAAGATGGTAGAATAGGTGTAGACCATTCAAATTAGAATGGTAGAAGATGAAGGACACAAACATCAATGCATGGTAGAAGGAAATTAAAGGCAAATATAGGCAGCTTCAGAGTTCAAGCGGGCCAAATGTGAAAATGGTGAATCATGGTCCGATGAGTATTGCCTTAGTCCAGGAACGATCTAGGAATAATTATTCTTCAAAGCTGGTTCTATTAGATTTGTCTTCTTGAGTACTACAAAAGCAACTGCTAGAACTCTTAATTTGGACTAATGGTTCACCCATAGCAAGCAAACAATGTTCAGCCGATGAAGCACCGATGACACTTCACGGACCACACATGGTAAAGCACTAGTGGCCCATGACAAAGCACATGGCTGACACTAAACGAGGGACACCAGAGGATCCGTGAAGACCTGCATGAGACCTTTAAGAGGCAAAGGCGCCAGGCCATGACAGATCATCGAACTTGTAGATGAAGAATTGAAAATTTAGCTAAGTATGGAGCTGGGCTGTGAAAACCTTCACGGACTATGAGAACTTCAGAGCAAAAACCGTGTACAGTTCTTGGTCCTTGAAAAAATTCAAGGACTGTGGCATGAGATAAGCTTCATGGACCGCGTCAGATCCCACAGACTGTGACTATGAAGGCTTCACGGTCCACACCAGATCCTATCCCCAGGCTTGTATGCTTCATGGACCGTGACATCCATGCCGGTCTGTGAAGCCTTGGTGGCTGACCTAGGGTTTTGCTCTTTTTGCCCTATTTTGAGTCTATCTTTAAGCCCAATCTCCTACTACTATATATATGAGCCTTACTTTTCTACTAAACTATTAAGAAATAGAATAGAACCTACGCATAATGTAGAGTAGATTCTCTCTCTAGTTTAGAGAGAGAAGAGGAGAGTTCTTCTTCTCCTTCCTTCTCATTTTTCTTTTCCTTCCCTTTTGTTTTGATCTTATTTTCCAGACCCATGGCATCTAACCTAATATTTTCCATGGATCTAACCTTTTAGAGTAGATTATTCACTTGGGATTCATCTTGGCACTTGGTATGTCTATTTGCTTCATGAGATTTATTATATTCACCTTATCCTTATGTTTATGATATTATTATGATTATTATTGAATGTTATAAATTGATGAATACTACACCACATATAAGCATATAATTCGGACTATATTCATATATGGTGCAATTATTGATGCCCCATTGTGAAGAGAAACCTGGATTTAGAATGGGTACAGGAGAATGCATTTATGTGGGTGTGTGCACGAGGCATTCGAGAATACTCTGACATATTTTCTATCACACCAGTCTTAGCTAAATTTATAACTATTTTCCAAGAGGTTGCGGGTAGAAATATCTAATAGTAGCAAGCTAGGTGTTGTGTTGAAACCCTAGTATCACAAATAAGGTGCCTTCGATACTAAGGCCTAGCATATATAGGACACGGGAGGAGTAGTTTCATTCGTGGTGGAAGCCCAGGACATAATATCATAGGGGAGAAAAAGACCAACAAAGATGGTCGGACCTCGTTGTACTCTTCCAATTATGATGGCGGTTCCGATAGAGGGTTGCAAGCGCATCCGTTGTGAAAGGGTAGGGGAAGTGTATGCCAAGGACTACCATGTTGCTAAATGATTCCTTAGTGCCTAGTATAAATTGTTTACTTGTTTGTTACTTTCATGCTTTGTAGTTGTTATTTGAAAATACCAAACCCCCCTCCCCCCCATGTATACACTACTAGTAGTTCCTTCTACTTATGCGGATTGATGACTCATATGAAGTTGTGTTTCTAACTAGTACTTGATCCCTAGAATCCTTGGGGACAAACCCTGGGCTTTCCGCTTACTACCCCCTTGGTAGCTTAACGATGAGAATGGGTGTAGAATTATAAAATTTATCTTCTTGACCCATAAGTCCTCTGCGCGTGTTTTAACAATGGTCGGGTAGAGATATGTCAAAAATATTTTGGCGACATTGCCGAGGATGCTCTTCAATTCGATTATTAGTTAAGCATAACATATAATGGAAAAAGAATGGCTCAAAGAGCGAGATTTTGTTGGATATGTCTTTGTGACCACCCTACGGAGTCTTGCTCTTGGATGAGCAAAAATGAGAGAGAGGTAAGAGTTGTTGGTTCCCAAGGACAATGGGATCGAGATATCCATACCACGACTCTCTAATTTGAGGTTTAGTGGTAACTCAAATTTGTAGTATGGAGATGCATCAGGAAACCAAATTTAGTGCTAACTCAAATTTGTAGTATGGAGATGCATCGGGAAACCAAATTTAGTGGTAACTCAAATTTCTAGTATGGAGATGCATGGGTTAGATAGTTGGACTTCACCAACTTACCCAATGCCCGAAAACCCATCCCTAGGATTGGTTACCAAATCGAATTGTGTAGAAATTATGCAAGTTAATGCTAATGTGACCAAGAGTAGTGATTTACTTCAATCACAAGTGTTTAGCGAGATTAGCAATTTGGGAACTCAACTATTCTCAAGCATTGTGATAGTTGAAGGGCAAGTGCTTAATTTGATGAATATAGGGTGAGCCAACAAGAAACCCAATTTTCCAAAAATGAACAATCCCTAGCTGAATGTGAAGTTTTGAGATGAATCTAAAGGGGATGGGTAATGGTTTGTTGAGAGTGAAGAAGTCGAGGAAGGGGTAATTATACTCAATTTTCCATATTACATATTTTCACCCCTACCTCCACCTATGGAACCAACTCCCGTATTTTTGGAAACCTTAATGGAAACCATAGGGAATCCAATTGAATATGCTAAGCTTCCATAACACCTATTCCCTCTAAGGTTGACTCCTTATCTACTATATCTTCCTCTTTGAAGATTCTTACCCCCTGCTCTTTATTTTTGGTTGTCTAAGGTGATGGGGTACAAACCTGGACCCTATGGATAACATTAGGGTCATGTCGATAACCTTAAAAATATTGAGCTTCTCTAGATGCAACCCTAGCTTAAAATGTATTTAGATTAGTTTAGCATTTTTGGTGTATTTTTCTTTTTGTAGCTTCTTTTTGTTTTTGGGACACTATTACACTTGGTATGCATGTTTTTTTAAGGAAGCATATGTTACTTGGAGGAAGGTGAGCAACTGGGGAGTCCAACTCATGAACCATGTAGACATACATGGTTCGTGATGCACAAAATGGTGGACAAGGAGGAGGCCCAAACCCCAAATTCATGCGGAGTGTAGACGTGCACAACCTATGAAGCTCACATACTTTCCTACACTACCCAATAATCATTTCTTTTCTACCACCACCCTACCACCACAAAAATACCACCTAGAACCCACCTACCCTCTAAACCCTTGAGACAAACACATCGAGACCTAAAAGGTAACTCTCCATTGTGATTCAATTCCTTATTCAATTTGTGGTGCATGATAGTGGTTAGATTGATGTTTTATGATTAGAGGTTATGGGTAGTATATTGAGGGTGATGGTAGTTTTTTCTTTATATTCTATGATTGTGCCATCAAGGTTAGATTTTATTGTTCTTTTTCATCATAAGTTCCTTCCTATTTCTTTCCTTTCACATGTGTTCTTTGATTTTGTACATGCATTGAGGACAATGCAAGCTTTCAGTGTAGGGAAGGAGATTAGATATCACTTATGATTTTTTGTTGTTTCTATGTAGCCAATAGCTCTTCTAAGAGCATTTTTGAAATTTTTGAAAAAATAATTAAAAACCTGGACAAGTCAAAAACCTGAAAGGGTGACTTGGGTAACATTAGGAATAATCCGGATAGGTCAAAAATCCCGCCCAGCTAGACTTACGAGTCCAGGAAAAAGTGAGAGGCCATGTGGAAAAAGGTGAGAGGTGAGAACATTTTGTGGGATAAAGCTAGGATGAAAACACGGAAGGGCTCCTAGGAAAAATGAGAGAAATTGAGACAAAAATGAAAAAAGAAACAAGAAACTAGGTTTACGATATATTGGACTCCTTGGTTGCAACTAGTTAAAGAATCTTGAGTTATCCCTATGTTGCAACCAACTCGACAACTTTTGGATTTCCTTGGTGGATTATTTGCTTGAGGTTTACTCTTTGATTACTTTTGGGACTACTTTGGGGGAAGTAAGCTTTGTATTATTCTGATCTTTTGTCACTTTTCCATTTCCATACATATTTATTTGCTTTGGATGGTTTGGTTGCTTTAGGAACTTTGGGGAGTGTGAGAGTTGTGAGGATTTGCACCTTCTTGGGGGAACTATGGTAGCTTTTGAATAATTTGAATGCATTGGCATTTTTGCATTCTTCATTCCGCTTGAACATTTTTCTTTCATTTTATTTACTCTTTACTCAAGGATGAGTAAAGGTTTAAGTGTGGGGAGTCTGATCTGCACCATCACGCATGCTTTAACCAATGAATTTGATGTAGTTTTTAGTTACTTTTATCTGTGGATTGTTAGTATTAGTTGAGTTTACGTGACAAGGGGTTTAGATGGCCATGCTTGATTTTCTTGTCTAAGTCCCATATTTGTAGATTTAATTGGTACTAATGGATATCGTGTCTCCACGGGCTCCTTGATCATCCTTTTGATCATCTTTAGTAGGTCGCCTGTGGGTACTTTTTGGTTACATTTTACGTGAAGGCCGTTGGCAATAACGGTAGAAGAGGCGAAAGCCATTCACTTTAGAATGGTAAAAGATGAAGGCCACAAACATCAATGCATGGTACAAGGAGATTTAAGCCAAAGATAGGCGGCTTCGAAGTTCAAGATGACCAAAAGAGAAAATGGTGAATCGTGGTCTGAGGAGTGTTGCCTTAGTCCAGGAATGATCCAGGAATAATTAACCTTCAGAGATGGTTCCATTGGATTCTTCTTATCGATAACTAAAAAATTGACTACTAGAACCTCCAATTTGAACTAACGGCTCACGAGAGCAAACAAAGTTTAGCTCGACGAAGCACCGATGGCACTTCACGGACCACACATGATAAAGCACTAGCGGCCCGTGACAAAGCACACAGCCCACACTACACGAGAGACACCAGAGGATCCCTGAAGACATGCATGAGACATTCATGAGGCAAAGGTGTTAGACCATTACAAAGACACTGGATCGTGGAGCTTGGAGATGAATAATTTATGATTTGGCCAAGTATGAAACCGAGCCGTGAAAACCTTCAGAGACTGTGAGAACTTCTTGCCGTGTAAAGTTCATGCTCCGTGAAAACCTTCATGGACCGTGGAATAAGAGAAGCTTCATAGACCATGCCAGATTCTACAGATTGCAGCTATGAATGTTTCACAGTATGTTCCAGATCCCCCGCCCTAAGCTTACATGCTTCACGAACCATGACATTTGTGCCTGTATGTGAAGCCTTAGGGGCTGACCTAGGGTTTTGCTATTTTTGACCTATTTTGGGCCTATCTTTAGGCCCAATCTCCTACTACTATATATAGGAGCCTTAGTTTTCTACTAAAATATTAGGAAGTAGATTAGCAAGTATAATAGAACCTAGGCATAATGTGGAGTAGATTCTCTCGCTAGTTTAGAGAGAAAGAAGAGGGGGAGTTCTTCTGCTCTTTCCTTCTCATTTTTATTTTCCTTTCCTTTCCTTTTCATCTTATTTTCCAGATCCATGGCATCTAACCTAATATTTTCCATGGATCTAACCTTTGTAGAGTAGATGTTTTGCTTGGGATTCATCTTGGCACCTGGTATGTTCTATTTGCTCTATGAGGTTTATTATATTCACCCTATCCTTGTGTTTTTGATATTATTGTGATTGTTCTTGAATGTTATAAATGCATGAGTACTAAAACACATATAAGGACACACTTTAGGCTATATTCATGTATGGTGAAATTATTTATGGCCCCTTGGGAAGAGAAACTTGGATATTAGAATGGGTAGGGGAGAATGCGTCTGCATGGATGTGTGCACGGGGGATTCTAGAAAGCTCTGACCTATTTTCCATTGCACCAGTCTTTGTTGACTGTGTAACTGTTGTCTGAGAGGTTACAGGTAGAGATAGCTAATAGTAGCAAGCTAGGCGTTATGTTGAAACCCTAGTATCACAGATAAGGTGCCTATGATTCTCAGGCCTAACGTATATAGGATTGATGACCTGCACGAGGTTGTGTTTCTAACTAGTACATGAGCCCTAGCATCCTTGTGGACAAACCAAGGGCTTGCCTATTACTACCCGTTGGTAGCTTAGGAATGAGAATGGGTGCAGAATTATAAATCTCTATTGTTAACCCATTAGCCCCCCTGCACGGGTCAATAGCTACAATTAACAAACCCGGGTGGAGGTTGATCACTTAGGGATACTAGAGTAATTTTTCAACTTGCCGATCATTCCCGAGCTAGTCCCCGTGGACTACTAAAGGATATGATGGTGTGAGTTGGTAAATTGGTTTTTCCAGCGGACTTTTATGTCTTAGACGTGGCGCACGATGGAAGTGCACCCCTAATACTTTTGAAGAGACCATTTCTGGAAATGTCTAGGACTAAAATCGATGTCAACATAGGAACCTTAACTCTAGAAGATGGCATGGATAAAGTGGAAATGGATATCTATAAATCTTGGTATGATTCGACAAAGTCTTCTTTGATGTGCAAAAGTGTAACCCTATGTGATGAGCATGTTAAATCTTCTTGTGTGACAAAGGAGCATGAATGTTTGAGTGAATCCCATGTTGATGATAATGATGATGATTCTGATGAATTGCATGATGCAATGGATAATATGTCTGTGCTCGATTCTTTTTTCTATGCTAACCAATTTACAGCAGGAAGGGAAGATGGTCGAGAGTTTAAAATCTCCTCGACCTCCCTTAAACCCTAAAATGATATTCACAGACTCAATGATAGAAAGACATGGGGATTCATTCCTTATGACAGATGAGAGGTCCAAAGGTAAAAAGGGCTCATTGTGGAGATCTCTCCACGACGATGTCATCGTGGGTGGAGTTGTCGATGGAAATTTCGGAGACCCACTGGTAGGTGTTTCTAACTAGAATGCATGGAAAATGGAAATAATGCGTGAGGACGACAATAAATATACGGTGTTTCTGTTGGTTATGTGTTTTTTATTAGTGAGTAGATAATTTTTGCATGCATCTTGTTTTGCTATGTGGATTTTTGAGATGAAACTCTTGTTGGTTTGGAAATTTGAGTTTGAGACTCGTGATTGTGTTGGAATGGAATTAAAATGGATGGGTGATGTAATCTTTTAAAAAAGATGGAAAACCAAGGATTAGGGAAAACATTGGTGGATGCCTCGTGATGAGATGCTAGATGCGAGGCTATGCTTCGTGCCAAGTAGGTTGGTGTGAGGCTATGCTTCGTGCTAAGATGTTTTGCGAGGCTTTGTCTCGTGCCAGAAGTTTGGTGCCAGCCTTTGGTTTGCGCCAGTCATATTATGCACTCTAAACCAATTTTTCAATTTTTCTTTGTTTCGATAATTAAAATTTTGGAAATTATGATTCTTAGATTAAAAAAAGCATATTTTGGTTCAAGAATCTTGGAATTCCCTAATTCCTTAGGATTTTTGTAAATACTTACTATACTCCTTGGAATTAGTGGACTTGTACTATTGTCCCCTAAAATGAGCATTTTAAAATTCCATTCTTATCCTAATTGTACCTTTCACCCTAGTTACCTGGGCTAAAATTCTAATTCTGTAGTACATTTCTCCACCCAATTCTATCATTTGACACATTCTTTCTTCTCAAGAAATACTCACTCTCACACACTCTTGGTGGCACTCAACAAATTGAAGCTTTCTTCCAAGAATTAGCAATTTTTGCTGCTTCTTTCGTGGGTCTTACAAATTCTAGCTTCAAATTCTGGGTAACCCATTGAACTCTTTGTTTATACATGCTTTATTTGACATTTTTGTGGGGTTGAGCATGATTCTTGAATGAGTGTGTTTTGAGATATGTGTTTGAGTTTGGATGCATGATCTCGTGTTGAAGAAATAATTGGGAGAATTGATGTGCTATTATGCTTGAAAGATGTGATCTTTATTTTTGGGTGATTTAGGAAAGAATGAATCTTGATTGCATGCTTTTATTGATGTGTTGGTGATAACTTACATGAGTTTGTTATTTGATGAGGAATGTTCTTGTTTAAATAGCCCACATGCTTAGAATTTCATGTTATGAATGGTTTGGTTATTTGGGGGAATGTTGTCTTATTGAATTGTAGGCTATGCTTTGTTTATGATCATATCACCACTTTTGTCCTCATTTTTTAGGATGCCACCTAAGCAGAATGCCTCGAAGAAGGGAAAGTCCACTAGGGGTGAGAAGAGGAAGAAGTTAGAGAAAGGTACAAACCCCAAGCTGACAACTTCCATTCTTCGTAATCCCCCATTTTTTACCGAGGAGTTTATGGGTTTATCCAACAATTTTGGGATTGCAGTCCAGAGGTGGAGGAACTTGGTAGGGCCAAAGAGGAGTATTTTGGAGACGGAGTTCGGTTGCAAGGACACCTTGGCTGCTCTAGGCTTACTTGAGCCGGTCACTTACCTATTTGGCTGAGTAGGTCTAGAGGGGTTTCTTGAGAAACACTCCACGACGTACATTAGGTGGACCCTAGAGTTCCTTGCTCTTCTATGGCTGGCCGTGGATGATGATGGACACAAGGCAATCAAGTTCAACATGGATGATAAGGAGCACAACCGGGAGGTAGCGAGTGCCTTTGGGTGGAAATATGGCGAGTAGATCTAGAAGACACACCAAAAAGGGTTACCTTTCTCTCTTGGACGCTTTTGGGTGCAACTGACAGGCACAGATTGGATGAACCTGTGCAAAAGTACCACCCTAGTTTATTCAGCGTTCACAAGAGGTAGTCCAAGTGATAGGAGGAATGCGCTCACAAGTGGAAGATATTAGTTTGAGGATGGATACAATTTAGGCTACACTTCAAGCAACCAGATACATGGATAGGAGCTTCACGAGTCACGAGGATGAAGACTCTTCAAGGCTGCGAGAGTGGGTAGCAGTATTCTCCCTACCTCACTCATGTTTTGATATGACTTTTGTGCATTGGAGACTTTGCATTGTCAAATTGTGGGGAGGGAGTAGTGAGCACGTAGGGAGTTTTCATTCTTAGCTTTCCTCGGTGAATTTCATGATTTGCTTTGGTAGTTGTTTTTCTTGTTAGGTTGTGATGATGGTTTTTTGTTTGTTGAGGGATAATTTTGGATGAACATTTGGTGGTAGGACATGCTATGCTAGAAATTCTAGTTTGCATGGGGAAGGATGTTTAAGGAAATCGGTGGTGTATTTTTGTGTTTGAATATCTTTTGTAGTATGACGCCCACTTTTGGGTAAATTTTGTGCTACACCGAAAAAAAATGGAAAACTTGAAAAAATTAAAAATAAATAAAAACCGGGACAAGTCGAAAACCTGATAGGGCGGCTTAGGTAAAATGAGGAAAATCCCAAATTGGTCAGAAGACCTAGGTAAAAATGAGAGGCTAGGCCCAGCTAGGCTTACGAGCCCAGGAAAAATGAGAGGCCGTGTGGAGAATGGTGAGAAGTGATTACCCTTTGTGTGTTAAAGGTAGGATGAAAACTCAAAATGGCTCCTAGGTAAAATGAGAGAAATTGAGAGAAAACAAAAAACTAGGTTGAATGCATGCTTCCACGGTGGATTGTTTTTTAAGACGACTCTTTGATTGCTTTTTGGATCATTTCGAAAAAACTAAGCTAGCTTTACAATTATCTTTTTGGCTTACCTTTTTCCACACTTTACTTTTGGGTGGTTTGATTACTTATGTTTTTCAAAGAAAGGTAAGCTAGCTTGACACTTATCTTCTTCATTACGCGTGCATTAACCGATGCATTTGGCATACTTTTTAGTTAGTTTTTTGGTTGATTTCTAGTATTAGTTGAGTTGACATGACAAGGATTTAGATGGCCATGTCTGGTTTTCTTGTCTAATGGACATCTTGTATCCACGAGCTCCTTGTTCTTCCTTGTGATCATCTTTAGTAGGTCACCCGTGGGTACTTTTTGTTTACATTCTATGTGAAGGTCGTTCGTAAGGGCGGTAGAAGATATTGAATCCCTTTCGCAAGGATGGTAGTAGAGACAAAGGCCATTCACATTAGAATGGTAGTAGATGAAGTCCATTGTCATCAATACGTGGTAGAAGGAAATTGAAACCAGAGATAGGAGACAACGGAGTTCAAAGTGGCTAACGAAGAAATGGGAAATCATGGTCAGGTGAGTTATGCTTAATTCCGAGAACGATACAAGAAGAATTATAATTCATAGCTAGTTCCATTGGATTCTTCTTCTCGAGTTCTATAAAATTGACTACTAAAACTCTAAAATTGGTCTAACGATTCTCTCGTAGTGAAGGAAACTAGTTCAGCCGACCAAGGCACAAACCGGTCAGCGCAAGCAATGCATGGTATGGCACCAACCTCACACTCCAAAAGAGATGCCTCCATGCCAAGAAGACTAGCACGAGGCTACGACGGAGTCCGCCATCACAAAGTGAAGACCCTCTCCACGAGGCTAAGTATTGGCGCAAGACATCGCATTTTTGGCATCTCGCACCGTTCCAAGCTCAATATGCCAAGACCAGCCGTCGGGGTGTGGGAAATCACACGGCCCACGCCAGATTTCCTGAGAAAGCACCCTTTCTTACAATGGCCCACACCAACAGCTACCGGCGCGGATCAGACCTCTATTTTCAACACCCTGGTGGTGCAACACCGATTGAATATTTGGGCCATAAACCAGATATGGCACTCCATGCACATGAAGGGACACGGCCCACACAAATCCTCGCTCCCCATGCCATGGACACTCCGCGGGCCATATAGTCCAAGATGACTGGCGCTAAATGGCGGCTGAGCTAGAGTTTACCCCATTTTGGCCTATTTTGGGCCCATTTTTAGGCCCAGTCTCCTACTACTATAAATAGAACCTTTGTATATTAAGTTTTTAGGGAAGAACATATCATATTTTAGATTTCAAGAGTAGCTTGGAGACTCTCTCCTTAGTAGAAACTTTATCTTCTTCTTTTATTAATTTTTCTTTGATGCTAAGATGTGGAATTAAAATATTTATTTGAATTCCATGTTGAGGGAGTAGTTTCTATAGCTTGGGGATAAATTGTAGTAGTTTGGTCTAATCTAAATTCTTTTTGAGATTCTGTAGTTCATCCTAATTTTGTGTTCATGATGTTATTATGATTTGTTCTTGAGTTTAAATGCATGACTAGTAAACAACATATAAACACATAATTTGGGCTATATTCATGTATGGTGCAAATATCGATGCCCCTTGGGAAGAGAAACCTAGTTTTTATAATAGGTAGAGGAGCACGCGTCTGCATGGGTGTGTGCACGGGGTATTCAATAATGCTTTGATATACTTTCCATCGCATTAATATTAGCTAATATCATAATGTTTTCTGAGAGGTTACAGGTAGAGATAGTTAATGGTTTACAAGAAACCCTAGTATCACATATAAGGTGTCTACGACCCTTGGGCCTAATTGATAGGACCAGGGGGAAGTAGTGCATTCATGGTGGAATCCAAAGACTTAATCGCACGGGGGAGAAATAGACCTACAACAATGCTTGGACCTTAATGTACTCCCCTGATTACGATGGTGGCATCGATAGAGGGTTAAGAGTGCACCCCTTGTGACAGAGATGGGGAAGTGTATGCCATCGGCCACACCACGTATTATGGACACTCTATTCGGTTTTCCTAGATCTCTATGTGTATGAACCAAGGATATAAGAATTAGATTGACCAAGTTGCTCAATGACTCCCTTAGTGCTTAGTTTAATATTGTATTTGTGTTTTTACTTTCATGCTTAGTAGTTGTTTGATTGAAAAACAACCCCCCCCTCCCTATTTGCATGTTTGCTTTACTAGATATTTCTTTCACTTGTACAGATTGATGATCTGTATGAGGTTGTGTTTGATTTGATACATTAGACCTAGTATCTCTGTGGACAAACACTGGGCTTACCGCTAACTACCCTCAAGGTAGCGTAGCAGTAAGAACAGGGTGTTGAACTATAAATCTCTCTCTTCTGACCACACCGCCTCCGCCTGGGTTAATTCTAAGCTAGGTTTTTAATGACTCCAGGGGAGGCAGGTTAGTTTGCTACTATTTGCTAAATCTACCTGGAACCTCTCGAACAACTTTACAAAGTTAGCTAAGACTGGTCTAATGGAAAGTAAGTAAGAGAATTCTTGAATCCCCCGTGCACACACCAATGCGGACACGTTCTCCCTCACCCATTCTAACAACCAGGTTTACTCTTCTCAAGGGGCCAACGATTTTGCACCATACATGAATATAGCTCAAAGTGTGTACTTATATGTGGTGTACTATTCATGCATTTCAAATAACAAAGAACAATCATAATAATATCATGAACACAAAATAGGGTAGAACTAAAGAATATCGAAAAGCAAATAGATTAGACCATGCTAATACAATTTTTCCTCAAGCTATAAATATACTATACAAAGGATAGATCCATAGAAAATATTAAGTTAGATGTCATTGATCTAATAAAATAAGATGAAAGGAAAAAGAAAAACAAAAAGAGAAGGAAGGAGAAGAAGTACTCATCTCTTCCTTCAATCTAAATTGGAGAGAGAAAAAATCTAAAATATGTCTAATTAGGACTTAATATAAGACTAAGGCTCATATACATAGTAGTAGAGTATTGGGCTTAAAGATAGGCCCAAAATAGGCCAAAGTTAGGTCAAAACCGTAGTCACCCTTTCTGTCTTCTGGCAGAATCTTTCTCAAATAAATTTCTCAAATACTCGAAATTTATGGAGCTTGGATTTATTGTACTAGATAGAGATCGGAAAGATGAAGATTTCAATATATGGTAGAGGGAAATTGGATGAAAATTGAGAGAGATATGACAAACAACGTGAGAAACTGCTGGTTAACACAGGTCGGCACAGATGATGCGGCACGTAGAGTGTCCTTGGTGGTGTAGGATGGAAGGTTTGCGTGGGGCGCATCATGCCTCCTGTGTGGGTTGTGACGTGTGGCGTGGGGAACCATCACTATGTTGATTTTGAGTAATCTGATCCACGCCAGTGGCCGTTGGCACGGGCCATGGTCAGGAAGATTCATCCGCTCAGAATATTGGCATGGCCCGTGTGATTTCGCACACCCCACCGGCTGGTCTTGGCATCTTGGACATGGAATAGCATGGGATGTCAAAAATGGGACGTCCCGCACCCATACTTAGCTATTTGGAGTGGGATTTGAACTTCGTACTGGTGGCCCGTGGCATCTGGCGCGAGTCGCGCCATAGCCTCGTGTGGAATATATTGGCATGAACAATGGCCTCACGCCAAAGCCTCGTGCTGGTCATTTTGGCATGGGATAGCTCCTTTGAAGCAGGACGTTGGTGCCATCCATGAACGGCATGTGCCTACCAGTTTGTGCCTCGGTCGTCTCAACTTGATTCCTCTGCCACGGGTGAACCGTTTGTTCGATTTGAGAGTTTTAGTAATCAATTTTTTAGTTCTCAAGAAGAATAATTCAATGGAATCTTATTTGAAGGCTAATTATTCTCAAATCGTTAACAGACTTAAGCACAACTCATCGGACCACGATTAACCATTTCTCCCTTAGTCGTTTCGAACTCCAATGCTTCCTATTCTTGGCTCTGTCCTTCTACTACCACGATTTGATGTCCCTTTTATTTTCCTTCTACTATTCTAGAGGTGAATGTCCTTTGATCTTTTCTACCTTCCTTGCAAATGACCTTCAATATCTTCTACTGCCCTTACGAACGCCCTTCACATAGAATGTAAACAAAAAGTAACCATGGGCGACCTACTAAAGATGATCACAAGGAAGATAAAGGAGCATGTTGATACAAGATGCCCATTAGTACCAATTAATTCTACAAAACATGGGATTTAGACAAGAAAACTAAGCATAGCCATCTAAACCCCTTGTCACGTAAACTCAACTAATATTAGCAATCCAAAAAATAAAAATAGCTAAAAACTATGCCAAATGCAATGAATAACGCATGGATAATGAGGCAGATCACACTCCTTACACTTAACCCTTTACTCGTCCTCAAGTAGACAAAGACAAGAAAAAGAATCAAGAGAAATGTAGTGTGCATGCATAAGTTAACCGAGACATTTAACTTGTTCCTAGATTACCATGTTTCCCCCAAAAGAGTAAAAATCTCACAACTCTCACACTCCCCAAAAAAACATAAGTAATCTAACCACCCAAAAGTAAAATGTGGAAAAAAGTAAGCCAAAAAGATAAGTGTTATGGTAACTTACTTTTCCCAAAATGATCCGTAAGCAATCAAAGAATCATCTTCAAAAACAATCCACCACGGAAGCATGCATTCAACCTAGTTTTTTTCCTCTCAATTTCTCTCATTTTTCCTAGGAGCCCTTTTGGATTTTCATCCTAGCTTTAACACACAAAGAGTACTCACTTCTCACCTTTTTCCACAGGGCCTCTTATTTTCGGCTAGGCTTGTAAGCCTAGTCGGGCCTAGCCTCTTACTTTTACCTAGGCCTTTTGCCTATGCCTTTTGACCTATCCGGCATTTTCCCAATGTTACCCAAGTTTCCCTTTTGGATTTTCAACTTGTCTGGGTTTTTAAAATATTTTTTCATTTTTCAAAACTTTCAAAGTGCTCTTAGAAGAGCTATTAGCTACATAGAAACAACTAATAAAATCATAAGTGCTATCTAAACCCCTTCCCCACACTTAAAGCTTGCATTATCCTCAATGCATATACAAAATCAAAGAACATATGTCAAGGGAAAGAAATAGGAAAGCACTTATAATGAAAAATGAACACTAGAGTTTACCCTTGGTGGCATAATCATGGAATGTAAAGAACAAACTACCAGTACCCCAATATACTACCCTGACCTCTAATAAAGAAAGTTCAATCTAACCACTATCATGCATCACAAATCGAATAATGATTTGAATCACAATGGAGAGTTATGTCTTAGGTCTCGATGTGTGTGTTTCAAGGGCTTTTAGGGTAGGTGGGGTTTGAGTGGTACATTGGCGTTGGTTGGGTGGTGGTAGGGAAGAAATGGCAATTTGGGTGTAGGAAAGTATGTGAGCTTCATGACTCATGCACCTCTACACACCCCATGAATTTAGGTTTGGTTCTCCTCCTTGTCCACCATTTTGAGCATCACGGACCTTGTACATCTACATGGTCTAAGAGGTGGACTCTCTATTTGCCCACCTTCCTCCAAGATCCATATGATTCCTACAAAACAAACATGCACACCAAGTGTAATAGTGTCTCAAAAACAAAAAGAAGCTACAAATAGAAAAACACGCCAAAAATATCAAACTAATCCAATTCTTTCAAAGCTTGGGTTTCCTCCCGAGAAGGTCCATATATTTAAAGTCATTGGCACAACCCTAATGTTATCCATAAGTTTTGGGTTTTTACCCTATCACCTTGGACAATCAAAACTCAAGACTTGGGGGTAAGAATCTTCCAAGAGGAAGATATAGTAGAGGAGGATCCAACCTTATAGGGAATAGGTGGTTTGGAAGATTAGCATCTTCAATTGCCTTCCCTATGGTTTCCTCTAAGGTTTCCAAAAATGTGGGAGTAGGTTCTCTAGGTAGAGTTAGGGGTGAAAATAGGTAATATGAAAAATTAAGTATAATTACCCCTTCCTCAACTTCTTCACTCTTAAAAAACCATTCCCCATCTCCTTTATATTCATCTATCAAAATGTCAGATTAAACTAAGGATGGTTCATTTTCAGAATATTGGGTTTCTAGTTGGCTCACCCTTTTCATCAAACCAAACACTTCCCCTATAAATTTCTCAATACTTGAGAATAGTTGAGTTCCCAAATCGCTAATTTCGCTAAGCATTTGTGATTGGAGTAAATCACTACTCTGGGTCACATTAGCTATAGCTTGCAAAATTTCTACATGATCCAATTTGGAAAAAAATCCTAGGGATTGGTTTTGGGGCATTGGGTAAGATGTGAAATTTGACTATCTAACCCAAAGTGTTGGTTTCCGGATGCATTTCTATACCATGAATTCGGGTTACCAATAAACCTCAAATTTGGTGAGCCGAGGTATGGGTAACAATCATTATCTTATCGGGCTTGGGAATAAACAACTCCTACCTCTCTCTTGTTTTCGCTCATCAAAGAACAAGACTCCTTAGGATGGTCGTAATGACATATCCTACAAAATCTCACTCATTGAGCCTCTCTTCTCCCAATGTCACTCAATCATGGGCAACACTCAGTAGGATAGTAATAATGACACACCCTACAAAGTGTCATCCGTTGAGTCCTTTCCCACTTTTTTTTTCTTTTCCAATTTAGTACAAAAAAAAAAGAAAAACACACAAAATTCGGAATCATTGTGCAAGAGTCCTCAGTTTGCACGAAGAAACCAAGAAATACCTACTCCAGAAAAAAATGAACAAACACAAGAAACTATAAAAGCAATACTAACTACTCTACTATCATGTTATGCCTTAATTGATACCTAGACTGATAGCATCCCCGGCAACAGCGCCAAAATTCAGACTTGCCTCACCCTGGGGTTGTTTTTCATAGCTAATTAACCCTGGCAGAGGCTTTTCCCATGAGACAGTCAGAAGATAGGAAATTTATTGTTCTGCATAAAAGTAAAATAAAGCAAACAACTATATAAACAGGCACTTGAGGAATTATAGAGCAAAATAGTCAATCTAATTCTTCTATCCTCAATTCATTCATATAGATAATTAGGCTAACCTAAAAGAGTGTCCATAATACGTAGTGTGGCCGATGGCACACACTTCCCCATCCCTGTCACGGCGGGTGCTCTCGCAACCCCCCTTCGACACTGCCATCGTAATTAAGGGAGTACAACAAGGTCCGACCATTGTTGTATATTTGTTTCTCCCCTATATGATTACATCCCAGGATTTCACCACAAATGCTCTGTTTCCTCGGGTCCTATCAATTAGGCTCAAGGGTCGTTGGCACCTTATCTTTGATCTAGGTGTCTCACAACCCTAGTTTCTACTATTTGCTATCTCTACCCTGAACTCTTGGACAAATTTATAAAAGTAGCTAAGACTGGTACAATGGAAAGTAAGTTAGAGCATTCTCGAACCCTCGTGCAGACATCCACGCAGACCCGTTCTCTCTTACCCATTCTAACAACCAAGTTTCCCTTCCCAATGGAGCATCAATATCTGCACCATAAATGAATATAGTTCAAAGTGTGTGCTTATATGAAGTGTACTATTCATGAATTTCAAATAATCAAGCACAATCATAATAATATCATGAACACAATATTAGGAAGAACTAAAGAATCTCAAAAAGCAAATAGATTAGACCATAGTACTACAATTTATCGCCAAGCTATAAATATACTCTACAAAGGAATTTTCCATGGAAAATATTAAGTTAGATGCCATAGATCTATGAAAATAAGATGAATGGAAAAAGAAAAAGAGAAAGAGAAGGAAGAAGAAGAAGTACCCTCCTCTTCCTTCAATCTAAACTAGAGAGAGGAAAAATATACATTATGCCTACTTAGGGTTTACTATAAGACTAATGCTCCTATATATAGTAGTAGAGAATTGGGCCTAAAGATATGCCCAAAATAGGCCTAAGTTATGTCAAAACCCTAGTCACTATTTCCCTCTTGTGGAGGATTCTTTCTCAAATAACAGCTCAAATTAATGAACCTTCTAGAGCTGGGATTTAGAGCGTTGAATAGAGATTGAAAAGATAAAGATTTCAATGTATGGTAGAGAGAAATGAGATGAAATTTGAGAGAGGCATGACCAAAATAGTGAGAAATCGGTGCTTGGTGCGGGCCGACACGACTGATGCGGTATGTGGCATGGGGCGCGAGGTCTGGTTGGGGTCGTGCCCCCCTTCTTGTGGCACGGGGCAGTAGGGTTAGCGCGGGTTGTATCATGCCTCTAGAGTGGTCCATGACGTTCTGTGTGGGCACCATTAGTGTGTTGATTTTGAGGTTTCTGATCCACGCCCGTGGCCGTTGGCGCAGGCCATGATCCGGAAGGTTGATCTGCTTAGAACTTTTGCACGGGCCCTATGATTTCCCACTCCCAACCAGTTGTTCTTGGCCTCTTGGACTTGGAACGGCGTAGGACGTCGAAAGCAGGATGTCTTGCACCTATACTTAGCTGTTTGGAGTGGGATTTGAATTTTGTACTGGTCGTCCGTGGTATCTGGCGCGGGTCACGCCATAGCCTCGCATGGAACATATTGGCACAATTATTAGCCTCACGCTATAGCCTCGTGTTAATCATTTTTGAATGGGATAGCTCATTTGGCATGGGTCATTGGTGCCATCCATGAATGGCCCGCTCCAACCCGTTTGTGCCTCGGCTGGCTCAACTTGTTTCCTTTACCACGAGCGAACCGTTAGTCCAATTTGAGAGTTTTTATAGTCAGTTTTTAAGTGATCGAGAAGACAAATACCAGGATAGCTCATTTGAAGGCTAATTCCACTTGGATCATTCTCATACTAAAGCACAACTCATCGGACCACGATTCACCATTTCTCTTTTGGTCGTTTTGAATTCCAATGCCACCTATCCTTGGATCCATCCTTCTACTCAACGATTTGATGTTTGTGGCCTTTGTCTTCAACCATTCTATAGGTTAACTGCCTTCATTCTCCTCTACCGTCCTCTCGAACGGCCTTCAATATCTTCTACCGCCCTTATGAACGACCTTCAAATAGAATGTAAACAAAAAGTAACCAAGGGCGACCTACTAAAGATAATCACCATGAAGATAGAGGAACATGTGGATAGAAGATGCTCATTAGTACCAATTAAGTCTACAAAACGTGGGATTTAGACAAGAAAAACAAACATGGTCGTCTAAACCCCTTTCACGTAAACTCAACTAATACTAGCAATCCACTAAATAAAACTAACTAAAAATTATGCCGAATGCAACGGTTAACGCACACATAATGAGGCAGATTAATATATATAAAGTAACATGTACCATCTTACATTTGTAAAGTATCATGTAAAAATAATTATAACATTAGTGGATAGAAATGGAATGGAAAAGAAGTTATTTCAAATGCAACAACAATGGAATGTACAAGTGCAGTAGAGTATATGAATATTCTGTTTAAATAAACATCCTTATAAATACGTTTTGGTAAACATAAAAAAAATGTTGAATTATCACAATGTAACAGTGTAACATTACACTATGACAATAAATAATTATCAACTCTCAACAAGCTAGTTTTTTATCAACTGAGTGTATGGTGTCTCTGTGTTGACTTTCGTAAAGCAAATCCACGAGAAGTTGCTTGTGTGTGTTATAATGCATCAAGCTCTTCCCATGTATATTCTTTTACTCCAGTAAGGGATTCTTTTTTATCTATAGAACAATTTTGGCAGACATGTGTTTGAAACCCCAAAAAATACAATGCAATCTAAGCTTGTTGTTATTAAGGAATTTAGTTACTTGTGTTTATATTGAAACATAATGCCAGAAATTTATAACATCCAACATTATATAAGCAACATCATTTGTTGTATTTTTTGAATTCTAATTTGAAAACAAATTATTTGCCTAATGTATCGGCTCATTAAAGATTATGTGCAACATCACATGATGATGTTGCAATATGTAATGTTGAACATTTTCAGTGAAGTGCCAGCATAATGTTATATAGTTAAAACATTATATGATATACTTGTAACATCAAACTGGTCAGAAGAAACATCACATCATGTTTTTTGCCAATTGTAATCCCGATCAGGTACGACCAAATTTTTTACCATGATTCTATGTCGTTAAAACATCATGCCAAATTTCACGAACATCATCTGCTATAAATCACATTTTTAGCAACTTATAGTTATTTTCATAATGTGAAATAAACTCAAATGCATTGTTTAAAACTTCAAAATATATGCTAAAAACGTGAATTCCAACATGTGAGAGTTTAGGCATTTTAAATGAAACACACAACAAATTGACAGGATGTTGCTCTGTTTTTACACAAATCAGCAATGGAAAATCAGCCACACAAACTTTCTTTTTCAAACACAAGATGCTGCTTGTTCGATTTCAAATTATCAAATTGAAAGCTTGTAACCAATTATTGAATGATCAACAACCTACCCTGTGAAACAGGTACGATTTATTCATCATTTTCATTTGATTCAAATTGTTTCCTTTTAACTCTGTTGTTGCATCGTCTGTATGAATTCCTATTAATTGTCGATCTTCTAATCTCCTTCTTCAGTCACGATTCAAGCTTTGAATCTGCAATTTTCCAAATTGATTTGATTCACGATTTAAAATTGATAATACCAGATTGTAATTCTAGATTACTTGATTGATGATTTGTTGATGCCCAATGATATTTTTCTTCGAATTCTTTGTGGTTGAATTTTGATGATGAACAACAGTTGGAGGATATGGTTTAGTTGGAATGTTTTTGTTTCCGAAAGTGATGTTTAATCTGTTTTGGTTGAAGACATTAGGTGAAATTGTGGTTTAGAAGGGTGTGAGTATTGCGTCTTTTGGCTAGGCTGGGATACATTGCTTTTTTTCATTTTTATTGTTTGGTCCCTTTACATTTTTGCACTTTTCAATATAAACCCCGAACCCAATTTATTTGTAAATTTGCCTCCAAATTTAATTTTCCATTTTCCTCTTTCCCCCCTAGTCCCTAGTCTTACCATGAGATGGTCTCGTAGGAGACAGGCCCTTTAATTGGTCACTCACCCCTACATATTCAAATCCTTCGCATAAAAAAATTTCTGGGAAAACTGCAATAATTTAATTTCAACGAGTGTGATTCAAATGACCTTTTTTTCACACTCTTTGGGTTTACCTAATGTATACTCCCTCCATTTTAGATGCGCCACACTTTTATTTTACTGTGTTTGTGAATTTGACACACTTTCCTTTTATAGTGAGTTTTTTAATTTCATCCACTCATTCTACTTTTTCCTTTATAAAATCAATTAATTTATCCACTCATTTAATTTACCTAAATCTAAACACCTAAACCTATGACGCCACATCCAATGAACGGATATAGTATGTGATGAGTTTGGACCCAATACCTAGGTTTATGTTTTCAACTTAACTAAATTGTTAATAATAATAAATTATACACTATTCAATTTTGTAAAATAAAACAAAAAAAAATTTACAATACATGCAAGTTATGAGAATGTTGAAGGACAACATTATGAAGTACAATAATAATAGAAACACATATTGTTAAGGAATTGGAATTATATTTGTATTCTTACCATAATTATAGATGTAATTGTATTCTATTACATTTTCCTAGCTTGTATAGGTATCCTATACTACTATATAATGTATCATGAATTCATGAATAGAAACATAGATTATTACCCTTATTTTCTTCATGGTATCAGAGCTTAAAATCCTGAAACCTAAAACCTTAAAATATTGTTTTAAATTTTTCGCCCTCGTCCGTGCGTGACTTCCACGTGCTGCCGATCTGGACTACCTTTCTGCAAAAAAAAACAAACTAGCCCTGCCCGCCGGGACTCGCCGGCGCTGGTTCAACCTTTGTCCGCCGACGGACAGACTTTTGCTCGTTGCACCGGTCCAATTTGTTACCGTCGGGATACAGTTTTGCTCGCCGATCTAAGCTTGCTCTACGTCCGTCCGTCGGTCCATCTTTCTGCTCGCACGGTTGTGCCGATGCCGTTCCAAGCTTCCTCGCCGCCGATGCCGACAGCTCAGTCAACAGAGGCCCACGTGAGATTCACGCACGCGCCACACCCAGCAGTGCGTGAACCCACGTGTGGTTGCCTACAGGCGCGTAGACACGCGCCTGTGTCTCCACGTGGATCAGCTCACGTTTGGTTTCCTCTTTCTCCAGCTTTATTGCAAGAATTTATTTACTTATTATACATCTACTTTTGATTGCCATTTGTGTTATGGCTATTTTTGCCGGTGTATTGACGTCGCCGCAAGGGTTTGCGGTGGCCGCCTCCTCTGGTTTACCTACACGATCTGATTTTGGTCTTGCTTTGTCTAATGACCAATGGAGTACGGCCATACATTTATTTAATCAGTTTTATCCTTTATCTGACCATGGGTCATGTAAGTCTATTTTACCCTGGATTCTTGATTCGGGAGCCTCGTATCACATGACTGGTGACAAGGGTTCTCTTACTGATATTACTACCGCTACTAATACTGTGAATGTTATACTGCCTGATGGATCTGTGTCGTCTGCTGCACAATATGGGTCTATTTGTTTTGGTGATGTCACCCTTACTCATGCGCTCTACATACCTACTTTTCGATGCAATTTATTATCAAGCTCTAGATTGTTATCTGCCTTAAAATGTCTAGCCTTGTTTATTGAAAATTATTGCATTTTACAGATAATCAGTACGTGGTCTGTGATTGGCGTGGGTGAACAGCAAGGGGGGTCTATTGGCTTTGTTTGTTGGATACTTGCATCCGTCCTCATATCCTGCAGTCTATTCCGACAGTTGCTTCAGTTTCTTCTTCTAATTTATGGCATTAACATTTTTGTCATCCATCATCTACGGTGTTGTCTTCTATTCCTACTCTTGATTTTAGCACAAATAATACTACCATACCTTGCTCTGTATGTTATAGAGCAAAACAGACTAGACATAGTTTTCCATTGAGTTCTACAAATGCTACTGCATTATTTGAATTAGTACATTGTAATGTTTGGGGACCTTATCGAACACCATCCTCTAGTGGTGCATTTTACTTTTTGACTATCGTCGATGATTATTCCAGAGTTGTTTGGGTTTATTTATTAGTCTCTAAGTTTGAAGTAGTCTCTAGATTTTTAGAATTTAGTGCCTTGGTGAAGAACCAATGGGGTCGAACCATACAATGTGTTCGGCCTGATAATGGGACTGAATTTCTGATCTCATTTTGCTGCATCTAGGATCATCTTTGAGACATCTATGGTTGACAGACCGCAGCAAAATGGTCGATTTGAAAGAAAGCATCGCCATTTACTCAATGTGGTGCGCACTTTATGGTTCCATGCTAGTCTTCCTATTGAATTTTGGGGAGAATGTGTTCTTACTGCTGCTTACCTGATTAACCAAACACTGACACTGCATCTCAACGGTCACACTCCCTTTGAGTTGCTCTATGGGCAAGCTCCGAATTATTCATCATTAAGAGTTTTTGGATGCTTGTGTTTTGCTGCTCATGTTCCTAGATATCGTGACAAGTTTGCACCTCAAAGTCGGTGGTGTCTGTTCCTTGGTTATCCTGCCGGAAAGAAAGGTTATCGCCTTTTTTACTTAGAATCCCAAGTGATTTTTAACAGTCGGGATGCCGATTTCTTTGAAGGCAAGTTCCCGTACTCTGCAGCTCTGACATCTGCTTTATCCGATGAACCCGGTGGCACTACCACATCACCGTCGGATTCCTCCTCCTTCTTGCCGGAGATGCACAGAATTTCATTTCCGCCTTCCGCTGCTGATCCAATGTCGCCGGTCGTCGTTAGCCTTCCGTCGTCCACCGGTGGTCAGCTATTGCCGTCTACTGCCGACCAGTCTCCATCAGTCAACCCCGGTCAGTCAATACCAGTCAATGCCGGCCAGTCAACACCGACAGTCGCAGGTCAGTTACTATCGATCACCATCGGCCAATTACCACCGGCGTCCTCCAGTCATCCTCCACTGCCCAATGCTGGTACCTCTATGCCGGCCGCCGTTGGCCTACCTTCACCGTCCACTACAGGTAATTCTCCGCCAGTTGCCACCTATGCAACATCCTCGGTCTCTAATTTACTGGCTTCTCTGGTACCACACAGTTCCGCTGCTGAGTTTCCACCTACCAGACAGAGTGTTCGATCTCATCATCCGCCATCATACTTGGCAGATTACAATTGTGATGATTATGCTTGTGCTCTTACTACTGAAGACCCCTCCACTTCGACTACGTTCCCCCATGCGCCATCACTTTCCTCAGGTACTTACTGATTATGTAAATTGTGATAATTTTTCTAGTATGCATTATATATTTTTGGGTGTTGTAACATCTAGTGCAGATCCCATTACTTTCTCTGAGGCTTCCCGACATTCTCATTGGCGAGATGCTATGGCTGAGAAAATTACTGCACTGGAGCGCAATCAGACATGGACTTTGGCTTCTTTGCCTGTGCACAAGAAGGCAATTGGGTGCAAATGGGTATACTGGATGAAGTTTCATTCAGATGGTACTATTGAACGGCATAAGGTGCGCCTCGTGGTTTCAGGTTGAAGGAATTGATTACACTGAGACGTTTCCTCCGGTTGCAAAGATGAGTTCTGTTCGATTGTTTCTGTCTGTTGCAGTTATCCGTGGTTGGGAACTACATCATATGGATGTTTATAATGCCTTTCTACATGGTGATTTACATGAGGAAGTGTTCATGCGCCTTCCGCCTGGCTACACTGTTCCACCTGGTCAGGTTTGTCGCCTTCAGAAATCTCTTTATGGTCTTTGTCAGGCTTCTAGGAATCGGCCCAGACTTTACGGCCATTTGGTTTTGTTCAGAGTAAGGCAGATTACTCTTTATTTGTCTTTTCCCGTGGATCGAATTCTTTACATGTTCTGGTTTATGTGGATGATTTGGTTATTGCTGATAGTTCTTCTTCGCTCATCTCTGAGTTCAAGAAATACTTGGGTTCTTGCTTCCACATGAAGAACCTTGGTTTTCTTAAGTATTTTTTGGGTATAGAGATTGCTAGAAGACCGGAGGGGATGTTTCTCTCGTAAAGAAAATATGCTTTAGACATCTTATCTAATATAGGTTTATCTGCCTCTAAACCAATTGATTTTCCGATGGAGCAACAACATGATTTGGCATGTGCTAAAGGTCCAGCCTACCATGACCCGGAACAGTATCGACGCTTGGTTGGGCGTCTGATATACCTTACTATTACTCATCTTGAACTTAGTTATTCAGTTCATACTCTTGCGCAATTCATGAAGTCTCCTTGTGTTCCTCACTGGCAAGCTGCGGTTCGTGTGTTGCACTACCTGAAGAGTCATCCTAGTCAAGGTTTATTTCTTTCTTCTCGTGGTACTTTACAATTGACTGCATATTGTGATTCGGATTGGACTGCTTGCCCGATTACTAGGCGATCTCTATCTGGTTATTTTGTTATGATTGGTGATTCTCCGGTTTCCTGGAAAACTAAGAAGCAACATACTGTTTCTCGGTCTTCTGCTGAAGTGGAGTATCGTGCTATGGCAGTTACCTGCTATGAGTTGTTGTGGCTTAGGTCCTTACTGAAGGACTTAGGGGTTTCGCACTCCTCTCCTATGAAATTATTTTGTGACAGTCAATCCGCTCTTCACATAGCGGCCAATCCGGTTTTTCATGAACGTACAAAGCACATTGAAGTTGATTGTCATTTTGTCAGGGATCTTGTACAAACTGGCGCAATTGTTACTCAACATATCCGTATGACAGACCAACCTGCGTATTTGTTCACTAAAGCTCTCAGACGTAACCAGTTTCATTCCTTACTTGGCAAGTTAGGCATTTCTGATCCCCATGCTCCAACTTGAGGAGGAGTGTTAAGGAATTGGAATTATATTTGTATTTTTACCATAATTATAGATGTCATTGTATTCTATTACCTTTTCCTAACTTGTATAGGTATCATGTACTACTATATAATGTATCCTAAATTCATAAACAGAAACACAGATTATTACCCTTATTTTCTTCAAATTTCATATAACTTTTTTCGTCCGAGGTCATTTTAAGTGGAAGTTTTTGTGTGAGATATAATACTTAATTTTAAGTTGATTTTTTTTTCCTGTGAGGTAATTTTAAATAAAACTTTTCATGCAAGATAAAATACTCAATTTTAAGTGAACATTTTGTGCAAGGTACAATACTTTAAAATTTTAAGGAATAGTAATTAAAGTGGAATTTTTAATGCGAGTTACAATATTTACAAATCCCGGATTCAGTACTTTTATGTGAGACTTTTCATACAAGATAAAATACTTAACGATACTGGGAGCAGTGAAACTTGTAGTGCAAAGTGCGAAAAATGGGCAATTGTAGAACCAGAGATTTTTGAACATCTGCAACATGCTCACAAGATGCGGAGTTGAACCATAAAAAGTGATAGAATGATTTGCCGTGATTAATTGTATTATTGATATCTGAATATATAGAGAGTACAATAGAGGTATAATAAGGAAAGAATTCTAATCAGAATAAATCATAATCTAATCAGGAGCTTGATTTAGTCTAACACCCCCCCCCCTCAAGCGAAGCGTCGGATGCTCGCTGACGCACAGGTTGGACCTGAAGAGCTCGAACAGCGGACGAGAGAGCCCCTTGGTGAAAATGTCTGCAATCTGAAGAGAAGTCGGAACATGAGCAACACGCAGCTTTTCGGATGTCACCAACTCACGAACAAAATGGTAGTCGATGTCAATGTGCTTTGCCCGCTTGTGCGCCACTGGATTCTGAGCCAAGAAGATAGCACTACTATTCTCACATAACAACAGTGGAGAACCAGAAAGTGGAACCCGAAGATCACGAAGCAAATGAGTGAGCCAAACCACTTCTGAGGCAGTGTTGGCGAGAGCACGGTATTCAGACTCAGTGCTAGAGCGAGAAACAGTGGGTTGTTTCTTGGCACTCCAAGAAACCAGATTCCCACCAAGAAAAACCGCATAACCATAACTGGACCGACGAGTCTCCAGACAGCGAGCTCAATCAGTATCAGAGTATCCTAGCAAATCAAGAGTACTAGCAGAACAAAACCGGAGACCAAAATGAAGAGTGCCACGAACATACCGTAAAATCCGAGTCACAGCAGCAAAATGGTCATCTCTGGGATCCTGAAGATACTGACTCACCGTGTTGACCGAGAATGCCAAATCCGGGCGAGAGATGGTGAGATACTGGAGAGCACCAACAAGAGAACGATAAAGTGTAGAATCCCGAAATGGAGGACTGGTAGAGCTGTGAAGCTGAGAACCAGCAACAAATGGAGTAGAAACAGGTGCCGCGGCAGACATACCGGCCGGATTCAAAATATCCCAAGCATACTTTGCTTGGCCAAGCAGTAATCCTGAGGAGGTAGGTGAAACTTCAAGACCAAGAAAGTAATGAAGAGCACCGAGATCCTTGATCGCAAACTCTCTGTGTGTCTGATCAATGAACTGGCGAAGAAGAGTCGAGTCATTGCCTGTAAGAATGATAGCATCCACATACACAAGTAGGTACAGTAACGACGACCCTCTCGAAAGGACAAACAAAGAAGTATCAGCTGAGCTGTACCGAAAACCAAGCTGGGTCAGATAACTGCTGAAACGCTGAAACCAAGCCCGGGGAAACTGCTTAAGACCATAAATAGCCTTTCGCAAATGACAATCATAGTCTGGATGGACAGAATCCTGATAATCAACGTGCTGCTTCACGTAGACTGGAACATCAAGAACACCATTAAGGACAGCGTTCTTGACATCCAACTGATGAAGTGGCCAAGAACGCATGGTGGCTATGGCGAGAACCGTCCTAACAATGGAGGCTTTGGCCACAGGACTGAAAGTGTGGTCAAAATCAAAACCTGGAATCTGCGAGAAACCCTGCGCCACAAGTCTAGCTTTGTGACGCTCAATAGTGCCATCTAGTCGATACTTGAGCCTATAGACCCATTTGGAGCAAACAATGTTGACATTCGAAGGTCGAGGCACCAAATCCCAAGTGTGTTGACCACGAAGAGCGGCCATCTCATCATCCATTGCTGAAACCCAGGCTGGATCCTGAAGGGCAGAGCAATAATAAGTGGGCTCTGTCTGAGAGAGGAGTGCGGTGTGAGACCATGAGCAATAATATCCGAATAATCCTGGCACTGAATGGCATCAGTAGAAGACCGAGTGGCCATCCGATGAGTACGAAGCTAGGGCGGCAAAGCTGGAGGAGTCGAACTAGCTGATGACACCGAGGAAGATCGAGTTGCGCTGACCGGAGAGTGGCCGTCGGAAGTCGTCGGAGAAATGATAGCCGATAAAGGCTGAGATGGTGGCTGAGGAGTGATGGCCAGCGCCTGAGGTATGGTGGGCGTTGGCCGAGAAGCCGGGTCCAGGTCGGCCGTCCAGATGGAAGATGGTGGTGAAGGAGGGGCAGCTAGAACAGGCACAGACACAGGCGTGGTGGCCCCAATCGATGAAGTAACAGTTCCATCAAAAAATGATGAAATCTCCAGAACTGAAATCGAACGACTGTCCGTGGAAGATGAGACATAAGGGAAGAAAGTTTCATCAAAACGAACGTGGCGAGAGATATAGATGCACCCAGAAGTCTGGTCGAGACACTGGAAGCCCTTGTGACGAGGGCTATAGCCAATAAAAACACAGGGAATGGATCGGGGTGCAAAATTATCAGTAGCAGTGGCACGCAGACATGGAAATGCACGGCAACCAAACGGGTGAAAGAGGGTATAGTCAGGCACATGACCAAAAACAACCTCAAAAGGTGATTTGCCACTCATAACTGAACTAGGCAGACGGTTAATAATGTAAACCGCAGAGGAGAAAGCTTCCACCCAATAACAGTGCAGCATAGAAGAGTGAAAAAGTATGGCAAGACCAGTCTCTGTGATGTGATGATGCTTCCGCTCGGCCCGGCCATTCTGAGCAGGTATATAAGGCGAGGACATCTGATGATAAATGCCACATGATATGAGATGAGCATGAAGTTGGTTATTAGTAAACTCGGTGCCACCATCGGTCTGAAAATTTTTAACCCTAGCAGAAAACTGATTCTCAATAAAGGTGTCATAGAAATCCGACTTATACCGCATTGGAAGATACCATGTGAATCGCGAGAAATCATCAATGAAAATGGCATAATAAGAGAAACCACCGACAGATAAAATAGGAGCTGGTCCCCACAAATCACAATGTACTTTATCCAATAAACCAGTAGTGTGCTTGTCACTAGTGGAAAAGGGCAAGCGGCTACTCTTGGCCATCTGACAAGGAGAGCAACTGACAGATGCAGGCATAGCAGAAGTGACAGAAATAAGACCCCGTCGATTCAATAACTGAACAGTATCATGAGACACATGACTGAGGCGAGAGTGCCACTTCTCAAAAGAAGCATGAAGCTTTGTAGAGCGTAGTCCGCCTAAAAAACTAGAATCACCAGTCTCAAGAAAATAAAGACCAGACCTATGACAGCCTGTACAAATTATCGTCCATGTAATCTTGTGCTCAATGGAAAATGCATCGGCATCAAATATAACATGGACAGGTAGATCACGAGTAAGCTTACTAATGGACAATAAACTTCTAGTAATCTTAGGTACCACAAGGACATCATTAACAGAGAACCCAGATAAATGATATTGGCCGATGTGAGAAATAGATAATGATTCACCATTTCCAACAAGAATAGAATCAGAACCACGATAACGTTGTACGTGATCAAGATGACTGGTGTGAGCAGTGATATGAGATGTAGCACCTGAATCAACGATCCACTATTCGACGAAGAATGACGGTTGGGACCATTCAAACTGGCCTGAAACAATAACTTGTCCACAACCCAATTAGTGGAGAAATATTCCCGAGATGTAGAACCCAAATAAACCATAGAAAAATCCCAAGAATTGCACAGAAATTGACTGGGTGCTGATTAGAATATGAAAAACTAGTGATAAAGGACCTCAACTCGCGATAAGCAGCATCAACTCGCGATAAACATCATTAACTTGCGATAAACAGCATTAACTCACGATAAACAGCATTAACTCACGATAAAATGAATGACGCGAGAAATCCAAAAGTTTTGAGAGTCAAAGCACGCGTGACTTCACGTGCTGGAATGACGAAACGCGCTAGAATCTCCTTCGCACGCGTTTTCACGCGCGTGACTTTCAAGCGGGCGCGTGGATCTCGCCACCAGAAAAATGGTGATAATTACCGCCGGAAACTCGCTGCTGGAAGCACGAAGCCCATCACCGAAGATGGAGAGAAGAGCTTCGACGATCACTGTGAAGAATTGCTTCGCCGATCGCCGTGAAGAATGGCTTCACCGATCGCCGTGAAGAATGGCTTCGCCGATCGCCGTGAAGAATGGCTTCGCCACTCGACTCTGGGAGAAGCCTCTGGACGATGACGATGCCTCTGGAAGAACTCCGATGCCGATGAACCCGTTGGTACTCCAGTGGGCAGAAAAAGTCCGCCGGAATTTGACCGGGAACTGCCGCCGAGATTTGACCGGAAACTTCCGCTGGAAAAAAAAAGAGGTGCTGAACAGTAAATTAAAATTTAGGGCGTAGGATCAGAACTTGCTCTGATACCATGATAGAATGATTTGCCGTGATTAATTGTATTATTGGTATCTGAATATATAGAGAGTACAATAGAGGTATAATAAGGAAAGAATTCTAATCAGAATAAATCATAATCTAATCGAGAGTCTGATTTAGTCTAACAAAAAGGATTCCTTAATGGAAAATGCATAGTTTTTCCAAAGGTTTATGATGTGCGCCGTATTGCATGAGGTACCCAATGCTTTTCATAAAACTTTTACGATGTTTTACCTGGTTGATTGCTAGCTTTAGTTAGGTTTACACAACAAAGGGCTTAGATGACCATTATTGATTTTCTTGTCTAAATCCCATATTTTGTAGACTTAATTGAACGTAATGGACACTTTATATTCATGGGCATGTAGATCTTCATTTGTGATTTACTAGTAGGTTGCTTGTGAATATTTTTGCATCCTTTTGCAGAACGCCATTCGCAAGAATAATAGAAGATATTTGAGGGCTATTTGCAAGAATTGTAGTACATAAGAAGGTCACAAACTTAAAGTATGGTAGTAGATGTAATTGAGCCGGGAAAGGTTGGAGATGAAGTTCAAAGAGGTGGAGAACAGAAGATGGCATCAACCAGCTGGATCAGCCGGCCAGCCGACCGACTGCCAGAAAGCTAGAACAAGCCAGCCATGCCTAGCATGGCCCGTTCCAGCAATACAAGCCATGCCACAGCACCTCAGCATAAGTTGTGTGTATATGTTCTTCCTGTGTCCCCATGTCTCAAAACTCACTCAAAAAATAGCTAAGTATGGGCGCAAACCGTGCCATATCACATGGTCTGTGTCGTTTCAAGTCCCAAATGCGAAGACCAGCCCACAAGGGTGTGAAGGATGACACGGCCCCCGCTGTTTTACTGAGTAAGGAGTGCCCCCAACAAATGACCTACACCAAACGAAATGGGGCACGCGACCAAATGAAATTAATGGGCACGGACCATGCCATTTCACACGGTCTGTGTTGTTTCAAGTCTTAAATGTAAAGACTAGCACATGGAGTGTGAAGGATGACACGACATGTGTTGTTTTATTTAGAGAGGAGTGCCTCCAGCCAGCGGCCTGGACCAAACGACACGAGGTGCCCGATCTGGTCGGGTGACACGGTCTGTGCCACCATGAAGCAAACGTCATGTGCCAGACCGTGCGGCCAAGGCTAGCACGAAGGCAACACGGCTGGCACGGACCATGCCGCTCCCCACTAGCCGTGTCAATTGTAGCTTCTAGGATTTCTAGACCTATTGTGGGCATATTTCAAGGCCCAGTTCCCTACTATTGTACATGTGAACCTATCTCTACTAGGGTTTAAGTTTATGCTCATTGTTAGACTTCAACAATAGGGTGGAGAGAGAAAGAAGCTCTTCCTTCTCTCTATAATCTTTTCATTTCTTTTCTTTATATTTCCATTGCCCTAAGGTATGGAGTCCAATGAAATACTTGGTTTCCATTCTTAGAGAGTAGTTAATTTTCTTTGGGTTGTATTTGTATTACTGAATTGATTTTGGCTTTTTGAGATTTATAGATTCTCCTATCTTTACGTCCTATGAATATTTGTGCTTGATTTATACTTCCCACTCTTGAGATTTATGCTATGCCATCATTTTGATGCATTCATACGTGTATGGTAGTGTAATATTGTGCTAGGCTATATTGATATCTTGGGATTTTTGGATTGTGGAGTATATTCAAGAACACCGGGGAGATGAGTGCATTCATGTTACCTCAAGAGAATATCTTTCTATTTGTTAAACCATAATTGTAATTGGCAGGTTGTGTGAGAAATCACATTTCAGATGGTCGATTTGGCAAATCCTGACAAGGGAAAACCCTTAGCTTACCCTGATAGATGAGCATCATTGTTTATAGCAACTAGAGTTGTGCCGACTCTAGAGTCATCACAAGTTATCATTTCCTTTTCCTCTCCAGGCCTAGCAATTTATTTCCATAGTGGAGTTTCAGGGATGTAATACCTTCACTTTCATAACTAACGATTGCGACCTACGCTAGGTGTTTCCCTTTTAGGTGGGCTTTGTTCCTCTAAGCGGGGGGCGCATTAGCATTGGGAGTGAGATGACGAGGATGGTCTACAGTGTTCTAAGATTATAGTCCATTCCTAATTATGGAGACGGTGAGATAAGCATGTATTGGTGGTAAGCACCTCGTGTAACAGACGAAGGGAAATACCTGACTATCTCCACATTATGTGACGTAGGCATAAGACAGGTTTATATGTTTGTATGTAAATAAGCGAGTATAAGACTCATTGATCAGTCATATTATGCAAATAACCCCAAGTGCTAGTCAATATAGTTTAATCTCGTGTAATATCACATGCTTGTAGTTATTTTATGAAAAACACCATATTGCCTGTGTTGAAATATTTAGATATTCCTAACACACGGGCTGATTGACAGCCCGTACGTGGTTGTGTGCAATTAACTTTTGAATATCTAGCATCTCTGTGGACAAACCCGGTCTTGCCACTATGTACCCTGCAGGGGTAACTTTGAAGTAAATTTAAGAGAATAATATAAATTTTATCTTTGACTCTTTTGAATGTCCTCCGCTCGGGTTAATTTAGTTGACCTCACGTGGAACATTTTAATGACCCTGGGTGGAGGCGGGTCAGTTTAAAAACATAAATAAGTGTTGAAATTAACCTCTTCCCCACTACTATGTAAGCATCTCCCTCTATATGCATCTCACTAAAAGTTAACATGGATCTAACACTTCAAAATTACAATCAGTTCATTTCTCGATATGGTCAAACAAGCCTTCCAAATTGACACTCACTGTTCTTAATTGACACACATATATTGATATTAGGAGCTATTCGGGTAGGACCCGAACCATTGTTTTAATCAACAACGGCCTCAGAAGTCCTCCATTATCCTTTACAGTCACACCCATGATTTTCCCGCCAGAGGTGGAGGCAGCCCTGGGCAAGCCAATGCAACTGTCTTGCCATTTTCTTTAAAAAATCATTTTTTTAAAAATAGTTTAGTTACTCAAAAAAAATTAATTAGTTCCCTACCATAATTTTCATTTTAAACTTACCGTAATCTTATCTCACTTTTACTATATTTTATCAAATTTTAACATTATATTTGTTTAATATTAAATGTTTTCTGGAAAATAAAAATTTCTGGATCTGCCCCTGGTTCGCAGCATCTCCATTGGCTTCCGGGGGAGGTGTCGTGTTGGGGAAAACATGGATCTCAGGTGCGGCTTGTGATATTGGATTAGCCTCCGTCACTGCACCCCTAGTAATGTGCACAACAATTGCCGACGGTTCAGTTGAATGCACTCGGCACAAAGCTTCCAATAAAAATCTACTAAAACATAAGAAATTATGTGAACAGCCAGCAATATATACTTTAGTACATATCAGCTATGCAGAAGACAAATTTACCAACTAGGGCATGAAAATGTTTATTACTTCTGTGTTACTACTTTGGAATGCTCAACAATTCGAAAAATAAAATGAAATCAGATTTATTTGCTGATTGATAAATCTCAGAGAGAGAGGAAGTTTATTAGAAACATACGAGCAAGTTTTGGGCAATATTTATATACCATTGTTCATATTAAAAAAATATCAATTACAAAGAGGGAGTGTAAGGATAGAAGATATTTGATTGATATTTGATTGATATTTGATTGATTCTGATTAGTGTTAGTGATAAGATCATAGTTGTCATTGTGATAAGATCATAGTTGTACATTCCTTTTATACACCTCATTGTACTCTATATATTGAGATTAATACAGAGGCTAAATCATTAAGCCTTTCACATTTTCATGGTATCAGAGCATTGATCCATCTCTCCTCTTCTGTTTTTTGCAGCACTACTGCTGCTACACCTTTTCTTTTCATTTCGCAGCACTACCTCCCCATCACCATGTCAACTTCCAAGCTTGCTGTTTCTGATGAAAAGCTACCATATAATACCCTAATCCACATGCTCAACATCAAACTATCATCTGGGAATTTCATGCTTTGGAAAACCTAGGTTCGCCACATACTCAGATCACAGAATATCTTCCGTTTTTTGGACGGATCCCATCCATGTCCGCCCGTGCCATCACCACCTTCTTCTGCCGCCTCTTCGTCACCAGGTGATGCCGCTGAAAAGGCAACCTATGATACTGCCGTTACTGCCCGTGAATCATGGATCAACGAAGACCAGAAGCTTTGCGGTCTTCTTTTCTCGTCTTTTTCCGAGGAAGCCATGGCGGAGGTCCTCGGCTGTGAAACTTCCCAGCAAATTTGGGATACTGTTTCTGCAATATATCAGAACAAGAGCAAGTCCAGCATTCTCAAGCTTCGTGTTCAAGTACTTAATCTCCGCCGCACCGGCTCGGTGCACGACCTGCATCTCAAGTTCAAGGCCATCTTCGACCAACTCGCCGCCATGGATGCTGCCCCTTCCAATGATGATCAGGTGTTGTGGTTCGTCACTGCTCTCAGCCCAAAATACAGAGATTTCAGCGCCCCATTATGAATCTTTCGCCGATGCCGAATTACGTCGACATTGTTGCTCGGGCCGAAAACCATGAAGTTTTTCTCTCCACTCTCTAGGAGATGGAAAAAATAGTGTTCAGACTCAATCTGCAGCCCAGTCCACCATTTTTCTGGCGGCCGATCGTCCAGCAGGTGGCCGCGCGTGGGATCACGCGCCGGCACGTGGTGGCCGCGCGTCTGGCACACGCGCCGCCTGTGGAGGCCGTTTCAGTGGCCGTGGACGTGGTGGACGCTCTAGTGGTGATCGTGGACGTGGTGGAGGTCTGGTCTGTCAGTGGTGCAGGAAACCAGGCCATTCAACAAATTTGTGCTATCGTTTGGTTCCTCGTCCTGTGGAATCTACTCAGCTTGCCGAGTCCTCATTCCAACTTGAACCAGCTGCTCGTGCCTCTGATTGGTACATCGACTCAGGTGCGACCAGTCATATGGCATTTTCCTCCTCTGTTTTAGAAAGTGTCACTCCTTATACTGGTAATTCTCAAGTTCTTGTTGGAAACGGCTCTCATATTTCTATTACACATCATGGTGATTATAGGCTTACATCGTCTTTGCGATTAACTGATGTGCTCGTTGTGCCCCATATTACCAAAAATTTACTGTCTATTAGCAAGTTAACCCGTGATCTTGGTGTTCTGATCATTTTTGATGACAAATCCTTTATTATTCAGAACAAGGTAACCAGGTCAGTCGTGGGAAGGGGTCGCAGTGAGAATGGGCTCTACGTGCTGGATCGTAGAGAGGCAGCATTGATTACTTTTATTCAGAATACTAAAAGTCGGGCATCTTTTGAATTGTGGCATGCCCGCCTCGGACATGTGTCCCATAATATTATTTCTCTTTTAGATAAAGCTGGGGTATTATCTGTTTCTTCTGTGTTGCCTACTCCCCACATGTGTCCCATAATATTATTTCTCTTTTAGATAAAGCTCTGCATGTGCTTGATTTAGTCCACTGTGACTTATGAGGACCTTCTCCTGTATTGTCTGGAAACGGTTTTGCCTATTATGCCATATTTGTTGATGATCACTCGCGTTTTACCTGGTTTTACCCTCTCCGCTGCAAATCAGATTTTGTGGAAATCTATCTCCAGTTTGAGGCATTCGTAGAGAATTAACTCTCTGCCTGCATTAAGGTCTTTCAAAGCGATAGGGGAATGGAATTTATTAAGGTCATTTTGCTAAAAAGGGAATTCATCATCAAATCTCTTGTCCACATACACCTCAGCAGAACGGACGGGCCGAACGTAAACATCGACATGTCACTGAGATGGGGCTTACTATGCTATTCCATTCCCATTTACCACTATCTTATTGGGATGACGCTTTTGGAGCAGCAGTTCATACTATCAATCGACTGCCAACACCAGTCCTCGATGGGGCATCTCCGTATGAACTACTATATGATCGCAAACCAGTATACTCCAACTTTCACCCTTTTGGCTGCAGAGTTTATCCTTTTGTCCGTCCCTATGCAGAGCACGAGCTTTCTCCCCGAAGCATCCCTTGTGTTTTCATTGGCTACAGCTCTCAATACAAAGGTTTCCGGTGCCTGGATCAAGCCACCAGACGTGTCTACATCACTCGCCATGCTAGGTTTGATGAGACTTGCTTCCCTCTTGCTCCAGCCAATCGTTCAGAATCATCTTTTTCTTCGTTAGATGTTTCTGCTTTTGTTGATGCTGACTTACCAGTTGTTCAGCCTGTGGTTTCTCCAGCAGAGCAGACTGTGCCTCCTCCTCCTTGTTTGCTGTGCTCTCCTGGTTCGATAACTGTCCCGCCTCCAGCACCGGTTTCGAACACCATTTTGGATACTCCGCCTCCGTCTCCTACCACTCCGATGTTCTCTAGTTCATCGTCGTCTGACTCTGATTCTGATGATCTGCAGTCTGCACGAATGCATCATATAGTCACTCGCCATCAAGATGGTACTCGTCGAACCAAAGATCTGCCTCCAGATTTTGTTGCCACCGGTCTCCTTTCGGTCTTGCTTGCCCAAACAGAGCCTCGCGACTATCGAGCTGCACTTCGTAATCTACAATGGGTTACTGCCATGAATGAGGAAATTTCTGCCCTTCATTAGCAAAATACATGGGAGTTAGTTCCTCGTCCACCCAGTGTCAATATTGTTGGATCAAAATGGGTGTTCTGTCTGAAGTACCGGCCTGACGGTACTGTTAATCGTCATAAAGCCCACCTTGTTGCTAAGGGATATTCGCAGGTTCCTGGATTCGATTTTGAGCACACCTTCAGTCCTATGATCAAGGCCGCATCAGTTCGCACCATCCTTGCCATTGCTACCATGCGCAGATGGCCTCTTCATCAGCTTGACGTTAAAAATGCCTTCCTAAATGGTGTTCTTGATACGCCAGTTTACATGGCTCAACCTGTTGGCTACAAAGATCCAACTCGTCCTGATTATGTTTGCCGCTTGCGAAAGGCCATCTATGGCCTCAAACAGGCTCCTCGTGCATGGTTTCAGCGCTTCAGTACCTATCTCTGCACTCTTGGTTTTCGGTGTAGTTCTGCTGACACGTCATTATTTGTCTACTCCCAGGGTACCACCTTGCTTTACCTTCTGCTCTACGTTGATGATATCATCCTCACAGGCAATGATCCATCTCTCATCAGCCAGTTCATTGCCCGCACTGATCGGGAGTTTTCCATCAAGGATTTGGGCCATGCTCACCATTTCCTTGGCTTAGAGGTTTCTTCGTCCCGGTCTGGCTTGTTCTTAAGTCAGGCCAAGTATGCTCGGGATATCCTGCGTCGAGCTGGTATGACTGATGCTGCTGCAGTTTTCACCCCTTTTCTGCCACAGTCTCAGCTTCATAGCAGTACCAGTGGGAAGTTTGCCAATCCCACCTTATACCGCTCGCTCGTCGGTGCTCTTCAGTACCTAACCATCACTCGTCCTGATCTGACTTTTGCAGTTAATTCAGTTAGTCAGTTTCTTCAAGATCCCTGGGACGATCACTTTGCTGCTGTGATTCGCATCCTTCGTTATGTTCGTGGAACTATGCATCTTGGTCTCTCTTTCAGCTCTGTGTCATCTACTGAGGTGATGGGGTATTCAGACGTTGATTGGGCACGTTGCCTCGAGACTCGGCGTTCTACCTATGGTTATGCAGTGTTTCTTGGTGGGAACCTTGTATCCTGGAGCGCCAAGAAACAACCTACAGTCTCACGATCCAGTTCTGAATCGGAATATCGTGCCTTGGCCAACACCGCTGCAGAGGTTGTCTGGCTGACTCATCTACTGCGTGATCTCCATTTTCCGTTGTCTCGTGCGCCTCTTTTGTTATGTGACAACAATAATGCAATCTTTCTGGCTCAAAACCCTGTTGCTCACAAACGGGCGAAGCACATTGACATTGACTACCACTTTGTTCGGGAACTCGTTGCATCTGGAAAGCTTCGGGTTAGTCATGTGCCTACTTCGTTTCAGGTTGCTGATATCTTCACTAAAGGTCTCTCTCGATCGTTATTCGAGTTTTTCAGATCCAAGCTTGCTGTCTCGGTTCATCCGACGCTTCGCTTGAGGGGGGGTGTAAGGATAGAAGATATTTGCTTGATATTTGATTGATTCTGATTAGTGTTAGTGATAAGATCATAGTTGTCATTGTGATAAGATCATAGTTGTACATTCCTTTTATATACCTCATTGCACTCTATATATTGAGATTAATACAGAGGCTAAATCATTAAGCCTTTCACATTTTCAGGGAGGCTATAAGGAATGCCCTAAGTATCCCAATAGTATGACAAAAGAAAGTTTTGGCATACCCTGAATTTTGGGGTGAGAGTCATACATGTGCGAGCTTTGGCCAAAAAGCGTGCATATATGGAACAAAGAGTATATAAGAAAAATATATGTTTAGGACACCATAATGAAATGTGTTTAGCTGCAAGGCAATTTCTAAACCAGAAAACGAAAATCTTTGCAACTTATTATCCAAATACTATCAATGATAACTACTAAATGAGAAAATAGGTAAATGGAAGATAATTAGCAAGTCAATGAGCATGTTAATATTAGAATTGAAGGTAAAGAAAAAAGAGAATGTAGACATCGCAAAAAATGGATAACTACAAGGTAAGAGGCCTACTTGAATTGGACTGGCAGCCATAAGCAAACTAGCAACTCCCCTGCTACTTACTCGACGATCAGGACGAGCTAATGCTACGCTTAATCCACCAGTCTATGACAGAATCTCAAAACGCCGCTACATTATAAGGACATGCATGTGTTAAAGATGTCGGGAAAAAAAATCTCATTTCGTGGAGGATCTATCCATTTTAATCAAGACATTCAAAACAAGGCACATAAAGGTGGCAATCTAAACTCAAATTTTAAAAAATCCAAAATGGTAATTCCTGTTAAGTTAAAGAGAGCACTTTACATCTAAAAATGAGACAACAGTTTTCCTTTTATGGATGAGGATCAGAACCTGAGTGAAAGGCCTATTCAAACTCCATTAATTATAAAATTAACTAATAAAGCAGACAACTTTTCGCACACTTGGCCATTTAAGGAAAATGGAAGGTAGAAAGGATGAACAAAAAGTGCAATTTTATTAGTGTGTCTGAGGAAATCATAATCATAAAGGAGCCCCCACAAAGAATTGCAAAAATAAACTTATGCCGGAGCTGGGAAAAAATGAAATAGAATGTTGCACAGGAAATTAGAGGGAAAATATTTTTAATCAACGTTAGCGAGATAGATAATTTCACAAAAGTCTATTATGGTTTTGTAGATTATACTACATTAAAATGGATTTAAAAAAAACTTGGGGAGCCACAGTTAGGGGCTGCTACCACCCTTCTTGATATAGTAAGTTGTACTACAGTACATTAATAGGCTGGGTTTAAAGTCAGAAAATGCAAAACTGGTTGCTCTCACAACCAATGAGCCAATGGTGAAACAAGATTGCCTCAAGACACACAGTACGCTCAATCATCCATGGCTACTAAATGCTAATAGATGTACATTGCGCAACTCTTGATGAACAGATAATCTTCGTTCAGCTTGCCTTATTAATCACCGACAAAGTAATCGATGTCGAATTCAGGATGAAATGAAGAGGCCACTTTCAGGACGTTCCTCAATGTTGCTAGGCGGCTTATTAGAGCTATCTGAAACATCGTTGTCACTTTTCTCCATCTCTTCATCAATCATAATTTCGTGCAGACGGTAATTTAAACTGCAAAAGGCTTTCTAATCTCTGTACATGTTATCTTCTCCATCAAGTTTCTTCTTACATGAATAACAGAAGCTCAATAAGTGATAGGAAGGATAAAATGTAGGAGCTTTGAAGCACTCCGTGGTATGAGCTGATGCAGGTTCATCTTTGTCATTCTTGTCAAATTTGAAGGAAAGTTTTAAAATTATTTTAAAATACGGGAAAATTTCATACAACTGCCTAAATACATTCAAATGGAAAACATAAATTTAAAAAATCATAAATAGAAACAAGAAAGGTTAGTGATGCAAGAGTAGATGCTAAATTTCTTTATTGCAGTAATATAAGATAAATTATATGTTCTCCCTTTGCACGCGTGGTGCACATGATGCACGAATGATGGTTTGAAGTGTGACAGAAAATGGAAATCAAGTATGTAGGACTTGAAGTTAACGATTGTCTTGTTTGAAATTATTAGACACAAACGTCCTTTCTAAAAAAAACCTTTCCACGGGAAGAAATCTCATAATGATAATTAAACAAAAGCCTCTATGGTTAAGCACATAACTAGCACAAAATCTCAAGGTAAACACGAAAAGCTTGCTAGCATACTTAATCAACAAAGATGCAAAAGCAGAGAAAAGATGAGGGATTAATGATCTTGTCGCATTGGTCAACAGGCCCCCAGATGATCCCAATTGGGGGAGAGGACACAGAGCCCTTGAGATCCCTCCTGATCCCAGTTATAGATTTTTCATGCACAGTAACACCAATGAAAACAAAATTAGCATCATATAGTGAAAAAACATTTTTCACAATAAGCAAAACAAAAGAGGCCTATAAACAAATTTACTACCTCTCCAGCATACACATTCACCACATGCGGTGTAAAATCTCCGCCTGCGGTGCTAGAAAATATTTCACATGTGCATATAAACAACAAAACCATTACTGGATTAGCCCGGTGGTAAAATAACTACCAGTAAATTTTCCAATTGAATAACCATAAATGAGTATTAAATTGAATAACAAATAAATCAGCCCAATTTTTGCACATATTTTGAACCTAATTTTAGGGAAGCGGAAGGGTTGAATAAACCCCCACCATAAAAACCAACCCTAGATGTTAAGGAAAATCTTATTTTTTTTCTTCAAAACACTGAACAATTATACAACACCCTGTGTGTTAAACACAATGTACAAGACCTTGAGCATAGTTTATTTCCACTTCCAAACCTCTTATTTGTCCTTGAATCCACAACCTATTTTTAGCTTGACTACTTATTGTGAAGGTGAACCGTAGTTTACAAGGGTGCATTCGACATCTCTTGTAAACTTCACTAATACCCGCTTTAGTTGAACAATGCCTAAAGACATCCCATTAATGACATTATGCACGAAGAATCAATAAGATTGGTAAAACTTATAAACATTAAGTCAAATGTCTAAGAATTTAATAAATATATGCATTTACTAAGATTAATCAAGAAATTTCAACATTCAATGATTACCCCTACTTGCTACCTCAGGATAAACATGACAAAGAATTCAACATCATCACATTCATCATGAAATTATAGCATCATCAATCCAATTAAAACTTCTAACACATGATCTTGGATTCCATTTCAAAAGAGAAGAAATTAGATACTTTCATGAACTCCTAACAAGTTATCATACAAACATTTCATATCCTCAAACTTCAAATCACATAAATGACATCAACAACCATATTTAAATCTTTTGAAATGCATAATAGTAAAGTAATTTAATAGAGAATTAGGGTTCCCAAGAAAGGGGCTAGGAAGCATAGACCAACTGCTCACGACACTAAATTTAGCTACACAAGTCATATTACAAATCACAAGCATAACCATCCAAAAGAAAGACGAATTTTTTTAAGAACTAGGGTTTGGAGTTGGGATAATTTGGAAAAAGGCAAGGGAAGAAGATAGATAATTAATGGTCCTAAAAATGAAGAAAAAAAAAAGGAGACTAGTGTGCGGGTGGCGTCTTCGCGGGTTGCGGTATATGTCACGGCCCGCGAATCATCTTATGCCCCGCTTCTACCAAGTTTTCAGATAATCGGCTTTCTTTGAAAAGTCTTCTCACCTCGCACTCTTCAAATAGAATTCTTATAATAATCTTCAAAACACTTCATAAATTAAATAATTAGGATATAAACATGTGATATCATCCTAACCCTCTAATTGATAAAATGTCAATTTTCTTCCAATTAAGTCCCTGATCTATTACTAAATTAGACATCGAATGTGTTAAAGATTGGATATAAGTTGAGCACATTAGCAATGGTGGGACCTATCAAGGTACTGGTATAAGGACTTGTCCTCCAGACATAGATACTTTTTCATGTTCTTGCTCGTGGTTTCAAAAATAAACAAAAAATGAAAAATCCCATTAAAACAGCCTTATGCAAGTGCTTAAATAATCATAAGCACCAGTATAATCTCCATAGGCACCGGTACAAATATCGATGCTCCATACTTAGAAACCTTTTCAATCTCTTCCTCTTTGGTAAATAAAAAAAAATGCACCTCATTTAAAGAAGCTGCACACAACTGCTTTTGTAATGATAGGCACCGGTGTAACATCCATAGGCACTATTAAAATAACCGGTGCTCCGTACTTTTAAAAAATTTTAACTCTTTCCTCCCTGAATAACTGCTTTATTTATTATAGGCACCAAAATTAGATTACCAGTATGTTTCCACTGCTCCACAATAGGAAACATTCATACCCTAAAAGAGCACCATATGAACAACATAGGCACTAGTATACTTACCTTCTTACCAGTGTTGACTTTGGGGGGTATAAAACAAAAAACTATTTGTCTTCCTCATTCAAACCGTCTGCCAAAACTTCTTCTTCTTCTCCCATTCATCCTAGGATCCTCTCCACCATTAATCCTCCACTAATCCATTCTCTCTACACTCCGTAATGTCTCCTTTATATACCATTACTCTTCCATCTCACGTCCACCCTATAAAATAATCCAAAATACCCCAAAAGTGAAACTTCAAAGCCAACTATAGAAGAAGAGTCTGTAACTTAAGAGTTATCCTTTGATCTTCTCATCCATCAACAGTATGTTATTCATTTGGCCGGTTATCTTTGTTTCTATTATATTTTGTCATTCAAATTTAGTGAAATTTGTATGCAAACCACGTGTTTGATGAAATGCCTCAAAGAATCTATATCAATGTTTAGTTGTTACAAGTTTCCCCAGTAGAATAACCCTTGCCATGTTGTTCGTGGTCTATGAAGGGGGCTAGTGTTGAACTTTAATGAATATGCATATTATCTTGTGTTTTTTTTAAAATGTTAAATAGGTTGTGTTGTTTCTTGGCCGAAATTGATTAAATGGTTTCATTTAGTTGTTTGTTGAATGGATTAAGGGGTTTCATGTACTTGTTTGTGTTGTCATCCATATCATGTTAGTGTGGTTTTTCATGGAAATAAGTTGGTTGCTTGATTGTTGATTGGGTTTGACCAAATATTAGAATGGTTAGATTGCCATTTGGTTTGGTGTTCCATGAGGTTTCATGGTTTGTTGAATGGTTTGTAAAATGTCTCATGGGGTTTCATGGCTTGTCGTATAATTCACACACAAATGTTGACAAGTTCGAGATTGCCACTTGGTACAGGACGCGTGGAAAAGCCACATGCCAGTGGTTCATGCTTGCAAAAGAAAGAGATCCCATCCAGGTTGCGTTTGAGTGTCATGATGGACAAATGATGTGCACAAGAAATTGGATATCTTGGATGGCGTATTGCAATTACGCATTCTGGAGGCGCATCAAGTTTAGGACCTAGAAAAACTTCCAAGAAATCCCAAACGACATCAAGGAAGAGGCATGGAAAGACATTACGGTAAATTCCTACTTTTTAATACTATATAATTTACATGTGTGTTCCATAGATTTATAATTTATACCCAAGTAGTCTTATCTTCCAAAATATTTTATGTTTCCTTGCAGACTAGTTTCAAATTATAATGGAATCTGACAAAAGATCAATGGAAGGCAGTCTAGAAGGACATGTTCAAAATTTTGTGCAATGCCCATCGCAACTCAAAAACAAAGACGACAAACTAATACTTACATGACGTGAAGAGCGGGAAAAAATAAAATAAACGGTTAGACTGTGGGAATGCTACAAGTGCATCGATGAAGATGAATGGAAGTTGTTTGAGCGAACCCAAAAAATTGAAGACTTCATGGTAAGTATATCTCAAATTAATTAACAAAGTTTTATTAAACTAACAAATTACTAATTCACTGAGTTATTGACTTACTTAACATACTCCTTCTATCCCACTTTATTTTGCGTATTAACTTTTTCTTTAGTCTTCAGTGAGTATGTTTGACCATAAATATCTCTAGTTACCTATAATAATATCGTATAAGATATTTATTTATAGAAAATAGATGTTTAGATGAATTTAACAATATCTCACATGATAGTTTTATTATATATAGATTAATTTTATATTTACGGTCGAAGTTTACAAAGTTTGACTCACAAAAAACAATTATTGAGGGAGTATTAATGTATCAGAAAATAATTTGTTAAGGAATATTACTATTACTGGTAATTGTAATTAGATTATATTTCCTTTTCCTACACTGTATAGGTATTTTGTACTCCTATATAATGGACAGTGAGGTCATAAATAAAACAAAGATCATTAGTTTTATTTCCTACATGGTATCAGAGCCTAAAATCTTGAAACCTAAGAACCTAAATTTTCCATCTTAAATTTCCTCGTAAATATTGTTGCCATCGTCCGTGTGTGACCTTCACGTGCAGCCGATCCGAGCATCCTTTCAGGTTAAAAAAAAGTTGTTCAGCTATCATGATGATACCAGCCGTGCCCATCACCTGTCATCCGCCGATCGTCTGTCGCCACCTGCTGTCACATGTTCTCGATTTTTCGATGAAGTGGTAGCCGCTAGTCCTTGGCGGCCATCTTTCTCTCCGTACGGTAGTCTGGTGTCTCAATGTCGCCTGTGTCTCCTCCGTTCTCCAGCCAGGTCCAAGTGCCCGACTGAATTCCAGATCTCCTGGCCAAGTTTCATATTCTAGTGCCGGCCAGATTCCAGAGGAGAAAGACACGAGTGAGATTCACTCGTGCGCCAACAACCTTCCGAATCACGTGCATACACGCACATTTGACGCTAATCACGCCTTTCTCCCAGAGCGCGTGTGATCACGCACTTTTGACACAAAGTACGCCCCCTTTCCTAACGTGCATGTGATCACATGCCTGATTCCCTTTAGTTACTATTATACCGCTGGTTGCTCTCCCTTTTGTTGATGTTTAGCCGTTATTTTTCTTATCTGTTGCTGTTTATTTATTACATAAGATAAACTATTATGTCTCTATTCATCGGTGTAGTGGCATTGCCGCAAGGATTGCGGTGGCTACCTCCTCTGGCTTACCTACACGATCTGATTTCGGTCCTACTCTGTCTGACGACCAATGGAGTACGACCATACATTTATTTAATCGATTTTATTCGTTATCTGACCATTGGTCAGGTAAGTCTACTTTACCCTGGATTATTAATTTGGTAGCCTCATATCACATGACTGGTGACAAGGATTCTCTTACTGCTATTACTACTGCAACCAATTCTATGAATGTTATACTGCCTGATGGATCTCTGTCATCTGCTACACAATATGGGTCTATTTGTTTTGGTGATGTCACCCTTACTCATGTGCTCTACATACCAACTTTGCGATGCAATTTATTACCATGCTCTATATTGTTATCTTCCTTAAAATGGCTGGCCTTGTTTATTGAAAATTATTGCATTTTATAGAAAATCAGTACGAAAACTGTGATTGGCGTGGGGGAACAGGAATGGGGGGTTTATTGGCTTCATCTCTTAGATACTCGCATTCATCCTCGTATCATGCAGTCTATTCCGATAGTTTCTTCAGTTTCTTCATCCGATTTATGGCTTCAATGTTTTGGTCATCCATCATCTACGGCGTTGTCTTTTATTCCTACTCTTGATTTTAGCACAAATAATACTACTATACCTTGCTCTATATGTTATAAAGCAAAACAGATTAGACATAGTTTTCCATTGAGTTCTACAATTGCTACTGCATTATTTGAATTAGTACATTGTGATGTTTGGGGTCCTTATAGAACACCATCTTCTAGGCATTTTATTTTTTAACAATAGTTGATGATTATTCCCGAGCTGTTTGAGTTTATTTATTAGTCGATAAGTCAAAAGTAGCTTCTAGATTTTTGGAATTTTTTTCCTTGGTCAAGAATCAATGGGGCCGAACTATATTGCGTGTCCAGGTTGACAACGGGACTGAATTTTTGCCTTTGAGATCTCATTTTGCTGCATTTGGGATCATTTTTTAGACATCTATGGTTGATACACCACAGCAGAATCGTAGTGTTGAATGAAAGCATCACCATTTACTCAACGTTACACGTGTCTTACGGTTTCAAACCAGTCTTCCAATTGAGTTTTGGGAAGAATGTGTTCTTACTGCTGCTTATTTGATTAACCGGACACCGATAAAACATCTCAATGGCCACACTCCCTATGAGATGCTATATAGACAAGCTCCAAATTACTCATCTTTAAAGGTATTTGGATGCTTGTGTTTTGCTGCTCACGTTCCCAGATACCGCGATAAGTTTGCACCAAGAAGTCAGCGATGTTTTTTTCTTGGTTATCCTGCTGGAAAGAGAGGCTATCACCTTTTTGACCTGGAATCATGTGTCATCTTTAACAGTCGGGATGCCAATTTTTTTTAGACCAGTTCCCATATGCAGCAACTCCGACATCAGCCTCTTCTGTAGATCCTGGTGGAACCACCACCTCACTGCTGGCATCACTTCCACCACCGCCAGAATCACATGCCCAGATTGCGGCACCACCGATCCCTCCGATAGCCGCTGACCCTATGTTGCCAATCGCAGCCGCTCTTGTCCTACCGGCCATCGTCATACCCTTACCGCCGGATGCCGCTGCGCCTATACAGCCAACCGCTTCTCTGATTCCAGTGATCGAACCATATCACCGGTAACCCTTCACAGTCTGGCCTAACGATGCACCACCGGTAATGCCACTGGCGATTGGCGATTAGCGATCATGTGCCTCATGCGCCGCTCGCTCCGGTGACTCCTTCTGCTCAGCTTAAGAATGCGGGTTCTCTGGCCCTGACTAGTTCCGCTCGCCATTTGTTTATGTTAAATCCACCGCCTGTTTCACCAGTTTTTCTAACACCTCCTCCAGCAGCTGAGTTGCCTCCTATCAGACAGAGTGTTCGCGCTCGCCGACCTCCTCCTTATTTGGAAGATTATGACTGTGATGATTATGCTTAAGCTCTTACAACTAAAGACCCCCCTCCTATTTCTACGTTCACTTGTGCACCGTCACGATCCTTAGGTGTTCTCTATCCTCTTACTAGTTATGTAAATTGTGATAGTTTTTCTGGTATGCATTCTAGATTTTTTAGTGCAGTAACGTCTAGTGCAGATCCCACCACTTATTCTGAGACATCACATCATGCTCATGGGCGAGATGCTATGACTGAAGAGCTTCTGTACTTGAGCGCAATCAGAATTGGACTTTGGCCCCTCTACCTTTGAATAAGAAGGCGATTGGTTGCAAATGGGTTTACCGGACGAAGTTCAAGCCAGATGGTTCTATTGAACGTCATAAGGTGCGCCTAGTGGTTCATGGGAAGCGCCTAGTGGTTCATGGGAATCGCCAGGTTGAGGGGATTGATTATACTGAAACATTTACTCCAGTTACGAAGATGAGTTCTGTTCGCCTATTCTTATCAGTAGCGGTCATTCGTGGTTGGGAACTACATCAGATAGATGTCCATAATTCTTCCCTGCATGGTGATTTGCATTAAGAGGTTTTTACGTGACCCCCACCGGGCTATGCCGCGCCCCATGGTCAGGTATGTCTCCTTAAAAAATCTTTTCATGGTCTTCGTCACGCTCCTAGAAATTGGTTTGCCAAATTGGCTCAAGCTTTGCGAGCATTTGGTTTTGTTCAGAGTAAGGTAGATTACTCTTTGTTTGTATTTTCCCGTGGATCAGTTTCTTTGTATGTTCTAGTTTATGTGGATGATTTGGTCATTGCCGGAAGCTCTTCTGCGCTCATCTCTAAGTTCAAGAAATACTTAAGCTCTTGTTTCCATATGAAATATCTTGGTTTACTTAAGTATTTCTTAGACATAGAGATTGCTAGAAGACCGTAGGGGATGTTTCTTTCGCAAAGGAAATATGCCTTGGACATTTAATCGGATACAGGTCTTTTTACCTCTAAACTGACTGACTTTTTGATGGAGCAGCAACACGATCTGGCGTGTGTTGATGGCCCACTTTACCATGATCATGAGCATTGCAGGCGACTGGTTGGGCGCCTGATATACCTTACCACCACATGTCCTGAGCATAGTTATTCGGTTCACACACTTGCTCAATTCATGAAATTTCCTTGTGTTCCTCACTGGCAAGCTATAGTTTGTGTGTTGCACTACTTGAAGAGCCATCCTGGTTAGGATTTATTTCTATCTTCTCGTAGTGCGTTACAGTCGACTGCTTACTGTGACCGCACTACAGATCAACCTGCGGACTTATTTACCAAATCTCTCTAACGTAACCAGTGTCATTCATTACTTTGCAAGTTGGGCATTTCTGATCCCCATGCTCTAACTTGAGGGAGGGTGTTAAGGAATATAAATATTACTTATAATTGTAATTAGATTATATTTCCTTTTCCTACCCTGTATAGGTATTTTGTACTACTATATAATGGACAATGAGGTCATAAATAAAACACAGATCATTACCCTGATTTCCTACATAAGTAAGAAAAAGAGTGTGCAGTCAAAGAAAAGGAAATACAACCACCACACAGGTCTAAAAGGCAACCAGACAACCAATGAAAAGATAATCGAAACGCAAAAGAAGCAGAGAGAAAAATGCTCACCGATCTTGGCTACATGGAGGAGGAGATAGAGAAGAAGCTTAGTGCCTAAAAATTCAAGCCTTACATATCGCTGGAATACATGGAGTCAAACAAAGAGGATAAAAAAGAGTACCAAACCCCTGAAGTTTGAGCCACAGTTGCAGACATTGTAAGTATAAATTTCTATCAAACAACCTTTCTGACTATCACATTTTTCACAGTATTAACATAACCATATGCAAACAGTTAAGGATAAACGAGGAGGCCGAGAAGGGCACCCTCGTGTTACAACCAAGTGAAGACATTTTGATTCGAGCAATAAAAAATAAAGACCACCTCGTTGCTATAGGGGTACACAGACTGGACTGGGATCTTCGGTTCCTATCCCACATCTTGCAAGGAGCATGTGCACCATCATCTCCTCATCCTAGAAAAGGGAGACAAACAAAGCCCTTACTGAGCATCCCAATGGTAAAGGCGATGATGTCTCACCTCGACCAGTATACGAAAGGGATCACTGCAGCGAGGGGAGTAAATATTCAAGCCAACCTAGACCACCCAGAGAGTTTCAATGAGAAGTCCTTGGTTTATGTATCCACCGGTCTCAGTGGTTTGGGCCATAATCCAAGCAACGGAGAAGAGGATGAGAAGGTAAGACCCATTCAATTTAACTAATCATTTAATTTAAATCTTAGGATTTTTATTACTAAGTAAATATTCATGTTTTCATGAAATCTAAACGATGGTTAGTTGGTCTGCTTGTTCATCAAGAACATTAAGGGAGAGAAGGCCATGGTCGCGAAAGCATTGCCACAAAAATCAAGGCATTAGGAAAAGACATGGTGTTGACTATCTCGCTTTCGAGTGTGTGAGACAATCCACCATGCTAAAGCTGGATTGTCATCTGCCAACCATGGTTTCAATAATGTGGGAGACACGTTAGGGAGCGTCGTCGATTGACCTGGCTCTTTGGTTGAACAGGGAGATGATCGTCTGAGTCTCAGGCAAAGGATGTGGAAGACAATACAGCCCAGGACAATAATCTTTATTCCCTCAATGCTAGCAACGATGAGGTAATTTCAAGAACAAATTATACCTCTTACGATTAATGTCTTGCTTACCATTCATTTACCTTAACTTATTTGCTCACCGGGATATACAAATACTAATGCCAAAACCATCCGGATCCATCAACAATCTCTGACCATCAAAGTAAAATTTTGTTCACCCAAACAAACATGTACTTCCCAAAACTATCCATCATGTTCGAGTTTTAATAATTTTTTGTCCTACCACATAACTAAAAAAATTATTTAAAATCCAAGGTGGTCAACTGCCTCAATTTGAAAGAATATCCCATTATGGTGAAGTACATCAAGTGCTGTAACAAGCTTGTGAAGAGCATGCAAGTGATTGGAAAGGTTATATTGTTGCCCCAATTTTGACCTTCAACTTTTGGCACTTATCTTCATCCGCTTTGATTTCAATGAGCACCTCATTAGCTTTATCCTCTTTGATCCAAGCATAGCATCAACAGTCCTCAAATGTTGTGTACCAGTTATGAACATAAGGAAAACAACAGTCTCTTGTCCAACTAAGCACATCTAATGTAAGGCATTAGAGTATGATCTAATATAATCAGGCCCTTGATGTTTCTTGGTAAACTATTATAATCAAAGATGGAGGTTACCTGATCAGAACTTGCAGTTTTGGCTAAGGCATTAGAAACACGATTAGCTTCTCTGAACACTAGGAATATTTTTCCTTGCACTAAGATCATTAATTTCCAAATATCCCTAATTTCCTGTGCATACTTCCACAAGATTCTATAATTGCTTCTTATCATTTTCATGAGAAGTAGGGAATCACATTCAACCTGTAAGTTAGAGTAACCCTGTTGATGTTCCAAGTGCAAACTATATTGTAGGGCCTTAATTTCATTCATAAGACATGATCCTTGCCCTGGGTACTATGAAGCTGAAATCTGCAATAAATCTTGGGCATCCTTAATGGTTACCCCTGCTCTGGATTCACAATTTTTCAATGATGAGCCATTAGAGTTTAACTTCATATGCCTAGGGAACTGCCATACAACTTTGCTTTCCTTTGATCTTTTTTTTAATTAGAACTTTTCTGATTAAAGAGTAGTGACGTGAAACCAGCAAAAGTTGTGAACCTATAATCCAGTTTGTGAACTTTGAAAATTTCCTAAAATTGGCCTAAGACTTTATGTATTATAAGTTCTGTGTTAGGTGTGACTCAATCATACATCCTTGTTTCTTGCACACCAAACAAACTAAACCACTATACAAGGTGAAGTGAAGTGATGTGCACTATCACCTTTTAATATTTGAATGAGCGGTAATTATGATGTGTTAGAATTGTTAAAGATTTTCTTATGCAATTGTGTGGAATAATTAGTAAGAAAGAATAAGTAAAGATCGAAGTGAAAATGAGGGTTGAGGAGGAGCTGAGTTTTTTTTATATTTATAAAAACATTAAGCTATATGAAAATATCCTTAATCTAGATCTCATCAAAAACAAAAACAAAAACAAAACACTGACAACCTCTTTTACATTTATATTTGTAGTAAAATGAAAACTACATGTATCCTTAATAAGATTATTTTACTAATTCTTCAGAAGTTCCTGTAACGTGTTGTAATAATAATGTGAGGAACCGGGAAATCATTAATACCTAGAAGATTTGTGAATTTTTTGTGTGGCAGGCACAACTCTGAGGTGTATCCAACGCATTAAAAGTTTTTTCATGCATGAATTAAAAAAAAAATGTTGCTAGCATCATTCAAAACATTAATATATAGGAGGAATTTTAGCTGCAACTATTATCTTATCAAAACATTTGACCTACAACCAAAATGGAAATTTTAAGTTTCCTTTTTAGGTTTTTACGTTACTTTTTACCAGTTTAGAAATTTAAATGCATATTTATCTTCTCATTCATTTCAACTAAAGAATGATTTTCATCTTTGATATTAAATCTACAGCATGATCGCTCTACCTAATTACAAGAAGTTGAGGAACATTATTGACGTGATCACTAGAACCATATCTCACGACTGGGATTATGATGAGGAAAATTCTAGCTGGTTGGTTTTTTTTTTGTTTTTTTTATTCTTGTTTGTACAGAAATATAAGTGATGTACACTAATAATTTTTAATATTTGAATAGGCAATAATTATGGCGTTAGAATCGTTCTCAGATTCACTGAGATTCGTGATTTTAGATTTATAAGTAACAATCTGTTGAGTCCGTCTCTTGAAAGACGGTCTTTCCATACGTTATGGAAAAACCAAGGTTTAAAGTGTAAATTAGAAGAAATTAAGATAAAATTTTCGGGTTGCATGAACCGGGTTATAAATTTTATAACTACTACATGTTTCATACTAAAACTTTAATATTGCAACTAAGACCTTTTACATTTTATTATTTTAATCAAACTCCGTCTTTCCATAAGCCTGTGGAAAGACCGTCTTTCCCAAGACTTTGCCCAATCTGTTATATGAAAATATCCTAAATCTAGATCTGATAAAGGACAACAAAAAAAAGACCGGGGATATCTTTTACATTTATTTGGAGCAAAAAGAGAACTACATGTATCCTTAATAAGATTATTTGACTAATTTTTCAAAGTGCATGTCACTTGTAGTTAGAATAACTAGAAAATGTATACTGCACTATGTGCAGTACTCACTAGGAGTAAAAGACACCCACGGGTGTACCCCAGTGGTTGGGACATGGGTGGGTAAGCCAATAATCCCAGGTTCGATTCTCGGCAGCGGCAGTGTGGGGAGTTCTTGCTTTGCAAGGCTCCCTTGTGCGCACCGAGGCAATGCCAAGCCCATGGGTCCTGGTGCTGGGCTACCGTGATTTACCTCTCATACGATGGCATGGGTGTGGGCTGGTATGGGCCGCTGAGGGCGAGCGGATTGATCGCCTTTTGCCACTAGGAGTAAAAGACTCATTAATAATTCGTTCAAATAATGAAGCATTAAACATAACAAATATACCAGGCCGTGACTAATCTGGACCGTAGCTCTGTACTGGAAAAATTCAATTTTAGACTTGATCGGAATTTTGTGAAAACGCTCTCTACTATGACACCTTCGTCCCCAAAATTCTCTGCCATCATGCCTACGTCAGAAATGGCTAAGCCACCAGCCCCCAGATCCTTTCTCCAAGCTTTAATAACAAAAATCCCTCCGAATTAATTCAGTTCTCCAATCAAACCCAGATCTCAATTCGACCATAGATTTCAAAGGCAAATTAGCATGTCTGTACTCCAAAGCTGAAATCTAACAGCTAGCTTCGCACTATGCAAATGCTCTTGTCGGAAAGTTTTAAAGGGGTAAACCGACGATGGAGAAGCTGGAAGCTACATTCAAAACTATAGGTTTTTCAGGAAAGCATCAGCTCGGTTCGATTGACCATCGTCATATCTTAATTTGATTCCAGGAGGTTAGGGCTATTCATCTCTGCTGGATGAAATCTGTTGGACATATATTGATTATATCATGCGAAAATAAAATAATAAAATTTTGAACGAGCAATTAATATATGCAAGAATAATACAATTTTATTAATTATTCAAGCATACAATTGAAAAGCTTAAATTACAAATAATCAAATCATGAATCACGTTTCAAGTAATCACAAATTGATGGAGTCACGAGTAACACTCGCTGCCCTTGAAACGAATGAGTCCCGTCGTGGACATCGTTCCCTAGGATAAAACCATCGCAGGCAACAATTAACATTTAAGAGTTGTCTGGGATTCACGCAAGGCCCGAAGGACTATCACCGACAGAGACAGAAAGAAGTGAGACTCAAGTTTAGAATAAATGAGGAACTTGAGAATGGTGCGAGTTTTCTGACTGACTTAGAGGCTCTATTTATACTACTCTAAGAGACCCTAATCATGGAAACATTATATTCTGATTTTCTGTAATTAGAGAAGAATATTCTCCAATCACCAACTCATCAGATCCGAGACATTCCATGAATACTCGAATCAAATCTGCTGGAAAAGGAAGAAATATTTGTACTAATATTCTTCATCATATTAAACATGGTAAACCACATATTTATTTAAGACAAGATATCTCACAAAATATGGAAGTATTTTGTTCTTATCTCTTAAGAATTACACACAAGTAATTCCATATATACTATGCGGTTGGGCCTTCCAGAGACTTCCATGCGGTCCATACGCATTTTGGACAGTCCAGAGAAAATTAATTGAGCCAATTTTCGCCCATTTTTTCCTCTTTCAAGAGTGATATTTAAAACATTCATATCTCATTCACCCTTGATCCGTTTTGAGAGTTTAAATAGTCGATTTTATAGTACTTGCGGAGGAGAACCCAAAAATGACATCCATTGACCCAAAATCCGTTCGGGTCCTACTCAAAACGAAGCCCAAAAAGTTGACAAATTTCAACCTTTTAACCATCATTTTCCAACAATCCCCCACATGAATAGATATTGATGTAGGAATCAGAACAATCACGTCAGACACAGAGTTTGACTTGGTAATAGATTCATTTCGACGGCATAGATGCTGCATAGGATAAGTAGGTGTCACCCTTTAAACTTTCCCTTGAGAGAGTACACTTAGCCCACTGGTTAGGAAGTAGACGCGATGTCCTTGAACTTCCCCAACCGCTTGTGTGAACGGCAATGCACTTCCCACAGACATCTTTCCTAGCCCTTGCGCTTTCCTCGGTTGTGTCCATTAATCAGGCCATGGCACACGCCTAGTTCTGTAAGGTTTCTAAAGAATTGCGTCCCAACAATTCTCTTTCGAAGCGGCCACACTTCTCGCTTACATAGGTGATTCTTGGCGTAAGAGCAGTTCCAGAAACTATGCGCTCTTTCAAGTACTACACACTTGATGCCATGAACCATTAAAAGCAACCTAATGCTTAACCTCCATTCACATCACTGTTTCTTCATCATAGGAATAAGATAGGAGGTATGAAACCCCCCCAGTGATCGCAATGGGTCTTTGCAGTTTAGTTGTCCCTTTGAACCTAGATCTTGGGATCTCCAGTCACATAGGTTGGGTGTCCACGTACGTAACCCATCATTTAATGGACTTCAGTCCCATTCCTCTCGATGATGTTTCAACTATCTCTCGATTCAACCCTTTAGTCAAGGGATCGGCTATGTTGTCCTTCGACCTTACATAGTCAATTGTGATCACTCCAGTTGAGAGAAGTTGTCTTATGGAACTATGTCTCCGTTGAATATGACGAGACTTCCCATTATAGAGCATATTCTGAGCCTTTCCAATAGCAAATACACTATCACAATGTATACTTATGGCTGGCACAGGCTTCGGCCATCTAGGAATGTCCTCTACGAATTGACGGAGCCATTCGACCTCCTCACCGCCTTATCTAAGGCAACAAACTCAGATTCCATCGTGGATCGAGTAATAACCGTTTGTTTAGAGGACTTCCATGAGACTGCTCCTCCACCTAGTGTAAATACATACCCACTAGTGGATTTCAGGTCATTTATATCGTGTATCCAGTTTGCATCACTGTATCCTTCAACTACAGCTGGATAACTCGAATAATGTAGACCATAATCACGAGTATAACGTAGATATCTCAATATTCTAGTTATTGCTTTCCAGTGAGTCATACTGGGGTTACTCGTGTATCTACTCAACCTACTTACAGTGTAGGCAATGTCTGGTCTAGTACAACTCATCAAGTACATCAGACTCCCAATGACTCTCGAGTACTCCACCTGATTAATAGCCTCCAATTTGTTCTTTCGTAGATGCAAATTCAGATCTATTGGAGTCATCGCCACCTCTGAGTCATTCTTGTTGAATTTCTCAAGGATTTTATCTACATAATGAGACTGGGTTAAGGTGATGCCATCAGAGCTTCGGATGATCTTTATCCCCAAGATCACAACCGCCAGTCCCATATCCTTCATGTCAAAACGAGAATTCAACATGTCCTTGGTAGATTTGATCATCTTTTCATTACTACACACAATGAGCAAGTCATCTACATATAAACATAGGATTACATATCCATTTTCCGTGTCTTTCACATAGATGCCCTTATCACACTCATTTATTTTGAAACCATTGGCAAGGACGACATGGTAAAACTTCTCATGCCATTGCTTTGGTGCTTGTTTGAGACCATACAATGATTTCACCAACTTGCAGACTTTTCCTCCTTGACCAGGAGCCGTAAACCCCTCAGGTTTCTCCATGTAGATTTCTTCCTCTAAATCTCCATTCAAGAAGGCAGTCTTCACATCCATTTGATGAACCTCAAGATTACGCAGCGCGGCGATAGCAAGTATCATTCTAATGGAGCTTATTCTCGTGACTGGAGAATAAGTATCAAAGTAGTCAAGACCTTCCTTTTGTCCATAACCTTTGATTACAAGTCTAGCTTTATACTTGTCAATCGAGCCATCTGCTCTCATCTTCTTCTTGAAGATCCATTTGTAGCCCAGTGGTTTACACCTCGGAGGTAAGTCCACTAACTCCCAAGTATGATTATGTAGAATCGAGTCAATTTCGCTTTTAATCGCTTCTTTCCACATAGGCCCCTCAGACGAATTCACAGCTTCTTTATAGCTTTGTGGCTCACTTTCAAGCATAAACGTTAGATAATCAGGACCAAATGTTTTTTCCGTCCTAATCCGTTTACTTCGTCTAGGTTCATCCACTTCCTCCTCTTGATCCTCGAGATCGTCAGGAATTACTATGCCTTCGTCTAATGACTCAATGGTCATTTTTGACGATTTGGCCCTTTCCTTGGCAGGGAACACATCCTCAAAGAAATTTGCATTTCTTGATTCCATGATCGTGTTCTTGTGAATCTCGGGATGATGAGATTCATGTACAAGGAAGCGATAAGCACTACTCTCATGTGCATATCCTATAAAGATACAGTCAACCGTTTTAGGTCCGATTTTTAACTTCTTGGGGGTGGGATTAATACCTTCGCAAGGCACCCCCACATTCACAAGTACGTAAAGGATGGCTTCGTGCCTTTCCACAACTCATGAGGAGTTGCTTTCTCATCCTTACGGGGTATCTTATTCAAAAGATAGTTGGCCATCAAAATAGCCTCCCCCCACATGCTCTGTGGCAACCCAGAAATTATCAACATCACATTCATCATTTCTTTAAGAGTGCGATTTTTACGTTCGGCCACACCATTAGATTGAGGCGAGTAGGGGGCAGTGACCTCGTGAATAATGCCATGTTCAGAACAATAGTCCCTAAATGGCTCTACATATTCACCTCCACGGTCACTTCTAATCACCTTGATCTTCTTATCAAGTTGATTTTCAACTTCCGTTTTGTAGAGAACAAATTTCTCAATTGCCTCATCTTTGCTTTTCAGCAAGTACACATAATAGTATTTCGTACAATCATCCACGAAAGTGATGAAATACTTGTTACCTCCTCTTGTTTGCACGAACTTGAGATCACAGATATCGGTATGTATCAACTCAAGAGGTTTCGTGCTTCGTTTAACTTGTTTGAAAGACGTTCGAGTCATCTTAGCTTCAACACAAGTTTCACACTTATGATTTGCATCAATTTCCATGTTAGGTATGTTCTCCATTTTAATTAATCTTCTTATCGAATCATAATTAACGTGTCCTAGTCTACCATGCCATAAATTGGAAGACTCAATCATGTAAGCAGAAGAAGAAGCATTCATTTCATCTTTCTTAGGAGGTACAACCATGGTGTTCAACTTGAACATACCATCTAGCTCATAACCTTTGCCTACAAACATACCTTGCTTTGACAAGACTAACTTATCAGAATCAAACACTAGCTTAAAGTCATGCTTGATCAACATAGAACCGGACACAAGGTTCTTGCGAATGTCTGGCACATACAAAACATTCTTCAAAGTCAACTCCTTCCCAGACGTCATCTTTAGCACCACAGTGCCACGGCCTTTCACCATGGAAGTTGCAGAGTTGCCCATGTAGATGGTCTCTCCATCTTCAATTGCCTTGAAGTTTGAGAATACTTCCTTGACAGAGCAAATGTGCTTCGTAGCACCAGTGTCAATCCACCATTCCTTTGGATTGGAGTCCACCATGTTGACTTCAGAAATCACAGCACACAGATCGATGTTATTCACATCTCGTGCAAGATTTTCAACCATGTTGGCCTCATTCTTGGCATTCTTTGGCTTCTTACACTCGGAGGACTTGTGGCCAACAAGGTTGCAATTATAGCACTTGGCAGTGAACTTCGACTTCTTCGAAACTCCACCTTTAGCTCCCAACTTGGATCCCTTCTTTGCCTTGGGCTTCTTGGACTTGGAGCTCCCATCAACCTCCACGAGATTGGCCCTTGCCACAGGCACGGATCCATTCATCCTCTTTTCAGAGATGCGATTATCCTCCTCAACACGAAGCTTTTGGATCAGATCCCTCATGGTCATTACCTTTCGCTTGTGTTTCAGATAACTTTTGAAGTCCTTCCAACTTGGAGGCAGCTTCTCAATGATGCAATAGACTTGGAGAGTCTCACACATTGTCATCTTCTCGGCTATCAGCTCATTGATCATCATTTGAAGCTCTTGAGCTTGACTGACCACAGACTTGGCATCAACCATCTTGTAGTCGAGGAACTTGCCGACGACCCACTTCTTGGATCCAACTTCCTCACCCCTGTACTCTTGGTCAAGAGTTTCCCACAACACCTTAGAAGGCTCCTTCACCTCATACACATTCCAAATGGCATCGTGAAGGCTATTCAAGAGGATGTTGCGGCAGATATACTCCTTAGAGTTCCACTCCACCACAGCATCTTGAACTTCCTTAGCGCTTTTCTCATCCACAATGGGACGATCTTCGTGAACGTAACGTTCCAAACCCATAGTGGAAAAGTAGAAGAGCATCTTCTGTTGCCACATCTTGAAGTTCATACCATTATTGAACTTCTCGGGTTTCTCAGCATGAGGAACAACCACAAGAGGCATCACCCCAGGGGTAGTCTTCACAGCATCATTGCTCGACAAAGTTATGGGATTCATCAATGTGTACATACAAAATTATTCACCATTAAATATAAGTACACATGAAATATTGTAGTATAATATTTTTAAACAATTATACATAACAAATTGCTCAATCTAATTTTGTTATAAATAACCAAAACCATTAGCATGCATATTTTTGCAAACAAACAATTTCCATGATTTGGCCAGAATTACAAATCGTATGCATAATTTTGCAAACAGATCGGATAGATATGGTATGCCAATTAATAAGTATATCAGGCAAGTTTACGGAACAAATTCAACAAATTTTCGTAACTATGCACATACCAATTATCCACATACCAATTTCGACATATTTCATTCTAATGCATTCACGATTTCATCAATTTAATGCATTCCGGATTTTCGTTTGCAAATTTTTGGAATCAATATAATTCAACAAAAAATCATTCGTTTCAAGACTGTTGGACATATATTGATTATATCATGCGAAAATCAAATAATAAAATTTTGAACGAGCAATTAATATATGCAAGAATAATACAATTTTATTAATTATTCAAGCATACAATTGAAAAGCTTAAATTACAAATAATCAAAGCATGAATCACGTTTCAAGTAATCACAAATTGATGGAGTCACGAGTAACACTCGCTGCCCTTGAAACGAATGAGTCCCGTCGTGGACATCGTTCCCTAGGATAAAACTATCGCAGGCAACAATTAACATTTAAGAGTTACCTGGGATTCACGCAAGGCCTGAAGGACTATCACCGACAGAGACAGAAAGAAGTGAGACTCAAGTTTAGAATAAATGAGGAACTTGAGAATGGTGCGAGTTTTCTGACTGACTTAGAGGCTCTATTTATACTACTCTAAGAGACCCTAATCATGGAAACATGATATTCTGATTTTCTGTAATTAGATAAGAATATTCTCCAATCACCAACTCATCAAATCCGAGACATTCCATGAATACTCGAATCAAATCTGCTGGAAAAGGAAGAAATATTTGTACTAATATTCTTCATCATATTAAACATGGTAAACCGCATAATTTATTTAAAACAAGATATCTCACAAAATATGGAAGTATTTTGTTCTTATCTCTTAAGAATTACACACAAGTAATTCCATATATACTATGCGGTTGGGCCTTCCAGAGACTTCCATGCGGTCCATACGCATTTTGGATAATCCAGAGAAAATTACCTGAGCCAATTTTCGCCCATTGTTTCCTCTTTCAAGAGTGATATTTAAAACATTCATATCTCATTCACCCTTGATCCGTTTTGAGAGTTTAAATAGTCAATTTTATAGTGCTCGCGGAGGAGAACCCAAAAATGACATCCATTGACCCAAAATCCGTTCGGGTCCTACTCAAAATGAAGCCCAAAAAGTTGACAAATGTCAACCTTTTAACCATCATTTTCCAACAAAATCCCAATGGTCATTTAGCGGCTCTAAATCAAGGCCCTAAAATAGACGCCAATATTCTCACCTGACACAGAGTCTTCGGTGGTACCAATATGGATTACAATCAGGGACACACTGTTGTACTACTATAACACCTATTCAATACAAGCCATTGGGAACCTGATTGGAAGCTACATCAAAATGTACGTGACGAACCCAGCTCTCACCCGACCCTCCTAGATCAAAATCTGTGTTGAGGCTGATGTCCAAGCAGTTTTACCTTCATTAATTAGGTTAGGTTCACCTGAGCAAAATGATAAGTACTCAATTGAATATGAAGATATTCCTTATTAATGTATCAAATGCAAACATTTAGGGCATCATGAAACAATATGTAAAATGGGAAGGCCAAAGATTAGTCTTGTCAGGGTTCCAAATAATAACAAACAAAATCAAACCAATGAGGATGGTCCAAAAATTTTAGGGGACAAAATTATGCCTGATAACATGAAGGTACTAGAACAGAAATATCCTAGGGGGAGGACTGGAAGCCCTAATAGAAGCCCCAATAGATTCCACATACTTGGAAACCAATCAGAGATAATAATGCACAATCATTAGGTTTAAATCAGGAACAAAAAGAAAAAGTCCAAATTCACATTTAAGGCTGACTAGTTAACAGTTTAACACCTGTTATATCAAATTTACCTGAGACTGGTGGAGATGCTGACCTCTTGAATCAAATGAACATGAATCCTGAGCTTAGATTTGCTTATGATTATATGGACATTATACAATCAATTTCCAAACCTAGAACAGATAATCAGTTATACACTAATGAGCTGCTAGGTGTTGACAGGAAAACAAGAAACATGTTCAGCATCCTAATGGAATAAGAGGATGAAGTAACCTGAAGTGGATCAGAGATAAAAAACACATTGGATGAAGACAGTGTGGAAACACAGTCAAGTAACCCACTGATGCAACAAGCAGGTACCACCATTTTATATCCATATCAACATAACATGATTAGGGATAATCAGGTATCGAAACAAACTTGAGTTCAAATAATAAATTGGAAAAGAGAACGAAAAGTAGTTTCTTTACTCAACTAGATAAAATGACTCTTAGGTCTAACTCAAAAAGCTCATCTTCAAGTTATCATGGTTGATACACATGAGAAATTTAACCTCTTAGTATGGAATGTTAGGGGACTTTCAACATCCACTAATAAGCTCAAAAGGCTGGTTGAGATGTATAACATTAACTTTCTCTGCATAATGAACCAAAGCATAAAGTGGAACATATTCAGATACTAATGAAAAAACTAAAATTTGATGATTCTATGACCTCTCTAAACAATAAAATGTGAGTACTCTGGAAAAAATGACTACACAGTTAATGTAGTTGACTCACAAGAACAATTTCTAGCATTAGAAGTAAGTTGTTATAACTTACAGGTTAAATAGGAAGCTGTTTTTATGTATGCCCTGCACTCTAGATCAGAAAGACAGATTTTATGGGACCAACTGGTTCAACTAAACCTAAACTCAGCCATATTTATAGGGGACTTCAACACCGTAGCTTCTATTTCAGAGTATAAACGTTCAAGCTCACCTAATCTTAATCATATTAATGACTTTGAAAATTTCATTAGGTCTTTAGATCTAAAGCACATCTCTATAGTAGGTAATACGTTTACATGGTCTGACAATATGATGCATGGCCCCGTATGGAAACGGTTATATAGGGGATTAGCTCATGACTTGTGGTTAGACTCCTTCCCTAGCTCATCCATTCACATTCTTAGTAGAATTACATATGGTCATTCACCAATGCTACTAGAAATAAGAAAGCAGACAATGTTCAACCCAAACCCTTTAGATTCTAGGATATGTGAATTAAAAGGGAGGATTTTTTTAATGTAGTGCAGGCTAGCTGGTCTTTACCTATACAGGAAACTGGGATTCCAGGATTTTCCGTAAAATTAAAAAGATTAAAATTAAGGCTTAAGAAATGGAATAAAGCTGAATTTGGTAATATTGCTGACAAAAAGTGGTAATAAATGAAGAGGTCTATGATAGAACAGGCCTAGATCAAGATCTCATAACTCTTAATTATGGTAGGGCCATATTGATCAGGGCTCTGAATGAGGAAGAAATTTATTGGAAACAAAAAGCTAAAGTTAAATGGCTTCAAAGTTGGGATGCTAACACAAATTTCTTTCATAATTCATACAAAGAGAAACAAAATAATCCCTTCGGATGAAAAAGATTAAATATTCAAATGGTCGATGGATGGACCAACCTGAACAAATTCAAAAGGAGGTAGTTCAGTTTTTCACAAAACTGCTCACAGATGAGACCAAATCAGTTTCTGGTATTTACTACCAAGAATTCCTAGGCCACATCCCTAGGATAATTGATGAGGAAGACAATTCCTCATCAATTAAACTAGCTACTTTGACAGAGGTCAAATAAGGTATCCTAGGAGCTGGAGCGGATGGCTATAATGGAACTTTTTTTCATCACTATATGGGATATTATCAAGGAAGAACTTCTCAAAGTTGTAAATGAATTCCTCATTTCAATTCCAAGCCAAGGTTCACACAATTCAATCCCTACCCTATCTCTCGAGTGTTAGAGAAGTTAGGCCATTTCTAGGTCATGCGGGATTTTACCAGCTTTTCATTAGGGATTTTTCCAAGATTGCCACCCGTTGTGCTATTGTTGCAAAAGAAGGTGGATTTTGTGGTTGACCTAGAATTCAAAAGAGCCTTTGACACTTTGTAAGAAATGCTTGTTTCCGCCCCCATTATCCAACCCCCTAATTGGGACCTCCCTTTTGAGATTATGTGTGATGCTAGAGACTACGTCATTGGTGCAGTTCTAAGCCAAAAGGTAGGGAGGATTCCTCCTACCATCTACTACACCTCAATAACTCTCAATGATGCGCAACGCAATTACTCTACCACTGAGAGAGAGTTATTGGCGGTAGTATTTGCCTTTGAAAAGTATAGGTCGTACCAACTTGGTACGAAGGTAATTGTCTTCATGGACCATGTGGCTCTTCGCCACTTGATGACCAAAAAGGAGGACAAACCTAGATTGAATAGGTGGATACTTCTCTTGAGTGAGTTTGATTTAGAGGTAAAGGATAAGAAGTGGAGTGAGAATGTAGTGGCCGACCATATAAGTCGGTTGACGCCAATTGATGGGTTAGAGAGTGCTATTGAGAAGCCTAAAAGGGAAACCATTCGGGAAGAATTTCCCGATGAATATTTGTTTATAATTAGAGAGGAACACTCTTGGTATGCCGATCTAGTTAATTTTCTGGTCTCCCAACAATTTCCCCCACATTTCCAAAGCTCAAAGAGATAGGTTGAGGTGTGAGGCTAAACACTATGTGTGGTACAGTCCATATTTATGGAAGCATTGCCCAGATCAAATGATTTGGAGATGTGTCCCGGAGATTTAAGTGAGTTCAATTTAAATATGTGTCACTCTGTTGCATGTTGTGGGTACTTCGGTGCCAAGAGAACTACATTAAAGGTGTTAGAAAGCGGTCTCTATTGGCCTCACATGATAAATCATTCCTATCTATTTTTCCAATCTTGTGACAAGTGCAAAGAACAGGAAACATTTCCCAAATAAATGAAAAGCCACAAACAAGCCTCTTGTATTGTGAGATTTTTTATGTATGTGGAATTGACTTCATGGGACCCTTCCCAAACTCTTTTAGGTGTGTTTATATTTTTATTTCCATCATTTATATGTTCAAATGGGTCAAGGAAAAGGCAACAAGGACCAATGGTTCAAAAGTGGTGGTAGGTTTCTTAAAAGACAATATCTTCTCCCGGTTCGAAATTCCCCAAGCCGTGATTAATGACCGAGGATCAACTTTTGCAATTGCACAATCGAGGCATTGAAGAAGAAGTCTAGGGTAACTTATAATACCACTACGGCCTATCATCCACAATCAAATGGCCAAGCCGAGGTCTCCAATAGAGAGATAAAATCTATATTTGAGAAAACGGTCAACCCAAATAGGAAGGATTAGAGCATTCAGCTAGATGATGCATTTTGGGCATATATGACGGCCTATAAGACACCGATTGGAATGACTCCATATCGAGTGGTTTATGGGAAACCATGCCACTAACCGATTGAGCTTGAACACAAAGTGTATTAGGCCATAAAAAGCTTCAATATGTATTTGGATGAAGTCGGTGTGCACCGGAAGTTGCAATTGCAAGAGCCTGGGGAGATTCGGAATGACTCCTATGAAAACTCAACAATTTACAAGGAAAAAACCAAGGCTGGGCACGATAGCTTAATTAATAAAAAGGACTTTGACGTTGGTAAAAATTCCTTCTATACCAATTACGTCTTCGGTTATTTCCGAGCATGTTGAGGTCGAAATGGATCGGGCCTTTTGTGGTGGTGAAAATTTCACCCCATTGAGCGGTTGAAATAATGAGTGAGGATACTTTGAATGGCCACCGTTTGAAGCCTTACTATGAGAGCTTCTAACTGAAACTAGTCGAGAAAACACTTCTCGATGACCCAGTTAGGGAGTAGTGGCTTTGTGAATATGTCGTGCCGAAAACATTAAATAAAGTTGATTTTGATCATCCGAGTGTCATTGATGCAATCCCATTGATATAGCCTCGTTTTTGTGGCTTTGTGAATAAGACGTGCCGACGGCGTTAAATAAACTTGGTTTTGTTCATCGGGAGTATTCCGTCGATGCAAGTTTTATTTTATTTTCAATTATAGTCAATTTTAATTCGTTAGTTTATCTTGAATTTTTTATAATCTTTTGGAATTTGTTTTTTTGAGGAATATTATGCCGGGTTTTTTGAGAAATATGAAGGATAAGAGGTTGTGTCTCCATTGCGGGCCGCAGCCCCTCATTGCAGCCCACAGCACAAGGAAGCAAAGGAAAAAAATCCTGAATAGCAAAACCCAGGGCTGGAAGCGTCTTACTTGTGGGGCGCAGCCCCTCATTGCGGCCCGCAGTGACCACATAATACGCCTTTTGTGTGGCCCGTCAGCTCTTAATCCCTTTCAGCCTCTCCCTTGTGTTTTCTCTTGGCCAACACTCCCTCCCCCACTATTCCACCACCTTCCTCACTCCACCACTCGCCAAAATCCACCCCTCTACCACCTCCTCTAACCGATTTTTTCCTCTCCCCATCCTCCTTCCATTCCTCCACATCCCAACACTTAAATCCTCACCCATTAAACCAAAATTTGATTTAAAAACTCAAGAACCCTAGAAATTGGGGGTTCTTGATTTTTTTGTCAAATTCAACCATCTTTGCTTGCATTTCACATATTGGTGTTGTATACACTCATTCCATCACTCCCACGGTAACACTTTTGACTTTATTGTTGAATTCAAAGTGGGTTGACAAGTGGGTGTGCTTCCATTTTTGTTTTTGCTATATTTTTGGGGTTGTGTGATACCAATTGTGATATGGTATTGTATTTTTGGGTGTTCGTTAAGTGTTGGTGAGCTAGTAGCATATTGGGGTTGATTATTTTGGTGATTGAGGTTTGTGAGACTTGTTGTGACACTTGGTGACACTTGTTGTGACACTTGGTGACACTTTGCTACACTTTTTGTGACACATTCTTGTGACACTTTGTGACCTTTTGTGACACTTCTTGGAATTCTGTAGCATAGTGTACTTTTGGAGTTTGTTCTTGTTGTTTAGATATCGTATGGCTCCAAAAAGAAAAGCCACCTATGTTGCTAGTTTGTCGCGACCTCCTACGGTTGACCACGTAGGGTTGACCCGCATTAGAGGGCCATTTGCTACATGGTAGGCAAACTTGGTCACCCCCAACCGCATGATTTATTCAACAAAGTTTGCCTATCAATCCACTTTGGAAAAATTTTGTGGCATCCCATTGTACAATTGTTTAGGAAGGTTAGCTTGGGTGGTTTTCTGGACAGGGAGGCGTTGACCTTCACGAGGTATACACTTGATTTCCTTGCTGCATGAAGGAAAGAAGGATCGGGATGGGGAGAAATAAATCTCATTTCACCTCAATGATGAGCCATGTGAGATGAGTTATGATGATTTAGCTGAGGCTTTTGGATGAGAGCTTGGGACTGGAGATGGTGACTACTTCAATGCCCCTGCTTACCGTGAGTCGGTCTTTTGGCCGGTGATCACCAGGAGAGCAAGAACCGGTATTTACCCTAATCATCCATCCAGCTCTGCACATTGCCAACCGCTTACTGGTCATGGGAGTATTCTATCAGGGTGAACTTACTCAGTGTCCCATCACCTTTATAAAGTGTCTCTGGGCGACGACTTCTGAGAGACAGGGCCACCTTGACTGGATAGATCAATGGGTCAACAAATGCCTTGAGTTGTCAAAATTAGAAAAAGGTAATATAAGCATGGGAGGGATAGTGAACCTTTTTCTCGGAGAGTTGGGGATACAGGACCCGAGCACAGCCGAGTCCATTTTAGGCAAGCATGACAGCCACCTAGACTTCGACAGGCTACGCGAATCTGGCATATTGTAAGTTGGTGGAAATGACATCATTTGGAGGTATGGGCCAACATCTCTTTTGTTCATGAAACTTCCCCAAGCAGACAAACTTGCTCATATTAAGGATAGATTTGACCAGTTTTCGCTGCATGTCGACTAGCAGTTTCAACAGGTCTATACCAAGCCTGACACCATCATCTCATAATTTTGCCAAGATCGTCATCAGGGAGGAGGTGGACCCGCGTGGTCCTAGTTGTGAGTACATTCTTTTTTCCGTTATGTCACATTTACGCTTTGATCTTTTCTATGCACTGGGGACAATGCTTGATTTAAAGTGTAGGGTGGCGGATTAGCTAAGCTCATTACCGGCATGTGCTTTTGATGTGATATTTCTCATTTTGCATTGTATTTAATAACTTCTTAGGAGGTTTTAAAAAATGAAAAAAAAAAAGAAAAATCTCGCTATGTTGAAAACCCGCTTGCGGGAAACTTAGGCAAAATTGAGAGCCCATATAGATTGAAAACCCGAAAAGGAAATCTATGAAAAAAAGTGATGCTAATTTTTGTAGTAAAAGGTGAGGCGTGAGGTAAAAGAATGAGAAACTAGGATGAAAATCCGAAAGGGCTCCTAGGCAAAATGAGTGAAATTGAGAGAAATGAAAATAATTGAGGGCTCATTTTGCCATTTTGGAATGTTTTGGGTACAGTAAACTTCTTTTACCTTATTTTTGGATGATGGAGACCTCATTTGGATACAATTTTGTCTTGAAAATTGTGTTGGGTAGAATCTTTTAGGCATAAATATGGGGATGGGTAGTTTCTCATGCTTAGGGTTTAAAGAAATCTCAAGGAAATGTTTCGAATGTGTCATGGGATAGAAAAATTATAGAACCACCTAAGACCTTTATTTTCTTCACTCGAGGACGAGTAAATGTTTAAGTGCGAGGTGTTTTGATGTGCTCAATTTGTATCCCATTTTTAGCACATTCAAAATCTAACTTTGTAATAGATTAGGGACTTATTTGAAAAGAAACTAACATTTTATCAATTAAGGGGTTAGGATGAATTTATATGTTTTATATCCTAATTCTTCAATTTATGAAGTGGTTTAGTTCTTGTTAGAGTGTTTGGGTTTGGAAGAGCTCAAGTGTTGAAGAAAAAATGAAGAAGAAGATTGGAAGAATGCCAAATTGTCTTTGGTAGAAGATTGGAAGAAGACCAAAAATTCATTCTGTCCAATGCCTCCATTGCAGGCCACAGCCCCTCACTTGCGGCTCGCAAGAGAAGTCAACAAGGCTGGAAATGGGTCAGCATAAGCATTGCAGGCCACAGCCCCTTCCTTACGGCCCGCAACGAACACATTTTGGCCCAACTTTAAAAGCTTAAATCAGCTTTAATTCCTCTTTCTTATTCACTCTTTTTAGACCCATTTGCAAAAATACTATACCAAAACCCTAGTTTGCATTTATTGTTCATCTTTAACTCTATGTTTACCATGGATTATTATAGTGTTGTTATAGGTTTAGCAAATCTACGCTAAATATACTCTTGGGAGCAATTGGTAAGCATTTCTAGTATAAATTTGTGAGATTCAATTTATCCTATCGTGTGCTTTGATTATCAATTATATTTGGTGCTTTCTTGTGTGATTAATGCATGATTTAGACTTGGGTTATCAACTAGTTAAAGATTGTGGATTGATTATATGCTAGGTTTTTGCTCAAACCCGGAAGACTTTGACTTTAAATCAATGTGATTGTTGTTGGTCAATGCTAGGTTATAATTAGGAGTGACAACTAATTATGCTTGTTGATTGATGGAGTTTCTTAGACTTGGGATGAATTTATATGGGTTTGCTCAATTATCAATGTGGTCCACTAATAACGATTAGCATGAAATCCGATCCTCGTAGTCATTATTAGTAAATATACTTGTGTTGTCTATGTATTTCTTGCTCGTAGGACATTGTCATAGTCGTGTTAAATCTCCATGTGTATTGTTATCCTCGGGGAAGTCTATGAGGGAAATTGTCTAGGGTGACCTGAGGATAAGGGCTATTGTGTGGCGCCAACCGCCCGCTGTAACTCTAACTAGAACCGATGAGAGGTGAGAAACATCAACACTCGAAAGGTTTTGATAATTTCTCCACAATATGTGATTGATGCATAAATATAAGATAATTAATCTATGATCAAAGGATGACTAGAAATGTAAACCAATTGCGCCCAAGACTCGTTATTAAATTAATTACATCTTTTGTGCTAGTGTGATCGGGGTTGTATGTTTTTCTCTAATTGTTGGTTAATTTAGTTTTTAAAAGTAGTAACATTTTCCCAAACGAAAAACCCCCAACTTTGCTACCACACACGAAGAGTGACTCCTTCGTGTTCTTTTCAACTACATTTAACACTCGATAAAACCTCCTTTTTCTCATGGACGACCCCATCTTACCACTAGATACCATTTAGTAGGAGAAAAACTCCTGTGAGACTGTCTCACCATAGCAAATGGTGATACCAGGGACCAAACTGCAATAAATGGGAGAGGAACTAAAAAATGAGACCAAATTGCAAATATATAGAAAATGAGGGTTGAAGAAAATGGGTCTAAATTTGGGTTGTAAGGGAAACGGGTCATCAAGCTGGTACATAACCAACTGCCATATTTTGGAACAAAATCCCCAAAAACAAGGAATCTGAATCCCTATGAAATTCAATCCGATAAAACTGGATTTAATGTCGCAAATTGCCGATCAATTCTCTGAAATCAACAGATTGTCCTCAGGTTTTTAGATCTGCATTGGATTTGCTTCAAATTTGCGTCGGATTGAGATTAGGTTGAACCTCGCGATCTCCAAAATCATATCTGCAATTTTGCAATGGAATGACATTGGATTTGCTTCATATTTGCACTGGAATTGGATTCAGAGATGGAACTTTACGATGGAAACGTCAAAGAAAGCTTCTACATCCACGAAGGTAAGATCTGCGATCTAAAATCTTAGTTTTACATTTTAAAATCTTAGTTTTAACGGTTGAAATCTACAATCTAAGGTGTTGCTGGTGTAAACTATGGAAGACGAAGTAATTCAAGACAATGAAATTTTTTTGTATGAAGGAGAAAGAAACTATTATGTTCAATCTGATCAACTAGTTTACATCCAGGTTTGGTTTTGATTTTGTATATACAGTTAAACGCGTGAAGTAGTTGCATGAACACTTGAAGCAATGTTTGTTTTTTGTGAATTTTATTTTAACATATCTGGAATTCAGTTAAATGCATATTATGAAGAAAATGTTGGTGTTTTACAATTTTCTGAAATACATTAGGTAATATGCTGAACATTGGATGTAATTGTACGAACACATGAAGTAACGCAATAATATTCTAATAGACAATTCCCCAAAGGCTCAAATTTGGTTATAAACTAATTGTTGCAAAAATGTTGATGTTTTTAAATTTTCTGAAATATATGAGGTAATATGAGGAACGTATGATGTAGCAGCATAAATATATGAAGCAACGTGATGATATTCTAATGGACAATTCCCCAAGGTCTGAAATTTGGTTAGATGCAATTTGTATAGAATATGTAAGTTTATTATAATTTTCTAAAACATATGAGGTAATACGATGAACACTGGATGTAACTGCATGAACACATGAAGTAACGTGACAATTATCTGACTGACAAATCCTCAAGGTCTAAAATATGATTATGTGCAATTTGTTGGGAAAATGTAGGTGTTTTTAAATTTTCTGAAATGTTTTAAGTAACATAGTAAATCAATATGTGACTGCATGAACACGTGAACTAAAATCAGTTACATTCATTTTGTTAAGACTATTTTTAAATTTTCAGATTTACTTTATCACAACAAGGAATATGTTAAATACACGATGTAACTCAATAAAAATATAATTTGTTGTGATTAATGTCTGAAATTCAATTAGTAGGATTTTTTATCAAAATATTTAGAAAGTGTAAAAATTTATCACTGACTAAACAATTGTTAATGAAGGCCAAACTAAATTGTGAAATACAAGAACAAACTAATATAATAGTTGATGGAACGAGTTACTGAAAGGATACAATTTTGCAGGACCAGATTCTATCACCAATTTAAGCAACCTATCAAAAGTTGATGTCACAGATTGCTTCAAAGGTTTGAGAGAAAAAACACTATCAAAGTTCCAAGATTTATACCGAAAACAGTCAAACGCATTGGGATTTGGGGGATGTACAACCCAAGAGGTAAAAAAGACGGAACCATCCTGGAGAAGTATTTTGTTTGCTCAAATTAGGGAAACACAAAATTGAAAAATGAAACACCTGACACACCTTCCAATTACAATATCATTGCAGAGGGTTCTGAGAAGAAAAGAAGAAAAATGTGGTTACGAGAACAGGATGCAAGGCTGGAATTCAGGTTAAATTTATCGATGGAGCCTATGAAGTTTTGCATCATGTGATATCTCACAATTATCCTTTCATTCAAGTCAAATGGTAGTATTTGCAGAGAAGTGAAAGGAGAATTATCGAAGAAAAAGGGAAAGTTATAGAAGGAATGGAAGGTGCGGGATTAAAACCTAGTCATGGATTCAAGTTTGTGGTTTTTGAAGCTGGTTGTATTCAGAATCTAGGACACACGATTAAGGATCATCTAAACTATGTGAACAGGTTGTGTATGAAGGAGATTGAAGGAGGCAATGCTCAACAAGTAATTGACAGACTCTCAAAGAAGAGTACCGAAGAGGAAGATTTCTTCTTTAGAGTTAAATTGGATGATAATGGTATGCTGGCAACATTATTTTGACGGAACTCAATGGTGAAGGAAGACTACTCCCTCTACGGCGATCTAATCGTATTTGATACCACATACAGGAATGGTTTATATTTCGCAAAATACATTTAAACACATGAAGTAATGGCATGAACACATAAAGTATTATGTTATACACACGATGTAGATTCATAAACAAATGACGTACAAATACATTACATTTTTTGGAGAAAATTTGGTTGTTTTTAGATTTGCTAAAACGTATTAAGTAATTTATTAGAAACACAGTGTAACAGTATGAAAGATTGAATAAAAGTGATATATTTCAACTTGATAATTCACCAAAGTCTAAAATTGGCCTATATGTATTTTATTGAGAAAATTTAGATGTTTTAATGTTTGTTGAAACGTACTAACATGCTAAATAAATAGTGTAACTTCATTAACACGTTAACATGATCTAACTTTTCTAAGTGATCTGTCCACATAAAGGACCAACAAATACAATTTGATTTGTCCTCCAATAGTCGGAATGAACAACCACGGCAATATAATGATGTTTGGATGTGCTTTCATTGCCGACGAAAAAGCTTCAACTTTCGAATGGCTTCCTGATGTTTTCAGAAAATCAATGGGTGGTAAAGAGCCAGTAACAATATTTACAGACCAAGATCCGGCTATGGCCAAAGCAATCAAAAAAGTGACCATTTTAATTTGATTGATCTGGACTATAATGAGTTGATATGTTTATGTACTTACCTTTAGTATTTAGTTCAATAGTTCTTGTGTTTGTTCACAACATCTAATGTAATTTCAGTAATCATTCGTAATGTAAAAAAACCTGATTATAGGGAAAAAATCATGAACAATTACATTCTATGTTTATATCTTTAGTTTGTGTTTAATTGCTTTTAGAAAAATGTTTATACATGAACTTGTTTTGAATAAAATTATTCATGAAATTTTATAGGTTTTCACAAATAGGTGGCATAGATTGTGCCAGTGGCACATTACACGGAATTCCATCAGTCATTTTAGTGAATTAAAAAAGGATGGTCCCTTTAAGGAAGCATTTGAGCATTGTTTGAAATACTGTAAAAAAAAGAAGAAGAATTTGAAATGGCATGGAACAATATGATCAATAATTTTTAGCTTGAAGATAGGGAATGGTTCAAGAAGCTATATTCTATTAGAGATACGTGGTGCCCTGCAATGAGCAAAGACTTTGTCTCTACGGTAACTCTTTCATCACAACGAAGTGAGAGCACAAACAAAGCTTTGTCATTCAATGCCAGCAAAATGACAACACTCAAAAAGTTCTTGACCATCTTCAATGAGACTATTGATCGCTGGAGAGAAAAGGAAATAGCAAAGAAAAATCATTGCTCGAAATCAGTGCCAAAGTCAACTATACATGGATCAAAACTACTCACACATGCAACCCAATAGTACACATTATCAATGTACTATAAGTTTGAGAAGGAATACAAGATTGCACAAGCAACAAAAGCATGTAGATTTTTCATCCTAGGATCAGCAACAAAGTATGAATTAAGTCCAGAAGAAAATGATACAAAAGTTGAAATTTTCACCTTCACACAACAAAGTGGAATGGTGGAAGTTAACTGCTCTTGCAAAACTTTTGAAGAAACAGGTATGTACTGATGAAATACAATTTACATGTTACCTCTTATGTTAATATCTTTAGTTCTTCAGTTTAGATCATTAACTTTTGGTTAAATATTAAAGTTCATCTTTTTGTAAGCAGGTTTCATAGTAAGAATCTAATAATACATCTTATATATATGTCATTAGGTCTTTATTCGCATATTTAACTTTAAAATGTAGGACATTATATGCTTTAGAGCTTTAGTTTGGATGTTTATCTAATTAACTTGAATATATGCATGGTTATCTTTTTATGCAAGGAGTGCTCTGCTTTCCCTGTATCTGTATATTGCACATCAACTAAATCGGTGAGATACCATTAGAATACATTCTGAAGCGATGGACAAAGCTTGCTAAAATGCAAGTATGGGACAAACTGAAAGCAGCACAAGAAAATTAAGAAGTAGACAAAACCAAAGACAAAGTTCCATGGCGACACCAAATGGCAAGAAACTACTACAATCTGGTACTAAAATGTGAAGGTGACATAGAAACCCAGAAAATTCTTGAATAAAGCTTCAAAAAAGACAATGAAAAGGTAGACCAAATTCATATCTCAAAAAGTGCAAAGGAACATGAAAATTCAAGCAGCATAGCAGAATCTTCTATCACTAAACCGCCAACAATCTAAGATCCATCTTCCACAAAGACAAAAGGAAGAAGCAAGAGAATTGAATGATGGAAGCACATAAAGAAACAAAAAACAAAGGAGTTTGGTTCTAAGACACCAAAGCAACAAGTCTAGTCCTATGAGTTCCAATTTGACATTTATTTATATTAGTATTCTGTACATGAAAAAATCATTTAAATTGCCCTTCAAATGCTTTAAACACCTGAACTAAGGAGTGCAGTTTAATTAAACAAAAATATATTCATCAAGTAAATTGTGTCTAAAACTAATGACTCTAACAAGTGAGCTAAAGTGAAATATACATGAACTAATGTTAGAAAAAGTAAATAAAAATATAAGTGTCAAAAATTAAACACATAGTTGGAAAATATCTAATTTTTAAACTGAACTATATATCTAAATAACCGAACTATTTACCTAAAGGACATATGGCTTTGAACATACAAAATATAATTACTAGACAAACTGTTAAACTATAATAGAAACTAAAGAGATAAACAATGCAACTAAATAGATAAACATCATAACTAAACTCATACTGGAATCATCATAAAAAAAATTAAAGTTTCAATCCATACTAGAATCTTCTAAAAAATATCATTTAGAATCATCTAAAAAACATCATTCAGAATCATTCAATCCAACAAAGCTAATAGACCATTCAGAATCATCCATAACATCATTTCAATAAATTCAAACATTCAAATCACTCCATAACAAATCCATATCACATCATTCAAATAAAATCATTCAAATAATATCTTAAACTACGTTGTTTGTGGACATTCCTCCCATGCCATCCAATTCACCATCTTTAAACAAGTTAAAAGACGGAAGAGGCTCATTTTGAGGCTGTTACTATTTCCTTCTCCTCTGTTGGTTGCATTCTTCATCACCCATAGCAATTAACTTGTCATTCCATTTGATTGGTGATTCTTCAACTGATGGCGAGTCATCTTGCTAATTTCGAAAGTTCTGCACTAGTCCCAACAATAGGTGGCAAGTCTCGCAATGATTCATCCCCAACATCAGCCTTCACCATCTCCAACCTATGATATATATCAGTGGTAACAACTTCAAGGTTACGCTTCATGATCATCAAGGCCTCATCATAATCCTACACAAGATAAATATCAATAAATTTATACATAAACCTATATAAAATATATTAAATAGCCAATGAAAGCACAATCAACTAATCATAAATAATTCATATATAAACCAAACCAAACTATTAAACACTTAAACAGAAAGTTTAAGCACATGAACTAACTATACTAAAAGTCAACAATATAAAATAATGAAACTAAAAACCTAAATTATCACATAAAAATTAAAACTAAATACTGAAACACATAAGACATCAGGTAAAATTTTAAACACTTGCGTTCTTAGCATGACTTTTAATGTTGGAGTCGGTTAAAACTCCGCGTGGGATTTTGAACTATAGCACTTCATCACCTTCAGGAACAGAATCAGCTCCAATCTCAGGCTGAGCTCCAACATCAATCTTACCCATATAACCCTCTTTCACTTATCCAGCACAGCTGATTGGATAACCCTTCACCATGATTGTCCTATTATAACCTCCTCCAATGTCCAGCATCTTCACTCTCTCTCTCTCAACTTCGTATCAATCCAATGTTGGACTAGAGGAAGGGATGTTGGCTCCATCACGCCACAGACATGAAATCAGTGAAAATATAGATTCGAAAGGATAAGGACACAAGCACTACAGGTTTGGTATTCTACATTGTTCTTATACCTCCTAATCATTGAAGCCATTTTGTCTAACGTGAAAGTACGCCAGTCAAGATTCTTAATTTCGTCAACATTTTCAATAGCTTCAAAAAATTTCATATCTACCTTCCCAGTAGCTATAGGAGCTAAAAAGTATGAAGAACAATATATCACAAAAAGTCTCCTAAATTGATCCCCTCCATCCTTAAGTTCATTTATCCTATCTAAAATCAAGTGAAGGGGTATATCATGTTCATTCCCCCTACCAAACCTAGCCTTGTAACTATCTTTCAATTGCATACCAGAATTTCTCTTCTCCATAACTTTCCTACTAGGGTTTCGAGGCAAGCACAGAACATCATATACATCATTAGCAGTAACAAAGTATCTATCTACCTCAACCAGCTGAACACATGTACCAGGGTTTAAATTACTCACATCCAAGGCACAATACCCGAGGGAAGTGCAATCTCCAATCTTATCTTCAAAATGCCCTCGAAACCATTGGCTACAACATCAGCCTTCTGCTTAGCACTGAGATCAGTGCACAGATTTAAGATCTTTACATGTTGGCTTCCGAGCATAAACTTCTTTAAAAACCTGGAAAAAAATATAATACATCAAGTTAGTAAATATAACAACTATGCACACAAATACCCAAACTAAGAGATTAAACACATCAAGTAAACATAAGGTAATTTTAGAAAGAAAGTTTAATTAATAAACAGCCAAAACAATATAAAATTAATAAAAAAAAGCAACTTATTTTTTAATAAAACTAAACACTTAAACACATAAATAAAATCAACAAGTATATAAACTATTTATACTGCAACTCTACGCATGAACAATTAAAATTATAGTGAAACAAAACACTGAAACACAAAAGGTAAAGGACAACATACCTAAACTAATAAATTCTAAATCATTCAAGTTATTATGAAAAAATATTCAAATTTAAATATTCAAAGTATACGTGTACACACATAAAGTAAAATCACAAATACTTAAAGTAATAAAACTTACCCAGAACCATCACGAAACTGAATTTCACAGACTTGTTTAATCTAGCGTGTCACTTCTGTGCCGTCATTAGTGTTCCCCCAATAAACGATGAGTAGAAACATTTCTCTTCATAGCAGGTCCAGAAACACCATCTCCATCCCGCTTGCGCTTTCCCACAGTAGATGAATTCTTCGATGGCCCACTCGCATCTCCAGCAACATCCTCATTACTGTTCCCAAATGGCTTCTTCTCAACAGGCTTCTTCAATGCAGATACCTTCGCTGTAGTCTCAATTGTAGCTGACTTGTTCGTTGCGGGCTTCAATGCGGACTTCTTCAATGTGGGCTTCTTCATTATAGGCTTCTAGGCCGCGGGCTTCACAGCCGGCTCCTTCACAATTGGATCCTTTGCAGCAGGCTCGTTCACAGTCGGCTAGTTTGCAGTAGGCTTCTTTGGAGCGGGCTTCTTCATTGCAGGCTTCTTCGTTGTGGGCTTCACAGCCGACTCCTTTACAATTGGCTTATTTGCAGCAGGCTCGTTCACAAGCGGCTCGTTTGCAGCAGGCTTCTTTGGAGCGGGCTTCTTCACGACAGGCCTCTTCACTACGGCCTTCACAACCAGCTCCTTCATAACTGGCTTCTTTACAGCAGACTCGTTCATAGCCGGCTCGTTTGCGGCAGGCTTCTTCGCAACCGGCTTCTTTGCAGCCGCCTTCTTCACAGCTTGCACATTTCCTTTCCCTTCACAAACCTTTTGTTTTCCCTCTTCATTTGCATCCACCACAGTAGGAGGTGGATCAATAAAATAATCATCTTCCATAAAATCTTTATCACTAATAATTCGTTAATCTTTATCACTAATAATTCGTTTAACTTTAACATTCTTCCTAACACCTTTCTTTTGACAAATTTTCTGACCTACAACACACAAATGAAAAATTAAAAATAAATACTAAATCAAAAAAAGTAAATTAGAAACAGAGAAATCAATATATTCCAGAATCAGTTTCACATCCCGAACCTTCAATAACAACTTTTATATGGGCACTTATGGAACTTGTTGCAACAAAAGTAAAACCTATAAATTCTAAAAATTAACATATTCTAAATAAAACATAAAATAATGAAAGATACTCAATAAAAAAATATATTTAAACGTACCATTAACATTTCTTTCAGCGGAATCCTTATTTCTTTCAGCAGAACCCTCATTTCTTTCAGCAGAAACATTTTCAGGCTCTGATGCAAAAAATACAAAAACTAATGAGTTTAATAGCAAAACTAAACAACAATAAATATGAACTAATAATTCAAATACTAACCATTATGTTCAATGTTAGTTGAAGCAGTAGGACAAATAATCACAGGCTTCTCCACATCTTCATAATAAAAAATGTTAATGTAGATTATAAAGTGAAATCTCCAATCTTAACTAATGAGTAAAATAGTTTAACTAACAATTTATAAATTGAAACTAATAAACAAATAAACTAGTTGAAACTCCTAATACTAACTATTTTGTTCGATAATTGCTGAAAGTGGAAGACTACTGATCACAGACGTCTCCCCAACTACATCATAAAAATATATTCAACTAATAAATTTTATACGAACTAACAAAATGACAATAAATCATAAAAAAAAATCTAACCTGATTGTGTAGGATTTGTTGAACCTGGATTATTAACAGCAGTTTCAGCCTCATCAACAACTACAAAATGCAAACAGAAAATGTAAATCACAAAATTAAACCAATAAACAACAAAAGTAGCAAGAAATCAAGATATATTAAATCATAAAGCATTAATCTAACCCGATTCTATATAGTTTGTTGAAGTTGAAATATTACAAATAACAGTTTCAACCTCAGTAGCAACTACAAAATACAAACAAATCATTTAAATCACAAAACTAAATCAACAAACAGCAACAGTAAAAAAACAAACAAGAATATATTAAAATTACTGGTGTTATGTTGATCCCCAGTCACATCACATACATCTACATTAACAAAACAAAAGGCATAAATACCAAAGGTAACGCACTAAACAGTAAAAGTAAACAAAAAACTAAATATATTAAATTTACCACTTTTATCTTGAACCTAAACAGATCACTTCCATCTATAATAGCAGAACAGTATACTTAAATACCATATGTAAACAACTAAACAGTCAAAGTAAAATAAATAGAGACCAGAATGTATTAAATTTACCAAAATTATCTTGAACCCCAGTCATATCACATACAGCTACATATAAAAAAATATTTAAATATCAAAAGAAAATCACTAAACAGTCAAAGTAAAACATAAAATACTAGAATTCCAACTAGTAACAGATGATCCAGCAACTCTATCTGGCCTATCCACATCATATTTACTACCACTTTTACGCAATCTCTTCATAATATCAGCTATAAAAAAAGAAATTATCAGCAATACATAAAGCAATCAATTAAAAACCAACAAAAAAAATTCATGTCCGCGAGAGTGACTTGCCATGCCAGTCCCAAAAACAACCGACGCCAGTAAGCTACACATGCATGTGACATGGGTCATTCATGTCTGTGAGAGTGACTTGTGATGTTGGTCCCAAAAACAATCGACGTCTGTATGCCAGACATACGTACAACATCGGTAATGACAGGCTTTTACCTCGGTTTTAAAAAAAATTGAGGCAAAAAGTGTACCTTTTACCTCTATTTTTTTAATTGAGGTAAAAAATATTTTTACCTCGATTATTTACCCTTAACCAAAAAATCGAAGTAAACGGGGCAAAGTAATAGGTTCATTTTGTTGTGCTGAGTAAAAGATGCGGGGGAAAGAGATAATTATTGATACGTGGATGATGATCTTTGAAATTTTTGTCTGTCATGCACAACGAGTGTGTCGTACCCAAGGCATTAATAGTTTTGTCGTGCACTGATTAGAAAAATATTTTGCTAACATTGTTCAAAACCTTAATATATGTAGTAGGAGTGATAGAATGATTTGCCGTAATCAATTGTATTATTGATATCTAAATATATAGAGAGTACAATAGAGGTGTAATAAGGAAAGAACTCTAATCATAATAAATCATAATCTAATCAGGAGTCTGATTTATCCTAACACACCCCACAAGCGGAGCGTCGGATGCTCGTCGACGCACAGCTTGGACCTGAAGAACTCGAACAGCGAACGAGAGAGCCCCTTGGTGAAAATGTCTGCAATCTGAAGAGAAGTCGGAACATGAGCAACACGCAGCTTTCCGGATGTAACCAACTCACAAACAAAATGGTAGTCGATGTCGATGTGCTTCGCCCGCTTGTGAGCCACTGAATTCTGAGCCAAGAAGATAGCACCACTATTGTCGCATAACAGCAGTGGACAACCAGAAAGTGGAAACCGAATATCACGAAGCAAATGAGTGAGCCAGACCACTTCTGAGGCAGTGTTGGCGAGAGCACGGTATTCAGACTCAGTGCTAGAGCGAGAAACAGTGGGCTGTTTCTTGGCACTCCAAGAAACTAGATTCCCACCAAGAAAAACTGCATAGCCATAAGTGGACCGACGAGTCTCCAGACAGCGAGCCCAATCAGCATCAGAATATCCTAACACATCAGGAGTACTAGCAGAATAAAACCGGAGACCAAAATGAAGAGTTCCACGAACATACCGCAAAATCTGAGTCACAACAGCAAAATGATCATCTCTGGGATCCTGAAGAAACTGACTCACCGTGTTGACCAAGAATGCCAAATCCGGGCGAGAGATTGTGAGATACTGGAGAGCACCAACAAGAGAACGATAAAGTGTAGGATCCCGAAATGGAGGACTGGCAGAGCTGTGAAACTGAGAACAAGCAACAAATGGAGTAGAAACAGGGGCCGCGGCAGACATACCGGCTCGATTCAAAATATCCCGAGCATACTTTGCTTGGCCAAGCAGTAATCCTGAAGAGGTAGGCAAAACTTCAAGACCAAGAAAGTAATGAAGAGCACCAAGATCCTTGATCGCAAACTCTCTGTGTGTCCGATCAATGAACCGGCGAAGAAGAGTCGAATCATTTCCTGTAAGAATGATATCATCCACATACACAAGTAGGTACAGTAACGACGACCCTCTCGAAAGGACAAACAAAGAAGTATCAGCTGAGCTGCACCAAAAACCAAGCTGTGTCAAATAACTGCTGAAATGCTAGAACCAAGCCCGGGGAGCCTGCTTAAGACCATAAATGGCCTTTTTCAAACGACAAACATAGTCTGGATGGACAGAATCCTAAAAACCAACGGGCTGCTTCATGTAGACAGGAATATCAAGAACACCATTAAGGAAAGCGTTCTTGACATCCAACTGATGAAGTGGCTAGGAACGCATGGTGGCTATGGCAAGAGCCGTCCTAACAGTGGAGGCTTTGACCACAGGACTGAAAGTGTGGTCAAAATCAAAACCCGGAATCTACGAGAAACCCTGCGCCACAAGTCTAGCTTTGTGACACTCAATAGTGCCATCTGGTCGATACTTGAGCCTATAGACCCATTTGGAGCCAACAATGTTGACATTCGAAGGTTGAGGCACCAAATCCCAAGTGTGCTGACCACGAAGAGCATTCATCTCATCATCCATAGCTGAAACCCAGGCTGGATCCTGAAGGGCAATGCGATAATCAGTGGGCTCTGTCTGAGAGAGGAGTGCAGCAGTGAGACCATGAGAAATAATATCCGAATAATCTCGCTGCTGAATGGCTCCAGTAGAAGATCGAGTGGCCATCCGATGAGTACGAAGCTGAGGTGGAGAATCTGGAGGAGTCGAACCAGCTGATGACACAGAGGAAGATCGAGCTGTACTGACCGGAGAGTGGCCGTCAGAAGTCACCGGAGAAACAATAGCCGATACTGGCTGAGACGTGGTGGTCGGTGGCTGAGGAGTGCTGGTCAGCGGCTAAGATATGGTAGGCGTTTGGCGAGGAGCCGGGTCCAGGATGACCGTCCAGATAGAAGATGGTGGTGAAGGAGGGGCAGCTGGAATAGACACAGACACAGGCATGGTGGCCCCAATCGATGAAGTAACAGTTCCATCAAAAAATGATGAAATCTTCAGATCTGAAATCGAACGACTGTCCATGGAAGATGAGACATAAGGGAAGAAAGTTTCATCAAAACGAACGTGGCGAGAGATATAGATGCGCCCAGAAGTCGGGTCGAGACACTGGAAGCCCTTGTGACGAGGGCTATAGCCAATAAAAACACAGGGAATAGATCGGGGTGCAAACTTATCAGTAGTAGTGGCACACAGACATGGAAATGCACGGCAACCAAACGGGTGAAAGAGGGTATAGCCAGGCACATGACCAAAAACAACCTCAAAAGGTGATTTGCCACTCAGAACTGAACTAGGCAGACGGTTAATAATGTAAACCGCAGAGGAGAAAGCTTCCACCCAATAACAGTGTGGCACAGAAGAGTGAAAAAGCATGGCAAGACCAATCTCTGTGATGTGACGATGCTTCCGCTCAGCCCTACCATTTTGAGCAGGTGTATAGGGCGAGGACATCTGATGATGAATGCCACATTATATGAGATGAGCCTAAAGTCGGTGATTAGTAAACTCGGTGCAACTATCGGTTTGAAAATTTTTAACCCTAGAAGAAAACTGATTCTCAACGAATTTATGAAACTAGATAAATGTGTCATAGAAATCTGACTTATGCCGCATCGGAAGAAACCATGTGAATCGCGAAAAATCATCAATGAAAACGGCATAATAAGAGAAACCACCGACAGATAAACCAGGAGCTGGTCCCCACAAATCACAATGTACTTTATCCAATAAACCAGTAGCGCGCTTGTCACTAGTGGAAAAGGGCAAACGGCTACTCTTGGCCATCTGACAAGGAGAGCAACTGACAGGTGCAGGCATAGCAGAAGTGACAGAAATAAGGCCCCGTCGATTCAATAACTGAACAGTATCATGAGACACATGACCGAGGCGAGAGTGCCACTGCTCAAAAGAAGCATGAAGTTTTGTAGAGCGTAGTTCGCCTAAAAAATTGGAATCACCAGTCTCAAGAAAATAAAGACCAGGCCTATGACGGCCTTTACCAATTATCGCCCCTGTAAGCTTGTGCTCAATGGAAAATGTATCAGCATCAAATATAACACGGACAGGTAGATCACGAGTAAGCTTACTAATGGACAATAAACTTCTAGTAATCTTAGGGACCACAAGGACATCATTAACAGAGAAACCAGATAAATGACATTGGCCAATGTGAGAAATAGATAATGATTCACCATTTCCAACAAGAATAGAATCAGAACAACGATAACGTTGTACCTTATCAAGATGACTGGTGCGAGCAGTGATGTGAGATGTAGCACCCGAATCAACAATCCACTGATTTGATGAAGAATGACGGTTGGGACCATTCAAACTGGCCTGAAACAACTCCTTGTCCGCAATCCAATTAGTGGAGCAATCTTCCTGAGATATAGGGCTCAAGTAAACCAGCAAAGGACCGAAAATTACACAAAAATTGACTGTACCAGGTTTGCTCTGATATCATGATAGAATGATTTGTCGTAATTAATTGTATTATTGATATTTAAATATATAGAGAGTACAATAGAGGTGTAATAAGAAAAAAAACTCTAATCATAATAAATCATAATCTAATCAGGAGTCTGATTTATCCTAAGAAGGAGTTTCCGTAGCAACGGGTAACTTATCCAAACTCTTGAACTATAACTATATTTGGAATTATAAGTTTCATTTTTTGATTTTTTTTACTTTTTACTGCTTGCACTTCAAATACATATTTATCTTGTCACTCACTTCACTAAAGGAATGATTTTCATCTGCGCAAAAACGAACTTCCTGGTAAACCCAACCATGCAAATATCTAAAGCACGAGGGCTCCAATTAATTACTAGGAGTTGAGAAACGCTACGTGACCACTAAAACGGAATCTCTTAAATTGGATTTTGATGAGATAAAGTGTAGCTAGTTAGTTTATTTTTATTTTTGTCTCCTTGTTTTGTAGAGAAATGGAAGTGATGTACACTATTACTTTTAAATATTTGAATAGGCAAGAATTACGATGTGTTCGAATCGTTAAAGATTTTCTTATGCAATTACGTGGAATAATTAGTAGAAATAATAAGTAGAAGATCAAAGTGAAATTGGGGGATGGGGATCGATGAGCTGATATTTGTATTTTAAATTTATAAAAACAATCAGCTATAATCTTAATCTAGATCTCATAATTCAGCCTCTTTTACATTTATATTTGGAGTAAAAATCCTTAGTAAGATTATTTTACTAATTCTTCATAATTCCCTGTCACATGTTATAAAAATAGTGTGGGAAAACAAAAATGTACTAATACACTAGAAGACATGTGAAATTTTTGCGCGTCCTGCACAACTCATGCGCTTGACCAAGGCAATAATATTTTTATCATGCAAAAATTATAAAAATATGTTGCTACCATCATTGAAAAACTTAATATACGTAGGCGAACTTTCGTTGCAATTGGTAACTTATCCAAAATTGGACCTATACCCATAATGAAAATTTTAGGTTCTTACGTTATTTTTTACTGCTTTTAGCAATTTAAATACATATTTATCTTTTCATTCACTTCACCTAAATAATTATTTTCATTTGTTCAAAACGAATCACTTGGTAAGCTCCAGTTAATTTCTATAATAGGAACGCACTACCGAATTACAAAGAGTTGAATACCGCTATTGACGTGACCGCTAGAACCGTATCCCATGACTTGGTACTGGATGAGGTAATTTCCAGCTTGGTGGTGTATTTTATTGTATTTTTGTCTCCTTGTTTGGTAGAGAAATACAAGTGATGTACATAAATATTTTTTAATATTTGAATAGGCAATAATTATTATTGGTTAGATTCGTTCAAATATTTTCCTATGTAATTGTGAGAAATAATTAGTAAGAAAGTATAATTAGAAGATCAAATGGAAAATGGGGTGTGGGAAGGAGTTGAGATTTTGGATTTTAGATTTATAAGTAACATTCTGCAATATGAAAATATCCTGAATCTGGATCTCGTTATCGACAAACAAAAAAAAACGACAAACTCTTTTATATTTATATTTGGTGATAAAAGTGAAACTACAATTATTTGACTAATATTTCAGAAGTCCAGGTCACATCCTATAATATTAATCGGGGAAACAGATAATTATCGATACAGACTAGAAGATGTGTGAAATTTTTGTGCATCTTGCACAGCGCGTGCATTGCACCCAAGGCATTGAAAGTTTTGTCGTGCACAGATTAGAAAAAATATGTTGCTAACATCATTTAAAACCTTAATATGTGTAAGAGAAATTCATGATGCAACTAGTAACTTATCCAAACATTTGACCTATAACACTATTGGAAATTATAGGTTTCATTTTTATGTTTTTACGTTACATTTTACCACTGGTAAAATTTTTATGGATTCTTTCATTTTATTGATTCGTTCTAAATAACGAGCTAAGGAGCCACCCTCCTTTTGCCTAGAAATTCCTAATCCAATTTGTAATAACACTCATAATCATTAACTTAATGAGGATCCCATTGAATACCGGAAGCTCGTAGCATGGGTTCTGATAAACCCCAATTTAGTGCTTCTTCCCCAGTAACCACTCCTACGCCCTCATATCCTATTTTAAAATATTAAGATAACTTGTAATAAGCTTTTGATATTCAATAACCGATGTTAAAAAATTATCACAAAAATTCAAACATTTATCTATCCATCCATAAGGAAGATTGGCAACTACTTCTCCAATATGAAAAGAATTATGCATCATTCGCATATCTGTAGTTGTTTAAGATAAGTCATATATCAATTCTCTTTCGCGAAAAAAATCAGACGACCTCTTCTACATTTATATTTGGAGTAAAAAGTGAACTATGTGAGTTCTTAAAAAGATTATTTTACAAATTCTTCAGTATTCCCTGTCAAATGTTGTAATAATAATGTTTGGAAACAGAAAACTATTAGTACAAACTAGAAGAATTGTGAAATTTGTGTGTGTCGTGCACAACACACGTGTTGTACCCAAGGCATAAAAATTTTTGTCGTGCAAAGATTGGAAAAATATGGTGCTAATATTGTTTGAAACATTAATATGTAGGAGGAATTTTAGCTACAACTGGTAACTTAACCAAACTTCTGACCTATAAACATATTGGAAATTTTAAGTTTCTATTTTAGGTTTTTATGTTACTTTTCACCGCTTGAAGAAATTTAAATACTTATGCATCTTGTCACTCACAAATGTGCGAAATGAACCACCTGATAAAACCCACCATATATCTACAATACGAGAGCTCTTCTAAATTACAAGAAGTTGAGAAACACTATTGACGTGACCACCAGAACAACATCTCTATATTGGGACTTTGATGGGGTAGGTTCATTTTTTTGTCTCCTTGTTTTGTAAAGAATTGGAAGCGATGTACATTGATAGTTTTTTTATATTTGAACAGACAATAATTATGATGTGTTAGAATTGGTCAAATATTTTCTTATGCAATTGTGAGGAATAATTAGTAAAAGAGTATAAGTAAGTGTAAAGTCCAGGAGCGTTGGACTCAGTTGTGGCATATAGTGTGAACTAGTGAAGTGGTGTTCTAACACCATCACAATCCAGTTTTCTGGACAGTAAGTATTTAGCCACGGTTTATGGAGCAAATTATGGAGGAAAAATCATGCGATCAGAACAGAATATTGTGGAGATCAATGTGTGATTTCGTGGCAACCTATTTCTGGTAAAAACAAATATTCCTTGTAATAGTTAGGAATTAATTAAGTAGTTTATTTATGGTACAAGTCCTATTAATAAAGGATTGTCCATTTAAAAACCAGACTAGGATTAGATCTTTCCTTAGTCTAGAAGTCTATTCTTGGTAGAGTTAGACAAGGAAAGAGTTATGCACAAGGAAGGAGTGCGCAGGTGATAAAAGCGAAGATATACAACGCAAACTGTGACGGCTCTACCAAGTTTTCATCTCTACGTCAGATACGTTGTTGGAGGTTTGTCAAATCAACCGACCAAGTTCGTAAAGATCAGAAACAAGGAAGCCGTAATTCCTCGGGAGGAGGAGATCCAGAAAGACGTGTTGATCGTGGGGGTTCAACGGCGTAGGATCGGCGGTGAGGGGATCTCACAAGAGCCACTCAATAGGTTAGCAATGGATTAGTATTTAAGTTAAGCTTCTTGTACTAAAGACTGCTTTCTAGTGGATGGTTTCTGATCTGGGCTAGGCCCCGCAGACGTAGGTGTATTTGCACCGAACTGCGTAACCAAGTTGTGTGTACACTGCGTATTTCATTTTGCGTTTTAACACCAAACTGATCTTGGTGTTTCAACACCAAACTGTTAAACAACTTGGCATAAACGTTTAGAATTTAGGTGAAACTGAAATTCAATTGGTATCAGAGCACGGCACTTGCTGACCCCTAAACAGGGAGAGTGAGATCAGGTTTCACCATGGCACCAAAGGAGGGGGCTTCGGTCACGCGACCACCGTTGCTGGAACAAGGAAATTATGCCTATTGGAAGGCACGCATGAAGGTGTTCATTGGAGCATTAGATGATCAAGCTTGGAACAATGTCATAAATCAGTACACTCCACCTACAGTAGCCGAATCTGAGGGATCAAGCTCATTGATGGCTAAACCATTTTCTGAATATTTTGCTGAGGAGCACAAAGCACACGTGTCCAACTCAAAGGCATTAAATGCCATTTTTACGGCAGTGGATGAAGATCAGTTTAAGATGATTTCAAATTGTGAGACTGCTAAAGATGGGTGGGATGTGTTACAAACTTATCATGAGGGGACAAGCTCCGTCAGAGAAACAAAGTTGCAGTATTACACGGCAAAATTCGAAGATCTAAAGATGCGCAAAGATGAGACTATTTCTGAGTTTAATGGACGAGTCCGAGATATTGCCAATAAAGCTTTTCAGTTTGGCAAAAAGTATAAAGATCACAAGCTTGTAAGAAAGGTTTTGAGAGCACTACCTCCAAGTTTCAACATGAAGGTCACAGCGATTAATGAAAATGGAAGGATAGGGACAATGACGCTTGATGAACTTATGGGATCACTGGAATCTTAAGAGATGGAAATGCTGCAAACAAAAGCAGGCAAGAAAGAGATGGTTTTTTCAAGCATAACCTCTGGAAAGTCAGAAGATCATACAGATAATGAAGAGTCCGATGAAATTGCAAACATAACCAGGAACTTCTCCAGATTTATGAAGAAGATGGGCAGGAAGCCACAAGAGAAGTCAAGTGGAAGCAAAAATCCAAACGCAAACTCCACTCCAAGATTTCGCCAAGCAATTGGTGTTGAAACACCAAAGTTCAAATCAAAAAATCCAAACCTGAACAGGAAAATCTAGTGTAGAGAATGTGAAGGTTTCAGGCACATACAAGCTGAGTGTGCCAATACACTTAAAACACAAGGAAAATCGTATACCGCAACCTGGAGTGATGATGATGGAGGAGATGATGGTAAGGATGAGAGGAGTATACCAATCATGTTGCTTTCGGTGTGACAGTGGTGGAGTTAGAAGAATCTTTCGAGGAAGGAGTCAGTGTGCTGAATGAAAGTGAGAGTGGTAGCTCAGATGAAGAGACTAGGAGCATTAGTGATGATGAAATTCGCAAGGAAAGCATGGAAATGTACAAGATGTGGTTAAAAGTGGCGGATGAAAATAAAGAGCTCAAGTCCGAGAACAAGAGATTGACTGAAAATGCAAAAATGAAGGAACTTGAAAAAGAAAAGGCAATCAGCGAACTTGAAAGAATCAAGAAGGAATTTGCTGGAATGGTGCAATGAGCAGAGGCAGCAGAATAAGCTATTAGACGTCTCAATACAGGGAAAGCTAAGCTCGAAGATTGTCTAAGAATGGGACAGACGACCAAATACGGAATTGGCTATGAAGAATCTTCACTGGTGAATTCATGGAGCAACAAGGTAGATCAAGATGCACCAGCTCCAGGAATAATCGAGAGAAATTACCCCACCAAAAGGATCAGACGATGCGGATACTGTGGAGCTCAAGGGTATGTGAGAAATAGGTGCTTTAAGCTGCTTAGGACACTGTCCTTTAACTCAGCAGATCGATGTTTCAACACCGTGCCAGGATATGATACAGGGCGTTGTTTCAACACTGGAGGCTACATAACCAGAATTCTGAACACACGTGTCAATCCAAGGCCGTATAACATCACTCGACCTCAAAGCAAGGTATGGATTCGAAAATCTCAAGATGTTTTTTTTTCAAGTTTCGTATGTTTTGGTGCACATACAGGAAATTCCTGGTATTTCGATAGTGCTTGTTCAAGGCATATGACTGGAGTCCCTGAATTTCTGCAAAAATTCAAACCTGGATTTGGTGGATATGTTAGATTTGGTGATGGGAAACGCAGTAGAATAATCGGCAAGGGTGAGTTAGCCATTAAAGGGCTTCCGGTGTTCCAAGATGTGTTACTGGTGGAAGGTCTGAAAGAAAACTTGTTAAGCATTAGCCATTTATGTGACAATGAAATGACGGTGTTTTTCGACAAGGAGAAATGTGTAGTAAACCATGGAACTGGAGTATTCACTGGATCTAGATCAATGGATAACTGTTATTTGCTCGATCAAGATGTCACCTGCTTTAGCTCGAAAAAAGAAGTCAGTGCTCTGTGGCACAGAAAATTGGGACACATAAATTATAAATCCTTAGCACGCATTTCAAGACTGAATGTAGTTAGAGGTATTCCTGAAATCAGTGACAACAAGGAGGCTGTTTGCGGGTCTTGTAAAGAAGGAAAGAAAATCCGGATACCACACCATGCGGTACACGATGTTTCAACGTCAAGACTTTTGGAACTCCTGCAAATGGACTTAATGGGGCCGGTCAACACCCCTAGTGTGGCAGGGAAGAAGTATATTTTCGTATGTGTAGACGACTTCTGGAGGTATACGTGGGTATCATTTCTCAAAGAGAAGTCAGAGGCCGCTGAAGTTTTCAAGACCTTGGCGCACAGGCTACATGTAGAAAAGGGAACCACCCAAGAAAGAATTGCACGGATCAGGAGTGATCATGGAAAAGAATTTGAAAATTCTAAGCTTCATGATATTTGCGAGACACTTGGAATACACCACGAGTTCTCTGCCCCCATAACGCCTCAACAAAATGGTATAGTAGAGAGAAAGAACAGGACGCTGCAGGAAATGGCACGAGCAATGCTAGCCGAGAGAAAAATTCATGCTAGATATTGGGCTGAGACGGTACACACAACATGCTGCACTATCAACAGAGTATACTTGCGTCCGTTTACTGAGAATACACCATATGAAATCTGGAAAGGGAAGAAACCAGATGTGTCGTATTTTCATGTCTTTGGGAGTAAGTGCTATATTCTGAAGGACCGAGAGCCTTTGGCTAAATTCGAGTCTAGAAGTGATATAGGTATATTCTTGGGTTATTCTCCTACTAGTCGAGCGTTCCGAGCTCTAAACCAATGCTCTGGAGCAGTCATGGAGTCTATTAATGTGATTGTTAATGATTCAGAGGAATATACTATAGGTGAAAGTGATATCCTCGACACAGTGAATCCTACTGGTGTTGAAACACCAGCACAGTCAACCGGTGTTGGAACATCGGAAACAGTAACACATGAATCTGAACAAAGTCCAGCCAAATACATGCAGTTACGAGATAAGCCACGGGTAAATTACAGAGAATTGGCAGGATTATCATGTTTTATCTCCCTCACTGAGCCCAAAAACTACAAAGAAGCCCTGCTTGATGAGTATTGGATTTTGGCGATGCAAGAAAAGTTGCAGCAATTTGAAAGAAACAATGTTTGGTATCTCACCCCGCGGCCTGTTGATGTTAATGTGATCAAAACTAAGTGGATTTTTAAGAACAAATCTGATGCAGATGGTAACATCACAAGAAATAAAGCGCGACTCGTTGCTCAAGGGAACACCCAAGTAGAAGGGGTTGATTTCGATGAAACTTTTGCACCCGTGGCCAGATTGGAGTCGATTAGGCTGGTGTTGGTAGTATCATGTATTCTGGACTTTACTCTTCATCAGATGGATGTCAAGAGTGCATTTCTGAATGGTCTAGTAAAGGAGGAAGTTTACGTGGAGCAGCCTAAGGGGTTTGAAGACCCACATTTTCCGGACCATGTCTATCGGTTGAATAAAGCATTGTATGAACTCAAGCAGGCACCCCGTGCATGGTATGAGCGACTGACAACCTTTCTGATTCAGAAGGGATATCGTCGAGGGGGAGTGAACACTATTTGTGCTGCATAAGGGGACAAATATTCTAATCGCACAGATTTACGTTGATGATATTGTCTTTGGCTCCACCTCTTCAGCATTGGTGAAGGAGTTTGTTGACTTAATGACTAAGGAGTTCGAAATGAGTATGGTAGGAAAATTATCATATTTTCTAGGGTTGCAGGTTACTCAGGAGAAGAATGGTCTTTTCATTAGCCAACAGAAATATGATGAGAACTTGATCAAGAGATTTGGACTTGCAAGTGCAAAGGCAGTGCGCACTCCAATAGCTACCACTGATAAACTCACAAAAGATGATCTGGGTCAAAGTGTTGACCAAACATTATACAGGAGTATGATTGGCAGTCTGTTATATTTAACTGCAAGTAGACCAGACATCTGTTTGAGTGTTGGTATTTGTGCCTGCTACCAGGCTAATCCAAAGGAATCACATATGTCAGCTGTGAAGAGAATTATTCGATATATAAGTGGAACAGTGGAGTATGGAGTGTGGGTTTCTAGGAAAAAGGATTCGCAGTTGGTAGGTTTCAGTGACTCTGACTGGGCCGGGAATGCTGATGATCGTAAGAGTACCATTGGTGGATGCTTCTTTGCTGGTTCAAATCTGGTCAGCTGGTATAGTAAAAAGCAGAACTCTATATCATTGTCTACGGCTGAGGCAGAATATTTAGCTGCAGGGAGTTATTGTGCGCAGTTACTATGGATGAAGCAGATGATGAGAGACTATGGATTCAATGATGTGAGTTTGACAGTCTTATGTGATAATAAAAACGCCATTGATATCTCCAAGAATCCTGTGCAACACTCTAGGACAAAGCACATCGATATCCGACATCATTTTATTAGGGATTTGGTCGAAAAAGGAGAAGTCACAGTTCATCATGTTCCAACATCAGAACAACTTGCTGATATCTTTACGAAGCCTCTAGATGGTAAGACTTTTGAAGGCCTCAGACAGCACTTGAGAGTGTGTCAAATGTAAGGTACCCAGATCTGTCTATTCTGTTGTATTATTTACTGTTTTCCTTTAAATACAGTCGAATAAAAAATAGAAAAATAGAAAATACCAAAAATTTGGTGAGGTGGTATTTAAACACCACAGGATAAAGTGATGGTGTTTAAACACTGTGGGATAAAGTTACTGGACAGTTGACTTAATGCGAAAGTAGATCAGAAGGGCTGAACATGGGCTAGAAATTTGTGATGATGGGCTTGGCTGTGTGCGTGATCGGTCAGAGCCCAGTAGGAAAAAGGTGTGGGGTTTTGGTTTGCTAAAAAGACCGTGAAAGCGACAAGTGTTTGATTCCCACACAAATTCAATTTCTTCCCAACTGTTCATCTTCCTAGAACAGAGCTCGCGCAACAGCGTTTCCGGCGACCAGAAATCTTCAAAACCCCACAAATTTACATAGCCCACACAAAATCCATCGACAATGGTGAACTTCAACTTCAAGAAATTGTTTGGAGATTTCTCAAGCGTGCGCGTTCCAGAAAATTTGCGATTTGAAGAACTTGACTCAAATGTGGACTTGAATGAGTGCTGTGGAGTTCGAGAACAGAGGTTGACAAAGTGGGACGCAGTTAATCGTCGACGACCGGCGGTCAGGTTTGATCATTCCTTTGTTGTTGATGGAGTTTATTTTTGCTCAGTTCTTGAGTTTCTTGAATGGATGGTCCAGAACAAAGATTATATTGATCTTAGGAAGTTTAAGAACTTGTATGGAACAGTTAATGGGTTTGATTTAAAGAAACTATTAACTGGGAGTATTGGGCAAATTGATGAGATTAGTGATTTTTATGCCACCTTAGTTGGGGTTGATTTCGGTGAACGATACAGAGTGGGGGAAGAAGAAGATACGTATTTTACAATCTATACGAGGATAGCCTCATTGCACAGGCCAGTCATTAGGAGAATGGGGGATGATATTGTGTTGCATCCCTGGGTCAAAGTGGTTAAGTCCACTGATTTTGCCAAAGCAAAAGGCATGGAGTTGGAGCGCTTTGATGGTCCTCTGTTCGTGTGATGTGTCCATTTTAGACGCATTATTTAGTAGTATTTAGGATCACTTTTGTGCTCTTTTATTATCGAGAGCTTGTGTTTTACCTTGAAAATCACTTAGGAGAGGCAAAAGCAACTTTGTACTCTTTTACCTCTTTTAAGTGGATTTTGTGTGACAAGGGAAGAACACGGAAGCAACGAAGACCGGAAGACATTGAAGACTATACTTTCGAAGACTTTTGGATACTCACTTCGAAGACATGAAGACCGGAGGCCGTTGAAGACCATTTTGGAGCTGTTGAAGACTTAAAGATTGAGAGGGATGGCTATGAAGAAGACAAAGAAACAATGCAAAAGTGTGGCTGCCGTCGCGACCCCGTCGCGACACCATCGCGAGTCGCGACCAACACCGTCGCGAGTCGCGACGAACTCGTCGCGAGTCGCGACCAACGGGCGGCCAGAAATCATTCTTATTTTCTTTGCACTATAAATACCCTCTCTTTCCTCTTCTTCTCCAGCCTTTTCCAGCCCGCGTTTTCTCTGCATTTTAGGGCTCCAATTCTAGGTTTTTCTCTTCTTTCTTTTCTTAGCTTTCTCTTAGTCTAATTATGTCTTTTGTTGTTCTAGAGTAGTTCTTGTACTTGGGAGCTATGGATTGAAGCTTCCACTTCTATGTATTGAGAACCATTTCTATCTATCTATTTAGTGTTTTTGCTATTGTGCATTTATTGTGCTTTGAATGTTAATTGTTGATTCTATTAATGTTGTTGAGAGCTTGATGATATGAAATGCTTGGATCAATTGCTAGCTAGGGTTTGGGGGATTTGGGTTAATTTCCCCCCTGTTCTTGTTAGTAATGTGAGAGTATGATTTAGAGCTTTTGATTGTGTTAGTGGATTGACAATGTGCTAGACGAATGTGATTGATGTCGAACTCTTCGTCATGTTCGTTTGTGTAGCAAACGAGAGAGTCATATGCTCGTGGATGAATGTGCGTTGCACGTTCATCCAATCTCGTGTAATTGCATGAATTGGTTTAATGCTTAGTCACGGTGTAGTGGTCATAAGCATTGCCAAGCTTGTTGGTCCTTCGTGATTAAATGCCACCAATGACACCTTGAGTCGTGGTCGCGACTCGGGAGTCATTGGTGAGGTTTGACGAGAGATGTCGAACTCACTCTCGCAAACTACGAACTAAGAAGGATAGGAGTTTAGTCTCCACGACAAGTAGTTGAAGTATTGGATAGATGATTTAAACTCATTCTTGAAGCATTTGTTATTTGGCGTTTATGTATTCTTGACGGTGTGTTTCACTGCATGTGTGCCATGAGTTGTTTGAGCATAGGTAGTGCTTGTGTGGTTGAATTGCTTAGGTGTAGGAACGTGACGAATTCCGTAGCGCCTTTGCATGAAGATCTATGAGCATGAACTTAGAACTCCTTGTGATGTGTGTGTTGTGGTACTTGCTAGATGGGTGTGTGAGCGTTGGGTCATGAATGCTATATGATGGAATGTGTGAATGATTCGATGAACTACATTAGATGTGGAAGTGGATATCTGTTGCCCCCAAGGCATTTTATCTTTGTAGTTTAAAACCCCTTTTCTTTAGTTTCGTTTGATGATTAGCATAGTCACTTGACATTGCTAGTTATCTTGTCTTTTTACTTTCGTAACTTAGGAACCAACCAACCAACCAACCCCCCCTTTTAATTGCTTTTAAGTGTGTGTAAATATAGTTACTCCTAGCCTAGTATCAACCATTTGTGTGCTTAGACGCTTAGGAAGATCCCTCTTCTCATTGGACGACCCCGATTTGCCACTATCTACCTAGTTGTAGAAAGTAAGCAGAAAGGGCTTATAAATTATCTTTTGCACGGCGGGCGCGACGACCGCTCGCCCGTCAAAATGGCGCCGTTGCCGGGGAAGAGGCGTTTATTCTTAAGTATTTAGGTGTATTTGGTTGTGCATTAGTTAGTTGTTTTTATTTTCCACTACTTGGTGGTTGTTTTTGTTCGGAGTAGGTATTGCTTGAGTTCTTTGTGATTTATTTTATCAAGAATCCTTGCACTATGATTCCGAACTTTTGAAAAAAAAAAAAAATTTAATGGAGCGTCTCACCTTGAGGGAACTCATGATGAGAAGAGAGGCTCAACAAGCAAGGTTTTGTAGGATGTGTCATTCCGATCATCCTACTGGATCTTGCCCTTTGTTGTGGGAAGAGCACTATGACCGAGAAAGAACCCTTGGTTTCCAAAACCATGGGTACTATGAAGAGTGCTATCAAGAGGTAGGAGATATTGGTTTTCAAGGGCAAGAAGCTCATGAATGCTATCCATACCACAACTCTTACAATCCGGAATGGAGTGGTAGTCCGGATTTGTGGTATGAGAATGAGCCAGAAAACCAATATTACGAGCAACCTAGTTGGCCATCACCAACCTATACCATACCCCAAAACCAAGCCCAACAAGGAAGTTCAAGTTTGACACGTGAGGATGTCTTAAATACCATAGCAAACATGAACTCCTTTACTAGTGAGGAGCCGGATACCCAGCTCTCCTCTAGTGTTGAGGCCATTGAGGGGCATGTGAGGAACATATTAGAGGTATTGGCCCGCATGGAAACTCGTGATTCCGAAAACACACCATCCCAACTTGAACTCGATGATTCGGTAAGTGAGGTTACCAATAATAATGATTTTGAGTTTGAAAGGGATGAGGAGTTGGTTGTAGAGGATAGAAAAATGGAGGAAGAGGTGATAGTGCTACATCCATTAGCATCATCACCCCTTCTCCCACCTAGTGAACCAACTCCATCATTTTCGGAAGTTTTGAGGGAAACGAGAGAGGAGCCAAAAGACTATCCCAAGCTCCCTAACCACTTAATTCCCTTTGAACCATCTCCACCTCCACAAGACTTTCCTCTTGGAAGTTTTGTGCCCCCACCTCTCTTATTTTGGATGCTCATGGTGAAAAGCTTCAAGCCTTCACCATACGGATAACATTAGGGTCATGCCGACGACCTTAAAAATACGGAGCTTCGTCGTGCCGACGACGTTAACCAAATTCGGCATTTCTTTTAGTTTTTGTTTCTTAGTTTGTGTTTCTTAGTTTGTTTTTGTTGTTGTTTTGTTTTGTTCTTTTTATGGCTTGTTTTTCTGTGATTTTGTAGCAAAGTAAAGTGCATTGCAATGAAGGAGATGAAGGAAAGAGATCAATGAACGAGGGAAGCAAGCTTGGACAGTTGGTAAGAAAACGGAAAAAAAATTTTAAGCCTGGGATACCCTGCCGTCGCGAGTCGCGATGGGCTTCGTCGCGAGTCGCGACGATCAGGGGAGAAAAATCACCCCCAGCGCCAACTTTCCGCGAGTCGCGATGACCTCGCGACGCTCGTCGCGAGTCGCGATGAGCTTTGTCGCGAGTCGCGACGTGCTCAGAAAATTTTGAGCTTCCGGACTCCACTTTCCGCGAGTCGCGATGACTTCGCGAGGCTCGTCGCGAGTCGCGACACCCTTCGTCGCGAGTCGCGACGAGCTTAGAAAATTTTGAGCTCCCGGACTCACCTTTCCGCGAGTCGCGATGACTTCGCGAGGCTCGTTGCGAGTCGCGACCAACCCCGTCGCGAGTCGCGACGTGCTCAGTGACTTTTGAAAATTTTTTGAGCCCGGATTTCAAGTTTCCAAGTTTCCAAGTTTCCAAATGATTTTAAACATTGCATGATCCTTCCTTCTTCTCCACCCAACACTCCCAAGAACATCACATACCTCTCATTTCTTCCATCATCCTACATATATTGGCATATGAACATTCTTGCATCTTTATAGTAAATTTGTTGATTGTAGTATGCCGACTACATCATTGTGACCGTAAGTTCTTATCCTATAATGATGCTTGTATACATGTCAATATATGTTGGATATTTTTCATGCATAATCTTATAGTGGTGATTGAGGGTTGATTAGTTGTTCTTTGACAATACTATGGTTATTAACTCTTGATGCTAAACCTAGTATTACATATCCTTATGTACTTGTGAGTTTAATGTGTTCTTCGTGGTGTAGTCTTGATCAAACGGCGCCATGGAGACAATGCTTTTCTCGAGGGGTGAGTTCTTCTAGGGCATCTTTGCTCACCCTTCCGGTTCCGAAACCTATCTCGGGACCATCCAAGTACTTGGATATCGCCATATCACCGGCGAATTTGCGGAGAAATGGGTGTCACTCTAACTCCCTTACCTTGATTTTTATTGTTCTTGCCTTACGTATTTACATTGAGGGCAATGTACTGTTTTAAGTGTGGGGAGGGGTTAGAGGATTCAATGCATGCTAGATTGTTTTGGAATGCTTTTTGCTACTTTTCATTGGAAAAACATGAGAAAAAGAAAAAAAAATAGAAAAACAAAAAGAAAAAGAAAATTAAAAAAAAAACCCAAAAAGAAAACCCGCTAAGTTGAAAACCCGAGAGGGCAACTTAGGCAACATTGGGGGTCCGGATAGGTCGAAAACCCTTAAAGGGCGGCCTAGGCAAAAATGAGAGGCTAAAATGTGCGGAAAAAGGTGAGATGTGAGCTAAAGAAACATGATGTGTGGCTAGGATGAAAACTCGAAAGAGCTCCTAGGCAAAATGAGAGAAATTGAGAGAAATTGAAAAATGCTATGATTTCACTCACTTGTCGGCGTTGGAGTCATAAGGTTGCGGTTGTCACATGGATGGATCGGGTAGCTCAATATCTTTAGACCTCTTGGGATCGGGTAGCTTAGTGGGTTAGGAAACGAAGTGTGGTTATGAAATTCCTTATCTCTTTCTACTTCGTTTTTGGTTGATATATTGGCATTAGGTGAAGCATGTGTTTAAAACTTCCTCTATGGTTTTAGCTTCATTTTGTGTCATTGGATTCTGGGAATATCAATTCGGGGCTTTGAAATGTTTTATGGGTAATGAATTGATAAGTGGTAGGTTTGGTTAGATTTAGGATTGGGGATGTGTGTGTGAAAAAAATTCTCATGTGAGCTTTTATTTTGGGATTTTTGATATTGAGAGTTTTTGTGAGGCTTTGATTGGGGGATTAGTTTAGGTTTTGGGATATATCATTTACTCCGTGTGCTTACATCTTTTCTTACTCGAGGGCGAGTAAGGTTTAAGTGTGGGGAGGTTTGATATGTCCATTTTGTGTGGTTATTTTAGGGGTTTTAGGATGTGGATATGCCATTTCCTCCGTATGCTTAAATCTTTTCTTACTCGAGGGCGAGTAAGGTTTAAGTGTGGGGAGGTTTGATGTGTCCATTTTAGACGCATTATTTAGTAGTATTTAGGATCACTTTTGTGCTCTTTTATTATCGAGAGCTTGTGTTTTACCTTGAAATTCACTTAGGAGAGGCAAAAGCAACTTTGTACTCTTTTACTTCTTTCAAGTGGATTTTGTGTGACAAGGGAAGAACACGGAAGCAACGAAGACCGGAAGACATTGAAGACTATACTTTCAAAGACTTTTGGATACTCACTTCGAAGACATGAAGACCGGAGGCCGTTGAAGACCATTTTGGAGCTGTTGAAGACTTGAAGATTGAGAGGGATGGCTATGAAGAAGACAAAGAAACAATGCAAAAGCGCGGCTGCCGTCGCGACCCCGTCGCGACACCATCGCGAGTCGCGACCAACACCGTCGCGAGTCGCGACGAACTCGTCGCGAGTCGCGACCAACGGGCGGCCAGAAATCATTCTTATTTTCTTTGCACTATAAATACCCTCTCTTTCCTCTTCTTCTCCAGCCTTTTCCAGCCCGCGTTTTCTCTGCATTTTAGGGCTCCAATTCTAGGTTTTTCTCTTCTTTCTTTTCTTAGCTTTCTCTTAGTTTAATTATGTCTTTTGTTGTTCTAGAGTAGTTCTTGTACTTGGGAGCTATGGATTGAAGCTTCCACTTCTATGTATTGAGAACCATTTCTATCTATCTATTTAGTGTTTTTGCTATTGTGCATTTATTGTGCTTTGAATGTTAATTGTTGATTCTATTAATGTTGTTGAGAGCTTGATGATATGAAATGCTTGGATCAATTGCTAGCTAGGGTTTGGGGGATTTGGGTTAATTTCTCCCCTGTTCTTGTTAGTAATATGAGAGTATGATTTAGAGCTTTTGATTGTGTTAGTGGATTGACAATGTGCTAGACGAATGTGATTGATGTCGAACTCTTCGTCATGTTCGTTTGTGTAGCAAACGAGAGAGTCATATGCTCGTGGATGAATGTGCGTTGCACGTTCATCCAATCTCGTGTAATTGCATGAATTGGTTTAATGCTTAGTCACGGTGTAGTGGTCATAAGCATTGCCAAGCTTGTTGGTCCTTCGTGATTAAATGCCACCAATGACACCTTGAGTCGTGGTCGCGACTCGGGAGTCATTGGTGAGGTTTGACGAGAGATGTCGAACTCACTCTCGCAAACTACGAACTAAGAAGGATAGGAGTTTAGTCTCCACGACAAGTAGTTGAAGTATTGGATAGATGATTTAAACTCATTCTTGAAGCATTTGTTATTTGGCGTTTATGTATTCTTGACGGTGTGTTTCACTGCATGTGTGCCATGAGTTGTTTGAGCATAGGTAGTGCTTGTGTGGTTGAATTGCTTAGGTGTAGGAACGTGACGAATTCCGTAGCGCCTTTGCATGAAGATCTATGAGCATGAACTTAGAACTCCTTGTGATGTGTGTGTTGTGGTACTTGCTAGATGGGTGTGTGAGCGTTGGGTCATGAATGCTATATGATGGAATGTGTGAATGATTCGATGAACTACATTAGATGTGGAAATGGATATCCGTTGCCCCCAAGGCATTTTATCTTTGTAGTTTAAAACCCCTTTTCTTTAGTTTCGTTTGATGATTAGCATAGTCACTTGACGTTGCTAGTTATCTTGTTTTTTTACTTTCGTAACTTAGGAACCAACCAACCAACCAACCCCCCCTTTTAATTGCTTTTAAGTGTGTGTAAATATAGTTACTCCTAGCCTAGTATCAACCATTTGTGTGCTTAGACGCTTAGGAAGATCCCTCTTCTCATTGGACGACCCCGATTTGCCACTATCTACCTAGTTGTAGAAAGTAAGCAGAAAGGGCTTATAAATTATCTTTTGCACGGCGGGCGCAACGACCGCTCGCCCGTCATCGTGCTTCAAGAATATCTAAGACAATTGCCCATTCCGGTGGTGGAAATCAATGACAGTGATGAGGAGACTGTGTATGCAGGGGAGCTGTTGAAGTTGAAGCAGTGTCTATGTTGAAGGAACCTGAGAGTGCATCTGTGATATTGGAGAATGTGTCTAAGACAGGAGAAATCGAGAATGCTGTTATGGACCAGCAAGCAGGTGCTGACAATGAGAACTATGAAGTGAATAGTACTGGTATTGCTACACCAGGAACTGTGATGTGTGAGACTGTGTCAGAGTTAATGGAGCCAGTCTCTGAAAATGGAGAAGATGAGGATAGAGCTGTGGAAAACCCAGAGTGTGATGATGTGACTGTTTCTGGTATTTAAACACCAGATGTGACCTCCAATGTTGATGACCAGGTACCTGTGAATCAAGCATGGGATGTGGACTTTGCTGATAGGGAATCAAATCCCGAGGGGTATGACCTTGAAAACTTGGCAGAGTTGACTGAGATAGCCAATGGTGAAGGCACCTTAGAGGGTACTGGTGTTGGTGTTGAAATACCACTCGAGACCAGAAAGACACGTGGGTCAAAGAGAAAGTGCAGGGAGGTGGGTGTTGAAACACCACCAGAGTCTGTGAGAACTCCTGTTACTCAGAGTTCAAAGAAGGCCAGGGGCAGTGTGGCCTCATCTTCCAAGGGTGTGCGAAACTCTAAGCGATGCAGGGATAAGACTATGGAAGCAGGTGAGCACAGCGATGAACCGATTGGGAAGAAGCTGAAGAGATTACGTGCTGACAGACAGCAAAGACAACCTGAGACAATTGAGTCCAGTGCACAACTTGCACCTGAAGCTAGTGAAGCCATTAGCCTTGATGCAAGTCAAGAAAAGTGGGAGTTTATCTGTGGCAGGAAGATATTGGCGGAAAGGCCAGCAGATGCTGTGAAATATAAGGACTGTGGATTCACAGACTATTTGCACCATCTCAAGGTGTTTAAGGCGGCTACCTGTTTCTGTGACTGTATAACAAGCAACTTGTGCTGGAGTTCTATTCGAATCTGAAAGCTGAGTGTGAAGATGAAGAATCACCCTGGTTTCATAGGGTTTATGTGCGCGGAGGGATTGTTGATTTTTCACCAGAGGCGGTGAACAAGTGTCTGAAGCGTAGCACGTCAAGGTATGGCCAACCGGTGTTCCAACACAAGACGCCAGAGAATTATGATGAGGTGGCTATAAAGCTTACTGGTGGAGTGGAGAGCTCATGGCCTGTGACTGGTTGACAGCAGATAACTGCGTCTAACCTCACAACCAGGTATTACTATTTGTATGTGGTCGCCGTGCATAATTGGATTCCCTCGGTAAATACCACGAGTGTCACCAAAGAGATGGCTACACTACTATACAGTTTGGGAGTGCGTCAAAAGGTAAATATGGGTAGATTGATTTTTAATGATATCATTGACTGTGCTCGCAAGACCAGGAAGGAAGCTCTGGTACATCCGTGTGTGATCACCATGGTGCTGCAAAAAGGGGGAGTAGCTATAAGGGACTCTCTGAGTGGATTCCTATTCAAGTCTTAAAACCGACACTCAGGACGTTGAGTGGTCGAATTATCAAGGACTTGCCTTGGACTCCTCCGGAAGAGATTTGCTCGGATGCTGGTACGGTGCGGTTAAGTGCTATTGAGGCCCGAGTTGGAGCGTGCCAGGAACTGAATGAACGACATCAGGCTATTGTGGCAAAGCTTCAGGGGGAGTTGGCTGCCTTGGATGCTGAGTGTGGAGTCTTATTGGCTGCAGCAACTCAGGATGTTTCAGAGGTGCATGATGGTGACGATGATGTTTCGGATGATGCTAATGACGATGATGCTGATGATGGTGATGATGATGCAACTGCTGTGGAGTAAACAACATTTTTTGCACATTAATGAATCCAGGGGGAGAAAACTGGATGGATTTATTTTGATGGATTTATTTTTGATGTGTATTTGCTTGCTGAATTTTATTATTGGATTATTGGATTTAGTATTTGGTGTTCCAACAAGGAACCTGCATGACCTCTCATGTCTGAATTCTTGGTAGTTTTAGTGGTGTTGAATTCAGGGGGGGGGGGGTTGGTAGGTCAAAATCCAGTGCTGATGAATTCACAAATATGCCAATAGGGAGATTGTAAAGTCCAGGAGCGTTGGACTCAGTTGTGACATATAGTGTGAACTAGTGAAGTGGTGTTCTAACACCATCACAATCCAGTTTTCTGGACAGCAAGTATTTAGTCACGGTTTATGGAGCAAATTATGGAGGAAAAATCATGCGATCAGAATAGAATATTGTGGAGATCAATGTGTGATTTCGTGGCAACCTATTTCTGGTAAACAAATATTCCTTGTAATAATTAGGAATTAATTAAGTAGTTTATTTATGGTACAAGTCCTATTAATGAAGGATTGTCCATTTAAAAACCAGACTAGGATTAGATCTTTCCTTAGTCTAGAAGTCTATTCTTGGTAGAGTTAGACAAGGAAAGAGTTATGCACAAGGAAGGAGTGCGCAGGTGATAAAAGCGAAGATATACAACGCAAACTGTGACGGCTCTACCAAGTTTTCATCTCTACGTGAGATACGTTGTTGGAGTAGTTCGTCTCGGGTTTTGGAGGTTTGTCAAATCAACCGACCAAGTTCGTAAAGATCAGAAACAAGGAAGCCGTAATTCCTTTGGGAGGAGGAGATCCAGAGAGACGTGTTGATCGTGGGGGTTCAACGGCGTAGGATCGGCGGTGAGAGGATCTCACAACAGCCACTCAATAGGTTAGCAATGGATTAGTATTTAAGTTAAACTTCTTGTACTAAAGACTGCTTTCTAGTAGATGGTTTCTGATCTAGGCTAGGCCCCGCGGACGTAGGTGTATTTGCACCGAACTGCGTAACCAAGTTGTGTGTGCTCTGCGTATTTCATTTTGCGTTTTAACACCAAATTGATCTTGGTGTTTCAACACCAAACTGTTAAACAATTTGGCATAAACGTTTAGAATTTAGGTGAAACTGAAATTCAATTGGCATCAAAGTGAAAATTGGGGGTGGGGAGGAGCTAAGACTTCTGATTTAAGATTTATAATAAAAAAATTCTATTTGAAAATATAATTAATCTAGATCTCATCATTAACAACAAAAAACAGTGACAACCTCTTTTACATTTATATTTGATTTAAAATGAGAACTACATGTATCCTTAATAACATTATTTTACTCATTATTGAAACTCCCTGTCACATGTTGTAATAATATTGTGAGAAACAAAATAGGGTTAAAAGACACTTGAAGATTTGTAAAACATTTGCGTCGTGCACAACTCGTGCATTGTTCCCAAGGCATTAATAGTGTTTTCGTTCCTGGATTGGAAAATTGTGTTGCTAACATAATTCAAAACCTTAATATATATATATATATATATATATATATATATATATATATGAGGAATTTTAGCTGCAACTTGTAACTTATCTAAACATCTTACCTATAACTATATTGGGAATTATATACTCCCTCCATTTTTTTAACATTGACATATCACTTTTGGGGTTAGAATTTAGAAGATGCTAAATGAGTTGATGAAATTGAATTGAAAGAAGAGAAAAGAAAATGAGTGGATGTAATAACCTTAAACTTGCCATAAATAGAATGTGTCAATTAAAAAAAAACATCCATTTTTAATAAGTGTATCAATATTAAAAAAACGGAGGGAGTATTTTGTTTTTCGGTTTTTTGTACCTACTGCTTTTAGCACTTTAAACACATACATATCTTGTCACTCACTCCACTAAAAGAATGATTTTCATCTGTGTAAAAAGGAACTCCCTGGTAAACCCCACCATGCATATATCTACAACACGCAGGCTCAACTGACGTGACCACTAGAGTGGAATCTCTTGAATTATTTGATGATGTAATGTGTAGCTAGTTGGTTTATTTTCCTTTTAGTCTCCTCGTTTTGTAGAGAAATGGAAGTGATGTACACTATAACTTTTTAATATTTGAATATGCCGTAATGAAGATGTGTTACAAGGTTAAAGATTTTCTTATGCAATTACTTGGAATAATTAATAAGAAAGAATAAGCAAAAGACCAAAGTGAAAATGGGGTATAGGGTTCAATAAGCTGAGATTTGTATTTTAGATTTATAAAAACATTAAGATATATGAAAATAGCCTTAATTTAGACCTCAAAAATAATCGAAAAAAAAAATTTGAAGACCTGATTTACATTTTTATTTGGAGTAAAAAGAAAACTACATGTATTCTTAGTAAGATTATTTTACTAATTCTTCATAAGTCCTGTCACATGTTGTAATAATAGTGTAGGGAAACAAAAATAAATATTAATACACTAGAAGGTCTGTGAAGTTTTTCTGCATCGTGCACAATGCGTGGTATTACTACTTTTGTCGTGCACATATTAGACAAATACTAGATAACACTCGTGATTTGCATGGACGTGAATTTAAATATTATTATACCAATAAATATATATGTTTAGTATAATTTAATTAGTTGATAAAAATATCAAAAAAATATCATATTAGCAAAATAGCATTATCATTATCAACATGGCATGCATACAGGTTTCACAGAATATGAAAAATGATCAATGTTTTGAAGATTTGATTGTAATATCGTATCATTGCACGGTTTAGATAAATTTATATTGATTATTATCATACAATTTTTAACAAAAATTTAAAAATATTTAAATTAGATGATATTTTTTAATAATTAAATTTTGTGCAATTGAGTTATAGATGTCCAATTTCTTCTTCATCCAATAATTTTTTTCTTTGTGATTAATTGATAACACTGTGTTATTTTTCGACCAAAAAAGACATTCTAGAGAAATTCATTTTATAATTAAACATTCTAGCAAAGACTGGAATAAAAACTTCCGTGGCCAACAAATATTGTACTTTATAAATGGTTGGACATTTTCGATAGCACCGGTGGCTGAACCATGCACGGTCAAATTTAATGAGGAGCTCATTCATAATGTTAAGAAATTATGCATGTTATATCTAAAATTTAAACTTAGGGATATTGTCAGCAATTTATAATTAATTAATTGAATTAGAAATATATAAAGTATAAATTTTAAACTTTGATCCAAAAAAATATATAAATTCATCATCTTATACAAAATAAGATATAGTCTTAAAGTGTCAATATTTCATAATTATTAATTATACAGATTAAAGAAAGTTACAATTTATAATAATCTAAATTTAATATTAAAATTAATATATAATATACCTGAATACATTAAAATTTGTATGACAAAATCTTGAGAAGAACCACATTTTCATAGACATATGGAAAGACGAAGATGAAATAGAATTATAGAAAGGTAAAAGTTTTAGTTGCAATATTAAAATTTTACTACGCAGCATGAAATAGTTATAAGTTTATGTCCCGATTAATGCAACCCAAAATATTTGTCTTGATTCTTTCTAATTTTTAATTTAAACCTTGGTTTTTCCATAGCTTATGGAAACACGGTCTTTCAAGCAACGAACTCATTTTTAAATTTTATTACCAATCGCATATTGATATGTACTAAAATATGCCATTTCTAAATATTAGTTAACAAAAATAAAATGTCCTGTAAATAGACAAAGTCTAGGAAAAGACCGTCTTTCAATAGGTATATGGGAAGATGGGTTAAATTAGAATTTTAGAAAGGTAAAAGGTTTTACTTGCGATATTTAAATTTTATTATGCAACCTGAAATAGTTATAATTTTATGAATCGATTACTGTAATTCCAAAATTTTATCATGAATTCTTTTAATTTGAAATTTAACATTGGTCTTTCCATAACTTATGGGAAAACAGTCTTTCAAGAGACGAACTCATTTTTAAATACTATTACCAATCACATATTTATATGTACTAAAATATGCCATTTCTAATTATTAGTTAACCAATATAAAATAAAGTTGTGTAAATAGACAAAGTCTTGGGATAGACCACATTTCCATAGGCATTTGGAAAAGATGGGGTTGAATTAGAATTTTTGAAAGGTAAAAGGTTTTAGTTGCAATATTAAAATTTTATTATGCAACGTGCAATAGTTATAAGTTTTTGACTCGATTAGTGCAATCCAAAAAATTTATCTTGATTTCTTCTAATTTACCATTTAAACCGTGGTCTTTCCATAACTTATGGAAAGACATTCTTTCAAGAGATAGACTCATTTTTTTAATATTATTACCAATCACATATTGATATGTACTAAAATGTGTCATTTCTAAATATTAGTTAACAACAATAATATCAAGTTGTATAAATTGGCAAAGTCTTGCTAAATATCGCATTTCCATAGGCATATGGAAAGATGGGGTTGAATTATAATTTTAAAAATGTAAAATATTTTAGTTGCGATATTAGAAATTTATTATGCAATGTGTAGTAGTTATAAGTCTGTGACTCGATTAATGCAATCCAAAATATTTTTCTTGATTTCTTTTAATTTTCAATTTAAACCTTGGTCTTTACATAGCTTATGGAAAATCCGTCTTCAAGAGACGGATTCTAAGAAAAATTGCAAATAAAATTTACAAATTGTTAAATAAGTCATTGAATGTATTTGCAAATAAAATCTTTCAATACTATATTTAATCTATATTTAATATTTATATAAATTATTTTTTGTCTTAAAATTAAAATTTATTAGAAATGCTCATATATATATATATATATATATATATTAAAAATAAATCCACCTGTGATGGGGGGGGGTTTGGCAGACCCCTACCCATTTATTAATTTAAAGAAAAGATACATAGAAGAGGGGGGCTTAATACCGTACCTCAGAAAATCTATCTGTCGATCTTTGAAAGCTAAACATCATCCTATAACTACCCTAAATATCAGCAGATATGAAAACGAAAGGAAAATTACATGAAAAGAGCTACATTCTCCTAAAATAGGGAAAACCCTCTGCATCCAACTTTACCTGTCCTGCAACTCCTGTGGGCATATCCGTGGGGCAGTAGATGATATTTACCTGTTTTCGACTAGCCATCTTTGCGAGAGAATCAGCCGCGCCATTTGCTTCCCTGAAAACGTGATGCAATGAGTAATTCATTCCCTGTAGAAGGTCCCAAATTTCCCTCAGCATGATCAGCAATCTCCATGGAATTTTAAGCTGATGTTGAACCATTCCAATCAGAACTCTAGAATCAGTTTCAATCTCAATTTTGTTGATGCGTTTATCTCGCGCGAGATGTAATCCATGTAGAAGTGCGGTGGTCTCAGCCTGCAAAGCAGATTCAGCCGAGATAGATTTTGACATAGCAACAATTACATGGCCAACATGATCCCTAATCAAACAGCCTACGCCTGCAGCCCCGTTGTTAAAGGCTCCATCAGTATTAAGTTTGAACTCTACAGGTAATATCCATTTTAGTATTTTGATTGATCTCTGTCTAATTGGTTCCTGGTTCACTAGCCTTGGTATGGGAGATAAAGTCCAGTTGAAATCCAGTTTGAAAGCAAGCAATGTGTCATTAAAGTGGAATAGGATTTGCTTAAAAATGGACATTAAATCCGGTTTTGTGCCCTCAAAAAGGTAGGCACACCTGGCACGCCACAGGTACCAGTGTACTGCACACGGAATGATTCGGATTAAACTTGTAGCAGAAACATCAGTGGGGCTGTAATTCCAGTAAAAATAAAATCTATCCCACACTAGTTCGAAATGTTTATTTGGCAGACCAAAAATTAGGTTAGCCAATTTCCAGATATGGCTGACCTTGGCACAGGAGTTGAAGCAGTGGTGTATTGTCTCATATTGATGAAAACAAAAGCAACATCTAGATGGGAGATGGAATTGGAAATCTTCTAGCACATCAGGGAAACCTATTAATCTGTCTAAAAGTTTCCAATTAAATATACTCATTTTCCTTGGTAAAAGTTTAGACCAAAGGTGAGAATAAGAGGGTAGCGTCAGTTTCTTTTCCCTGATCAGTTCATATGCTGAACGAATAGTGAAGACACCTGTCGGGGTAGGTTTCCATATGAGTGAGTCGTCGTATCCAGGAAATAAGGTGTGTTCCAGTTCCATCCTTTGGAAAATGTTATGAGAGAGTGAGGCCCTGATCTGTTCAGAAAAAAGGTTTTGTTTTGTATATGATCGGCCACAGTTAAGTCATTAAATGGATAGTTTGAGGGGTTAGGAAGATGATCAATCAGTGGTCCAAGAGAGGTCCAATTGGAGTTCCAAAAAGAGACCGAACCCGAGCAAAGGATGACTTTTGAGTTACTTAAAGCTATATCATTGGCCTCTTTGATTCGTTTCCAAGATCTGGAGGTTTTGTGTGTGTCACTCATCGACCACATGACTCTAGCCCATAGTGAGTTTCCTGTCTGGAGTTTCCACCACAGTTTTAGGGAGAAAGATTTTGTTAAAGTGGTCAGATTTTTAAAGTTGAGTCCATTTTCTGCTGTGGGGAAGCATAAACTGGGGTAGGATTTCCAAATTCTGTGTTTTTGTGCATTGTTAGAATTGTTATTCCAGAAAAACCTTGTAAGAGTTTTATGAATTTGGTTAATGATGTGAGCAGTTAGCTTTAAAACTGTGATTAAATGTATTTGCATTGAGGACAAAACATGTCTGATTAGCGTTGCCCTACCCGCTGGAGATATAAGTTTATTGTGCCAGTGATTGATTTTGTTTTGGACTGAAAGAAGCATGCCTTAGAATAGTGATTTCTTAACTCTTCCTGTGAAAATAGGGCTACCTAGATATTTGAAAGGGGTTGTACCTTCCAACATGGATGTCTCTCTTTTTAGAAGAGTTGTAATTCTGTGTGGAGTGTGTTTGGATATGTAGAAAGTTAATTTCTCAAAATTGACTTTCTGATCGGAAGCCATCTCATAAGATTGAAGGAAGTTCATTATGGTTTGAAGACCCTGTTTTGAATATTTCAGGAAGATTGCTGTGTCGTCAGCATAGGAAAGATGAGATGAAGAGATCATCCCTCGTGGAAGTTTGTAGGGCTGAATATTCCCGAATTGAAATAGAAAGTTTAGGTTTTGGGAGAAGGCTTCAACCATGAGAATGAAAAGCATAGGGGATAAAGGGTCACCTTGTTTTAAACCCCTAGAAGCAGGGAAGAAACCAACAGTTCTACCATTGATTAGTAATGAGAAATGAGCAGATTTGATGTTCCTCATAATTAACTCAACAATGGCCTTGGAAAATCCTTGTTTGAGTAGGACATGTGTTAAGAAAGACAACGAGACTCTATCGAAAGCTTTCATCATATCCAATTTGATGATCATGTTATGTCCTTTTGTTTTTGTGTGCAGGTGATTAGTAAATTCCTGCATAAGCAGTACATTGTCTGCAATTTCTCTTTCGGAAACGAAAGCCGATTGTTTCGGATTGATTATGGTATCTAAAAAGGTCTTCAGTCTCGTGGAGATAATTTTTGAGAGAATTTTATTAGTGAAATTACTTAAGCTTATAGGTCGGAAGTCTTTGAAAAATGAGCAAACATCTTTTTCGGGGATCAAAATTATTTGAGTTGAGGAGATGGTTTAGGGATCTTTGTTCCAGCAAGGAAATCTTCTACTGCCTTCATAACATCATATTTAATGATGTCCCAGCATTTATGGAAGAAGAAACCAGAAAAGCCGTCTGGGCCTGTGGCTGAGAGGCTATTTATGGAAAAACTATGTTAGTTAACTCTTCCATGCTAATTCCTTGGAGAAGTGTAGAGTTCATTTCATTAGTTACAACAGCTGGAACATTCTCCGGTATCTAGGATGCATTAGATCCTGATGGATCAGATTGTTCTGCAGCCAGGAGATTAGAGAAGAAGCTGACAGCTTCTTTCTCAATCTCATCTATGTTTTTAAGCCAAGTGTCGTTAGTGGATTTGATAAGCGAGATGGTTTGTCTTTTATGTTTGTTTAGGATTAATTGATGGAAAAATTTCGAGTTTCCATCCCCTTCCTTCAGCCATTTGAGCCTGGATTTCTGTTTCAAGAATGTTTCCTAATTGCTTAAAGCCACTCTCAGCTTTGCTTTAGTAAGATTTAAGGCTTGTATGTTTTCCTCAGATTCGCTCTGCTGTAAATCATTTTCAGCATTGATTAGCAAGTCTTCACTCATCTTAACCACATCGAATACATTACCAAAAACCTCTTTGTTCCAGATTTTAAGTGAGCATTTTAAGTGTTTGTGTTTGTAAATCAGTCTTTTCATCCCTTGGAGGTTTGTATAAAATTTCCAACCATCTTCTACCAGTTTCATAAAGGATGGATGGGTTGTCCAGCATTCCTGGAATTTAAATGGTTTTAGCGAGGTTTTGTGTGGTGAATTAGACACAGAAAGGATTAAAGGGGTATGGTCCGAGCCTTCTCTGGCTAAAGTTTTGATGTTAGAGCTGTGGAAGGTAGACCACCAAATGTTGTTTGATATACCTCTGTCGAGGCGCTTCCATACTCTCCCTTTAGGGTGCATACCAGTCTAGGTAAATAAACTACCAGATGTAGGTATTTCAGTGAATTGTTGGTCATTTAGGAAAGTTCCGTATGCTGTTTTGATTAGGGATTGATTGTCCTAGGTATTCCTCATTTTTTGTAATGACATTGAAGTCGCCTATTAGGCACAGGGATTCCTTGGTCATGGTTGCTAAGACTTGCCACAGTTTATTCCGTTCGTGGATTGTGTGCTTAGCATAGACAAATCCAATCTGACATTCATGTGATAACCACCTGATAATCCTTTCTGTGTGAGTAGGTCTGTTGCCTATTCCCCTAATGTTCCATGCGCAGATGTTGAGTTTATTCATGGATATGCTTTGGAGAGGGTCAATGAGGAACGGGTGAAGACCGTTTTAGGTGTAGAAGAATAGTCTTTTTTAGTATATTTCCTCTGTTTATGCTTGGGTTCAGAGCGGTTAAGTGTGAGGATGTTGGTTAACCTTAAGTGGTCCTTAAGAAGATTGGCCTTAATTTGTTCAAAGCTAAGCTTCTAGTGTTCTAGCAGTTGTTCTTGTTGCTTAAAGGAGGATTCTGTATTAATCCATTCTAGGGGGGATGGGGGTTTCCTGGTTTGTGAGGAGAGAGGGGAGGGGTCAAAATTTGCTTCAATACAGTAAGGGGCATCCTCAGTTGTATTAACAATTGGGGTATCTATATCTCTAGGAAGATTAGTATTGGAATTTAGAGTGCGGAGATCTGCGACCTGTGTAGTGGGAACAGAGTTAGCTACTGATTCAGGAGTTTGTGGGTTTCTGATATGTCTTAAAACAGGTGACTTTTCTGGGAAAGTGTCTCTATTTGTTTCCTGAGAGCGATTTAGAGAGGAAGAGTTGGGGGTGGTGATAAAAGAGCCCAGTTTGGGAGGAAAAATGGGATCATTGTTTTCAGGCTTTTTCAGGGAGTTTGCTACATTGGTATCAGACTGCTTTGAATCTATCTCAGTAACTATCAGCTGTTTCTTAGTATTTAAATTCACATAAGCAGTTTCAAGGGGAGTAGATGGAACCTGCGATCCTTGTCCAAGGATCAATTCTTTAGTACTTGCATCTTTGTGCGATTGTGAGACTCCTGGGGCGGGATTACATTCCTGAGAACTCTTCTGAGCATGATTACCAAGTTTAATCTGATATATAGCATGAGTTTTATGGACATCAAAGGCAGTAGCAGAAAGACCATTTCCTTTACCTTTGGTCCTTCCCTGTTCATCCATGGAAATGGTTTTGTTGCCTTCTTTGAGAGAGTTACCCTGAGGCTTCCAGGGGATGAATTTAGACGAGCTCTTATCGAATCTGCAGACTGTATTTGAGTGTCCCAATTTCAGGCAATTAGAACAATAGAAAGGAACACCCTCATACTCAATATACTGCCAGAACCTAATATCCCTAAAACTAAGCCAAAGCCTTTCAAGTTTTGGTTTAGTGACATCCAGTTCTACACAAATCCTGGCCACGTGAGGTCTGTTCCTATTGAGAGAGGCTCTATCCACCCTGATTGGGGTACCAATTATGCTACCAATGGACATAAGAACATTGCAATAAAAAAATTGCTAAGGAAATCCATAGAGGGAAATCCAAATTGGGACAATAGGGGAATCGGCATTTGGGTTGAAATTAGGAACCCATTTTGTGATTCTTATCGAATAGGAGCCAAAGTTCCAGATTTTATGCAACCAACATTGGTAGTAATCGTCAGGAAGAGAAAAGGATATCAGAACCTGTTTATTGTCCAGCAAGGTAATGTTGTTGTGGCCCTTAAATCCGGCAGTGTGGAAGTCTTTTCGGGGCTTCTCTAGTTGTGGCCGACTGCGCGAGAACTTCCTGATTAGGGTCCATCTGAGTGGGGCCTCCAATTTTAGACATTCCTCCTCCGTGAAGTGGAGTCCCGGTTCACCCAAGTGATCGATTCTTGCTTTGGGGACGAAGGGTGAGTTCTGGGCTTCGTGGGTGTTCGGGGTGGAGAGATTGAGAGCTTCGCGAAGTTCCTGCCGCACGGCCTGGGCGTATGAGAAGTGGGGATTATTGATAGTAGGCGGTGGCTCCACCATTTCGGCGGTGCCGGAGTTTGCAGAGGATGGAGGTGCAGAGAAGAAAAAGATTCGCACGTTTACTGGGTGAAAATCGCACACGATGCTCATATATATATATATAAGTTACTCTGTCTATTATTCTCTATGCTTAACATAGTAATTTTATATATATTTTTTAGGCAAATTAAATTACGTGGAAAGAATTGATTGCAGTGAGTCAAAAAAAAGAATAAGTAGATGAAAATGATTCACTTATTATCATGAAATTTCGATAATATTAGAAAGATAAATCAAAATGGAAAGTGTATCAAATTTAAAAATATACATTGTAAAAAATAAGTATTATAAAAGAATCTCCCTAACAAATGGAGATTGAGAATACAAAAAGAATTTGCATCCTCATAAAAAGAGTGTAATTAGTTTTTCATTAATTCAAAAACATTGAAGTATATACCCTCTTGGAAGAACATTGAAAATGGGAGAGAGATTTGCATTGTAAATTGAGGGTTGACTTTATAAGGTATTTATTTTTCAATTCATTTATAGAAGTGAGGTGAAAATTTGTGTGAGTGACACGTGGAAAGAGTGGTTTGAGAAGGTCATGTGGTAAGAATGACCTCATTTAATATATAGTATAGATGTTGCTAACATAATTTAAAACCTTAATATATGTACGAGGAATTTTAGTTGAAATTGGTAGCTTATCCAAACATTTGACCTACACCCATAATAGAAACTTTTAGCTTCCTTTTTAGGTTTTTGCGTCATTTTTTACTGCTTTTAGCTCTTTAAAAACATATTTATCTTTTAATTCACTTCACCTAAAGAGCGATTTTCATCGGTGCAAAACGAACCATCTTCTAAACCCAACTTTATTTCTATAACAGGAGTGTTGTATTGAATGACAAAGAGCTGAGTAACGGTATTGACATGACCACTAGAACCGTGTCCCATGACAGGGACTTGTTTTTTAAAAAAATTTAAAACCTATATTAATGGGAGGGTTATGTATTAGTTTCCCCAAACCTAAAAAATTAAAGTATTTTTTAAAAAGTTTTGCTTCAAAAAATGATTTTGAAGACTTTGTACAAAAGGATAATATGCAGCAATAAAAATTGTTTGAGCAAAAGTCTACTTAGGGGAATTTCGGCGATGATTCCATTTCCCATGTCTCCACCCCTCGTGTTAACATGGAAAATTGCCAGATCTCCAAATTGGCTCTAAGTATGAAAAAAGGAATTTTTGATTTCTTCTGCTGTTTCAATACTTCAGTGTTCCTGAAGTTGTGCCTCGATTTTCTCTGCTGCTGGTGAAGTTCCTCCTGCCTAATTATGTATTGTCAAAAATTTAGATTCCAGCTTGTTGAAATACTGCTGCCATCATTTTCCTTGAGTTTAGTACCTGTTGAAAAGTTACACATATCAGTAGCATCCATTCAAGCAAGTCTAATTGCTGGGAGTTGGGTATTATCCAAATGAACAGACCCTTTGTTTTTTGGTCTAACTTATGAAAATTGAGGTTCTTTGGTTGGGATTTAATGGCAAGTTTGCTGAATCTATCCACCACTAAGTTGCCCTCTCTGAGTGTGTGTGTGACTGGTATATTTTCTAAATTCAGAGCCAGATGAAAAGCAAGTTCAAAGGATTTCCATGGAGCTTTTAGGGGCTCATTTACATCATGAATGACATTTATGCAATCAGTTTCTATAGAAATGATTCCTAGTAAATTTGTTGCATAAGTCAGACCTTGTTGCACAACTAACATTTCAGCATGGAAACTAGAGGTACAGGATTTAGTTATGAGAGCTGCAGCTACAAATGAACCTTCTGAGTTCCTAATTATAATACCAATACCACATTTGTTGTTATTTTTGTGCCAGGAAGCATCTACATTAACTTTAAGCCCATGAATTGGTTTAATCCAGTGAATGCATTTAATAGTCGGTTTTGAGGGTTGTGGGTTTTGGATTGTGAAATTCGGAAATGTAAGGTTTTGGAGAATGAAGGTTTAGATTTTGATTTGCGGGTTTTATATCTGCCCGTTTTCCCTTTTTGTGATTGTTATGACTTCTATTTGAAGTGGGGTTTGTTAATTAAAGATAAGTTGTGTATAATATTAGGGTTTTGTTGCCTTCATGGTGGGGAATGATAAAATGATGCAAGGGAGATGATAATAAATGGTGTAGTGCTAGATATATTGACTGAGCCATGTATTAGTGTGCTTAAATGCTTGGTTAACTGCTAGGTTTATGTTGACATTTTTTTTATACAACTAAGAAGATAATTTTATCGTCTATTGAATTTGTTCAATTTCCTTGCGCTGAGTACAACATTACGAAGGCTATATTTTTTGTATTCTATAAATATTAGTAACTTATTTGTTTCCGAGGTTAAGTTATTTTTTGTTATATTTGTAAATGTAGCATTCAAAATGACAACTAGGAAACGGACTTGTGATGATATGTCACAGTCCGGTAATGTCAATCCCCCAGCAATGGATACGACGTGGGATGAGGATGACGGTTCGGGGAAGTAGGAAAACACCAAACTCATTGTAGAGCATTAAAATGTAGTATGGCTAGGAAAGGTTAACATCGTTAATTTTTGACAAGTTGGGGAATTGTGTGCCGGAGCTAGTGCCAAATGGTCTAGTTGGGTGGGAAATGTTGGTAGAATACAAGGTAGCAATAGTGATCATTTTTCCTACATTTTTCTTCTTCATTAATTTGTCTTCACATATACTTCCCATCCTCATATTGTTGTGTTTCATAATCCCCGTAGGGGCTTTTTTAAATTGAAGCACAAGATGTGGGTGCTTTGTGACAGAAGAATGTGTTCATGTTGTCAAGGAGTTGGCATGAACATAGATACACAATGTCTAGAGACTACATATTTAGCGATAAGAATGTTGATCGCCCATGGGTAACTTACACACGCATTCAACCCGAGATCTGGGAGATTAACAAGAAAAGGGCATTGGAGAATAGTGAAAACATTAGTAAAACAATATGAAAAGTATTAGTGTTATTAATTACATTAAAATTTCTATAGTGTTAACATGACCCTAACATCCAACTTTAGGACAAGGTAAGAAAAACAACGTTATGCCGTGGAGAGTAAAATTACTCAATGATTGAGTCGTGTGGGTTATGGCTTAGCAGACATTAAGCTAGTAAATGAACGATTAGAGCAAGATGTGCAACTTGGGCGGGATGATTGAAGATAGGGCAAGGGCTTCGGTGAAACTGATTTGTGTGGATGACATTGATAGGTGCGATCTATTTCTCAAAGGCCAACAAAATAAGAAGGGTCTATATATTAAGGATGAAGAGAAACTAATTTGCTGAAAGAGTGGTACGTAAAGTTTTAGGTGAATACGTTATTAATTTGAACTATATTAAGGTTATATAGAAATAACAAAGGTATATCTATTTATTTTTTCACTTAGGACAAATTCAAGAATGATCATTTGCAAGGGAAATTCATTCCAAGGGATAAACACGGCATCCTTTGTGAAGCCACGGTAAAACTAGACCATTGGGATGGGTTAGGGGTGTGGGTAATTTCATGACCCACTGATAAGCATTCTGGATCGTACGGCCCTACGATGGAGTGGAACCCTCGAGAGTCCATTCGTTGGAAAAAAACCCAACTCTCAGACAAACAAATTAAGCAACAAGAAATTGTAATTCAGAAGTTGGTCCAACACATCGGGCTAGTTCTTCCGAACAATTTAGAGGACTTAACGCCTGATTAGACACCGCCATTTAGGGGTTCACGGGATTCTCCTGGAGATGTTGAGGTAAATTGTGGGGAAATTGTTCCAAATCTATGAATTGATAGACAATTATTCAAACCCGACAACCTCGACAATGCCACCCTTGCATTTGAAAAAGGTACAAAGGATCATTTTCTAAATTATGTCCCTTTGAATTAGGTTTCATGTTTTAGAAATCATGTCCGTGTGAACTATACATTGATCAAGACATAGATAGTATGCTGCTACAAGTAGCCGATGGAGTTTTGCATGAGTTGATGAAACATCATCACTCCATCCTAATTGCAGAAGGTATTTCAAGGGTATTCTTGGAGAATCCCTTAGTGATTGGTGCCCTGTTGCCAATCTCGGACGAAGAATACAAGAAATTTGGGCCCTACAGTGGAATGTTCTTTATTTGGCCCCGTAGAATTATATACGACGATCCTATCAAGGATGGACATTTGAAGGAAACAAGGTCTTCATAACCAAAACCGGTTAATACAACACCAAAAATGGTCAAATCCACCCCAAACCGGTACCAACAACACTAACTAGGGTTAGACATCTGATCTACTTCATTTTGTGTGCATTAACCGTTGCATTTGGCATACCTTTTTGGTTTTTTAGTTGATGGATTGCTAGTATTAATTAAGTTTATGTGACAAGGGGTTCAGAAGGCCATGTTTGGTTTTCTTGTCTAAATCCCGCATTTTATGGACTTAATTGGTACTAATGGACATCTTGTATCCATAGGGTCCTTGATCTTCCTTGTGATCATCTTTAGTAGGTAGCCCGTGGGTACTTTTTGGTTACATTCTATGTGAAGGCCGTTCGCAAGGGCGGTAGAATATTGAAGACCGTTCATAAGGATGGTAGAAGAGGTGAAGGCCATTCACATTAGAATATTAAAAGATGAAGGCCACGAACATCAATGTTTGGTAGAAGGATATTGAAGCCAAAGATACGCGGCTTCGAAGTTCAAGACGGCCAAAGGAGAAAATGATGAATCTTGGTCCAAGGAGTCTTTCCTTAGTCCGAGAAAAATATGGATATAATTATCCTTCAAGGTTGGTTCCATTGGATTCATCTTCTTGAGTACTATGAAATCGACAAACTAGAACACCCAATTCGGACTAACAGTTCACCCGTAGCAAGCAAACGAAGTTCAGTCAATGAAGCACCGGCAGAACTTCACGGACCGCACATGGTAAAGCACCAATGGCCCATGAAAAAGCACATGGCCTGCACTACATGAAGGACACGAGAGGATCCGTGAAGACCTTCATAAGATCTTCACGAGGCAAGGCATTGGGCCATGACAAAAGCACCGGGCCGTGAAGCTTGGAGATGAAGAATTGAAGATTTGGCTAAGTATGGATCTGGTTCGTGAAAGCCATCATGGGCTGTGACAAAAGTTCTGAGCAAAGTCCATAGGCTACTCGCGGTCCGTGAAAACCTTCACGGACCATGGGAAAACTCCGAGCAAAAAAACCGTGTACTGTTTGCGGTCCGTGACAAACTTCATGGAGCGTGGCACGACACCTGCTTCATGGGCCAAGCTAGATCCCACGGCATGCAGCTATGAATGTTCACAAACCGTGCCAAATGTCACGCCCCATGCTTGAATGCTTCACGGACCGTGACATCTATGCTGGTCCGTGAAAACTTGGCGGCTGACCGTTTTTTCCATAACTCTCTCAATTTTCATCTGATTTCCTTCTACCATTTATCAAAATCTTTTTCTTCCCAAACTCTATCAAACACACTATAATTAAGCTCAAGGAGTTTCACAGATTTGAACAATTTGTTCGAGAAAGATTCAACGGCTAGAGGGAAATGGTGACTAGGGTTTTGTTACTTTTGCTCTATTTTGGGCCTATTTTTAGCCCCAATATCCTACTAATATATATAGGAGTCTTACACTTCTTGTAAACCCTAAGTAGAATAGATCTAGTCATAATGTAGATTAGTTTCTCTTTTTAGTTTAGAGAGAAGGAAGAGGAGAGTTCTACCTCTCTTTCCTTCTTCTTATCTTTTTCTTTTCTTATTATTTACTTAGATCCATGGCTTCTAATTCCTTATTTTCCATGGATCTATACTTTTTAGAGTAGTTAATTTAGCTTGGGACATATTTGGCACTTGTGTAGTTTCTATTGCTTTATGAGATTCAAGTACATTCATTCTATCTTTGTGTTGAAGTTATTATTGTGATTGTTCTTGAATTCTTCTAAATACATGACCACTACACCACATATAACCACACACTTTGGGCGATGTTCATGTATGGTGCATTTATTGATACCCCACTGGGAAGAGAAACCTAGATGTTTTAATGCGTAGGGGAGAACGTGTCTGTGTGGGTGTGTGCACAGGGGATTAGAGAATGATAATTAAACAAAAGCCTTCGTGGTTAAGCACATAATTCACCCAAAAACTCAAGGTAAACACAAAAAGCTTGCTAGCATACATAATAACCAAAGATGAAAAAATAGAGAAAATATGAGGGATTAATGATCTTGCCACATAGGTCAACAGTCCCCCAGAAGATCCCGTTTGGCAAAGAGGACACAGAGTCCCCCGAGAACCCTTCTAATCCCAGTTATAGATTTTTCCTGCAACATCATGCACACAATAAAACAAATAAAAACAAAATTAGCATCAAAGTAAAAAAATATATTTTCATAATAAGCAAAACAAAAGAGGCCAATAAACATATTTACTACCTCTCCAGCATACACATTCATCACATGAGGTGTAGGTAACAAGATAAATATCACAAAGGCTCGACAAGAAAACCATAATTGGATTAGCCCGGTGGTAAAACCACTGCTAGTAAATTTTCCAACTGCAGAACAATAAATGAGTATTAAATTGAATTTAAAAATAAATCAGCCCAATTTTCGCACATACTTAGCACCGAATTTTAGGGAAACAGAAGGGTTGAATGGCTGAATAAACCCCAGCCATAAACACAAACCCTACATGTTAAATTGAGGAAAAATCTAAATTGTTCCCTTAAAACACACAACAATTATACAACAGCCTAAATGTATAGAGAATATACTGAAACACAAAACATAAAATTAATATTGATAAATATAAAATGGGAGATCAGTCCAAAAATCAACCCTCTGGGAAGATTGAATTAAACACAATGTACGAGACCACAGGCACAATTGATTTCCACTTCCATGGCTCTTATCTTTCAAATCCACAACCTATTTATTACTTTGACTGCTTATTGTGAAGTTAAACCTTCCATTTTTCTTTAAGTGTAGCTCACAAGAGTGAATTCGACATCTCTTGTAAATTCACTAATAACCGCTTTAGTTGAACAAAGCCTAAAGACATCCCATTAATTTCATTATGCATGAAGAATTACTCAGATTGATAACACTTATAAACATTAAACCAAATGTTGAAGAATTTAACCAATTCATGCATACACTAAGATTAATCAAGAAAGTTCAACATTAAATGATTTTCCCAACTTGCTACCTTAGGATAAACATGACAAAGAAGTCAACATCATCACATTCATCAAGCAGCTAAAACATCCTCAACCCAATTACAAGTTCTAACTCATGCTCTTGGATTCCATGTCAAACGAGAAAAAAAAATTAGCTCCTTTCATGAACTCCTAACAAGTTATCATACAATTGAATCATATCTTCAAACTCCAAATCACATAAATGACATCAACAACCACATTTAAAACTTTTGAAATTCTTAATTGTTAGGCATAAAATAGAGAATTAGGGTTCTAAAGACATTTGCTAGGAAGCCTCAATCAATTGCTCCCAAGACTAAATTTAGCCACTACAAGTAATCACAAGCATAATCATCCAAAAGAAAGATGAAAAATAAATGAAGAACTAGGGTTTGGAGTTGGGAGAATTTGGCCAAAGTAAAGGGAAGAAGATAGATACTAAATTGTCCCAAAAATGATGAAGAAAAAATGAGACTAGTGGGCTGGTGGCCCATCCTCGCGAGATGCAGTATACATCACGGCTTGCAAAGCAGCTTCAGTCCCGCTTCTACATATTCTTCAAATAGTGGACCTTCTCTTCAAAGTCTTCTCACATCTTCAATGTGTAACTCTTCAAATGAAAGTCTTGAATATGATCTTCAAAACACTTTGTAAATTAAAGAATTTGGATATAAAACGTGTGATATCATCCTAATTCTTTAATTGTTAAAATTCCAATTTCCTTCCAAAAATTCCATTATCTACTACTCAATTAGATTTCGAATGTGTTAAAATGGGATACAAATTGAGCATATCAGCACTGGCAGAACCTTTCCGGGCATCGGTAAAAGTACCAGTCTTCCAAACATTGAAAAATTTTCATGTTCTTGCTCTCTGGCTCAAAAAGGAAAAATAAAAATTCCTTTAAAGCAACTTTACACAAGTGCTTTAATTATCGTAAGCACCAGTATAATCTCTATGGGCACCGGTAGAAACACCGATGCTCCATACATAAAAACATTTTCAATCTCTTCTTCTCTGGTCAAGGGAAAAATGCACGCCATTTAAAGAAGCCGCAATGAATAGCGTTTGTAATCATAGGCATCAATATGACATCCATAGGCACTGTTAAAATTATAGGTGCTCCGTTTATAAATTTTTTTAACTCTTTCCACTCTGAACATAAAAAAAAATAGTTCACCCAATTTAAAGATCCTAACACAACTTTTTTATTTATCATACGCACTGGTAATTAGATTACCAGTATGTTTCTGGTGCTCCACACTTGAAAATTTTCATATCCTGACAGAACACCATATGAACAACATAGGCACTGGTATACCTACCTTTATACCGGTGTTGCCTTTTGTGGTATAAAAGTGCCTAGTATAAATAGTTTACTTATTTGTTGATTTCATGCTTAGTCGTTCTTAGTTGAAAATACAAACCCCCCACCCCAACTTGCATATTTACATTACTAGTTGTTCCATTTACTCGTGCGGATTTACGACCCTTTTACTTGAACCCTAGCATCTCTGTGAAAAAACTCATGGATTTCTGCTTACTACCCTTTGGTAGCATTAGCAGCGACTGTGTTAATGACCCCGAGTCGAGGCGGGTCAACCTCCATTGGCAAGATCCCACGTCCCTCGAGACATACCTGGCTTTGTACGTGTCATTTACAATTTGCTACAACCTCATGATTGAAACTCAACATACACATTCTCGGGAAATGAATGTGTATTCGGATGCAAACATGAAATCATGGCTTTATGGAGTTATTTTGAAGACCTATGGAATTGTGATCAAGTTAATCAAGCAATGATGTCGATCTACACCTTTTAAGTGATTTTATTCATTTTATTTTCAAGATTTTTATTACACTAAATATTATTACAATTACTACCCACTATAAAATTTCCAGGTAAATGTTTTTTACAAGTATCAAAAGAAGGGATGGATTGAATAGATGTTCCCCGTGATTATATAGGAAATTGGTTAATAAACAAGACAGGATCGACTACATTTGCAAATTCCTAGGCCGGAAGGACAATATGGTTTTTGTTGCACCATACATCGAGAGGTTATTTACTAAGTTCAATTTCTTCACCAACATCGTTTCCAAACATTTCAAATAATAATTAAATTTTCTTATTCAGGGACCAATGGAGATTAATATTAATAGTACCCGCAAAGAACCGAGTGTATTGGATGGATCCCCTCCACATCCAACCGTCCGATGCATTTGTTAAGATTTTGGAATCTCAAATGAAGGAAAATAGTGAGCAAACTAATTGTTCGTTTCACGTGGTTGAAATCAAGATGGTCTACAAATATGTTAATTTCCCAAATCCTATACTAAATTATTTGATGCAATAGTCTTAATCATTTATGTTTTTTACATATAGTACAATAAACAGGCTCAAACTTGGGAGTGCAGCTATTACGTCATGTTACACGCGTCTGAGTGCACATACAAAGTCTATGAAGATGTACTTCAACTTGAAAAGGTAATTGTACAAATGCTTAGTTGTAATATTCTATGCAGCCTTTAACATATATTTAATACTATAATGTTATTTTCAGATTTTCAAAAAGGATTGGAAACCCTACTCGCAAGAAGATATCAATAATGTGCAGAATTCATTAGCTCTGCATCTAATTCTCAATCGGTTACACACACTAGGAAATCCTAGTTTTGGTAGGGGCACTCAAGTGAGATAAATTGTGAACCATAGAATTATCCGAATAGATTTGTAGCGATTTCTATTCCTATCTAGAGATTATTTCTTAGTTAGTGTTATCTATAGATTTTGTCTAGGTGCTAGATAATATCATATATTGTGTGTTAAATTGTGGCTATGTATTGAGGTTGTTTTTATGCCGGTAATATTATTGAAATAAATTTTACAAAAATACCAGAAGACGTTTATGAAGTTGGAAAGTATGTCGTCTCTTTGATGTTGAGGATTCATAGGGCAGAAAATATTTTTCGAACTTTGAAACGTCTTATGCAATACAGTTTCCGACCTCGGAAGTTATTTTAGGGAAAAAAATGCTCTTCCAAAAAATTCCAGAGAGAGGCCGGAAAGAGGACATGAATCTGGAAACTACTTATCATTTTACGAAGAGAAGACACAGTTTTCGAACTTGTAAAATTGAGATACTTTCGGAGTTCAAAAATGTTAGTAAGGTACGAGGTAAACACCAAGTTTTCCTAGTTTGGAAATAAATTAAAGGCGGTTCCCCATGAAAATTAAAGGCGGTTTTTAACCGCCTTTAATGACATTTTTTAAAGGTAGTTCTCAGAACCACCTTATTTTCAGATTGATTATTGGCAGAGCCAGTGAAGGCACCTAAAAAGTGATTTCAAATTGTCAATAGAACCGCCTTTAGGAGGCAATTCCAACACTGGTGTTATTTTTTTTGAAATAAATATAAAGTAATATTATTTATTAATAAATAATATAATGTAATATATTTACATAAAATTAGTTTATATGTATATTTTTTAAATGTAAAACAAAATTGTATAAAAAAAACTACTACATTATATTGATACAAATCAAATATGAAGTACGGAGTATATAATTAAAATTATTCTTAACTATATAATAATTTAACTCTATTATTATTCATGTTTAACACACGTATAATGAACAATGCACAATTTTAATCATATATAACATGTTGATAAAAATATGAATATTTAGTAATATAGTTATTTTTTTAGATGGAAATAGTAAAAGTGTTCTTTGTTAGAAGTAAAAATGTAAATAAATATATCTTTTTACTAATGAAATATTTTTTGTGATTTGGTAAAAATATATAATTTTAAATTGAATGAAAATATATTATTTAATCCCTATTTAAATTTTAATACTATTAAAAATAAATATTTATTTAAAAATTATATTTTATTTACCTTTTTCTATTAATATAATTTATTAATATATATTCTATAATTATTAATAGTTATGGTAGCATTAGGTTGACTTTTAGTCTAGAGAATATATCATTAATTATGGAAAATTGTATTAAATCATACATCTTCCAAGGGAGTATATTGAAAACTAAACATTCCAATACTTTAAATATGTTTTATTTAATAATTAAATATTTTTAAAGTTGATGTGGCAAGCTTTCAAAGTGCCACTTGAAGTTCATGAAAGTTAATGTGGTTAACTGTATGAAGTCACTTGCCTACTGAGTTATTCGTTTAGTACATAGTACTAGATAAAACCCTTACCAATGCATGAATTTATGACAAAAAATAAAAAAATATATAACGTAATTTATAATTTATACGAGATTTAGAGCTATGCGATACATGAATTATGAATGAAAATGAAAAATGAGTTCAATGAATTGGAAATGGACAACTACAATAATTTAATTCAGTTGGAACATTACAAACCTGTCAAAATTGCATAACTTCCTTTGTTACTCGCTGCCTTGTTTAATCCTATGGGAATTATGGAAAGCAAGGGGTCAGGTGCTATTTCAAAATGTTAAGCTAACACCTTTACATACTTGGAAGCAGGTTAAGGCAAACTGTAGACTCATCTCTATAGTTAGGCCACTGTTTTCAAGTAACCCCTCAGATAGCATATGGATCCAAAGAGGATTAATCCCACTCCTGAACCCACCCCCACCTATAAAATTGATCCCTATTAAATGGGAGCCTCCAGATACAGGATTTAAACTGAATGTTGATGCATCTTGCAATCAAAACTCTTCATCTGTTGGGGGACTCATTAGGGATAAGGGGGGAAGTTTCAGACTTGGTTTCCACAAACTTACTACGGGTATTTCTCCTTTGCAGGTGGAGCTTCAGTCTGCCCTTCATGGCATCCAATTGGCAGTGGAAACCGGTTTCCATCAACTATCACTCGAGATGGACAGTCAGAATGCAGTGAGCATCATCAATGGCAAACTGAAGCCTCCATGGAACTGCCTTCAACTAGCTAGGCAGGTGGCAGATCTAACAAAGAAACATGGCATCCGAGTTAGCCACATCTATAGAGAAATCAATGGTGCAGCAGATTTCTTGGCAAAGTATGGACAACAAAGAAGGGTTCCACAACATTTCGCGGATCCTACATGCATCCCACAGCTAAAGGAAACACTTCTAAAGGACACACACTACTCTTGGAGACGGATCAGGGCGTAGATCCGGAAATGCAAGGCTGGAGTGTACATCGACACGGGGGGTGGAGGTGTACATAAACAGAAGGGCATTTCCGGTTTAAACGTTTAGCTTATACGTAGGGTTAGTCGCCTTAATTTCCATGTACAGGTCTCTTTTGATATTGGCATAGATTATGCCGCACATATTGCGACAACTAGTGTCCAATTCTCTCTTGTATAAATCTACTGGACTGGTTTCACGGGATTTAAATCCCAATCTGATGGTTAGGAGAGCCATAATAGAACCCCCCACCTACAGGTGGTTTCAAATTAAAAAAAAACAATAATTTAATTCAGTGGGCCTGATTCAAATGATTTTTTTCACACTATTCGGGTTTACCTATGTATGTTACTCCCTCTGTTTTTTTTTCATTGGCACCTCTCTTTTGATGTTAGAATTGAGGAGATGCTAAAGGAGTGGATGAAATTGAATTGAAAGAAGAGAAAGTAAAATGAGTGGATGTAAAAACCTTAAACTTGCCCAAAATAGCAAGTGCCAATTAAAAAAAAATACCACTTTAGTGTGCCAATGAAAAAAAAAACAGAGGGAGTATGAGTTTGGACCAAATACCTAGGTTTATGGTTTCAATTTAACTAAATAGTTAACAATAATAAATTTTACACTAGTCAATAATGTAAACTAAAAAAAAAAAACTTATTTTCACAATACATGCAAGGAAAGAGATTGTTTAAGGACAACATCATGAATTACCATAATAATAGGACAAGTAAGTAATATTATAAGAAATTTTTTGTGCGAGGTAAATTTAAGTTGAAATTATTGTGCGAGATATAGTACATAGTTTTAAGTTAAACTATTTCGTGTAACAGAAACCATCTTCTTCGTCTGCTCTGAGGCGATTTTTCGAGATCTGCTCTGAAACCCTACCTCCTGACCGAACCAACGGCGATGCCTATGGCGGAGCAACCACCGCCGCCGGAATCTCAACCGGCATTTTCCTACAAGCAAGCCCTGGGCAAAGAATTGCTTCGGTCTCTACGTCCGCCCTTTCCCAACCTTCCCAACCTAGAGTTCAATTCAATCCAAAATAGCCGATAGAATATTTAGGGGAACCAGGATTGAGTTTCAATATCGACGGATGTGAAAGGCTCGAGGCTCCTCTACGGCTAACCCTAATCGGAAAATTTGCTCGGAGCAGACCACAACTGGATTGTCTCCGAAGGGACTTCCAAACTGCCAATTTCAAAGGTCATACAGATATCTCGCTTTTAGATAATCGTCAGGTACTGATTCGTTTCTCTTTGTAGGAGGATTACTATCGATGCTGGCTTCACAAGGTATGGAATTTCGGCTCTTATTCACTAAGAATTACCAAATGGGAATCCAAATTTTCACCAAATGCGGATTCACCTATATGCCATGTATGGATTGCTATGTATGGCCTCCCCCAACAATTCTTTGATGAATGGGTATTGCTGTCTTTGGGTAATATTATAGGTAAACCAGTAAAGGTAGATAAAGCTACGTTGAGTCGATCCAGACCACACACGAAAATAAAATTGGAAAGGATCTGGATTGAGTATAGAGGTGTAGGATTCTGGCAATATTTAGAATACGAGGATATGCTTGAATACTGTGCTAAATGTCTTAAGTTAGGACACACTATCACCTCTTGTAGAAATGAACAAACCCAGTCAACACTTCATGCCTGGAGACCTTCCATCAATATAGGTAATGACACAAAAGGTGAACAGAGAAGGCCTACTGGTAAGGGCACAAAATCTTCTTCTTCAGGTCTATCTTCTCAGGAAAAAATATATATACCTGTCAGGAAGAACAAAGCTAACACTCAAATTCAGGTTACTAAAGCTACTTTCAATAAGGGATCAGACAAATGCAACAATAACCCCACTCATAAAGAAGTTCAGAAAGGGATACAGGAGACAAATCAAACAAATAATACAAGTTCTGAAGTCTCGAACCTTGGTCAAGGTTCACAGGTCCCTCTCTTAAACACTCATCATATTGAAAATGTGAACACATGGAACTCATCACAAGTAAATCTGAGTACTGATCATGTTGTTCATAATATAAACAATACTGATACAGACACACTCTTTATGGAACATGCTGTTAATATTTCAGTAAACAATTTACCTGTATCTGACGGTTCTACTGAAAATCTGAACTCAGATTATGACCTTGATAATCAACATATGAAACATACAGTTTCATTAACTGTTCATGATCATATGAGCAACAACAATAAAATTGTTGAAAACTCACACAAGACATCAACTTCATCCTCTCTATCAGAAACTATCCCTAATAAGACCCATAAGAATCACCAAACAGACAGCCTAATTTCTAAGTCAAATAATACTACAGATGAAACATAAAACAATGAAGAAGCCTTCATAGAAATAAACGGAGGGAATTTTCCACTTCTATCTTCCAACTCCAAAACCAAAAACAGTTCAAAATCAGCTATTGACTCTCTGTCTGTAGAAGATATTGAAAACTCTAAAGCCGCTTTAAGGGAATCACAGAATAACTTCAACCTTTTAATAAATTCAGAAGATGTCTTGGATAACCTTGACATAAACAAGAACAGAAGACACAATAAAAAATCTTATACACAAACCCCTAAAACGGTCCTTACCCGTTCAGCGTCGACACATAACAAATCTTCTCAATGATAGGTTTAAAAATATGTGTATGGAATGCTAGGGGAGTGGGCAATTCTGCCACCATAAATAGGTTAAAAGACATTAAAAAAAGACATCAAATTAATATCCTAACCATAATTGAGCCAATGTTGGAAGCCAACTCCATCAAGAAAGTGGCCTTCCAGACTCAGTTTGAACATCACTTCTCAGATCCAAAATGTAAAATTTGGATTCTATGGAATGATTCAATTAAAATGCAGATCATCTCAGTGGATGAGAAAATGATATTAACCAAATTCAATAATCAGTTGTTAACCCAAGATTGTTTCACAGGTTTCATTTATGCCAAACATACTATAAATGAAAGAAATAAACCGTGGAAACAAATTCTGAACCATAACAGTTCACCTTTAAGCTTAACAGGAGATTTCAATGTCATAAGTTCCATAGAGGAATATCTGGGTCAATCTCAACCTGACACAAAAAGTATTCAAAATTTTAATAATTTTTAGAAAAAAGCCAATATGTCTACAATTCCAACATCTGGATCTATTTTTACTTGGACAGGTATGAGATCCAAAGGAAGGGTTTGGAAAAGGTTAGACCGAGGGTTATCTAATAATATATGGTGGGACTTGTTTAAGGAATCTTGCATTAAAAAATTAGCAAGGGGGCAATCAGACCATTCCCTCTTGCTATTTACCATAGGTGAAACAAATTTATTTAATAAACCATCCCCATTCAGGTTCCAAGAATGTTGGTTTAATCATCCAACCTTTATGAAGATTATAGAAGATTCATGGAACATCCCCTCTAATAAATTGGGAATTGAAAATTTCTTATTCAAGCTAAAAAACTTGAAAAATGCTCTTAAATTCTGGAAATATCTTTGACCCAATCAAAGTTTGTGAAGAAGATCTTCTTTAAGCAGAATCTGCCCTCCAACAATAGGAAACACAAGCAAACTTGGAACACTTAAATAAAACTAAAGCAAAGTTAATTCTGGCACTGAATAATCAGGAAATTTACTGGAGGTAGAAATCAAGAGTAAAATGGCTTAAAGAAGGAGATCAAAACACAAACTTTTACCATCAAAAGGTTAAATCTAAGCATAAAAGACAAACCATATTTTCAGTTAAAACTGAAGATGGTATAACTTTAAATACTCAAGAGGAAATTGCAGAAGAGGGTCTTAAATACTTCTAAAATTTATTACATGAAGAGTACAAAGATCCTTCTGGAATTAACACTGCTTGGTTATTAGAAAATATTCCAAAGCTAATTACTGAAGAAATGAACTGTGAACTCACTAAACCAGTAACAATGGAAGAATTGACTAACATAGTTAAAACAATGGATGGACATTCAGCTTCAGGGCCAGATGGTTTTTCAGGTTTTTTCTATCATAAATGCTGGCACATCATCAACACAGATGTCCTACATGCTATACATGATCTCTTTTTATCAACCAACATCCCAAAATAAATTGCAGCCACTTTAATCATTCTCATACCTAAAAAAGAAGTTTGTTCATCATTCAAAGACTACAGACCAGTTAGTCTTTGTAATTTTATTAATAAAATCTTAACCAAAATCATTTCTGAAAGGCTTAAACCAATTATGGATATCATAATAAGCCCAGAACAAACAACATTCATCTCAAGAAGAGATATTTCAGAAAATATTCTTCTAATGCAAGAACTTGCCTCTTTCATTAATACTAAAACCAAAGGTTTTAACATGATCATAAAGCTTGATATGATGAAAGCATTTGATAGAGTCTCTTGGACCTTTTTATCCAAGTTATTAGTTCAGATGGGTTTCTCAATCAAAATAATTGAACTAATAATGAAAAACTTAAAATCAGCCTTTTTCTCCATCTTGATAAATGGATCATCATATGGTTTCTTCCAAGAAACCAGGGGGTTAAAACAATGAGACCCTTTATCTCCACTTCTATTCATCTTAATGACAGAAGCTTTTTCAAGGAACATAAACTTCCTGTTTCAGTACTCAAATCTGAATTTTTATAAGCTTCCTAACCCAATTAAGAAGATCTCCCATCTATCCTTTGTAGATGATACTGTAATATTTATAAATTATTCCAAATCAGGACTTAAAACACTAAATTGTTTCCTATAATCCTATGAAATGGCTACAGGCCAAAAGATTAATTTTGAAAAATCCACATTTTATATTGCCAAACACTGCTCACTCAGAAATATTGGTGATATTAAAAGCTCAATAGGAATGTTACAGGGCAACTTTCCTTTTAAATATCTTGGATGCCCAGTTTACATTGGTAGGAATAAAAATGTATACTTTTCAAGTCTTATATCATCAATACAGTCCAGAATTAATAGCTGGCAAAATAAACTGTTATCTCAAGTTGGAAAGATAATTCTGATCAAGCACATATTGTCCTCTATCCCAATACATTAGATTACAGTTCTAAAACCTACCAAACACATTATTGATGTAATTCATAAAATTCTTGGCAAGTTCTTATGGTCCTCCAACTCAGAAACCTCACAAAGGAAGAGAGTTTGGAGGGCTTAACCAAGTTTATGTTATCCTTTTGAAGAAAATGGCCTTGGTTTTAAAAATATTGAGACTTTGGTTCAAAGCTTCTCTATTAAATTATGGTGGAAGCTGCAAGTGGGAGGATCCCTTTGGTCACAATTTATGTGGTCAATTCCAGATCACCACAAAACTTCCAAAATCTGGAAGAGAATCAATAATATTCAAGAAATAGCCATTCTAAATTCAAAAATAAAAATAGGGAAAGGGGAAGTTTCTTTCTGGAACTCTGGTTGGACAGATTGTGGTCCATTGTATAGGCTATGGGATAATAGTCAAATCACTCCTTTCCCTGACTTAACAGTTGGTGAATTTTTAACTAACACACAAGAGTATATTAACCAGCTGAAACACCTTTTCCCAGAGCACATAATTACTGAACTGGACAAAGATCAAGAAATATCACCTTAATATGAGGAAACTATAATATGGAAACTTACTCAAAATGGAAAGTTCACTCTGAAAAGTGCTTATGAACTGATCAGAAAGAAAAGAACAGGTGTATCCTCCTTAAAACATGTCCAGTCCACAATTATGCCTAGAAAAGTAAGTTTTATGAACTGGAAAATGCTTAACAGATTAATCCCCCTTCCTGATGTATTAGAGGATCTATCTTTCAATCTTCCATCCATTTGCTGTTTTTGTTTAGGAGATGAAGAGAGTACACACCATAGTTTTAATTCTTGCACATAAATTAAAAAACTATGGACATGGATTGATACTGTCTTCAATGTTCCAACAAAGCATTCTCCATATCTATGGGATAGATACTTCAATTACTGGAACAACAATAATATTCCAGATCATAAAAAATTGGTTCCCATTATCCCCTGTTTAGTCGTATGGACTATATGGTGTTTTAGGAACAAACACTATCATGAAAGTGTAAAACCTAACATCATAATGATGTTTAGGAAAAATTTACACCTCTTTAATGATATTTTGTTAGCCTACAAACTAAACTTCAAATGGGATTTATCTAATGCTTTGCCAAGGTTACTAATGAACAATCAAATAGAACCTGGCAGCCTTGTCACTGTTACTTGGAAAGCTCCATCTCCACTCCTCCATAAACTAAATACAAATGGTTCATGGAAGAATTTGAATAAGGCTGGAATTGGAATAATCATAAGAGACTCTCTAGGTGACATATTAATAGCTGATGCTCAGAAGATAAATAGCCCCTCTCCTCTTCATGTTGAAGCAGGGGCAGTTAGAGCAGGTTTACAATTGGCATTTTCCATGGGTATTAGTCACTTACAAATTGAAAGTGACAATCAAATGCTCATTAAGGTTGTAAGCAAACAACTACAACCTCACTGGAACATCATTGAGGAAGTTAGGATAATCTGGGAACTAATGAAAAAGATTAAAGTCTTTATGAATCATATCTATAGAGAAGCCAATGGAGCAGCAGATTTTCTAGCCAAAATAGCCAGTTCAAATCAGGTAAATACCTTCAAATCCTTTACTCAATTACCGAGAGAGCTGAAAGCTATAATAATTGCAGATAAACAAGGTTTCCCTTCTATCAGAGGAATTCACCTGTTTTTTATTAGCATATAATTCTCATATTCCTGATGTATGCTGATATACTTTGCCACTGGAAAATTTTGTTTGATTATGTAACATCAGAAACAAACGATTTGAGTTAGACCTCTTTATCATCTTGAACTATTTACTGCTGGCTGTAAATTTCATTTCAGATGGAGAAGAGAGGAATTCTGAAGACCATATGCAAGGTGCAGAAGAGAGGTTCAGCTGCTGCACACAATCTACAAATTTAAGTAATTATCTTCGGGGGAAGATAATTGCAAGGGGACACTATGGAAAGTCACCTCTTCTTGTCGACACTGGGGTGTGGGGGCAAGAAAGTGTAAGGCCATAGTTAGTCCTCAAACGGGGTATAGGGCCAACTCCTTCATTGAGATAGGGTGTTTAGATGAAGGTTTTGGGTAAACATCAGTTTGTAATTAGCTTCCACTAATGTATTACAGGAATTGAACATCTTTTTTGAAAGGCCCGGGGAGTCGAATATACACCCCCTCACTTACGTGAGTTTATATAAAAAAAAAGTTAAACTATTTCGTGCGAGGTAATTTTAAGTGAAACTTTTCGTACAAGATGAAATACTCAATTTTAAGTGAACTTTTTGTGCAAGTTACAATGCTAAACAATTCTTGGATTAGTAGTATTAAGTAGAATGGTTCATCCAAAAATATCGCTTCTTTTTCACAATTATTCTCTTCCACATCAATTTGCATAAAATATTGAGCCAAAAGTGTATGTGCCAATTATTTTGGGTCGGGGGTATTTCTTTCATTATTTGGAGTGTAAATAAATTCTTATTTATTTAGAAGAGATGAAAAGTCAGAGTCTCAGGGATCAGAAAAGGAAACCAAGATAAAGGAGCACTATCGAAGAAAACAAAAAGAAAGGCGCATTGGTAATAGTCAAACCAATATAACCCTAACTATTTGAGTAAGTGTCAGTATAACCCCTCAGATAAGAGCAAAAATAATCCAAAATGGTTGATGAAAGTGCCAATATAACCCTAAAACACTATCTCCAGCATTGATCGACGTTGACCACATATAAAATGACAATAATTTCCTTTAGCCTAAAAAATCTAAAAGTGTTAGAAAAATTTTACCCTTGTTCCACCACCATCACCTCCAGCCTGTCGCCACCCCACCCCCTCCTCCAGTACTCCAACCCTACCACCACCACCTTACACCCCGATCATCACCGCCAGCCAACTCTCAAACATGCTTCCCCAATGGAGTCGGACGATGATAGCAAAGTCAAAAAATGACAAGCTTGGACTGATGATGTTTCCAAGGAAGTTGGGTGTGGGGGGAATTTGGCAAGTTTGAGATTTTCACTTGGTGCGGAACACGTGGAACATCGACATGCTAGTCAGTCATGCTTGCAAAGGAAAGAGATACCGTCCCAGTCACATTTGAGTGTCATGATGGACAAATGGTGTGCACAAGAAATTGGACATCTTGAGTGGTGTATTGTAATTACACATTCCGGAGATGCATCAAATTTGGAACCTAGAAAAACTTGCAATAAATGCAACACGACATCATAGAAGATGCGTGGAAAGGCATTACGGTAATTTCCTACAATTTAGCATTGTATAATTTACATGTGTGTTCCATAGATTTATAATTTATGCCCCTATAGTCCAGTCTTCAAAAAACTTTAATGTGCCTTTGCAGGAAAGTTTAAAATTATAATGGAATCTAACAAAAGATCAATGAAAGACAATCAAGAAGGACATGTTCAACAAAGCATGTGATGTCATCGCAATTGGAAAAAAGAGATGGCAAACTAATACATACTTGGGGTGGAGAGCGGGAAAAAATGGTTAGACCGTGGGAATGCTACAAGTGGATGGATGAAAATGAATGAAAGCTATTCGACCAGACCCAAAAAAACTGAAGACTCCATGGTAAGTATATCTCAAATTACTTAACAAAATCTTATTAAACTAACAAATTACTTATTGATTCTGTTATTGGCTTACTTAACATACTCCCTCTGTCCCACTTCGTTTTGCATAGTTATTTTTTCACGATCTTCAATGAGCATGTTTAACTGTATATGTCCAGTTACCTATAATAATGTCTAATGAGTAATTTATGCTTAGAAAATAGATGTTAAGCCGAATATAAAAATATCTCACATGATATTTTTTATTATATATGGATTAAGTTCATATTTACGGTCAAAGTTTACAAAGTTTGACTCTCAAAAATCAATTAAGGAAAATGAAGTGGGACGAAGGGAGTATTATTGTATCAGAAAATAAGTAAGACAACAAGCACCTAGTCAAAGAAAAATAATTACACCCATCGAGCAGGTTCAAAAGGCAACTGGACAACAAAGGAAACGCTAACAGCATCTCCAATGTAACCTTCTTTCTTTTAAACTTCTATTGCCACATAGGATTTAATGACCCCAGCTCTAAATTTGCTCTCCAATCCAAGGGTCAAATACCAGAGTCAGTATTACGTGGACAAAATTTACATCGACCCTGTCAAAGTGACATTCTCTTCTCTGAAGGTGAAATTGACGCTCGCTCTTTGCCAAATCAACCGCAAAAATTCGGCGGGTGACTCAAATTTCGCTCTTTGTGTGTGTACACGTCAGAAAAAATTTATTCATTTGATGTTTGGATTAGAGAAGAGTTCTAAAAGAATCCTGCAGTCAAAAGTTTAAATATTACATCATACGGAAGGTGTGTGCAAGTTCCAATAAAAATTTGCCATGTGTTCCCGATAAATAGGGAAGACTTTCTGTGCATTGGAGATGCTCTAATAGAGTAGTAAAAGAAACAGATAGGAAAAAGCTCACCGATCTTGGCTACATGGAGGAGGAGATCGAGAAGGAGCTTACCTAAAAATTCAAGCCAGACATGTTAATGGAGCACCTGGAGTCCAACAAGGAGGATCAAAGAGAATACCAAACCCCTGAAGTTGGAGCCATAGTTGCAGATATTGTAAGTATAAATTCCTATCAAGCAACCTTTTCTGACTATCACCTTTTTCACATTATTACACCAACATATGAAAAAAAGTTAAGGATGAATGAGGAAGCCGAGAAGGACACCCTCGTGTTGCAATCCAGTGAAGACATTTTGATTAGGGTAATAAAGAAGGAGGACCACCCCGGTCGCTATAGGGGTACACATCTTGGACTGCGAGCGTTTGTTGCTATCCCACATCTTTCAAGGAGCAAGTGCGTCAATGTTTCCTCATCCTGCAAAAGGGAGCCAACCAAAGCCCCTACTGAACAACCGATGGTAAAGGGGATTATGTCTTACCTCGACCGGTAAATGAAAGGGATCGCTACAGTGAGGGGAATTAATATTCAAGCTGGCCTAGACTACCCAAAGTGTTTCATTGAGAAGGCCTTGGTCAGTAATTCCACCCGCCTCGGCGGTTCAGGCCATGATCTAAGCGACGGAGAAGAGGGGTAGAAGGTAAGACCCATTCAATTTAACTAATCTTTTCATTTAAATCTTAGGATTTTTAGGACTAACTAAATATTAATGTTTTCATGAAATCTACACAATGGTGAGTTGCTCAGCTTATTCATCAATAACATTGATGGAGAGAAGGGCATTGATGTGTCCATTTTAGATGCATTATTTAGTAGTATTTAGGATCACTTTTGTGCTCTTTCATTATCGAGAGCTTGTGTTTTACCTTGAAATTCACTTAGGAGAGGTAAAAGCAACTTTGTACTCTTTTACCTCTTTTAAGTGGATTTTGTGTGACAAGGGAAGAACACGGAAGCAACGAAGACCGGAAGACATTGAAGACTATACTTTCGAAGACTTTTGGATACTCACTTCGAAGACATGAAGACCGGAGGCCGTTGAAGACCATTTTGGAGCTGTTGAAGACTTGAAGATTGAGAGGGATGGCTATGAAGAAGACAAAGAAACAATGCAAAACTGTGGCTGCTGTCGCGAGCCCGTCGCGACACCGTCGCGAGCCCGTCGCGACACCGTCGCGAGCCCGTCGCGACACCGTCGCGATCCCGTCGCGACACCGTCGCGAGTCGCGACGAACTCGTCGCGAGTCGCGACCAACGGGCGGCCATAAATCAACTTTATTTTCTTTGCACTATAAATACTCTCTCTTTCCTCTTCTTCTCCAGCCTTTTCCAGCCCGCGTTTTCTCTGCATTTTAGGGCTTCCATTCTAGGTTTTTCTCTTCTTTCTTTTCTTAGCTTTCTCTTAGTTTAATTATGTCTTTTGTTGTTCTAGAGTAGTTCTTGTTCTTGGGAGCAAAGGATTGAAGCTTCCATTATCTATGTAGCAAGAACTCATTTCTATCTATCTATTTGATGTTTTTGCTATTGTGCCTTTATTGTGCTTTGAATGTTAATTGTTGATTGCATTGATGTTGTTGAGAGCTTGATGATATGAATGCTTGTATGAATTGCTAGCTAGGGTTTGGGGGATTTGGGTTAATTTCCCCCCTGTTCTTGTTAGGAATGCATGAGTGTGAATTAGAGCTTTTGATTGTGTTAGTGTGTTGATAATGTGCTAGATGAATGTGATTGATGTCGAACTCTTCGTCATGTTCATTTGTGTAGCAAACGAGAGAGTCATATGCTCGTGGATGAATGTGCGTTGCACGTTCATCCAATCTCGTGTAATTGCATGAATTGGTTTAATGCTTAGTCACGGTGTAGTGGTCATAGGCATTGCCAAGCTTGTTGGTCCTTCATGCTAAATGCCACCAATGACACCTTGAGTCGTGGTCGCGACTCGGGAGTCATTGGTGAGGTTTGACGAGAGATGTCGAACTCACTCTCGCAAACTAGGAACTAAGAAGGATAGGAGTTTAGTCTCCATGACAAGTAGTTGAAGTATTGAATAGATGATTTAAACTCATTCTTGAAGCATTTGTTATTCGGCATTTATGTATTCTTGACGGTGTGTTTCACTGCATGTGTGCCATGAGTGGTTTGAGCATAGGTAGTGCTTGTGTGGTTGAATTGTTTAGGTGTAGGAACGTGACGAATTCCGTAGCGCCTTTGCATGAAGATCTATGAGCATGAACTTAGAACTCCTTGTGGTGTGTGTGTTGTGGTACTTGCTAGATGGGTGTGTGAGCGTTGGGTCATGAATGCTATATGATGGAATGTGTGAATGATTCGATGAACTACATTAGATGTGGAAGTGGATATCCGTTGCCCCCAAGGCATTTTATCTTTGTAGTTTAAAACCCTTTTTCTTAGTTTCGTTAGATTATTAGCATAGTCACTTGACGTTGCTAGTCATCTTGTCTTTTTACTTTCGTAACTTAGGAACCAACCAACCAACCAACCCCCTCCCTTTACTCACTTTTAAGTGTGTGTATATATATTTACTCCTAGCCTAATATCAACCATTGTGTGCTTAGACGCTTAGGAAGATCCCTCTTCTCTTTGGACGAACCCGATTTGCCACTATCTACCTAGTTGTAGAAAGTAAGCATTTAGGGCTTATAAATTATCTTTTGGCGCGCGGGCGCGACGACCGCCCGCGCCTGTAGGGCATGGTCATGAAAGCATTGCTACAAAAATCAAGGCATCGTAAAAAGACACGGGGTGGAGCAGCTCGTATCCGAGTGTGCGATCCAATCCACCATGCTAAAGATGGATTGTTGTCTGACAACCGTGGTTTCAAAAATATGGGAGATGCGTTGGGGAGTGTTGTCAATTGGCATGTCTTTTTTGTCGGATAGGGAGATGATCTTCTGAGTCCCAAGGCAAAGGATGTGGGAGAAAATACTGCCTAGGACAATGACTTTCTTTTCCCTCAATGACAGCGAGGATGAGGGAATTTCAAGAAAAAATTACAATAACTCTTACTATTAATGTCTTGCTTACCATTAATTTAGCTAAACTTATTTTTCACCGGGATACACAAACATCAATGCCAAAACCATCTAAATGCAGCAGGAATCTCCGACAATCAAAGTAAAATTTTGGTCTCCTAAGGCCAATCAAATAGGTTCGTCACAAGACACCCCATCATGTGTGTAGTTTTACTAGTTTTTTAGTGCTACCACATATCTAAAATTGATTTTTATTGAAAATCTCAGGTTGTCAACCGCCACAATTTGATAGAATGTCCCAATATGGCAAAGTACGTCAACTACTACAACGAGCTTGTGAAGAGCATGCAAGTGAAGTGCAAGTTTATGTTGTTTCCCCAATTCTGATCTTCAACTTTTGGCACGCATCATGCATGTGGATTGGAGATAAATAAAATGGCCAAGTCCAGGAACAAGCTTGGCAACTTTCATTCCATGACCTAGCTCTCGAATGCACAGATAAATATATGGGTAGGGTATGGTTTACAATTACAAATATAGCTGATTATTGTCTCATTTTGTTTGTCATCATTAGCTATTCTAGTAGTACTAAAAGCGCAAGTTCTTTTTCTGGGAACATGTTTTTGAACGGTGAACGGTCACCCTAACCATCAAATTGTCCACCGCTATGCTTCCTCTCAGCGTTTCCTTTGAGCCCGTACCCGGTTAGCGGTAGCCAAGTAGGCGGTCAATATTGGCTTGGATGACGAGGCCTTCTCCCCGCTTACTTTGGACCAACCTTCAAAACCACCACCTTCTGAATGGTCACCTTGCATCTTCATCTTTCATTTAGTTTCTTTGACTTCATATAACTTTCGTCATTTTAGTCCAACGGTTGTTCATATTTTGAAGTGAAGGTGTTTCATTCTGTTTTACTAGCAGGCTATGGATTGAGTTTGTTGTGGGTTGTTCGTTTTTTGCAATGAAGGTGTTTGATTTTTGGTCCTAGCAGGCTCTGGATTGAGTTAGTCCCAATTTCTCCTGCACAAATTACAAGCCTTTTCTCATTTTTAATTTCTTTTTCCTTGTGTTGATTTTGAATTGATTTCTTATCTTTTACAATTGGGGTTTTTGTGTTGTTTATATATATATATATATATATATATATATATATATATATATATATATATATCTCTTCTGGTGATGATGAATAGGTGGAAGCTTCAGAGATGAGTGATTCTTTCCACGAGTTTGGTATTAATTCTATTGAGCACGAGGTGTAGAATTTACTTTTTTTTTCTCAAAGGGGGAGCATGGCATTGTTTGTAATTTCATCCTTCCCACTCTTCAGTCGTAGGTGACTAATTCAAACTCTGCCTGTATTTTTCTTATGATATCGTATATGGATTGGTGTGTGGTGTTGTAGTAAGTATTTTATGTTATAACTTTTCATTTACCTGTAAGCATAGATCCAATTTATTTTGCATAATCAAATGTGAATATATCCTGATGTTCCTACTTAATTCGCCGCTTTTAGTACAAGGTAATTTTAGGGGTTTATTTGGGGGCTTCAACTTGTTCATCATTGAATCATTTTCTTCTCCACCTTTATAGCTAGGTTAATTTGAGGCTATTGTTGTGAGTTTATTGTGGATACCTGTGGTCCTTCGATTGTTGATGAGAATTTGGACGCTATTGTTTTGTTGTGAAGTTAGCATCATTTCTTAGCTTCTTCATATTCATTAATAAATTGGTCCGTGTTCTTGTCATTTGTTAATTCTATACATGTTTATTGTTTTCCTCAGAAGTATCTGAATACATGAACCTTAGTATTAGAAATAAGTAAAATCAAGTGCATTGTTCGATGGCCATATAAGCTCTTTCAATGAACATTTCTCTATAGTTTCCAAATTAAAGATGTTCATAGATTTGTTGTTTCTCCATTCCTCACGCCAGGAGTTGGTTTAGTTACTTATTTTGAGGTGGTGCTTGAAGGGTAAGGAGATGTTGCCTGGTGGATTATCGGTAAATAAGAAGCGAGCTGAGAGAGGCCTTTTGCAAGTTAAGGTTTGCATCCACTTTCTACTTCTTCTTGTTATTGGAATCAATCTGAAACTCTAATTTGTTTATGTATATTGAAGTTGTTGATCTGGGTTTTCCGATATGTTATCATTAATTTCAGGAGTTCAACCTTGGTTGTCAGTGACATGAAGGTGTTTGGTATTTGTTGCAAGTGAGAAACTTTTGCCGAGTTAAGGTAGAGTGTGTTTTGTTGGCCCTGCATCAACTAAAACTGACAAGATATTAGGTACAGTACAATTTCTTTGCACTGTCTTCAACTACAAATTGTACGATTTAAAATTGTACTTTGTAGTTTGCCTGTTATTTTTTACTCAGATGCCTTGTTGGCAACAGCTACTATTCGTTGCTGCCTTGGTTTGGGTTGGTGGCTACTCGTATCGACATTTTTGGGTATTACTATATCCCGCCCTGTATTTTACTATTCTCGCCCTAATACGTATGAATACATGTATTTTAAATTTTAAAAAAAAAAGAAAAGAAATGGGAGAGGGCTATAAATACCCCCTCCCCCTCATTTTTTCTCCTCCCCCTCATTTTTTCTCCTCTCCTTCTTCTTTTTCTCCTTCTCCTTCTTTCTCTCCCACTTCCCTCTCCATTTCCGCCGGAAACCGCGCCGCCGCCGCCGCCGCCGCCGCCCGCCGCCGACCGCCGCCCGCCGGAATCTCGCCGGAATTTGGCCGGAATCCCGCCGGAATTTCGCCGGAAAATGTAAGTTTTTGAGAAATTTTTTTTTCCTTTTCGTGGGAATCGTTGCCCGATCTATTCGAATTTTGTTGAACTTGTTGGAATTGTTAGAATTTTGTTGAGCTTGTCGGAATTAATGACATAATTGGACATGATGATATAATTGGAAGGTTATTGTGTTTTTTCAGTAATTATTTAGTTTAAATTTGGCCATAATATTTTAGAAATTGTATTTTTTAGAAGTTGGATTTTTTAGAAATGATGTAGTTATGTGACATAATAGAAATTACTTAGGAATTATTTGTTTAGAATTTGTGATGTTCTAAATTATTTAGGTATGTGACATAGTTGGAATTAAAACGAAGAAATTGTGTTCTGTGTAAATTACTTAGTTTAAATTTGGACATAATATTTTAGGAATTGTTTTTTTTAGAAATTGGGTTATTTAGAAATTATTTAGTTATGTGACCTAATAGAATTTATTTAGAAATTGTATTTTTTAGATATTGGGTTATTTAGAAATTATTTAGTTATGTGACATAATTAAAACGAAGAAATTGTGTTTTGTAGAAATTACTTAGTTTTAATTCGGACATAATATTTCAGAAATTGTATTTTTTAGATATTGGGTTATTTAGAAATTATTTAGTTATGTGACATAATCGGAATTAAAACGAAGAAATTGTGTTTTGTAGAAATTACTTAGTTTCAATGTGGACATAATGGTTTAGAAATTGTATTTTGTAGAAATTGGCCAATTTAGAAATTATTTAGGTATGTGGCGTAATTGGAATTAAAACGAAGAAATTGTGTTTCGTAGAAATTACTTAGTTTAAATTTGGACATATTGTTTTAGAAATTGTATTTTTTAGATATTGGGTTATTTAGAAATTATTTAGTTATGTGACGTAATTAAAACGAAGAAATTGTGTTTTGTAGAAATTACTTAGTTTTAATTCGGACATAATATTTCAGAAATTGTATTTTTTAGATATTGGGTTATTTAGAAATTATTTAGTTATGTGACATAATCGGAATTAAAACGAAGAAATTGTGTTTTGTAGAAATTACTTAGTTTCAATTCGGACATAATATTTCAGAAATTGTATTTTTTAGATATTGGGTTATTTAGAAATTATTTAGTTATGTGACGTAATTGGAATTGAAACGAAGAAATTGTGTTTTGTAGAAATTACTTAGTTTCAATGTGGACATAATGGTTTAGAAATTGTATTTTGTAGAAATTGGCCAATTTAGAAATTATTTAGGTATGTGGCGTAATTGGAATTAAAACGAAGAAATTGTGTTTCGTAGAAATTACTTAGTTTAAATTTGGACATATTGTTTTAGAAATTGTATTTTTTAGAAATTGGGTAATTTAGTAATTATTTAGTTATGTGACGTAATAGAAATTATTCAGAAATTATTGATTAGGAATTGTGTTTTTTGGAAATTATTTAGTTATGTGACATAATAGAATATAGTTCTATGTAAACAAACTTTAGTAATCCGATGTAAACAATTGTGTAGTAAACTGTTACGATATGTTTTAACTATTGTTTCCTTGAATGTTAATAATAGTGGTAAGAAAATAAGATTATTTAGTTATGTAATCTCCAATTTGTAACTAGAAAAAATGTTCCAGTTCGTTGATGCACTGTTCGGAAAATCAGTTCACACGTTGTTGAAATGTATGTTAATTTATCTTATCATATCAGTTTGATTCACTTGTTGTTATACTAATTACATATCTTGTGTCGTAGATGAGCACTGGTGGTCAACGTGACGGTCATGGTCGTTCCATACGACGAAGATGTGTTAGTGCCTCGGCGAGACAGGCTAGAGGCCGCGTGGTCGAGGATGAACCGTCGCCTCGCCCGCGGGAGTTTGATGTAGGAGCGGAGCAGCCTTCTCCACCGAGCGTTAGTGCATTCGATCCCATGCCGACATGGGACGGTCCGGAGATTAACATCCTCCCGCCCGGTGGTATTCGTCATGAAAGTGATTGGCAGATGAATTATGACCTGCCCGCAGATGTCCCCCCGGTGGGCCAACCTGGTTCGAGTGTTCCATTGGATGCCGGGATCGAACGTTATGCTGAAGCTGGAGCCCGGCACACCGTGAGGAACAGAGCTGGTCAATTCGCACAGTCTTCTGGTGGATCGTGCAATGCCGGTGAGCCTAGCACCGGAATGGCACGGAGGAATAGGAGGAAGCGACCCGCCGCCGATGAGACGTGGCTAGTGCGGGGACCAGTGGCTGGTGGCCCGCAGGATGACCTCGTCATACCAAGCTTCGGAGGACACGTCGCGCTTGACGTTTGGAATGGTATAGAGCGAGGTGTGTTGAGATGCCATGCTCGGTCGCCGCTATGCAAGCAGCTAGTCGACACGCTCCCCGAACTGAGCGATGTTGCACAGGCCCGGATACATGCGACCGGGTTGGGCCACCTGCCTGCGATTATGTTCCAGTTCCTTGACATGGCACTGATATCCGCTTTTGTCGAGAGGTGGCAGCCGGACACGAACACGTTTCACATGCCGTTTGGGGAGATGACCATCTTGATGCATGACGTTGAGATGATTCTTGGCATTCCCATCGATGGTGGCGCTGTTGCGAGTACCATTTCGGCGGAGACTATTGAGGAAGCGTGCGCCGAAATGTTTGGGAAAGACGTGGAGTCCTTTCTCGCGGAAGACTGGAACGGGGGTAACATAGATGCCCAATCTTTGATGGCGAGGTGCGTAGCGGGGGGGCAGAGCCAGAACTTCCAATTCATGTGCTACATGCTGACCCTGTTTTCATCCACGCTTTTTGTGGATAAAACTGGGAATAAGGTTAGAGCCAACCTTCTACCCCTGCTTGATTCGCAGTTGTCGCAGTTGTCGTGGGGCTCGGCGACGTTGGCCAGCTTGTACCTGCAGTTGGGAATTGCGTCCCGGTCCAAGGCGCGCGGCCTATGCGGATGTTGCACGCTGCTCCAAGCATGGATATACGAGTACTTTCCGATGTTTCGGCCGGGACCGAGTACGTTGCCAGCTCTTCCGGGTCGCGCCAGTCGGTGGCACACAGGGGTTAGATCGGGGAGGGGTACGGGGAGGCTCGGTGCCATCAGGCGACAGTTGGATGCCTTACAGCCCGACCAGGTATGAATTCCATGCTTTTACTCTTATTCTGACAGTAGTAGATAGATCGGATTCCATAGAAACGTAACATGTCTGTGAAACTTTTTGCAGGTGGATTGGTTGCCATATGGAGTGGACGTGGTCAGGGCTGCGGGGGGGAGGACTCACTACCGCGGCGTGATCCGATACCTCGACGCAATGGAGGCGTACATGCCAGATCGCGTTGTGCGGCAGTTCGGTCTCGTACAGGGTATACCGCGGGGTCTTGCTATTGCGCCGGAGCCTTGTTTCCGCCCGGCTGATCCAGCCGGCTATTCAGTGACCTACCCAGGGAGGCTGCAGTTGACCCTATGGGAGATGGCACACACTTGGCACAAGGAACGGCTTGCGGCGTTCCCGGTAGCCACGCCCCAATCAGAGTGTACCATGGATTACGAGGACTGGTACGAGACTCATTCGCACCCAGTGATCGCAAATCCTGAACATGCTGCCGCGAGTGGCCCGGACAGGACACAGGCCTCGGTAAGTTTTCACTAACTGTTTGCTTCGAGTAATTATATTACATTTTACTGTCTCGTTATTGTAAACTCCGTTTCCTGTGTAACAGATGCTGAGTGACGTGATGAGCGCACTGGATCCGTTTGGCTCGGCGACCGTTGATGGACTCGGCGACCCCAGCGTGAGGGAGTTGATGACGACTCTGCTCGGTCTTCGCGATGAGTATCGGAGGCTCGGTTATGGACCCATTCCTTAGTCGAATGTTTGTGTATGTGTGAGCTGACAGTTGTGCCATATTCTGCTCATTTATGTAATCAGCTATGTTTTTGCATATCACATTTTTGCGTCATTCATTTTTGCATCGACAACGCTCTCAAAATTAATTACGCGACGCGTAGGCAATAACTGTAACGGTTGCGTACATGCCGAGTTAATAACAACAGTTAATTACTCTGGGAGTATGCTCTCCTCCAAGCGCTTAGCCTCCTACGAAAGGGTAACTCCCAACCTACGACATCAGGCTTCCTTAGGGTGGTCCACAGATTAACCACGGGGGGCATGGGACAGTTTTCCTTCATGTTAACCCGGACGAAATGGCTTGCACTGCGAACGTATACAATGTGCAGCTCCCTACTTGTTCCAGCCTCGCCCCCACCCGCCCTCAGTGGAAGGACTGTACAGCAATGGTCCGCCGACCCGTTCTCTAAAATGTAATATAAAACCACGACCGTGTTGTAGTAGGTGGCGACGGGAAACATGTCCGCAATGACCGTGAACCAATGCTCTGGACCACATGGACCGCTGGTGTGGTGTATACGGGCTCTGGCGAGTTCAACGTCATTTTGCGAACCGTAAATGGGAACGTAGTCAGGCCAATGAGTTGATATCTCGTTAAATACTGCCCGACGCGCTGTGGACCATTCACCTTCACCGTCTACGTGGAACGCATCAGCAACGCATCTGAAGCCACAGTTACCATCACTCACGACATCGTTCCAGCCTCCGATGTAACGCCTGACAATGTGGGGGACACTTTCGAGGAACGGGAATGTCGCTGCAGGACAACACATTAACATAAATATCTTGTGCAGGCGGCGATATACATTTAGATAAACAATAAGATAAACATGTTGTACTTACCGTGGCGGCGACCGCTCCCTGAAGCACGCCCCGGGGACCTTGAACTACTCCCGTATCGCCTGTTCACGTGCTCGTGGTAGCTCGGTGAACGTCGGGTTGATCTTGATCGGGGGACCTGCTCGCTTGGTCTCCCACGTGCACTGGTACAGATGTCCGGCTCGCCAACGCCGCTCTCCTCCGGATGCAACTGCGCATCTACGTAGGATGCAACCCGTCGTCGGACCGAAGGGTCGCTGCGTGCCAACTCCTCCAACAGAGTGTCGAACCGCGACTGATCCTGTTCGGCCCTCGAGATGTTCTCCGTGCTCTGCGAGTGATCACCCAATGCCAGGCTCTTAAACAGCGGATGAATGTCGTCCAAGTACAAGGGGATTCCTTCAGCAACTGCCGCGGCCATGACGCATGCACACGGTATTCCGTATGTCGAGCGCAGCACACAGCCGCAGTAAGCATATACCTGTGCTCCCAGTGCATCAATCCTGCGGTACTCGACCCTCAATTTATCCAGGCAGAATTTGGACACATTGTTGGTCAAGTTGCTGAAAACGGCCATACGGTGCAATCTTCCGATACGCGTTCTTGACTTCTCGAGGCCGGTCTTGATCATAGTAATCTGCTGGGCTATCTGCAGGTCGACACGCCTCCATACCGTGTCCAGTGAACCAGTCGACGTGTGTAACCACCCTTTCAGTGACGAGTGTGCACTCTCGACCCTGCACGTAGTTGTGTTCCCGAAATGCAGAAATCTGTTCGTCCATGCCCTCACAAATTTCTCCTTATGGGGTGTGAGCCACGTCGTCTCAGCGTAGCTAATAACAGATGGGCTCCAAGCCCATGCAGCCCTCATATCAACCACGGCGGTTTCGTACTCTGTAACGGTGGACGCATTGCAAATCCGGAACCATGCACCGTTCTTGAACCCTGACCCGTTCCTCTTACTCCCCGTCAGCACGGTCACACGTGCCTCCACATCCTTGTTGATATGCCAGGTGCAGAGCAGATGTTTCGATTCTGGAAACACAGTCCGAAGTGGCCTAATCAGTCCCATCTCCCGATCGGTGACCACAACCTCAGGGAACGGTCCATCCACAAGCAAGTTCTTCAGAGCGTTCAGCACCCACTCATAGGTGTCTGCCGTTTCGTCAACAACAATTGCGTAGGCAATCAAGAAGTTTGTGTTGCAAGGGGACATCCCAACCATCTCAATGAATGGCATGCCGTACCGATTGGTCTTGTATGTTGAGTCGATGGCCACAACCCACGGAAACGTGCGAAATGCCACAACAGCATCGGGATTGGCCATGAATAAATGAGTCAGAGTGCCATCACCTGCTGAGCGGTGACTAGATACATACCCTTTCGCGGTGGCCAGATGCAAACAATTCTCCGCCGTGTTGCGCCCGCCTCGCCTTTCCGTTACATATGCCGATCTCTCATTGTACACCTGCCTAATGTTCTGATGCATGTCCGGAAACGAATTACTGAGGCTGGCATTGATATGCCTTGGAGCTGTTTCTGAATCTGTCAAGTCTCTGATCATCTGCTTCGCGTCCGCATGGAGCTTGGAGCTCTGTCTATGACCCTCGGGGTACACTGAGAAAGAGTGGTTGTGCATCCCTCGTCGGGGATCCTTGCACGGCACTACATTCCAACCATCCCCCGTGATGCTCTGTTTCAAGACAATCGCGAACGGGCAGCCACAACTGCTGGTCGAGCTGCTACTCCGTCGGACTACATCAGATTCGCTCGTATCTACATCCTTATCCTTCCGGCCCCGATTGCAAATGCAATATAACCTCAGCGGACCATTCCTGTTCTGTTTGTAGGACGCCGTCACAAGTTCAAATCCCACCTGCAGAGCAATCCGCTGCAGGTACGAATAAGCCTCGTCAACATCTGGGAACACAGCTGAGGTGGCAAATGGAGAGTATCCATTCCGCCCTGCAGCAGCTTCACATGACTGACTGTCATCCTGAAACAGCAATAAACATCAGGTAATTAGTAGGACAACAAAATCAACGCTACAGTAATTAATCGGACATAAATCACTGTACACAAATTCAAAACAGCATTACGTAGTTAAATTAACATAGTATTTTCCATCCAATCAGAATTACAACGGAACAACCAAAATTAACGTTACAATAATTAGGAGATAAATGCGCAATAATTTCTACATAACAGTTAACAAATTAAAACACAAAGAGTAGTACAAATTTCTACGGCAATAATTAACAATTTTAACAGAATAACAAAAGCAACGCCACAATAATTAATAGGACATAAATTACTGTACATAAATTCAAAACTCCATTACGTAGCTCAATTAAGAACAAAATTAACGGTACTGCAATTAATGAGAGATAAACTCGTAGGAGATAAATGTGCAATAATTTCTACGTAACAGTTAACAAATTAAAACACAAAGACGGGCATAAATTTCTACAGCAATTTCTACGTAACAGTTAACAAATTAAAACACAAAGACGGGCATAAATTTCTACAGCAATGCTTAAGAATTTTAACGGAACAACAAAATTAACATTACAATAATTAATAGGCCATGAATTACTGTAGATAAATTCAGAACAGCATTATGTAGCTAAATTAACAACAAAATTAACGTTACTGCAACTGATAGGAGCTAAATTCAAAGGAGATAAATGTGCAATAATTTCTACGTAACTGTTAACAAATTAAAACACAAAGACGAGCACAAATTTCTACAGCAAAAATTATTAAATTCAACAACTACTTACGGACAGAAAACTAATTAGAAAAATTACCTCCGAAGACATGGAATTTGCAACACCCTTTTTCGAGTTTTTTTTCACCAAACTAGGACTGCAAAACAAATTAAAACACAAAGACGGGCATAAATTTCTACAGCAATGCTTAAGAATTTTAACGGAACAACAAAATTAACATTACAATAATTAATAGGCCATGAATTACTGTAGATAAATTCAGAACAGCATTATGTAGCTAAATTAACAACAAAATTAACGTTACTGCAACTGATAGGAGCTAAATTCGAAGGAGATAAATGTGCAATAATTTCTACGTAACTGTTAACAAATTAAAACACAAAGACGAGCACAAATTTCTACAGCAAAAATTATTAAATTCAACAACTACTTACGGACAGAAAACTAATTAGTAAAATTACCTCCGAAGACATGGAATTTGCAACACCCTTTTTCGAGTTTTTTTTCACCAAACTAGGCCTGCAAAACAATTCAAGTGTCATTGGAAGAATGGAATCCGAGCACCCTTTTATAGAGGTCAGATTTTTCAAAAAAAAAAAAAAAAAAAAAAATTCCTGGCTCGGCTCGCGCCCAAGCCACGGCGAGCCGAGCCGCGTCCGGCTCGCACCCACGGCCTGGCGACCGGACCGCGTCCGGCTCGCGGCCAACGAACGGCGAGCCGTGGCTCGCGCGCTGGCGCAGGCGACCGGCGCCGGTCCGGCTCGCGCCCGGACCCTGGCGAGCGGCCCGCCGGCGGCACGCGGCCTGTCCGTGGCGGGCCGACCGGCGGCGGCTCGCCGTCCCGCGGTGGCGACCGGATGGCCGGCGGCACGCGGCCATGCCGCGGCGACCGGACCGCCGGCGACTCTCCGCCACGGCTCGCGCCCAAGCCGTGGCGAGCCGACCGGTGGCGCCTCGCGCCCAGCCGGTGGCGAACCGGGTCCGGCGCCGGCGGCCGGTGGTCCGGCGGCGGCGCACGGTGGTCCGGCGGTGGCGGCCGGTGGTCCGGCGGTGGCGGCCGGTGGTCCGGCGGCGGCGCACGGTGGTCCGGCGGCGGCGCACGGTGGTCCGGCGGCGGCGCACGGTGGTCCGGCGGCGGCGGCCGGTGGTCCGGCGGCGGCGCAAAAATTCCGGCGGCGGCGCAATTTTTTTTTATTTTTTCCCAGATTTTAGTTTCTTTAAAAATTAAATTTTTAACACTTTAATATAGTTTAATTTATTTATTCAAATTAAATTAAAAATATATACTGTATACGTATTAGGGCGAGGATAGTAAAATACAGGGCGAGATATAGTGATCCACCATTTTTATGGTTGTGCTTAGGAAGCTTAGTTGTAGCTTTTAAGTGTATGATGCAAAACTGTATTTTGTAGTCCAGTTCTTATTTCTCATTTAGATATGCCTCCTTAGTGAATTACTACAAGCGAGGACTGTGGACATGCTTTTGGTTTCTGAATTTTGGTTGTAAAACAATTTCTAAATCTTTTGTAATTTTTTTCGACACAGCGCACTACTGTGGCATCACATTATGAGAAAAGGAGTTATTTCTATTGAGAGCAATGAGCCCTATTTGGGGTCTTATGAGCTATTATTTCCTTTCATTTTTTTCCTACCTCGATATGAAATAATGGTTTCTCGAGATAATGGTTGTTCATTCTTTGTATGAGACGGATTGATGGCATTCCAAATCCCTGGATACAACTGCCATACTTTTCCACTCTTTAGAGCTTAGTAGTAGAAACTGGCAAACCAACAATTCGGTGCCTTACTCTCTGACTCAATGAACAAACACGAAGAACAGAGGAAGGACAGTACATGAGGATTTGTTGTTTTCGTGTTTTAGAATAATACTAGAGGCAGCCTTTCATAGGCAGAAGGGCACTAAAGTGTAGGAGTCATTTGTGGAGTAATCCACGCATCTCTAATTTGAAGGGAGGATGCCACGACCTGTGATGAAAAGGTAGGAAGACCTGGAGCAATTTACGCCACTGCAATTAGAAGGGTTGACCACTTCAAAAATAAAAGTTGGGCCACAATCTAAAATGACCTACCCGAACCAAACATTCCCGAGAATCCCAGGCCGACTCGACTCGTTCCATTCCAATCAGATCCGAACCGCGCGTGTGTTCTTGAGTCGAGGTCTCCTAAACTACTAGATTATATTCCTAGTGTTTTCATTGGAGCCTTTATACAGGACATATTTCTTTCCTATTTCCAATGTGATATTTCTAATGTACACAAAACCCAAAATATTAATCTTTATTTAATCAATTTGAGCCCTCATTTGTCATTCAAATGGAACCCAAATTTAATGTATGAGTATAATACGATACAATACTCATGGAAATGAAGTCATGTCTCCCTTATTTTGGCACGAACGGTGGCCAAAGCCCAGAAGAGTCTTGCTCGGAAGATTCGGTTCCAAAAAGAACAATACTTGATTTGGAACAGGTAAGATCAATGCCCAAGAAGTAATGAAGAGACAAGAGCGAGTAATCACATACTCTATGGTAAGGATGACAATGGGGCGACGCAGGTGCTGATTATGATACCTCTATACCCATGCCCGATTAAAATTTACATACTCATACCGGCCCCTTCACCCATTGCAGGTACATCTTTAAAATCTACCCCATCCTATCGGGTATTATACAAATTCCATATATACCTTATCACCCACTTAGGTCTCCCTACCCACTTCATACATATTGTACTCATCCTACTTATATCTCCAAAAATAGCCAAAATCCACTTTTTTATAATAACTTTTATATTAAAATTTAAAATGTGTTAAAATGAAAATATTATGGGTAAGATATGTCCATCACGGATAAATAATCATTTATTTTATATTAAATTAGTGGGTAAATAACGGATTTAGTGGGGCGGAGCAGGGATGGGTGGGTGTGAACTAATATCCATGTCTGACCCACTACCCATTGTTGGTATGATTTTCATACCCATACCCATACCCACCCCACCCAACCAATACTACCTCCATACCTGCCCCGCCGGGGTGGATGTGGGGCAGGCCTCCACCAAAACCCGCCCACTATCATCCCTACTTGGAGGTGTTTAGACGCAGCCAAAAGTTGAGAGCTTCATGGTCAGAATACTCGGTCGTGTAAAAAACTTCATTCTTCATGTGGAATTTTTTTTTTAATTTAATTTTATCTTTGTATGCCCCTATGTATATACTCCCTTCATCTCGGAATAATTGACTAACTTTATATTTTTGTTCATCCCACTTGAAATGACACATTTTATTTCTTACACAAAATGGTAAAGAATATGTTGTAATATTCATATAATATTCTCTTTAAATTCAATAACTTTTTGATTGGGCCCGTCATTTTTTCAAAATATCCCTACTTTTTTCACAATTATTCTCTACCACATTAATTTGCATAAAATATAGAGCCAAAATTATATGTGCAAATTTTTTCGGTACCGGGGTTATTTGTTTAATTAATGAGAATTTAGATAAATCCTTATTTATTCCGAAGAGATGAAAACTCGTAGTTTTTGGGATCAAGAAAGGAAACCAAGATAGAGGAGCACTGTCAAAGACAACAAAAAGAAAGGCGCATGGGTAATAGAAAAACCAATATAATCCTACCTATTTGAGTAACTGCTAGTATAACCACTTAGATAATTTTTAGTGCAAAAACAATACTAACTTATTAATGAAAGTACCAATATAACCCTAAAACATTATTTCCGGCATTGACCGATGTTAACCACACATAAAATGATTAAAATTCCCTTTAGCCTAAAATCTAAAAGTGTTAGGACAATTGTACCCTTGTTCCACCACAACAATAACAAGATTGTCACCGCCCCACCACCACCCCACCCAGCAAGCCCTGTCGCCTCACCCCCTCCTCTAGCACTTTAACCCTTCCACCACTACCTTACACCATCAACCAGCTCTGTAACCACCACCTTACACCCTTTCTATCACCACAAGCTAGCTCTGACAAATTTTCCATTTTAGTTAAACAAATTTGAGCTCAAATTCTTACCAGAGTCGGGGAAATTCGAAACAACAGAAGTACAAAACTACGAGATCGGTGAAATCAGCGGTTAGTAGAGCTTCCATCGCCGCCGACTTACATTACCCACCCCCACCAATACTACCTCCATACCTTCCCCATCGGGGTGGATGCGGGGCGGACCTCCATCAAAACCCGCCCACTGCCATCCCTACTTCATGGAGTTTAGACGCAGCCAAAAGTTGAGAGCTTCATTGTCAGAATACTCGGTAGTGTAAAAAACTTCATTCTTCATGTGGAAAAAAATAGAATTTAATTTTAATTTTATCTTTTGATGCCTGCCCCTATGTATATACTTCTCTTCATCTCAGAATAATTGGCTCACTTTCTATGTTTGTCCGTCCCACATGAAATGACGCATTTCATTTCTTATCCAAAATGGTAAAGAATATGTCGTAAAATTCATATAATATCCTCTTTAAATTCAACAACTTTTAACTGGGCCCCTCATTTTTCCAAAATATCCTTATTTTTTTCACAATTATTCTCTACCACATTAATTTGCATAAAATATCGAGCCAAAATCGTATGTGCCAATTTTTCCGGTACGAGGGTATTTGTTTAATTAATTGGAATGTAAATAAATCCTTATTTATTTTGAAGAGATGAAAACTCGGAGTCTCCGAGATCAGAAAAGAAAACCAAGATAGAGGGACACTGCCAAAGAAAACAAAAAGAAAGGTAATAGACAAACCAATATAACCCTACCTATTTGAGTAAGTGCTAGTATAACCCCTTAGATAAATTTTAGGGCAAAAACAATACTAACTTGTTAATGAAAGTGCCAATATAACACTAAAATACTATTTCTGGCATTGACCGACGTTAACCACACATAAAATGACAACTTCCCTTTAGCCTAAAATCTAAAAGTATTAGAAGAATTTTACCCTTATTTCATCTCATCCACCACCAGCTTGTCGCCGCCTCGCCACCACCCCACCCTGCCAGCCCCGTCGCCCCACCCCCTCCTCTAGTACTCAAACCCTTCCACCACCACCTTACACCATCAGCCATCCCTGCTACCACCACCGTACAATCCCCGCCATCACCACCAGCCAACTCCGACAAATTTTACATTGAAATTAAATGAATTTGATTTCAGATTCTTACCACGGTCGGGGGAATCCGAAGTTACAAAAGTATGAAACTATGAGATTGGTGAAATCAGCGGTTGGAAGAGCTTCCATCGCAACCAACTTTGTCGTTCTTTATCAATCGGCGCATCAGAATGACAATCTAAAACCCTTCCGCATCGATCTCCACCTCCAATAAAGTCAAGCTCTTCCAAGCGATGTTTTTTACGTCTTCTCCACTCCTCTAGTGTGAAGTGTTTGGTTGTTCTCAGTTTAGTCAATTCAATGCAGAAGGACTAACGAAGAAGAAGACAAAGTGTGGCTTCATGCGCGCACCCACACAGGGGCACATGCGTCTCTTAAAGGCGCATGCAACACACACGCTAAGCTCTTGGTTTATATCTTTTGTTTCATTTTTAAAAGTTTTTCAGAGGGATAAATAGTCTTTTTATCGAATTCAAGCCAAAATCTGCTGGAATGGGTAGAATTGCACTTACATTAACTATTGAGGGTTATATTTGTACTTTCAATTATCAAAATGTTATATTAGCACTTATGTGAATTAGGTTGGATTATTAAAGTACTTTTCTATGAAGGTTAGATTTGAGATGAAGAAAGAGGCTACTACTGAAATTTTTGTGTTAAGTATGTGTCTTCGGGAACCCATTTTATACTATGTATTGTGTTTTATCTTTTATTTTCCAATCGTCTACTCCCTTATGTTCTTGTTGAACTTGCAACCATTCTTTTTTAATACTATTTTCTATCAAATTTTGACGCCACATTTTAATGGATATATGAAAAAAAAAATTATCGTATATGGTATTGTTACATTAATCATAACAAGTAATTTTAAATTTCAATTTTTATTTGCGTTATTATACGTAGGTAAATATGTAAATGGTCAAACACATTTCTTGAACAACGTGTAAAAACCAAGAGTGCAATCTTGGCTGGGAGTACACTTTTCCAAAAAGGGCCCTAAGGGATATTTTCTTCTTTGTAATGCTAATATTATCTTATTTATTAGAGTTGTGTTTGATTAAAAGAATAGTTTGTCTTTTAAAATGAAATCTTTTTATAACTTATGGAAAGATCATAGTTTATAATGTAAATTAAAAAAATAAAGATAAAAATTTTGTGTAACATTATTCGGATCATAAACTTAACTAGTGCACATTGCAGAAAAAATATTTAATATTTTAACTGAAATCTGTTACCTTTTTATTATTATAATTAAATCTCGTCTTTCAATAAACTATGAAAAGACGGTCCTTCCAAAAATTTAGCCTTAAAAGAAAATAGTTTTGCATGAAATTGGTATATTATTTAATTAATTTTACGGGAAAAGTAATTTGAAAGTCAAAGAAGTTGGTTGTGTATCCCAATAAGTCAAAATAACACATTTGTCAAGCCTTTTATTTTCTAATTATGATTTCTCATTTATAAAATGAGTTCAATGGATTGGATATGGACACCTATAGTAATTTAATTTCAATGGGCTTGATACAAATGACTTTTTTCACACTGTTTGGGTTTACCTATGTCTGTGATGGTTTATGTTTTCAACTTAACTACATAGTTAATTATAATAAATTATACACTATTCAATTTTGTAAACTTAAATAAACTTATTTTCACAATACGTGAAGTACAATGATAATAGGAAAAGTAAGTACTTTCATATGAAACTTTTCGTGCGAGTTAATTTTAAGTGAAACTTTTCGCGCGAGATATAATACTTAGTTTTAAGTTAAAAAATTTTGTGCGAGGTAATTTTATGTGAAACTTTTCGTGCAAGATAAAATACTCAATTTAAGTGAATTTTTTGTGCAAGGTACAATGCTTAACGATTCCAGAATTAGTAATTTTAAGTGGAACTTTTCATGCGAGTTACAATACTTAGCGATCTCAGAATAAGTAATTTTAAATGAGACTTTTCGTAAGGGATATAAGACTTAACGATTCTGGGAGGAGTGAAACTTTTGTATAGCCTGAGATTTTTGTACATCTACAACATGCTCACAAGATGTAGAGTTGAGCAATAAAAAGGATTCCTTAATAGAAGCTGCATAGTTTTTGCAAAGGTTTAACAACATTAAGGTTAATATTAGCCTTCTTCCCACTACTCTGTAAGCCTCTCCCTCTCTATCCATCTTGCTAAAAGTTAACATAGATATAACACATCCAAACCACAATCAGTTCATTTCTAGATATAGTTGAACTAGCCTCCCAAAATAACACTCATTGCTGATCAAATGACACACATATATTAATATCAAGAGGTATTTGGGTAGGACCCAAACTATTGTTGTAATCATCAACAGCCTCTGTTGGTATGCCTTGAATACTGTAATAGCCGCTTCTGCGACCCTGGCCTGGAATACAACTACATCTACAATTATGATAAGAATATAATTCCAATTTCAATTTGGACTGATGTTGATTTGGGCCGAATTGTGTTTTGTTCCAATCCCAGTTTGTTAGGGTTTAGTGGAGACAATATATAAAGTGTCTCTCTTCTCTCTGTAAAAATTAATTCTGTTCTGCACTTAGATAGGTAGAAATCTGGCCAATTTCTTGGCGTCTGTAACCTGCTACCTATTATAGTGAATCCGTCTCCCGTGGATGTAGCCAAATTGGTGAACCACGTAAATCTTGTGTCTTGTTATTTTCGTTCATATTTTCTGTTCTTTCTCCATTCCGCACAACAAACTGGTATCAGAGCGGTTTCTTTTTCCGGCGATATCCGTAGTGGGTATATCGGATTCTGGGCTCATCAGATCGGAGCTGATCGGGGAGAAAGATGTCTGGGTTGAACGTGAAGATCGACAAATTTACCGGGAGAAACAGTTTCAGTTTATGGCAGATCAAGATGCGAGCTTTGCTGAAACAGCAAGGTTTGTGGACTCCGCTGACGAAGGATTTCGCGAGCAGTTCTGGCGATGTTGTGAGTCTGGAAGAAAAGGCACACTCGACGATTATGTTGTGTCTCGCGGACGAAATCATCACCGAGGTCTCAGATCAAGAGACTGCTGCACAACTGTGGCTGAAGTTGGAGAGTTTGTATATGACGAAATCTCTAACCAACAAGTTGCTTCTGAAACAACGCCTCTTCGGTCTCCGAATGCAGGAAGGTACGCAACTCAGAGACCATCTAGAGCAATTGAATACTTTGTTATTAGAATTGCGAAATATAGATGTGAAAATTGAAGATGAAGATGCTGCTTTGATTTTGCTAGTTTCTTTACCACTTTCGTATGAGAATTTTGTTCAGTCATTTATTGTTGGTAAAGATTCTGTGTCTCTGGAGGAAGTAAGATCCTCTCTCCATAGTAGAGAGTTGCGACATAAGGCAAACAATACAGGTACAGAAAGTCAGGCCACTGGCTTGTTTGCTAGTGACGGAAACACAAAAGGCAAGGAAACCGGTAATAAGAAGAAGGGCAAGAAGTCATCTTCAAAGGGTCCTAAGGCCAATGATATTTGTAACTACTGTAAGGAGAAGGGGCATTGGAAAAAGGAGTGTCCGAAGAAGGCTAGTAAATCTGGGAGTACATCTGGTACTGCTGCTGTGGCTGAAGGGGATTTCAGTTCTGAAGATGATTTTGCTCTAGCTGTTACTGGGCAAAATAATCATTCTAATGCGTGGTTTCTTGATTCTGGGGCATCCTACCATATATGCCCAAGGAGAGATTATTTCTCAACTTATGAGCAAGCTGAGGGCATCATTACTACAGCAAATGGTGTTGCGTGCAAGGTAGTTGGGATTGGTTCAATCAAGATCAGGACGCATGATGGTAGTTTCTGTACTTTGAACGATGTCAGGCATGTTCCATCGATGACAAAGAATCTGATTTCTCTTCCTACGTTGGATAGAAAGGGTTTCGTCTACTCAGGGAATGATGGAGTTCTGTGTGTCTGCAAAGGTTCTAGGCTGGTTCTGAAAGGTGTTCTGCATGGTACTTTGTATTTTCTACAAGGTTCCACGGTTATGGATTCTGTTAATGTTGCATCTTCGGAGGTTCACCAGGATGATATGACTAAGTTATGGCATATGAGGCTTGGTCATATGGGTGAAAGAGGGATGCAGATTCTGTCGAAATATGATCTTCTTGGTGGCCACAAGGTCAAGAGTTTGGACTTCTGTGAGCATTGCGTTTTTGGGAAGCATCACCGCAGCAAGTTCCCTAAGGCAATTCATAGAACAAAGGGCACATTGGATTACATCCATTATGATTGTTGGGGACCTTTCTGAGTTGAGTCGCTGGGAGGTCACAGGTACTTTGTTTCTCTGATTGATGACTACTCAAGGATGACTTGGGTTATCATGATAAAACATAAGAGTGAAGCTTTCTCGAAGTTCAAGGAGTGGAAAACTTTGGTGGAGAATCAGACCGGGAAGAAGATCAAGAGGCTTCGAACTGATAATGGGCTGGAATTCTGCTCGTCTGAGTTTGATCAGTTTTGTAGGGATGAAGGGATTGCTCGTCATCATACAGTCAGGAATATGCCACAGCAGAATGGCGTAGCTGAGCGGATGAATCAGACATTGCTGGCGAGAGCGAGGTGCATGCTCTCTAATGCTGGTTTGGAAACGAGATTCTGGGCAGAGGCGGTGAGTACAGCTTGTTACCTGATCAACCGCGGGCCTCACACAGGTATAGAGTGCAAAATACCTATGGAGTTGTGGTCAGGTAAAGTTGTTGATTACTCCAAGTTAAAAGTTTTTGGTTGACATCTTATTATCATGTTAGTGATGGTAAGTTGGAGCCCCGAGCCAAGAAGGGTGTCTTTGTGGGTTATGGAGATGGAGTTAAAGGCTCCAGGATATGGTCTCCATCTGAGAAGAAGGTTATTCTGAGCAGGGACGTTGTCTTTGATGAAAATTCTTTGCTTAGATCTATGGTGAAGCCCACAGTTGTGCCAGAAATTAGTGGAGTTGATAAACAGGTGGAGCTTGAAGTCACTCAAGGTGAAAATAGATTGGAACAATTTGAGGTGAATCAAGAGCCACAGACAGAATCTGAGATACCGGAATCTCCACCACCAGATCCCCAACCATCAGGAGCTACAGTCCGTAGTTTAGCTCAGGACCGACCCAGGAGGGTTGGAGTTGGGGCGCCCAAGAGATATGGGTTTGAGGATATGGTGGGTTATGCACTACAGGTTGCTGAGGAGGTGGATACTCATGAGCCATCCACCTACAGAGAAGTTGTTTCAGGTACTGATGCTGGCAAATGGCTTGCTGCAATGGGAGATGAGATGGAGTCTCTTCAGAAGAATCAGACATGGGAATTGGTCAAACAGCCTCAAGGGAGAAAGGTAATCAGTTGCAAATGGATTTTCAAGAAGAAGGAAGGAATATCACCTGCAGAGGGAGTCAAGTACAAGGCAAGAGTTGTTGCAAGAGGTTTCAGTCAAAGGGAGGGGGTAGACTATAATGACATTTTCTCACCAGTGGTCAGACACACTTCCATCAGAGTGTTGCTAGCCTTGGTGACACATCAGGATTTGGAGCTCGAGCAACTTGATGTGAAGACCGCTTTTCTACATGGAGAGTTGGAGGAAGAGTTGTACATGACTCAGCCAGATGGTTTCCAGGTTCCTGGCAAGGAAAAGTATGTTTGCAAGTTGAAGAAGTCCTTATATGGACTTAAGCAGTCTCCGAGGCAGTGGTACAAGAAGTTTGACAGTTACATGCTTCAGCTGGGATATACGAGGTGTGCTTATGACTGTTGTGTCTACTACAGCAGGTTGAGAGATGGGTCATTCATCTATCTGGTGCTTTATGTAGATGACATGCTGGTAGCCGCAAAGAGTAAGCACGAGGTTCAGAATTTGAAAGGACTTCTTAGTGCTGAGTTTGAGATGTAGGATCTGGGTGCAGCTCGGAAGATACTAGGAATGGAGATTCTTAGGGATCGAAGTCACCGGAAGCTTTTCTTGTCACAGAAAGGCTACATTCAGAAAGTGTTGGCTAGGTTTGGCATGTCTACAGCCAAGCCTATAGACACTCCTAGTGCTGCAAATATTCATCTCACCACTATGTTTGCTCCTCAGTCAGACGAGGAGAAGGAGTATATGTCTCGGGTTCCTTATGCCAGCGCGGTAGGGAGTTTGATGTATGCTATGGTTTGCACGAGGCCAGATTTAGCACAGGCAGTCAGTGTTGTGAGCAGGTTCATGGGCCAACCGGGAAAGGAACATTGGCAAGCTGTGAAGAGGATTTTCAGGTATCTTAGAGGTACGTCTGATGTGGGTCTCATTTATGGAGGTGATACCGAGTGCTTAGTTACAGGCTACTCTGATTCTGATTATGCTGGTGATGTTGACACGAGGAGATCGATGACTGGTTATGTATTCACTTTGGGAGGTTCTGTGGTTAGTTGGAAGGCGACTTTGCAACCTACAGTGACGTTGTCTACTACGGAAGCAGAGTACATGGCTTTGACAGAGGCTGCAAAGGAGGGAATATGGCTGAAAGGGCTGGTTAGTGATCTTGGTCTACATCATGATCAGGCTACTGTATACTGTGACAGTTTGAGTGCAATCTGCATAACCAAGGATCAGGTCCATCATGAGAGGACCAAGCATATTGATGTCAGATATCATTTCCTGAGGAGTGAGAGGAGAATCAGGGTGAAGAAAGTGGGAACTGCTGACAACCCCGCTGATATGTTCACCAAATCTGTTCCACATAGCAAGTTTCAACATTGTTTGGACTTGCTGAACATCAGAGCTGATTAGGTGCTCTATGGGCAGTCCCGGGAGTGGAGGGATAAGTCTGCTCATCTGGCACTGTAATGGTGCATCTGGAGTTTTCTACTTTGAGGATTCAAGTCAAGGTGGAGATTTGTTGGTATGCCTTGAATACTGTAATAGCCGCTTCTGCAACCCTGACCTGGAATACAACTACATCTACAATTATGATAAGAATATAATTTCAATTCCAATTTGGACTGATGTTGATTTGGGCCGAATTGTGTTTTGTTCCAATCCCAGTTTGTTAGGGTTTAGTGGAGACAATATATAAAGTGTCTCTCTTCTCTATGTAAAAATTAATTCTGTTCTGCACTTAGATAGGTAGAAATCTGGCCAATTTCTTGGCGTCTGTAACCTGCTACCTATTATAGTGAATCCGTCTCCCGTGGATGTAGCCAAATTGGTGAACCACGTAAATCTTGTGTCTTGTTATTTTCGTTCATATTTTCTGTTCTTTCTCCATTCCGCACAACAACCTCAAAAGTGGTAGATTTTGCATTATCCTTCATAGTCACACCCTTGATGTTCGTGGCATCTCCATTGGCTTCTGGGGGAGGTATCCTTTTGGGGAATACACAGATTTCAGGTGCGACTTGTGATATTGGATTAGTCTCCGTCACAACACCCCTAACAACGTGCATAATAGTTCCCATCCGCGGTTAAGAAATGGGTCTCTGCTTACTTGTCTTGAATGCACTTGGCACGAAGCTTCCAATAACAATCTCCAAGAACACAAGAAATTATGTGAACTGTCGGCAATATATACTTTAGTCCATATCAGCTACGCAGAAGTCAAATTCACCAACGAGGTCATGAAAATGTTTACTACTGTTGTGTTACTACTTTGGAATGCTTAACAATTTGAAAAAGAAAAAGAAATCATATTTATTTGTCGATCGATCCATCTAAGAAAGAGAGGCAGGTTAACTAGGAACATACTTGCGAGTTTTGGGCGACATTTATATACTATTGTTCATAAGCACAAATTATCAGTTACACATAGGGAGACTTTGAAAAATGCCCCAAGTATCCAAATATTATGATAAAAGAATGTTTTAGCATGCTCTGAATGTTGGGGTGTGAGGTCATACATGTGCAAGGTTCGGCCAAAAAGCGTTCATATATGGAACAACTAGTATACAAGCAAAATGTATGTTTAGTACATCATAATGTAATGTGTTTAAGTGCAAGGTAATATTTAAACTAGAAAAGGAAAATATTTGCTACTTATTATCCGAATAATATCTATGCTAATTCCTAAACAAGAAATTAGGTAAATGGAAGATAGTTAGCAAGTCAACGGGCATGTTAATATTGGAATTGAAGCAAAACCAACGAGAGAGTGTAGGGGTCGCGAAAATGGATAACAAGAAGGTAATAGGCCTACTTGAATTGGACTGGCAGCTATAAGGGAACCAGCAACTCCCCCACCAATTACTCGACCATCGGGACCAGCTAATGAAACGCTTAATCCACAGGTCATGCTTCTATTGCCTCCGTTTTTCAGCCACTGTGATTGATCTAGCCAATGACAGAATCTCAAATGCCCCTGCATTATAAGGACATCCACGTATTATATATGTCATGAAAAAAAAAGCCCATTTCGTGAAGGATATGACAATTTTAATCAAGACATTCAAAACAATGCACATAAACGTGGCAATCTAAACTCGATCTAAAAAATCCAAAATGGTAATTCCTTTTAGGAAAATGAGGTTGAATGAAATCAGTTATTTCTCAGTTATTCTGTCTGAGGAAATCATAATCATGAAGGAACCCCCACCAAGAATTACAAAATAAAAACCTTATGCTTGAGCTGGAAAAAAATTGAAATAGAATGTTGTACCTTAAATTTGAGGGAATTTGTTTTTAATTAAAATTAGCTGGATAGATAATTTCTCAAAAGTCTATGTTTCTTCTGCATATTGTACTACATTATAAAGGATTGAAAAAACTTGGAGAGCAGAAATTATGGGTTGCTACCACCCTTCTTGATATAGTATGTTGTACTACATTCCATTAATAGGCTGGGTTTCAAGTCAAAAAATGCAAAATTGGTTTCTTTCACCAACCTTTGGTATGCCTTGCTAAACAGTATAGCTTGTCTCTTCATTGGACTGCTGTTGATTTGGGCCGAATTGCATTTTGGCCCAGTTTGTTAGGGTTTAGTGGAGACCGCATATAAAGTCTCTCTCTCCTCTCTGTAAACACTAATTCTGTTCTGCACTTAGATTGGTAGAAATTTGGCCAATTTCTTGGCATCTGTAATTTGTTACCTACTATAGTGAATCCGTCTCCCGTGGATGTAGCCAAAATTGGTGAACCACGTAAATCTTGTGTCTTGTTATTTTCGTTCATATTTTCTGTTCTTTCTCCATTTCGCACAACACCAACAATGGGTTAAAAATGGTGAAACAAGATTGCCTCAAGACAAAAAGTAGGCACAATCATTCCATAGGTGCTAAGTTCTCGGCGGCTTATTGGAGTACTCTAAAACATCGCAGCCAGTTTTCTTCATCCCTTCATCAATCATAATTTCCTGCAGACGGCAAGTCAAACTACAAAAAGATTTCTCATCTCTGTACATGTTATCTTCCCTGCCCATTTTCTTCTTGCATGAGTAGCAGTAGCACAAGTAGTGAGAGGAAGGATATAATGTGGGAGCTTTGCAACACTCCGAGGTATAAGCCAATGCAGGTTCATCTTTGTCATTCTTGTCAAATTTAAGGGAAATTCTAAATTTTTCTTTGAAAACATGGTACAATTTGTAACAATAGAAGCATATAAACAGTCATAGAATATGAATAGTCATATAGTTATACATAGTTATTTCACATAGTTATACATAGTAAAGCACATAGTTATTGCACATAGTTATTTCACATAGTTATTTCACATAGTTCTTGTAATTATAAATACTCTACCTAATTCTAATGAAGAGACATCTTGGAAATCACCTTAAAAATGGTATCAGAGCTCTTCTAAGATCCTCTCTCTCTTTCTTTTTCTTAGTGTTTTACAAACCTTTCCCCTCCTCTCTTCTTCTCTTTGCCGCCCCCCCTTTCTTCTTTTTCACAAATTTTTTTTTTCTTTTTGTGATTTTCTTGTTAATTGATCATGGTCGATGATAAGAGTTCGGATAAATTGTCCCTCACCACGTTGATTCATCTTCTCAATACCAAGCTTGAAGCTGCTACGTATCTACAATGGAAGCAACAGGTTCAGTTTGTGCTTCGTTCACAGGGTTTGTTTGGCCATCTAGATGGCTCCTCTCCTCTCCCCAGTTTTCCGGTGATGGCGACGTTGGGTTCCTCCTCCTCCACGCCGCCAGATGACGCCACTGTTAAGGCTGCCCAGGATGCCTACTCCGCTGCCCGGAGCACCTATGATGCATGGGTTCTTGATGATCAGCATCTCTGCAGTCTTCTTTATTCCTCTCTCTCCGCTGAGGCAAAGAATGAGATCTCGATGTGTGAAACCGCGAAGGATACGTGGGATACCTTCGCCACCGTCTATCAACCTGCAAGTTTGGTCAATGCTTTCAGCCTTCGTCAACAGGCTACTCTCCTTCGAAAAACGGGTACGGTTCACGATCTTCACCTTGCTTTACTGGCTATTATTGATAAGTTGTCTGCTATGGGTGATCCCGCAAAGAATGAGGAAAATTTTTTATGGTTTCTTACTGCCCTAGGCCATGATTATAAGGATTTTAGTGCCCCTATCGCTAATCGTCAACCTCTTTCTGCTTATCTGAATGTGGTTGACGAAGCAAAGGGATATGAATCGTTTTTGTTTAGTTTGGAGAAATCTAGGGGTATTTCTGCATAGGGTTCGAGTACAGGTCATGTAGCTTTCATGGCGGCCGAGCAGCAACCTTCTTCTGACGACGCGTGGGCTCACGCGCCTGGTGGAGCCGCGCGTGATGGCGGCGCGTGGCGTCCACGCGCGGCCTTTTCTGGCCGCTCCGGCGGCCGGCGTGGTGGTCTTCGTCCCTGGGGGTCTTCTGGTCGTCAGCCCTGGTCCAGATCAGCCGCTAATGGTGGTCAAGTTCAGTGCTTTACCTGTACGGGCTTCGGTCACATATCGAGTCAGTGTCCCTCGTCTGTTCCTCGTCCTCCGGCTCCAATTTTTCAGCCCTATGCTGCTCCAAAATATTTGTCACCTGCTGCTCCGTATGCTCCACCTCCACAGGCTCCAGTTGCTCAGCACTTTCTTCCATATGCTCCTCCACAGCTTCCGGCTCCTCCGGCTCCTCATGCTTATCTTGCACAGCAGTTCCTGTCTCTGCCTCCTCCGTCCGCTGCCCATTTACTGCCTTATCATGCTCAGCCAGTTCATTCATCTGCTGCTTCAGACTCTTCGTCTATTCCTGACTGGTATGTGGACTCCGGAGCTACCAACCATATGAGCTCTTCCGTATTGAATCTGTCCAGTGTCACTCCATATCAGGGTAACACTCTTGTCTCTGTTGGTAATGGTGCTTCCCTCTCTATTGCTGCTGTGGGTGATGCTCGTCTTAGTTCTACATTACACTTATCTGATGTTTTACTTGTGCCTGCTATTACTAAAAATTTGTTATCCATAAGCAAGCTTACTCGGGATCTTGGTGCTGTTACTTCCTTTGATGATCAGTCGTTTGTGATTCAGCACAAGGTCACCAAGGCGGTGCTGGGGCGGGGGCACAGTGAGAATGGTCTTTATGTGCTAGATCGTGGTGAGGAGGCGCTTGTTTCCTTTGTTCGTGAGAAGAATAATAGAGCATCTTTCGAGACCTGGCATGCTCGTTTGGGGCATGTGTCCCCTAGTATTATTTCTTTGTTGCATAAGACTGGTTCTGTTTCTCTTACTTCAGTACTTCCTAAGCCTACTGTTTGTGAGCCTTGTGCTATGGCGAAAGGGCAGAAATTGTCATTTGTTGAGAACTCTAAACGTGCTAGTCATGTTCTTGACTTAGTACATTGTGATTTATGGGGACCCTCTCCAGTACCTTCTGGAAATGGATTTTCTTATTATGCTGTCTTTGTGGACGATTACTCGCGGTTTTCATAGTTTTATCCTTTACGACGGAAATCTGACTTTGTTGATGTTTACTTCTGATTTGAGGCACTTGTTGAGAATCAATTTTCTTCGCGCATCAAAATCTTTCAGAGCATGGTGGTACCGAGTTTCTCAATACCAGACTCCAATCCCACTTTGGCACTCGCGGCATCCATCATCAGGTTCCCTGTCCCTACACTCCGGAGCAAAATGGTAGGGCTGAACGCAAGCACCGCCACATCGCAGAAATGGCTCTCTCCATAATGTTTCATTCTCACGTGCCCCTCTCGTACTGGGATGATGCTTTTGCTACTGCGGTCTTTACCATTAACCGCTTACCTACTCCGGTTCTCGACAATGTGTCTCCCTTTGAGGTTCTTTTTTGCCGTTCACCTGAGTACTCCAACTTTCATCCTTTCGGGTGCAGGGTGTTTCCCTATGTTCGTCCCACTGCGGCTCACAAGCTTGCCCCTCGTAGTCTTCCATGTGTTTTTCTTGGATACAGTGCGCACTACAAAGGGTTTAGGTGTTTGGATCCAGCCTCAGGACGTACTTACATGACTCATCATGCTCGTTTTGATGAGTCACTTTTTCCCTTTTCCACGGCATCTTCGGCAGCCCAGTTTACATCCTTGGATGTCTCCTCCTTTTTGGATCCCACTGACCCCGACCCATCCTCCACTGTTCTTTTTGATGCTCCTGCTGTGAATGATTCCGCTTGCTCGCTGTGTCCTGACTTGTTGACGGAGACTGCACCGTCCCCACTTGTTGATGAAGATCCTATTATCCCTCCTGCACGTTCTCCTGTGTCTTCGGGTTCCTCGTTGGATTCTTCTGATGGTGTCTTGTCGGTCTCGAGCTCCTCGTCTGCTGTCTCTTCAGCACTCGAGTCTTCGTCGTCTCCTGTGCCTCGCACTCATCGGATGGTTACTCGTCTTCAGGATGGGACACGTGTGGCTCGAGATCTTGGTCCTGACTTTGTGGCCACCGGATTAGTTGTTGAACTCCTTCATCAGCAGGAGCCTCGTACTTACCGCGCTGCTGTCAAGGATTCCAGATGGGTCGTTGCCATGGATGAGGAAATGGCTGCTCTTCGTCTTCAGCACACCTGGGATTTAGTGCCTTGTCCATCGGATGTCAATGTGGTTGGTTCCAAGTGGGTCTACCGGCTTAAGTATCGGCAGGATGGGTCTATTGATCGCTTTAAGGCTCGTCTGGTTGCTCAGGGGTATTCTCAAATCCCAGGCTTTAATTTCGATCACACCTTCAGTCCGGTGATCAAGTCTGTAACTGTTCGCACTGTTCTCGCCATTGCCACTAGGAGGAGGTGGCCGCTTCATCAGCTGGATGTCAAGAATGCCTTCCTTAATGGTATTCTTGACACTCCTGTTTACATGGCTCAGCCTGCTGGCTATCAGGATCCTGCTTGCCCTACTCATGTTTGTCGCTTGCGGAAGGCTATCTATGGTCTTAAGCAGGCACCCAGGGCATGGTTTGATCGATTCAGTGTCTTTGTTCGGCTGCTTGGTTTTGTTGGCAGTTTGTCGGATCCTTCTCTCTTTGTGTTTTCTAGGGGGACCATTACTCTTTATCTTCTGGTCTATGTTGATGATATTATTCTTACCGGGAATAACACTGTAGCCATCCGCCAGTTCATTGCTCGGGCTGATCGTGAGTTCTCGGTCAAGGATCTTGGTACTCATAGCTACTTTCTTGGGTTGGAGGTTACCCCTACCTCTACTGGTCTGTTTTTAGGACAGGCTAAGTATGCCAGAGATATTCTTCAGCGTGCTGGGATGTTGGAAGCTTCCCCTGTATCTACACCATTTTTGTCGCTGTCACAGCTTCATAGCAGTACGAGTGGACCGTTTCACAATCCCAAGCTGTACCGTTCACTCGTTGGTGCCCTTCAGTATCTCACTATTACTCATCCCGATTTGTCCTTTGCGGTCAATTCGGTGAGTCAGTTTCTTCAGGACCCACGGGATGATCATTTTGCAGCTGTCACTCGGATTCTCCGCTATGTTCGTGGAATGCAGCATTGTGGTTTGACCTTTTCCTATGAGGGCGTCCCAGAGGTCCTTGCCTATTCTGATGCTGATTGGGCCCGTTGCTCGGAGACACGGCGTTCTACTTATCGTGCCCTTGCCAACACTGCTTCGGAAGTTGTTTGGCTCTCGCATCTTCTTCGTGATCTACAGTTTCCGCTGCAGGGTTCCCCGTTGCTCTTATGTGACAATCACAGTGCTATCTTTCTTGATGAGAACCCCGTTGCTCACAAGCGAGCTAAGCACATCGACATTGACTATCACTTTGTGCGAGAATTGGTGGCTGCTGGCAAGCTTCGTGTTGGTCATGTCTCCACGTCGTTACAGGTAGCAGATATTTTCACCAAGGGGCTAAATCGGGCCTTGTTTGAGTTTTTCCGATCCAAGCTTCGCGTTTCGACCAACCCGACGCTTCGCTTGAGGGAGGGTGTAACAATAGAAGCATATAAACAATCATAGAATATGAATAGTCATATAGTTATACATAGTTATTTCACATAGTTATACATAGTAAAGCACATAGTTATTGCACATAGTTCTTGTAATTATAAATACTCTACCTAATTCTAATGAAGAGACATCTTGAAAATCACCTTAAACATTGTATCAGAGCTCTTCTAAGATCCTTTCTCTCTTTCTTTTTCTTAGTGTTTTACAAACCTTTCCCCTCCTCTCTTCTTCTCTTTGCCGCCCCCCCCCCCTTTCTTCTTTTTCACAATTTTTTTTTCTTTTTGTGATTTTCTTGTTAATTGATCATGGCCGATGATAAGAGTTCGGATAAATTGTCCCTCACCACGTTGATTCATCTTCTCAATACCAAGCTTGAAGCTGCTACGTATCTGCAATGGAAGCAACAGGTTCAGTTTGTGCTTCGTTCACAGGGTTTGTTTGGCCATCTAGATGGCTCCTCTCCTCTCCCCAGTTTTCCGGTGATGGCGACGTTGGGTTCCTCCTCCTCCACGCCGCCAGATGACGCCACTGTTAAGGCCGCCCAGGATGCCTACTCCGCTGCCCGGAGCACCTATGATGCATGAGTTCTTGATGATCACCTTAAACACAATTTCATACAACAGTCTAAATACAACGACACAGAAAACAAAAATTTTAAAAATCAAAAATAGAAACAAGAAATGTTAGTGATGCAAAAGTAGATGCTAAATATTCTTTATTGCAGTAATATGAGTTAAATTATATGCACTCCCTCTCCATGGCTAGTGCACGTGATGCACGAAACATGGTTTGAAGGGTGACAGAAAATAGAAATAAAGTATTATAACTTGAAGTTAACGATTGTCTTGTTTGAAATAATATAGACACAAACATCCTTTCTAAAAAACCTTTCCACTGGCAGAAATCTCATAATGAAAATTAAACAAAGGCCTCTATGAGCATATAACTCACACAAAATGATCATGGAAAGGATCAAACCACTGATGGATTCTCTCATATCCCCTGAACAAAGTGCATTCATAAAAGGTAGGGATATATCTGATAACATACTTATGATGCAGGAAATGGTTAGAAGATTAGGCAGGACATCAAAAATCCCTAACCTCATAGTTAAACTAGACATGCAGAAGGCTTTTGATAGAGTATCATGGTCTTTTCTTAATTCAGTCCTGTTGCAATTTGGATTCCATGGAATATTTGTGCACAGAATAATGCAGAATATTGCTTCAGCTCATTTTTCAGTATTAATTAATGGTGTTACTTCAGGATTCTTTGCATCTAATAGAGGAATTAAACAAGGGGATCCAATGTCTCCTTTTCTTTATAACATTTTGTCTGAGGCCTTTTCAAGAGGGTTAAAAAAATTATTCCAGATAGGCTATTTACAGAACTTTAATCTGCCTAGGAATTGTCCACCATTAACCCATCTTATGTTTGCGGATGATACTGCAGTGTTCCTGAAAGGCAATCCCAAAAATCTGAAAAGATTTAAAAAATTCCTGTTGGCATATGAGCATACCTCGGGTCAGAAAGTTAACTTTGCTAAATCTAATTATTTTGCTGATCCAAAAAAACCTGAGGATAGATTGCTTTTAGTTTCCAGGACCTTAGGTATGTCAAAAGGCACCTTTCCTTTTAAATATCTAGGGACTCCTATTTTAGCTGGAAGGAATAAACAAGTCCACTACTTTCCTGTGCTTGAGAGAATGGAAAAGACATTAAACAACTGGAAAAATAAGTGGTTAAGCTCAGCAGGGAAAATTATCCTCATTAATCATTGTTTCCTTTCCATTCCAATACATCTGTTTGCAGTGCTCAGTCCTCCTAAAATAGTCTTAAGAAAAATGGAAAAGTTAGCTTCAGGTCTATTTTGGGGCCATAATGAGTACACAGGAAATAAAAAGAGATGGCGTTCATGGAAAAAAATGAGCATCCCTGTCCATGAGAATGGTATAGGCTTCAGGGATATTCAGGCATCAGTGGATGCTTTCTCTTGTAAGCTCTGGTGGAAACTGCAGCTCAATAAATCTCAATGGACCCAACATTTGTGGTCTCTCCCAGAATCATACAAGAATTCTCACACATGGCAAAGGATTTGCAAGGTAACAGAAGTCTCAAATAGTTTAACAAGAGTTATTTATGGATCTGGTTCTTGTTCTTTTTGGAATGCTAACTGGAATGGTAGTGGAGCTTTGTTTTATGAATGGCCTGAAGGTATGGAAATTCCATTTCCTGATATAATTTGAGCTCCTTTGTTGCTAACAAAAACCACTATCTTCCATTATTGGAGCCTCATTTGGCTACCACAACCAATCTAATTTTGCAGGAGGTGGTAATCACAAACACACATGCTGATAGACTAATCTGGACCCCTACAGTGGATGGCAACTTCACCACTAGCTCAGCTTACAAGAACCTCAGACAAAAAGGTACACAAATCAGGTACCTTCATAAAATTTGGTCCTCTTTTATTCCCTCCAAAATGTCAATTCTTCTTTGGAGAGCGCTTAATGGAATTCTACCATTTGATAACATATTATGCAAATTTGGATACTCCCTAGCCTCCAAATGCCCCTTGTGTAGGAATCATTCGGATACTCTAGATCACCTGTTTAACTCCTGCCCCATTTCACTTGAAATCTGGAACAGAATTAACACACTCACTCATCTTCAATATCCAGTTTTAGGAAGCTTTAGAAACAGGGTAGAATTTTATTTATCCAAAAGAGCAGATTCTAAGATATCCTCTAGCATGAACATTGCAGTCCTCTTAGTTACGTCATGGTCCCTGTGGATACATAGGAATAAGAGTATATTTGAAAATCAGGCTTTTTCAATAGATTCATGCTTCCATCATATTAAGGACCTGATCAAGCTAATTTTTATTGCAAACCCTTTGAGAGGCAATAAAGAAAAACACAAAGAACTAATCCAAGCAGGCCTCTTATCTGATATACTACCAAAACAGAAAAGATCAGTTTCAGTGGTAGGATGGGAAAAACCGGTTGTTGATGTGAAACTTAACACTGATGCTACATGGAAGACTGGAGGTTTGTCTTCCTCTGCTGTGATAGTGAGGGATATAAATGGTGAAGTGATTAAACTTAGAACTCATGCCTTTCACTCAGAATCCCCATTGCATGCAGAACTTGTAGGTATTCAACAGGCATATCAGCTATGTTCAGAACTTAATTTACATGGTTGCATGATTGAATCTGATTGCCTTTCAGCTGTAAAAGGAATTCAGGATCCTATGGTTAGTCCTTGGACAGTTTTTTCTATCTGTAGTTCTTTGAATGAGTTGCATAAAGTTAATCCAATTACATTCATACCTAGGGAGTCTAATGCTCCAGCTGATTTTTTGGCAAAATATGCCACTGGAAACAATCTGAATGGTGATATTAACATGGACATGGCTCCACTTTTTTTCAAAGGTCTCATTTTGTTGGATAAAATGGGAATCAAAGGAATCCGTGTAACTCCCTGTACTATTGGTTGATTCTATCTGTTGCAATTCCTGGTTTCTTCATTGTCTGCAATGGAAACTGCTGGTCTTCTTCATATTTCATGCAGGAAAGGAGCATCTCATCAAGGAAGGAATGAAAGGAATACGAGTAGCTGACACTTGATACATCCGAGACGGGAGATAACTACAGATGGGAGATAACCACCTTCTATACGGGCACATCGTTGACAAATAGAAGTTCCGTTTTTTACGTTTCTTCGCCCTGTTCGCGATATGTCCTGTTAGAGGTTATTTCGATTCATAGGATCCCTGGTTGGTTATTAGTTTCTGGAAACATCTGCTATCGGGATACACTTACTGTCGGATTCATCCTATAGGTTGACCTTTTGTAATTGCTTCGTACTTTATGATTTACAGGCTGATTTTTGGTCTGTTTTATTGGTTTGGGGAGCCAATATATACCCCCCATCTCATGATGGTTTTTAATTAAAAAAAAAAATATAACTCACACAAAAACTCAAGGTAAACACAAAATGCTTCCTAGAAGACTTAATCACTAAAGATGCAAAAACAGAGAAAAGATGAGGGATTAATGATCTTGCCTCATAGTTCAACAGGCCCCCAGAAGATCCTGGCTGACGGAGAGGACACAAAGCTCACGGGAACCTTTTTTATCCCAGTTAGATTTTTTTCCTGGAACATCCTTCACACAGTAAAACCAATGAAAACAAAATTAGCATCACAATGAAAAATATTTTTTCACAATAAGCAAAAAAAAAGAGGCCAATAAACAATTCTACTACCTCTCCAACATACACGTTAACCATATGCGGTGTGAAATCCCCGCCTGTGGTGTTAGAAAATATTTAACATGTGCATATAAACAGAACTCTTAACAAAACCATAACTTGATTAGCCCGGTGGTAAAACCACCGCCAGTAAATTTGCCTATTGAAGAACCATAAATGATTATTAAATTGAATTAAAAAATAAATCATCCCAATTTTTGCACATACATTGCACATAATTTTAGGGAAACAGAAGGGTTGCATGGTTGCACAAACCCCCGCCATAAAAACAAACCCTCAATGTTAAATTTAGGAACACAGAACAATTTGACAACTGCCAAAATGTATACAGTATATATTGAAACACAAAACATAAACATAATATTAATAATTATAACATGGGATATCGGTCCAAAAAAAAGTCTTATGGAAAAATTGGATTAAACACAATGTACATGACCTTTTGCACAATTCATTTTCACTTCCGAGCCTCTTATCTATCAAATCCACAACATTTTTATTACCTTAACTACTTATAGTGAATGTGAACCTTCCATCCTTCTTTAAGTGTAGTTTACAAAAGTTAATTCGACATCTCTTGTAAATTCACTAATAACTGCTTTAGTTGAACAACGCCCAAAGACATCATTGTAATGTCATTATGCATGAATGGTGTATGTGTGGCCCAGCGGTCGAGCGTCTGATGACCACCAGGCCCAGTCCATCTTCACCCAGTAACGAAGTCAAAGTTATTACGGCCCAACACTTCAATCGTCCATGTGAAAGGAGCCTGGTCGTTAGAGAAAACATGGGCCAGTAAACACGGAATGAGCTAGCCACAAACAAACAACATGGTGATCATGATAACACCCACGATCTTTGTCTTTAAAAATAGGGAACTATAACTATACGAGTCTGTAATTACCACAAGCCCCGGAGGAGCTGAGGTAAGCAGAATGAGCTGAGGGAAGCATTATTAATCCTAGAAATTCCAACTCGAGAGGGGATACTGACTTGATCATCAGTGTATTTTCCTTGGAATCACTTTCGGGCTAAATCTTGCAGGTTAAGGAGCTTTTGGAGAGGACGATGAGCGCACCTGAGCAACCTACCACATCATTTAGCATCAACGGTGGGGCAAGAGTTCTTTTTTTCATTTTAAGGTTATTCAGGTGAAATATTGGTGTTCACAAGAAGTGAGAGGAGCCACAATCACCAGTCACATGAAAAAACACTGGGACATGATAAAGAAGCTCATCGTTATCAAGAACGTACACCGAACAGATGAAAATAACACAGCAAGGAAGAAACAGAGGAAGAGGCAGAATCTCAAAACAATAATCACGACGATGAGAAAGCCATGGTTGCGGCGTTCCTAGAAGCAAATAGAGAAAGCATGTACAACCAATTTCTGAAACCCTCAAAGCTAGAAGGAAGGGTACATCAAGAGCATGAGGTTCTTAACCATGAAGAGGAGTAGCGTGATATTATCGCAGAAGATGGCCAAGATACATCACCCTGGCTCCGCATTTACATGATTTTAGAATATGAAAGGACTTCAAACATCCTTTGCATGTCTAGATTTACGATGGTACAACAGATCCTAAGGAATTTCTTCACTCCTACCGAAACAGCATAAGGTTTCGCAATGCTAACATCGAGCTAGTTTGCAAGTCATTCCCGATCTTCTTAATTGGTACAACGATCACTTGGTATGAAGACCTTCCAAACGGGAGTGTCAAGTTGTGGGCACAATTGTATGATCTATTTTGGGCCATTTCTGTCAAAAGGAAAGGTTCACAAAGAAGATTGCAGATCTCAACAACATAACCTAGCGAAGTGACGAAAGCCTAGCAGAGCATCCCAATCGGTTTGTTACAGAAAGTTTACAGGTTTGTGACTTGTCGTTCTAATCTTAGTTAGGAGCTTTCACAGGGGGAATGCGGCCAGGAGAGCTCTACAAATAACTCACGAGGAACATTCCCAAAAACCCAAGAGAGCTGCAAAAGCTAATCTAATAGCATGTACGAACAGAAGAGGTGAATAGTAAAAAAAGAGTGGGAACAAGATGCGAAACGAGCAATGGAAGAATTGTAGAAAGGAATCATAAAAAAGGGAAGAGAGATACCCCTTTCAGAGAAAGAGAGCCAAGTTCGCAAAATGTGATATTTCAAGATACACCATTGACTAAATCGAGGAAAGAGATTTGGCATGCACATAAGGATCTATTCAGAGAACCAGTGCCCATTCTGGCACCACCAGAAAAACGATCTAGGGAATATCACGGCATTTTCCAGAGAGACCATGGCCATAACATTGAATAATGTAAAGACTTAAGAAGAAAAATTGAATAAAATTTGTGAAATGGTCTCCTATGTCAATACAGAAAATATGGGGGAAGCCAGTATGTGGTAAATAACAAGACCGCGTGCACTCAGCCAAAAAACTCAGGGACAGCGTCTGCACTGCCAAAGAATTAAAAAAATGACTGCAGTAGTTGATTACAAGGAGAATGAAGGTGATAAATTGCTCAAAATAGTAATTCTGGCCATACATGGGTTTCCGTAGTCATTGTCCAACAATGCTTGAAAAGATAGGGCACGATATTCGCCTCTGCAAGAGCCTGTTGACAAAATTCTGCTCGGATGAGGCCATCACTTTCACCGAAGACGATGCAGTACGAAACGCTTCAACTTATAATGATCCAATGGTCATCTAGCCAAAATTGGAAAGCTACAGTATATAGAGTGTTTCTAGATGATGGGAGTGCGATATAGATATTATTTGTAGACTATTTTGACAAGATGGGTTTCCATTAAACAGATCTCTAGAAATCAATGTCTTCGTAGGTTGGGTTTACATGATGGTAAGAAACACCACTAGGTAACATACATTTACCTGTTACCATTAGGAATAATGGAAAGAACAACACCATACTTTGTAATTTTATAGTTACGGATGCCTCGAGCACTTCCAAAACATTCATAGAAAGGCCATGGATGAATAGAGCGAAAGCTATATGGTCTCCTTACCATCTAGTCATGAAATTTACAACTCCGGCCGGGATCACGAATATTAGAGAAAACGAGCAAATGACGAGGCAATGCAAGGTTATCGCAATGAGACTAGGAAGGTTGGGTGACAAACCAAAGACTGTTAACGCGATCTCAATTGGTGAGCCACGAGATCAGTGAGAAGCGGTAGGAAACTTAGGAGAGGAAATAGAGCTATTAAGCCTAGATGATAAAGATGGCTCAAAATGTGTAGGAATAGGCAAATAACTACCCGAAGAAGAGAAAATGAAATTCAAACAAATACTGTGAAGCCACAAAGAAACCTTCGAATGGAATGTTCATGGCATGGGAGGGGCGGATCCACGCATCACGATGCACTTTTTAAATATCAGTGATGTGATCAAGCCAGTTAAGCAGATACAGTAAGTTTTGCCAGCGATAGGTAGAAGGCAATTGAAGAGGAGGTCACAAGACTGCTTCAAGCGGGCATAATCCGGGAAGTCATATACCTAAAATGGCCCGTAAATCGTGTAATGGTAAGGAAACATGATGCGGGGTGGATGATGTGCATTGATTTCACAAACTTGAGTAAGGTGTTCCCCAAAGACTGTTATCCTTTACCAAAGATCGACCAACTGGTTGAGGTGATTGCAGGGTATCAAGTGCTATATTTTTGGATGCGTATAAAGGCTACCATTAGTGACAAATAAACCTGAAGGACACACAAAAAATGAATTTCGTTACGAGTATTGGAACATTCTGCTACGTAAAGATATCTTTTGGGCTAAGGAATGCAGGAGCAACATTCCAGGTAGTAATAAATACCACCTTTCATGACCAGATTGGGAGAAATGTCGAAGTATATGTTGATGATATGGTCATTAAGAGAAAATGACCGATAGCTTCGCAGCAGATGTACTGGAGACTTTGAACACATTATGAGCATTAGGGATGAAGCTCAACCCCATTAAGTGTGTGTTCAGTGTAGGTGCAGGAAACATTTTGGGATACAAAGTGTTTTTAAATGAATTGAGGCCAACCCAGAGAAATTCCAGGCTATAGTTAATCTTCAACAACTGCGATCGGTAAAAAAATTGCAAGTTATAATGGGATCGCTATCAGCACTCTACAGATTTGTTTAGAAGGCGGAAGATAAGCATTTCCCTTTGTTCTAAGTCCTCAAAAAAGGAAAGAAGTTTACTTAGAACCAAGACTGCCAAACAGCATATAACGGTTTAAAAGAGCAACTCCTAATGCTGTCAACGTTGAAGTCGCCTACACCTGAAGAAACGTTATAGTTGTACTTAGCAATCTCACAGCACGCAGTTAGCTCTGTATTAGTTCACCTTGTATTACGTAATTAGAATAATGAAAATGCAGAAAGGAGGTATATGCCAGTGGAGAAGCTAACTCTAGCCTTGATCTTTTTAGCAAGAAGACTGCGAATGTATTGCCATGCTCATCGCATTGTGGTGTCCACTATTGAGAACGTTCTTAGCAAGCCAGAGTCTTTTGGCAGATTAATGAAGTGGGTTAGAGAGGTAGGCCAGTTTGGAATATAGTTCAAGTTCAGAACAACGATCAAAGCCCAGGCATTAGCAGGCTTTATAGCATAAATGACAAGTGAAGAAGCACAAAGAGCGACCATGTGTTAGAGCCTCATAATTAATGAAGAAAAATCAAAGTGGGAAGAAGTCTCGTGGACTTTTTTTGTCGACGACACATCCAACAGAGAAGGGTATGTAGTAGGGTTACTACTTATAAATCCAGACGGTAGTGAACACAAATACTCATTGAGGTTCGCCTTCCTCCTCACCAAAAATAAAGTAGCATATGAAGCCCTAATCTGTTAGTTAGATATTATAACTAGAATAAAGATCATAAGCATTAATGTGTCAAGCGATTCACTAATTGTTGTACAAAAAGTGCAAGGGGACTTTCAAGTACGAGAAGAATAATTAGCAAAGTATTTAAGGAAAGTGAAATAACTTCTAAACCAACTCGAATACTTCAACATAGAGCATGTGCCACGAAGCAAGAATACGAAGGCAAACGCACTTAGCAAGCTAGCAACAGTAGGGTTCCACTCTCTCACTGGGCAGGGAGATGTTATTGTGGAAGTCATCCTGGTTAAAAGCACGACATCAACGGTTGTCTTACCAGTCCAAACAGAAGCATCGGGGTGGATGTCCCTGCTCGTGAATTTCTTTACCAAGGGGACATTGCTAGAAGATAAGTTACATGCCAGGAAGCTGGAGCGACATTCTAAAAATTATGTCTATGAAGACGGGACCTTGTACAAAAAAGGTTCTGGTCTCTATGGATAAAATGTGTGGGACCAACGAAAACGACTGAAATTTTAAAGGAAGTATATGAGGGCTTATGTGGAATGCATTAGGGGGCTAGAACGATAGCTAAAAAGATAATAAAAGCGGGATACTACTGGCTAACAATGTTCAACGATGTACACAGCTCTGTTCTCAAGTGCAGGATATGCCAGATCTACACCTCACGCGTTGTCACACAAACCACAGTCAACATTAACAGGAGTCTATAGAGCTTGGCCATTTGATAAGTGGGAAATAGATTTAGTTGGGCCATTTCCAAGGGGAGAAAGCAATGCTAAATTCCTAATTGTAGCAATTGATTATTTCACAAAGTGGGTCAAGGACAAACCATTAGGACATTTAACAGCCAAAGTCACCAGGAAGTTTGTATAGGAAAACATAGTATGACGCTTCAGGGTGCCACATAAAATTGTCACAGATAATGGTACACAAATCACAAGTGTAGTGTTCACTGATTGGTGCTCGAAGCTCTGGATTCATCATAAGTTTACCTCCATGGCGCACTTTCAAGCTAATGGCTTGGTAGAAGTGACCAACAGAACCAAAGTTCAAGGGATACAAAAGCAACTGGAGGGAAAGTGAACATGATAGGCAGATGAGTTACTAAACACGCTGTGGTCCTATAGAAAACCTGTGCAAGAACCAACGGGGAAGACACTCTACAGTTTGGTATATAGTCATGAAGCCGTCATGCCCATAGAAATTTGTAACTCAAGCCTTAGAACAAGCAACTATATAGAGATAGATAATCCAGATGTAATGAAGCTTGAACTAGAAGAGCTTGAAAAAAAAAATCTGGTAAGAATCATGGAATCTAGGTTCAAAGAAAGAATAGCAAAGGCGTACAATTAGAGAGTAAATGAAACATGATTTCAAAATTGAGATCTTATGTTGCAGAAGAATGACACTAGCCTGGATGAAGAAGGAGGGAAGTTGTGCCCTAAGTGGGAAGGACCATACAAAGTCACGAAAGCTCACAAGTCTAACCGTTATGAATTGGAAAGAATGGACGGAACTATAGTCCAGAACACATGACATGTATCCAATCTAAGGAAGTTTTATGTCTAGAAGGAGTAAAGAAAGTATCAACCTGTATAGATACCAAGATACTATCCTTGGTTTAGTCATTCCATTTTCCAACGTGATATAATCACGATAGCACATTCAATATAAAACCACGTTGCTAGGCCAACATCAAACTTTCTCATACTTTACTTGTTATAAGATGGTCTATTCATAATAAAAGTTCCCTATAATTTAATAGGAGAACAATAAACAGCAAGCTATAGACCTTGCACAACTATCACAACTTTGGATCTTGCAGAACCAAACAAACGAAAGCTCTAGATCTTGCACAACTATCGAAGCTTGCAAGCTTAGGATCTTGTAACTTTTCAATTCAAGAAAAATGCAAGCTGTAGATCTTGAAATATTACCAAAAATAGCATGTTTTGGATCTTGCAACTTTGCGCAAGCTATAGATCTTGAAAAAATATCAAACAAAGGCAAGCCATAGATCTTGCACAGGAGTAGATTTTTCTCGAACAAGCACCATATGCAATAGAGGTAACGTAACACAAAAGGTTAACCTTAGCAAACAAGGAAGTCATTCTAACAGCTTCTTACATGAGCCAAAATCAAGAAAATTGCAAGGCTAGAAATTTTGTAGTCTATAAAATTTACCTGCTTAGGTAACGAAACAAAGACAAGGAAAATTCTTTAGCAAAGACTTAGGCACACGTTTCGCCAAACTGTAAAATAATTATTATCTATCTACACCTTGAAGCCCACGAAGATCCAGATAATGGTGATTCACCATAGGGATGATCACACCATGATTTGCGATAAGAATGCTCTGCCCTACAATGGTTCTCTTCAGCTACCTCTTCTTCGCTAAGCAAGTGGTCATATCGCCACCTCATTTGTAAATAAGCAGATGACGTATAAAACCTCTTTGCTCCATATGCACAAGATGTTTAGCATAGTATGCCTTAAAATTGGTAATGGGGTCAAATTTCCTCGTGGTCCAATTGCATACTCATTACATTGACAGTTTCGTCATATCTTTTCATCTCAGCATTCAGGTCGCACAATTCCTTTTCTAAAGATTGAATATACATCCACACTGACTCTAACAAATTGATTCTTCAGCCACCAAACTCTATGGTTACATCACCACAAACAACATATCTCTATGAAGATGATGGGAGAGCCTGAAGTTTGTCCTTCTATTCAGCACAAGCCTGCTCAAGTTGATGCACATATTTATCCAGTCATTATCATTTTGCTTGAAGGTTTTCATTATTGCTTCAAAGCTGGTGTTGATAGCAAACAGTTCGTCAAACTTTGTCTACCAACCTACGGCAGCACTGGAGAGGTGATCACACTTCTCTTGCTATTTATTCAGCTGCTCATTCAAACCATCAATATGGTCACACTCCTTGTCTATAATTTCCTCTTTTGGTAGACTTCACGTTTCTTGTCCCCGACATAGTTCCTGGTGTTCACCTACTGACAATAAATAAAATTATTGCTCACTGCAAATTCTTCGTAAATTGCAAGCAAGTTCTTAAGTCTCCTTCAAAGTTTTTCCTTATTCCTTTTCCAGGTCATGAATGCCTAATATATTATACTTCAGATGAATACCCAGGGTTAATGCCCATTCTTGAACGCGAACAGTGAGGTTAAGCAAACATAAATACACTTCAGTTGATTCCAGGTCAACCAAACCACGAAAAATATCTTTTCCAAGAGAGACAACATCATAACCATTAGGTGTAAGTTTACTGGAAGAACAAGAAGGGGAATAAGGCAGTGTCTTCATCGATGATGGAACTTTCCATCCAATATGCATAAGAAAAGAATCCACTTGAAGCAAGCGGTCGGAGATAATAAGCTGCAAATACTTTGTCGACATGCACTCATTCACTTCTATTAGATTCACAGGGTAGCACCCACAAGACGAAATAAAAAACACTGTCACGAGAAAAATGACCGAAACAACCAACATAGTCAACACTTTTCAAGAATTTACGGTAACCATATACACAAGTAGGGGCGATAAGCAAGCACAGAACAACATAAAAAAAATCAACATTTTAGATTCCATAAACAGTTCATACAAACACCAAAATTTTTTTTTAAGATTACAACAAAAATTCAAGAAGACAAGAAATTTTAAGAGCTTGGACTAACTTCGCTATTAGGTTTAGGAAGAGTCTAAGTCTGAGCAATAATGGCAGCAACGTCTTGGCTTGCCTGCTGAATGGAATCCCCTATGTTCACCAGATGGAGGGAGGCTTTGGCGTTCGCATTACCTGCATTAGCATTATCATTTGTAGTGGTAGCATTAGTGCTAGGCTTGAATGGTAGTTCTTCGAAGTAGCCCACCTCGCATTTCTAAGTTCAGCCACAGAAGGCAGACTGGGAAGGTTAGCAAGATGAGCAAGTAGGGAATATAGATGCTTCCCGTCAGTAATTTTCTAGACGAAGGCTTCGTTCAGGTAACTCTTCCTCTTCTCTAGGTTGTTAACACATTGCTTCATTGACGACAAACTCCTACATGATCATGAAGGATTCCATTGATGCTAGTTCTTAAGAGCCTTGAAATATCTGATAGTGCGAGCTTCCTTGGAGATATCCTCAAAGAACTTAGAACTATTTTGTCTTGCACAGACGATCCACTAGCACCTGGGGATATTGGGGTGTAGCAGGATCATTGGTGCGCATCTCAACTAACTCAAAACAAAGTTGAGTCACCTCTACTCCTGCAAGCCTAGCTCACTTCTCAGCAGCACTAACCTTTTCTTTAGCAAACATCGCCTCTGCCACGACAGCCTTAGGTGATTGCTCTAATTTGGTGCATTTCATCTCCAACATTTTCACCTTCTCAGAGGCTGAATCATCAACAGGAGCATGTTGAGACAAACGCTGACTTCTTCTCCTTCTGCTTCTTCTCTCTTGTACTTTCATCCTTTACATGGTGTCATAACCTGTAGCAGTTTTGGCCTAAACAGTAGCTGTATTCATCCCCTCATTATCACCTTTGAAGAGTGTTACGTCAAGATCACCTTTGGAAAGGTCCATTCACCAAATAAAAATCATTATAGATTGAACAAATCAAAGCATATGCAAACAAAACATCTTCTGCTCCAGAGTCAACGTGGCTGAGGCATTGTGTATGCACACGAAGCGTGACCACAATTTTTGTCGTTTCGGTATAACAAACACTTGGATCAGGAAGCTTACATCTAGGAACTTTGTAGTAGAACTTATTTGGCTCTAATGAAGAAGTATTTCCTATGTTACTCACCTACATTACTAGGGAAACCGCTAACAAGTTAAACCCCGGGAATCACAGGATAAAAGGTAAATTTGTCTATGGTTTTCTTCACCTTTTGAAGATGATAGAAATTACGAAATAAGTCTATCGTGAAAGGAACATTCACATTTTCACACACGTAAAGGAACCTCATAATGATCGCGATCCCCTTAGGGTGAAATTGGGACAATGAAAGTCGGTACGATCAAAGAAGTTCAATAATGTGCCTAGGAATGGGGAAGTACATACCAAAGTTTAGATAGGTCAAATAAAAAGAAATGTACCAAGCAGGGGGGTTACAAACGCATTGAAATAGAAAGGGTGAAAAGTGCTTATACGAGGATAGACAAGGGAAATACACTTTTAGCTCATTCACATAACAGCTAGTTAGAATATTGTTGGTTGGATAGACAAGGAAAATCCAGCGGCATGGTTGGAATCCTTGCTGGATGGAGCATTTTCCACAGGGAACTTACAACGGTTAGAAGAAGACACAATGATCCTAAAGGTGGAGACAAATGTTTTAGTTTAGGTTAAACCTCAAGAATGCAGAATAAGCATAGTAAGGATTACATATAGTAAGTCAGAAAAGATAGCCAGAGAACAATCAGTTAAATCACCAGAATTATTATAAACAAAGGAATTGCCCCAGAATATCTATCTCAGAAAGTTCAACACAACAAGGCAGCGAAGAATTAAAGAGCAAAAACTTACTCTGGAAGGAGACGGAGGATAGTGGTGCATAGAAAACCTAGAGTAGCTCACTGGAAAAGAACTTCTAGCAATGGAGATGAATAGCTAAAAATGCTAAAGGATATTTAAGGGCATACAATAAAAAAGGAAAAGAAGGCAAACAATTATCAAGAGTAAACAAAATATATATTGACAAATGCAATGATGATGGTCTGACGCAAAAAGTGAAGTACCTTTTTCTTGTAATGAGACAGTGGCGGTAAACGAAAAGACATCTCACTGATTAAGGGTTGCATTTAATTATCTGTTTTAAATTTCTAATTTAAGAGGTAGAGCAAAAAAAACACTAAGTAGTTACAAAAGGGAATGCCAAACATTGAGGAGCAAATCTCGGAATTTGCAAACCATATCATCACAAAAATAGCCTCAGCAACAGGAGCTTAAAGTTCAAACATTCAAAAACAGCAGATTGAAAGAAGAAAGACCTATAGCCAAATAAAACTACTTTGCCTCGCAATAGCGTTACACAACAAATATTTTGCATTATAGCAATATGTGTTTGCACGAAAGCTCCACCACCATGCCATCGCTTCGTTTCTTCCAGTCTTCATGGCTGGGGGGGATTATGGTGTATGTGTGGCCCAACGGCCAAGCGTGTGATAACCACCAGGCCCAGTCCATCTTCACCCAGTAGCAAAGTAAAAGCTATTACGGCCCAACGCTTTAATCGTCCATGTGGAAGGAGCCCGATCATTAGAGAGAACATGGGCCAGTAAACATGAAATGAATTAGCCACAACCTAACAACATGGCGATCGTGATTACACCCACGATCTTTGTCCCTAAAAAGGGGGAACTATAATTATACTAGTCTATAAATACTACAAGCCTTGGAGGACCTTAGATAAGCATTATTTTCCTAGAAATTCCAACTCGAGTGGGGATACTGACTTGATCATCAAAGTATTTTCCCCGGAATCACTTCCAGGATAAGTCTTGCAGGTTAAGGAGCTTCTGGAGAGGACAATAAGCACACATGAGCAACCTACCACATCAATGAAGAATTAATAAGATGGATAACATATAAACATTAACCAAATGTTAAAAATTTAACGAATTCATGCAGTTACTAATATTAATCAACAAAGTTCAACATTTAATGATTTCCCCCACATTCAACCTTAGGTTAAACATGACAAAGAATTCAACATCATCACATTCATCAAGCAATTAATACATCATCACATTCATCAAGAAATTAATACATCATCACATTCATCAAGAAATTAATACATCATCAACCCAATTACAAGTTCAAACTCATGCTCTTGGATTCAATTTAAAAAGAGAAGAAAATTACCTACTTTCCTGAACTCCTAACAAGTTATCATTCGAACATTTCATATCCTCAAACTTCAAATAACATAAATAACATCAGAAACCATATTTAGAGATTTTGAAATTCATAATAGTTAATGCGTTAAATAAAGAGTTAGGGTTCTCGAGACACTAGCTATGAAGCCTCAATCAGTTGCTCCTTAGACTAAATTTAGCTACTATAAGTCATACTACAAATCACAAGCATAATCATCCAAAAAAATGAAAAATAAATATAGAACTTGGATTTAGAGTTGGGAGAATTCGGCCAAAGTCAAGGGAAGAAGATAGATAATGAATGGTCCTAAAATGAAGAAGTAAAAATGACACTAGTGAGCTGGTAGCCCGTCTTCGCGCGATGCGGCATATCTCATGGCCCGCAAAGCAGCTAGCTCTGTCCCACTTCTACAAAATTTTCAGATAATTGGTCTTCTCTTCAACATCTTCTCACCTCTTCAGTATGTAACTCTTCAAATGGAAGTATTCAATATTATCTTCAAAACAATTCATAAATTAAAGAATTAGGATATAAACATGTGATATCATCCTAACCCTTTAATTGATAAAATGTCAATTTCCTTCCAATAAGTCCCTAATCTACTACAAAATTAGACTTCGAATGTGTTAAAAATGGGATATAAATTGAGCAAATTAATTAGCACTGGTAGGACCTATCATATCACCGGTATAAGTACCGGTCCTCCAAACATAGAAACATTTTCATGTTCTTGCTCTCTGGTTCAAAAATAAATTTTAAAAAGGAAAATTCCTTTTAAGAACCCTCAAGAAGGTGTTTTAACTATCATAAGATCCAGTATAATATCCATAGGAACTGGTAGAAATACTGATGCTCCACACTAAAAACCTTTTTCAATCTTTTCTTCTCTAGTCAAGGAAACAAATGCACACCATTTAATGAAATCGCACTCAACTGCTTTTGAAATCATAGGTAGCGATATGACATCTATAGGCACCATTAAAACTTCTGGTGCTCCATACTTATAAAAAAAATTCAAATCTTTCATCTCTGAACATAAAAACAAAATGTCACCCAATTTAAAGTAGCATCGCTCGACTGCTTTATTTATCATGGGCATTGGTAATTAGATTTCCAGTATGTTTCCAGTGCTCCACACTTTTGAAACTTCCATATCCTGACAGAACACCATATGAACAACATTGGCACTGGTATGACTACCTACATACCAATGTTGACTTTGGGGTTGTAAAACAAAAAACTGTTATTTTCCTCATTCAAACTGTCCGCTAAAACTTCTTCCAGTTCTCCCATTTATCCCACGTTCGTCTTCTTCATTAATTCTCCACTAATTCACCCTATCTACACTCCATAAATCCTCCATTGAACACCATTACTCTTCCATCTTAGGTCCACCCTATACATCAATACAAAACACCCCCAATGTGGAACTTCAAAGCCAACCATAGAAGAAGAGTTTGTATCTTAAGAACTACCCTTCGATCTTTTTATCCATCAATGGTATGTGATTCATTTGGCCGGTTATCATTGTTTCTATTATTTTTTGTCATTAAAATTTAGTGAAATTGGTGTGCAAACCACATGTTTTGTTGTTACAAGTTTCCTCAATAGAATAACCCTTGCCAAGTTGTTGTTTGTGGTCTATGAGTTGGGCAAGTGTTGAACTTTGTTGCATATGTGTATTATCTTGTGTTCTTTTCCAAAGGTTGAATAGGCTGTGTTGTTTCTTTGCCGAAATTAATTGAATGGTTTCATGTAGTTGTTTATTTAATAGAATAAGGGATTTCATGTACTCGTTTATCATGTCATTCAAATCATGTTGGTGGGGTGTTTCATGGCATTAAGTTGGTTTTTCAATTGTTAATTGTATTTGATCAAATGTTAGAATAGTTGGAGTTCCATTTGATTTTTTGTTTCATGGGGGTTTCGTGGTTTGTTGAATGTGTTGTAGAATGTTTCATGGTCTGTAGAATGTTTCATAGGGTTTCGAGGTTTGTCATATCATTCACATATAAATTTTAGAATGGTGTTCATGTCATTGATGTTTGTAGTTGAACATCATAGGCGCCGCTGAAATCCATGAAGCCCCCAACAATATGGAAGAGGGGTGCACCACCACCAAAAAAAGAAAAAGGTTGAGAAGCAGGAACGTGCGGAGGAACCGGGACCTGAAACAAGTCTACCAGTGGTTCCCCTAAAAAACTAATTTGAGGAAGAACGTACTCCCTCAACCTCTCCCGAACATTCTTCCCAAATGGAGTTGGACGATGATGGAAAAGGTAAAAAAGAACAAGTAGGGACCGATAACGTTTCCAATGCAAGTGGGCATGAGGGGCATTTGACAAGTTCAAGATTGCCACTTGGTGCAGAACATGTGGAACTGCCACATGCCATGGGGTCATGTTTGCAAAGGAAAGAGATCTTGTCCCATTCGCATTTGAGTGTCACGATGGACAAATGGCGTGCACAAGAAATTGGACATCTTGGGTGGCGTGTTGTAATTATGCATTCCGGAGGTGCACCAAATTTGGGACGTGGAAAACTAGCAAGAAATGCCAAACGAAATCAAGGAAGATGTGTGGAAAGACATTACGGTAAATTCCTACAACTTAACATTGTATAATTTACATGTGAATTCCATAGTTTTATAATTTACGGCCACATAGGATAGTCTTCAAAAAAATATAATGTTTCCTTGTAGGAAAGTTTATTATTATAATGGAATCGAACAAAAGATCAATGAAAGATAGTCAAGAAGGACTTGTTTAACAAATCGTGTGATGCCCATCACTATTGGAAAACAAAGATGGCAAACTAGTACATACATGACATGGAGAGCGGGAAAAAAATAAATGGTTAGACCGTGGGAATGATATATGTAGATGGATGAAAATGAATGGAAGTTTTTTGACCAGACCCAAAAAAATGGAAGACTATATGGTAAGTATATCTCATATTACATAATAAAATATTATTAAACCAACAAATTACTAATTGATTCCGTCATTAGCTTAATTAAAACACTCCCTCTGTCCCACTTAGTTTTGCATATTTACTTTTTAACGGTCTTCAATAAGCATGTTTGACCGCAAATATTTCTAGCTACCTATAATAAGGTCTTATAAGTAATTCATGTTTAGAAAATAGATGTTAAGACGAATATAAAAATATCTCACATGATATTTTTATTATATGTGGATTAATTTTATATTTACAAACAAAGTTTGACTCTAAAAAAAAATAAAGGAAAATGAAGTGAGATGGAGGGAGTATAATTGTATCAGAAAATAAGTAAGACAACTGTAAATGAGAGAAACCTCTATATTCTTGAGGTGTGAGTTTATTAGACATTTATAGTCAATACAATGCTTAATTATTACAACTTGGGCTTACAGCCCATTACTCACCTCCTATACCCCCCTCAAGCGAAGCATCGGGTTGACCGAAACGCAGAGCTTGGAACGAAAAAAATTCAAACGACGACTTTGGTAGCCCCTTGGTGAAGATATCCGCAAGCTGCAAGGAAGTAGGTACATAGCTGACACGAAGCTTGCTAGAAGCCACCAGCTCCCGAACAAAATGATAATCGATGTTGATGTGCTTCGCCCGTTTATGAGCAACGAGATTCTGAGCCAAGAAGATTGCATTGTTGTTGTCACACAACAACAAAGGCGAGCCATCCAAGGGAAAACACAACTCCCGTAGTAGATGAGAAAGCCAAACCACTTCAGCCGCTGTGTTTACGAGAGCACGATACTCTGACTCTGAGCTCGAGCGCGAGATAGTGGGTTGCTTCTTGGCACTCCAGGATACCAAATTACCACCCAAGAAAACTGCATAGCGGTATATCGAACGACGCGTCTCCAAACAATGGGCCCAATCAGCATCGAGTAAGCACAAACATCAGAGGAACCACCCGAGCAGAAAGTAAGACCCAGATGAGGTGTACAAGCCACATATCGAAGAATCCTGGTGACAGCCGCAAAATGATCCTCCCGGGGATCCTGAAGAAACTAACTAACCGAGTTAACGATAAAAGCTAAATCCGGACGGGTGATAGTCAGATACTGAAGAGCATTAACAAGCGAGCGATAAAGAGTCGGATTACCGAAAGAAGCACTGGAGCTACGGGAAAGCTGAGAAAGCGGTACAAACAAAGTGGTGACTGGAGAAGTCTTAGTCATGCCAGCTCAAGAAAGAATATCACGAGCATACTTGGCCTAGCCAAGGAAGATACCTGAAGGAGAAGAGGATACCTCAAGACTAAGAAAATAGTTCAAAGAACCTAAGTCCTTTATCGAGAATTCCTGATCAGTTCTGGTGATAAACTGACGAATCACACCCGCATCATTGCCAGTAAGGATGATGTCATCAACAAAGACCAGAAGGTACAGCAGCGTAGAACCCCTAGAAAAAACAAACAGGGATGTATCCGAAAAACTGCAAAGAAAACCAAGCTGGCGTAGATAAGAACTAAATCTATCAAACCAGGCCCGAGGAGCCTGTTTAAGGCCATAACTAGCCTTCTGAAGACGACAAACATAATCAGGACGAGCAGGGTCCTTATACCCGACAGGCTGAGCCATATAAACTGGAGTATCAAGAACACCATCAAGGAAGGCTTTCTTGACATCAAGTTGATGCAACGGCCACTTCCGAAGCGTAGCTATAGCAAGAACAGTCCGAACTGTAGCAGCCTTGACCACCGGGCTGAAGGTGTGATCAAAATCGAAACCAGGAATCTGCGAAAAACCCTGAGCAACCAGACGAGCCTTGTAACGATCAATAGTCCCATCGGATCTGTATTTTAGGTGAAACACCCACTTCGAACCCACAACATTGGCATCCGAAGGCCGAGGCACCAACTCCCAAGTGTTCTGTCGACGAAGCGCAATCACCTCTGCATCCATTGTCTGGCCCAGTTCGGATCCTTAAGAGCTGTACGAAAATCTCAAGGCTCAAAATAAACCAAAACTGCAGCTAGAAGACCAGTGGGCACAAAATCAGGATGAGATGTAGGACAACGAGTACCATCCTGATTTCTGGTGGTCATATGATGAACCCTCTGCGGAGGAGAGAGCTTATGATCAGAATAAGGTTGGACAAAGGTATAAACTCGGCAGCCAAAAGGCCAAAAGTTCGAGTAGTCTGGAGTTTGACCAAACAAGAGACTGTAAGGCGAAGCACCATCAAGAATAGGAGTGGGCAACCGGTTTATGGTGTAGACAGCAGCTGCAAAAGCATTGTCCCAGTGTGACAAGGGCAAGTGAGAATGGAACAACATAGTCAACCCCATTTCAGTTATATGGCAATGCTTGTGTTCCGCACGACCATTTTGTTCTGGAGTATAGGGGCACGATAACTGATGATGAATGCCCTTAGAGGCAAAATAGGAGCATAGACGATGATTGAGAAATTCCGTACCACCATCACTCTGGAAGGTCTTGATAGTGGTAGAGAATTCGTTCTGTACAAGAGCCTCAAACTGCATATAAATGTCTACAAAATCTGATTTTCTACGAAGCTTCGTATAGTCGCAAAGAAGGAGTAAGGAGTAAGCTTTTCTACGAAGCGGTTATAGTCTCAAAGAAGGAGTATCTAAAGACAAAATATTTTTAGAAACTTTCAGAGCATATAAAACATTAGACAGTCGCAAAGAAGGAGTAAGCTGACAATCACCAATGGGATGCATACCAATAGAATCACCATTACCAACTGAAATGGTGGCTTATGTAAACAAAGGGCACGGAGCGGAGCCATCAAGATGCCCCAACAACTTCTGAGATCTAAAGAGAAGCTGTACCTGCTTTCTCCATATCATGTAATTGGAGGAATCAAGCTTGATCGTCAACAGATGAATCATATTGTTGTAAGAAAGCTTGTCTTCTGCCATGATTGAAAGAAGAGAAAAAAATTTGAAGGAAGGAGAGAGGGAGAGAGATGAGGGGCGGATGAGGAGGGGAAGGAAGAGAGACGCAAGGCGTCAGTTATGGAAAAGAGAAAGCTAAAAGGCACCGCTCTGATACCATGTAAATGAGAGAAACCTCTGTATTCTTAAGGTGTGAGTTTATTAGACATTCATAGGCAATACAATGCTTAATTAATACAACTTGGGCTTACAGCCCATTACTCAACTCCTATAACAATAAGCGCTCAGTCAAAGAAAAAGAAATTCACCCACTACATAGGTTTTAAAGGCAACCGGACAACAATGGAAAAGCAAATTGAGCTGTAAAAGAAATAGAGAGAAAAAAGTTCACCTATCTTGGCTACATGGAGGAGGATCAAGAAAGAGCTTAGTACCTAAAAATTCAAGCCTGGCATATCGATTGTGTATCTAGTGTCAAACAAGGAGTATCAAAGAGAGTACCAAACCTTTGAAGCTGTAGCCATAGTTGCAGACCTTGTAAGTACAAATTCCTACTAAGCAACCTTTCTAACTATCACCTTTTTCACACTATTAACACAATCATATGCAAACAATTAAGGGTGAACAAGGAGGCCGAGAAGGGAACCCTTGTGTTGCAACCCGGTTAAGACATTTTGCTCAGGGCAATAAAGAAGAAGGACCACCGCGGTCGCTATAGGGGTACAAATACTGAAGTGCGAGCTTCTGGTGGTATCCCACATCTTTCAAGGAGCAAGTGTGCAAAAATTTCCTCATCTCGCAAAATGGAGCTGAATAAAGCCTTTACTAAGCAGCCAATGGTAAAGGAAATTATGTCTTACCTCGACCAGTAAATAATGGGGATCGCTGCGGTGATGGAGTTAATATTCAAGCTGGCCTAGACCAGCCAAAGAGTATCATTGAGAAGGCCTTGGTTAATGTATCCACCGGTCTCAGAGGTTCGAGCCATGATCTAAGTGACAGAGAAGATGATGAGAAGGTAAGACCCATTCAATTTAACTAATCATTTAATTTAAATCTCAGAAATTTTAGGACTGACTAAATATTCATGTTTTTGTGAAATTTACACAATGGTGTGTTGGTCATCTTGTTCATCAAGAACATTAAGGGAGATAAGGGCATGGTGGAGAAAGCATTGCTACAAAAATTAAGGCAATGCAAAAAGGCACAGGGTGGAGTAGCTCGTATCCGAGTGTGCGAGCCAATCCACCTTGCTAAAGATGGATTATCATCTGCCAACCATGGTTTCAACAATATGGGAGAGGCGTTGGGAGTGTCGTCAATTGGCATGTCCCTTTTGTCGGACAGGGAGATAATCGTCCGAATCCTAAGGCAAAGGATGTGGGAGACAATACAACCCGGGACGATGATCTTTATTCCCTCAATGTCAGCAATGATGAGGTAATATCAAGAACAAATTACAGCAACTATTACTATTAATGTCTTGCTTACCATTCATTTAACTAAACTTATTTTCTCACCAGGATACACAAACATCAATGGCAAAACCATCTAGATCCAGCTGCAATCTTTGACAATCAAAGTAAAAATTTGTTCTCCCAAGGCCAATCAAATAGGTATGTCACAAGGCCATCCATCATGTTCACAATTTTTATAATTTGTTGGTGCTTCCACATGTCTAAAAATGATTTTTGTTTAAAACCTAGGGTTTTCAACCGCCGCAAATTGATAGAATATCCCTATGTGGTCAAGTACGTCAAGTATTTCAATGAGCTTGTGAAGAGCATTCAAGTGACGGGAATGGTTATGTTGGTCCCCCAATTCCGATATTCAACTTTTGGCACGCATCATGCATGTGGATTAGAGATAAATAAAATGGCCAAGTCTGGGAACAAGCTTGGCAACATTTATTCCATGACCTATCTCTCGAATGTACAGATAGATATGTGGATAGGGTATGGTTTACAATTTCAAATATAGTGGATTATTGTCTCATTTTGTTTGTTATCATTAACTATTCTTGTATTACTAAAATTGTGAGTTCTTTTCTAGGAACATGTTGTGGAACGGTGAACGGTCACCCTCGCCTTAAAATTTTCCATCTCTTTACTTACTCTCATCGTTTCCTTCGAGTCCGTACCAGGTTGGCAGTAGCATGTAGACGGTAGCCGGGTAGGCAGTCAATATTGGCTTGGAAGACGAGCCCTTCTCCTTGCTTACTCCGGACCCACCTTCAAAGCCACCCACCTTCAGTCCGATCACCTTGCATCCTGATCTTCCATTTAGTTTTTTTGACTTCATATGACTTTCGTTGTTTCACTCCAACGGTTGTTCATATTTTGCAGTGAAGGTGTTTCATATTTTTTTTCTAGCAGGCTATGGATTGAGTTCATCGTGGGTTGTTCATATTTTTCAGTGAAAGTGTTCGAATTTTTGTCCTAGTAGGCTCTAGATTTAGTTAGTCCCAATTACCCCTGCATAAAGTACAAGCCTTTTCTCATTTTTAATTTCTTTCGTCTTGTGTTGATTGGAATTAATTTCTTATCTTTTACGATTGGGAGTTTTGTGCTGTGTTTTAATATATCTCTTCTGGTGATGATGAATAGGTTGAAGCTTTAGAGATGAATAATTCTTTCCAAGAGTTTGGTATTAAATCTATTGCGCACGAGGTATAGAATTTGCTTTTTTTGCTCAAAGGGGAGCATGGCATTGGTCGTAATTTCATCCTTCCCACTCTTTAGTTGTAGGTAACTAAATCAAACTCTGCCTGTATTTTTCTTATGATATCTTATATGGATAAGTGCGTGGTGTTGTAGTATGTAGTTACGTTAAAACTTTACATTTACCTGTAAAGCATAGATCCAATTTATATGCATAATCAAATGTGAATATATCCTGATGTTCCTACTTTGCCGATTTTCGTACGGGCTAATTTTAGGAGGTTTGGGGGCTTCGACTGGTTCATCATTGAATCATTTTCTTCTCCACCTTTCGAGCTAGGTTAATTTGAGATTTTTGTGGTGAGTTTATTGAGGATACCAATGGTCCTTCGATTGTTAAGAATTTAGAGGCCATTGTTAAGAATTTCTTAGCTTTTTAATATTCATTGATGAATTGGTCTGTGTTCTTGTCATTTTTTTTTAATTCTAGACATGTTTATTATTTGCCTCAGAAGTATCGGAATACATGAACCTTTGTTTTAGAAATAAGTAAAATCCAATGCATTGTTCGATGGCCATATAAGCTCTTTCAATGAACATTTCTCCATGGTTTCCCAATTAAAGAGGTTCATAGATTTGTTGTTTCTCCATTCCTCAAGCCTGGATTTGGTTTAGTTACTTGTTTTGAGGCGGTGCTTGAAGAGTGAGACATTACCTGGTTGATTATCGGTAAATAAGAAGCGGGCTGAGAGAGGACTTTTGCAAGTTAAGATTTGTATCCGCTTGCTATTTCTTCTTGTTATTGGAATCAATCTGAAACACTAATTTGTTTATGCATATTGAAGTTTTTGATCTGGGTTTTCCGATGTGAGATCACTAAATTCAGGAGTTCAACCTTTGTTTTCAGTGACATGAAGGTGTTTGGCATTTGTTGTAAGTGAGAAAATTTTGCAAAGTTAAGGTAGAGTGTGTTTTGTTGGCCCTGCATTCAACTAAAATGTATAATATATTAGGTATAGTATAATTTCTTTGCTATGTCTTGAACTACGAACTGTACGATGCACTTTGTAGTCTGCCTATTATTTTTATACTCCCTCCGATTTTTTTTCATTGGCACCTCTCTTTTGGTGTTAGAATTGAGGAGATACTAAATGAGTGGATGAAATTGAATTGAAAGAAGAGAAAGTAAAATGAGTGAATGTAAAAACCTTAAACTTGCCCAAAATAGCAAGTGCCAATTAAAAAAAACACCACTTTTAGTAAGTGTGCCAATGAAAAAAAAATGGAGGGAGTACTCAGATGCCTTGTTGGCAACAACTACAATTCGTTGCTGCCTTGGTTAAGGTTTGTGGCTGACCCGCCTCCACTCGGGGTCGTTTATCATAGCAAATTAAATCTGAGCAGAGGCAACCGAGGTTAAAGGGGTTCAAATTTAAATTTATAGTTCTGCACTCAATCCCATTACTATGCTACCTAAAAGGTTGTTAGTGTTAAGCCCTAGGTATGTCCTCAGAGATGCTACACTACTACAGGGCAGAGGTATTTGCACCGGAAATTTAGGTCAATAGCACCAGTATTTTGACCCCCAAATACCGATACGTATGTATAGGGGTGTAAAAATGCAACAAATTTGCACCGGTAATATGGGCCGCTGTAGAGCAGCATTTGCACTTGTATCTTATACTGGTGTAAAATAGCGGGATCCCAAAGTGTGTGCACCGGTATTATTTGGGAGACCGGTGTAATACCATAATATAGTTTCCACCCGTATGTTGCCCCGGTATCTAACCCAAGAACATGTGTAAAACAATGATTTCTACACCGGTATTAAATCTGATACCGGTCTTTGTTTTGTAGTCGAAATATAGTTTTTTTAACACCAGTATGTTGCGGTTGTATTTTTTTACACCGGTATTACTATACTTTATGCACCGGTATTATTGAAATAATTAAAAATAAATTATTTAAAATGTGGAATTTGTTTACACCGGTACCTGTGAAATTTATTTATACCGGTGTATTATGTGGCTAAAATTTGCAATGCCTAATTTGTTTTTCGATGGTCCATCCCGGATCATTTCCGGGGTAACGACAGCCAAAGATACTTGTGAACTACTATTAATTGGAAACTTTTTAATATGTAAGAAATTTTAAACATTCTACTACGAAAATATGGTTCGCAAAACACGTGAACATTATTCCAACATATGAAATAGAAGAAGTATCTTAAACATGGAATCACACAATAAGTTTAGTATGACCAAACACCATCCATAGAATTCAAATATCATCAACGTATACCCACGGGTGTACCCCAGTGGTTGGGACATGGGTGGGAATGTCAAAACCCCAGGTTCGATCCTCGGCAGCGGCAGTGTGGGGAGTTCTTGCTTTGCAAGGCTCCCTTGTGCTCACCGAGGCAATGCCAAGCCCATGGGTCCTGGTGCTGGGCTACCGTGATTTACCTCTCATACGATGGCTTGGGTGTGGGCTGGTATGGGCCGCTGAGGGCGAGCGGTGATCGCCTTTTGTCAAATATCATCAACATTCAATATTAACCATCAACCTATTATGTCATTTTTATCATCCAAAAGTTGCAACGTAGTGTTCGCCTGCAGCTGGTAGTCTCTGAGCCAAGCCCCACACCATCTCTCTGCTACACCTTGAATTTCATACACATGGTACAACCCTTTACCCTCCGGGAAATTCTGTTACTTTCAAACTTACATTGTTAGTCAATAATGTTGCGTTTACTAGAGATTAATAGTATCAAATTTTGAGATGCAAGGTTTACCTCCAAGATATTGTTTGTCTCTGTGTGATTAAAAAAATCTTCCATGAAGAGCATGATGGAGATTCTCAATCCATGAGGGTTTTAAAATTGGGAATTGGAAATTGGAAATTCTCAATCCATGGTGGTTTTAAAAATAATGGTACTCAAAGATTAACATTGATATAACGTGGCGTAGAACTTGATCAACTAGTTAGGAAAACTTTTGAGCAAAACATGCATAGAAATCGAACAATTCATAGATGAAACTACATCATGTGAGGCATAAAAGTTTATATAACATGTCACTATACTTGAACAATTAAGGCATGGAACTTCATATAGAATGAAATGGAACCTTATAGAAGTTGATAAAATACGATACCAATGTCTTTAGGTTCATAAACTAGGCATACAACCGAGCAATTCTCACTCCCCCCCAACGTGACTATCAACATTATCACCAACAAAAATACCATAGAACTACATCACCCATCCAAAAAAAACACAAAACATTTACTCCCCACAATTGTATAAACATACCATTCAAGAGTGTCATTAAACGTTTTGTCAATTAACATATTTTTGGTCATAGAGGAAATTGATCAAACATGTATCGTGCGTGAGAGATGGAATGGTTTTTTTGAAGAGAATTTGACTCGGTAACCCATGGTAACGTAAACCCCAACACTTACCTTCACCAATGGAGCATTTTTGTTGCTACTCCCTTTTGCCGAAATTGCCAAGAACGGATCGCCAAGCACTTTCTTCTCTCCCCAACTTCCTCTCTCATTTTTTAGGGTTCTCTTTTGTTGAGGTCCACACTTTATAGGGATGGAATGGGAGATGAGGAGTTACAATGGTTGATGACGAGTTGTGGTGTTTCAATTATGTGTGAATTGAATGGTTGGAGTATTTTGGAAGAGAAATTGAATGATTTAAAGATGAGATCGAATATGATGAATTTCTCGAGTTATGGACATTTTTTTAAATCTTAATTTATGTTGTTTACAGCGGTAATACTACAGTACTGGTGTAAGAAGAATGAAAATGTGCAAACATTTCTGCTAACTGTTCAGCACCGGTAATAATACCAGTGTAAAAATGAAGGAAAGCAGCTACATTGAGCAGCTTTAAAGAGTTCTCCTTTCACCCGAGAGAAACACAGGAAAATTTTGGTTAAGTGTTGTACACCGGTATATAGTACCGGTGTATAAAAGAAAAAGACCGGTGTAAAAATGTGGAAAAAACAGCTGCCTACGGCTGCTTTAAATGATGTTTTGTAAAAAAACTTTTAACCTAAGAGTAATTTATGAAATTTTTTCTAACTGTCCAGCACTGGTATATATACCGATGTAAAATATTGAATTACCGGTGTAAGATGTTTCGCGCCATATTGAAAATCCAAAAAATTGAATTTTTTAAAAATGTGCACCAAAAATTGTACAAATACACCGGTACCTCTACTTTGTTACCGGTGTAAAAAAAGTTTATTAGTTGTTAAATTTATCACTTATTGCATTTGCCCCCCGTGCATTTTTCGCACGACCCCAATCAATCAAATTGACGTTGAATTACTGTGAATAGACATTGTACTAGTTGCTTCATGCAAATACCAACCACACATGGGCCCCGTACAGTGACGTTTCTAAGCATTGTTTAATTTTATAAAATTTGCCGATTAACCCCAAACATTCCGCTCGGCCAGCCTAAATGGAATTTTCCGATGCTCCAGATTAAATAAGTAATATTTTCATACCTCAATGGTATTGAGGTTCCCGCAAAGTTAATTGTATGTGTTTATCGCAATTAGGTCCCCCTAATTATCACATGCGGTTACGATGTGTAAGGAAACTACATAAATTATCAAATTGAATATTCCGGGATTAAATCATACTTTAAACATATTTGTGCCCGGGTGGTGGTTCATCATGTAGTGCTAGTAGGTGTTGTAGAGTAAACGGTAAGAGTTTAGTCCAGTGTTTCTATATGTAATCCGAACATATTCGAAACTAAATACGAAGCCCGGACCCATTCGTTTTCCTGCATATTTTACTTGGAAATACAAAAGGGTTGTTTTATGGACCATTCGGTTTGATCGGATTGCAATTTCGATTTACAAGTAAACTTTTTACTTTTTGCAATTTAGTCCCTCCAAGAATATTGGAACACATATATGCAATTCAATACACAACGATCGTGTTAATGCATTCAAAGACCCTACTGGTGGACGGAAGGCCTTCTAAAATCAACAATGAATGCTTGAATTATATTTTCCTTAATTACACTATTGCCCACAAATTTACTTGGGGACCCTCCATAGCTTATTTTCCTACAATATTTTGCAATTCTAACCATTTTAGGAATATAATGCACCATATTCGGCAGTCATGAAGTAAAAAAATAGGCCAACTATGTTTGGCTTATCTTTTTGGTCTTCATGAGTGTATATGACAGACATAATTTCAATAGACGCGGACCTCAAATTTATTATTTGATTCTTCATTGTGCATGTTTGTCAAAAGTAAGAATGGCAAACTGTCTAAGTTCAACACAGTCAATGTTGATTACATAATCTACTCTTCCTAACCTCTTATACAAGTTTTCTACGAATAATATTAAGAAAATGGTTCTACCCTATCAGCTGGTCCTGTTGCATCACCATCACGGGTACTTGTGCCAACATCCATGTCCTCGACACTGCCTATGCGGAAGGTTGGAAAATTTCCTACTGCTTCCACGGCATTAGGAAATTAATACGTCATAACCTTGGCCATATGTTTTTGCCAGGGTCTTTGGTTTTTGGATTCTTCAAGTAAGTTTGCTACACAGACCTCCAATGCAGCAACTGTGAATTTAATAGTAGCGACAAACGTGTCACTTGACTGTTTATAGAAAGATTCCACGCAAATCTTACCCATTGGTTGGCCATAAACATCATGTGCATGGGCACTGACTCCTGCCCTTGAACAAAGCACAGAGATGATACTGCAATAGGTATAAGATCCCATCTGATCTCATTCCCTCTGCAACATAGGAAAAATTTGACAACCAACATTTCACCGAAGCTCCCTCTTTATTGCATACAAGAAGGTGAGGCAAAGTTTGTGAACTTATGTGTTACCAGTTACCGGATGGATTCTAGACGCCACGAAGTGGTAACACCCATTCGTTTTTGGAGTTAGAGTCTTCTTAGGTATTTTGCTCCAATCGGGTTTGACCAACTCATCTACGTCCATACATGCCCTAGTTACTGTCCCAACGATCTCCTTCTCAATTGGTTGATGTAGAATATAGTCGTCATCACCAAGAAAGTGTAGTGCGTGGAACACGTCTTCATCGTTTGGAACATTAGGCAAAACAAGCCATTGATAGATTCTGGTGTCACAAGGACAGTTTTACCTCTACAATACATGTGATCATAGATCGATATACACTTCAAGTTAGCATAGAACTCACTTACAATAGTCAGGTTGAATGATTACAGAGTCTCGCCGAATTTTTCCCACCTATGCTTCCAGATAGTTTGTTCGAATAGGGGAGATGCTTCATTTCCTCTTTCTAAGTGATGGCGCCATCCTTTGTAAGATTCATGGATAAACCTACCCTCCTTGGACACGAAGGTACCATCCGGGTAAGTGTGCAGTGATACTTTTATCAATGATGGGGACAGTGAATGGCGTACCCTTTTCGAATTGGATTTTGGAGACATTTCCTAAGGAACACATTGTGGCATTTCCTCAAACACCTTACATGTAAGTCAAGTTATTCATTATGTCACAATCTTAATGATTTTAACATGCTCAACACTATAGGAATCAAAAGCCATAACTTTATAACTACAACAACCTTGAGAACAAATCACAAACTAATATCTACAATTCTACCTCAATCACCATCAAATGTTCAAACACAAAATGTAAATATCTCTACTAACCAATACCATATATGAAATCCTTAATATCTATAAATGTAATTCAAAAAAAGGTACCTTCAAGGGGTTTCATTGTGAAGAATTCAATGCCTTCATCAACCAAAAAACACCATTAATGAACCTCTTCTTCCAAAAATCCCATTTTTAACCCGCTAAAAAAGGGGGTAGGTGAGCATTTAATGCTATTTTCTACACCGGTATTTAGAATTTACCGGTGCATTTGAAGCATTTTACACCGATAAAATCCATTACCGATGTACATTTACAGCGAAATTGGGCATATTTTCCCGTCTTGCACCGGTACAATCACAATACCGGTGCGAAAACTAATAGTTTTTGTGCTAAATTTCAGAATAAGAATTTATTTTTGCACTGGCATTAAGAAAATACCGGTGCGTGATCATTTCCTACATCGATGCTAATTGTAACCGGTGTACAAATGCTAATTTTTCCCACTATTTTTTATTTTGCACCGGTAATGGGAAATTACCGGTTTAAAAATTTTACCTATTCGCGCCAAATTAATAAAAAGGGTAAATAAGTACAAACCGATAATCCTGTACCGGTGCACATGCTAGAAATTGTACCGGTAAAATTAAATATTAGAATAATACTAATGCAATATATTTCAAATTGGTACACCGGTAGTACCAACACCGATGCAAAAATAGGTGAACTTTACAACGGTTGACAGGATACCGGTGCGTATGTACTTATTTGCAACGATACTGATGGTAACGTGATAATTACCAGTGCCATTGGTTACATACTCACCGGTATACTTGTACTCATGAATTTATAATGGTGCGTATGTACCTATTTTCCAGGAGTGCTAGGGTTTAAGAATCAACTAAAATACGAGTGATAGGAATAGTTAGTAAAGCAAAATGGGGGGTGATTTTTCAATTAAAAAACTAAAAAACATAAAAGTAAAAAAATAATTAATCTATAAAGCTAAAAACTTGGGGAGTCATTAAGCAACATGGTTAATTCAATGTTTTGATTCTCGATTCATTCACACTAATAGAGTGTTCATAACACGTGGTGTGACCAATGACATATATTTCCCTGTACCTATCACATTGAGTGCACTCGCAACCCTCTATCGATACCGCCATTGTAATTAGGCAAGTATAACAAGGTCCAGCCATTGTTGTAGATATGTTTCACCCTCACTCTCCCTGTGGGATTACGTCTCGGGCATTCCATCACGAATGCTCTACTTCCTAATCACCTATGAATTGGGTCAAGGGGTCGTTGGCACCTTATCTAGGATACTAGGGCTTGTTACAAACCTAGATTGCTACTTTTCACTATCTCTATCCGTAACCTTTCGAACTAATTTATGTAATCAGCTAAGACTGGTGCGATGAAAAATAATTTAAAGTATGACTCAGGTCTCCCGTGTACACACCCACGCAGCCCCATACCCCATTACCCATTCAAACTTCCATGTTTTTCTTCCCAAGGGGGCATTAATATTTGCACCAACATGAATATAGACTAAAGTGTGTGTGCGTATATTGAGTTTACCATTCAAGCAATTCTAACATTCAAGAACAAGTCACAATAATATCATGAACACAAAATTAGGATGAACTAGTAAATCACACAAAACATTAATAAACCATGCACATACAATTATCCCCAAGCTATGGAAACTACTCCATTGATATGAAATTCGAATATAGATTTGAATTCCACATCCTAGGATTAAAGCAAAATAAAAGAAAGAAAAGAAAAGGGGATAGAGTGTTTCTTCTTCTTCCCACTACTTTGTAAGCCTCTCCCTTCTATGCATCTCACTAAAAGTTAACATGGATCTAACACATCCAAACTACAATAATTTCATTTCTAGATATGGTAAAACTAGCCTAAAAAATTAACACTCACTACTGATTAAATGAAACACATTTATTGATATCATGAGCTATTTGGGTAGGACCTGGACCATTTTTGCAATCAACAACCACCTTTGAAGTCGTAGATTTTGCATTATCCTTTGCATTCACACTCGTTATGTTTGCGACATCTCCATTGGTTTCCGGAGAATTTTTTGCGCAGGGGATAACACGGATCTCAGGCGCTGCTTGTGATATTAGATTAGCCTCTGTCACAGCAACCCTAGCAACGTGCACTGCAGTTCCTATCCGCGGCTTAAAAATGGGTCTCTGTTTACTTGTCTTGAATGCACTCTGCACGAAGATTCATATAACAATCTCCAAAAACACATGAAATTATGTGAACAGTTAGTAACATATACTTTAGTACGTATCAGCTATGCAAAAGACAGATTTATCAATTCGGGCATGAAAATGTTTATTACTGTTGTCTTACTACTTTGGAATGGTCAACAATTTGAAAAAGAAAAAGAAATCAGAATTATTTTCTCGATTGATCCATCTTGAGAATGAGAGAAACCTTCATCATGATGAGGTGTGAGTTTATTAGCCATTTATAGGCAATACAATGCTGAATTAATTCAAATTGAATTTAAAGCCCATTACTCACCCACTACTCAACTCCCATACATTACTCACCCACTACTCAACTACCATACCCCCCTTCAAACGAAGCGTCGGGTTGACCGAAATGCAGAGCTTGGAACGAAAAAATTCAAACAATGGCTTAGGTGGCCCCTTGGTGAAGATATCTGCAAGCTGCAAGGAAGTAGGCACATGACTGACACGAAGCTTGCCAGAAGCCACCAGCTCCCGAACAAAATGATAATCGATGTCGATGTGCTTGCCCGTTTATGAGCAATGAGATTCTGAGCCAAGAAGACTGCACTGTTGTTATTACACAGCAACAAAGGCGAACCATCCAAAGGAAAACGCAACTCCCGTAGTAGATGAGAAAGCCAAACCACTTCAGCCGTTGTGTTTGCGAGAGCACGATTCTCCAACTCCGAGCTCGAGCGCGAGATAGTGGGTTGCTTCTTGGCACTCCAGGATACCAAATTACCACAAAAAAAAACCGCATAGCCATAGGTCGAACGACGCGTCTCCAAACAACGGGCCCAATCAGCATCCGAGTAAGCACAAACATCAGAGGGACCACTCGAGCGGAAAGTAAGACCCAGATGAGGTGTGCCAGCCACATATCGAAGAATCCTGGTGACAACCGAGTTAACGGCAAAAGCCAAATCCGGACGAGTGATAGTCAGATACTAAAGAGCACCAACAAGCGAGCGATAAAGAGTCGGATTACCGAAAGAAGCACTAGAGCTACGAGAAAGCTGAGAAAGCGGTACGAACGGAGTGGTGACTGGAGAAGTCTCAGTCATGCCAGCTCGAGAATGAATATCACGAGCATACTTGGCCTGTCCAAGGAAGATACCCGAAGGAGAAGAGGACACCTCAAGAACAAGAAAATAGTTCAAAGAACCTAAGTCCTTGATCGAGAATTCCTGATCAGTTCTGGTGATGAACTGACGAATTGCACCCGCATCATTGCCAGTAAGGATGATGTCATCAACATAGACCAGAAGGTACAGCAACGTAGAACCCCTTGAGAAAACAAACAGGGATGTATCCGAAGAACTGCAAAGAAAACCAAGCTGACGTAGATAAGAACTGAATCTATCAAACCAGGCCCGAGGAGCCTGTTTAAGGCCATAAATAGCCTTTTTAAGACGGCAAACATAATCAGGACGAGCAGGGTCCTTATACCCGACGGGCTGAGCCATATAAATAGAAGTATCAAGAACACCATTAAGGAAGGCGTTCTTGACATCAAGCTGATGCAACGGCCACTTCCAAAGCGTAACTATAGCAAGAACAGTCCAAACTGTAGCAGCCTTGACCACCGGGCTGAAGGTGTGATCAAAATCGAAACCAGGAATCTGTGAAAAGCCCAGAGCAACCAGACGGGCCTTGTAACGATCAATAGTCCCATCGGATTTGTATTTCAGACGAAACACCCACTTCGAAACCTACAACATTGGCATCCGAAGGCCGAGGCACCAACTCCCAAGTGTTCTGTCGATGAAGCGCATTCAACTCTTCATCCATTGCACTAACCCATTTCGGATCCTTAAGAGCTGTACGAAAATCTCGAGGCACAGAATGAATTAAAACTACAGCTAGAAGACCAGTGGGAACAAAATCAGGATGAGACGTAGGACGACGAGTACCATCCTGATTTCTGGTGGTCATATGATGAACCCTCTGCGGCGGAGCATCAGAATCAGAAGAGGACCCAGAGGAAGCGGAGGAACTCGAAGAAGGAGAAGCCGGCGTCGACGGTGAAGGGATCAGTGGAGTAACCGAGACCTCCGGAATGGGCACGGGAGGCAGTAGACAAGCCGAGAATGGAGACTGATCACAAAGAGTACAAGGACCAGAAACTGCCGAGGAGGACAAGACCGACTCAGAAGTAGACTGCTCAAGATTCAGAAAAGTAAGAACATCCAAGGATGAAAAATCCTGCTCAGTACTCCCATTAGCTAAGGGAAAGTACGTCTCATCAAAACGAGCATGGCTAGTGATATAAATTCGACTAGTGACACCATCCAGACAGCGAAACCCCTTATACTGAGAACTGTAACCAATAAAGATACAAGGAATGCTACGAGGAGAGAGCTTATGATCAGCTTAAGGTTGGACAAAGGGATAAACCCGACAGCCAAAAGGCCGAAAGTTCGAGTAGTCTGGAGTTTAACCAAACAAGAGACTGTAAGGGGAAGCACCATCAAGGACAGGAGTGGGCAATCGGTTTATGGTGTAGACAGCAGCTACAAAAGCATTGTCCCAGTGTGACAAGGGCAGGTGAGAATGGAACAACATAGCCAACCCCATTTCAGTTATATGCCGATGCTTCCGTTCCGCACGACCATTTTGTTCCTGAGTATAGGGGCACGATAACTGATGATAAACTCCCTTAGAGGCAAAATAGGAGCGTAGACGATGATTGAGAAATTCCGTACCTCCATCACTCTGGAAGGTCTTGATAGTGGTAGAGAATTTGTTCTGTACAAGAGCCTCAAACTGCATATAAACGTCTACAAAATCCAATTTTCTGCGAAGCGAGTACAACCAGGTAAAGCGAGAATGATCATCCACAAAGATGGCATAAGAAGTAAACCCATTTTCCGATAAAACAGGGGCAGGCCCCCATAAATCACAATGAATCAAGTCCAAAACTTTCAAAGCCCATTTGGGATTAATAAGAAAAGATTATTTTTGACCTTTAGCCATAACACAGGGAGTATACATACCCGGCTTAGGTAATAAGGAAGAAGTACACAAAACACCAATCTTAATCAAAGTAGAAATAATGCTAGGGGCCACATGGCCAAGACGAGCATGCCATAAATCAAATGACGCTCGAGTTTTATTCTGAGAAATAAAAGACAATAAGGCAGCTTCTCCTCTGTCCAGCACATAGAGACCATGCTCACTGTGGCCTCTTCCCAGAATCCCCTTGGTAACTTTGTGCTGAATAATAAATTTTCGGTCATCAAATATCACATATGCATCAAGGTCCTTAGTAAGACGACTTATAGACAAAATATTTTTAGAAACTTTTGGAGCATATAAAACATCAGACAGTTGCAAAGAAGGAGTAAGCTGACAATCACCAATGGAATGAATACCAATAGAATCACCATTACCAACTGTAATTTGAGAATTACCACAGTATGGAGCGACACCCTCCAAGGCAGAGGCGGAAGAGCTGAGATGATTGGTTGCGCCAGAGTCAGTGTACCAATCAGAGGTGACATGAGAAGGCTCCATGTGAAGCGAGCACTGAAATTATTCAGCCAACAGGGCAGAATCACCATGGCGAGGACGTGGAGAAAAAAGCTTGAAACACGTCTGAGCAGTGTGGCCGGGCTTGTCATAACGACAAGTGATATCATTGCGACCAGAACCGGGACCACCGGAGCCACCAGAGGAAGAAGGACGTCCATAGCCGCGACCACGGCCGCCGGAGCGGCCATTCCGGCCAGCGCGTAAGGCCCACAATGAGGCCCACTAGCGCTAAAATTGGAATTGAAGCTAAATCAACAAGAGAATGTAGAGATCACAAAATGGATAACAACCAGGACATATGGCTGCTTGGATTGGACTGGCAGCCCTAAGCGAACCTACAACCCCCACTCCCCCCTCCCCACCAACTATTCGACCACCAGGACCAGCAAATGAAGTGCTTAATCCACCAGTCCTGCTTCTGTTGCCTCTATTTTTTGCCATTATGATTGATCTAGCCAATGACAAAATCTTGAAATGCCCCTGCGTTATAAGGACTTCTGCGTGTTAAAGATGTCGGGAAAAAAATAGCCCATTTCATGGAGGATATAACCATTTTAATCAAGACATTCAAAACAATGCACATAAATGGGGCAATATAAACTCAATCTCAAAAAAAAATCAAAAATGGTAATTCTTCACTTTACATCTAAAAAAGATAATACAGTCTTCCTTTTATGAAGATCATCAGTATCTGAGTGAAAGGCCCATTCAAATTCCATTAATTCTAAAATTAACAAATAAGGAAGACAGTTTTTCACACACTTGGCCCTTTTAGGAAAACGGAAGGTTAGAAAGGTTGAATGAAATCAGCAATTTTTTCAGTTACTGTGTCTGAGGAAGTCATTATCATGAAGAAACCCCCCACAAAGAATTACTAAAAAAAACATTTATACTTGAGCTGGAAAAAAATGAAATAAAATGTTGCACAGTAAATTTGAGGGAATTTTATAGATAATTTCACAAAAGTCTATTTTGGTTCACTAGATTGTACTACAATAGAACAAATTGAACAAAACTTAGGGAGCCACAATTAGGGGATGTTACCACCCTTCTTGATATAGTATGTTGTACTAAATTTCATTAATCGCCTGGGTTTCAATTCAGAAAATGCAAAATTGGCTGCTCTCACCAGCAATGGTCTAAAAATGGTAAAACGAGATTTCATCAAGACACACAGTACGGACAATCATCCATGGCTTCTAAATGCTAATTGATGCACATTGCACAACTCTTGATGAATAGATGATCGTTGATCAGCTTGCCTTATTAATCATCGGCATAGTAATAACAGCTGGATTCAGGATGAAATGAAGAGACCACATTCAAGACGCTCCTTAATGTTGCTAGGCGGCTTATTTGAGCTCTCTATAGCAGTAACTTTTCTCCATCTCTTCATCAATAACAATTTCCCGCATATGGCAATTTGAACTGCAAAAGGCTTTCTCATCTCTGTACATGTTATCTTCCCTATCCAGTTTCTTCTTGCTTGAGTAGTAGAAGCACAAGAAGTGAGAGGAAGGATATAATGTTGGTGTTTTGTAGCACTCTGTGGTATGAGCCAAGGAAGGTTCATCTTTGTCAAATTTGAGGAAAAAGTCTTATTTTTTCCTTTATAAACATGAGACAATGTCATACACCAACCTAAATACATTCAAACATAAAACATTAATTTAAAATAGGGTAATATGCAAATATAACCCTATATGTTGGAGAAAGTGCAAATATAACCTTGAGTTATTTTTTAGTACAAATATAACCCTAACTATTATACATATGTACAAATATAACCCTAACTATTATACATATGTGCAAATATAGCCCTAAAGCCATTATTTTCGACATTGACTGGCCAGGGTTATATTTGCACTTTCAATTATTGCAGGGTTATATCTGCACTTTCATTATTACAGGGTTATATCTGCACTTTCATCAATTATATAAGGTTATATATGCACTTTTCTCCTTAAAATATCATAAATAGAAACAAGAAAGGTTAGTGATGCAAGAGTAAATGCTAAATATACTTTATTTCACTAATATGAGATAAATATGCGCTCCCTCCGCACGGGTGGTGCACGAAATATGTCTTGTTTGAAATGATATAGAGACAAACGTCCTTTCAAAAAAAAACCTTTCCATAAGCAGAAATCTCATAATGATAATTAAATAAAAGCCTCTATGGTTAAGCACATAACTCGCACAAAAACTCAAGGTAAACTCAAAAATCTTGCTAGCATACTTAATCAACAAAGATGCAAAAAAAGATAAAAATATGAGGGATTAGTGATCTTGCCTCATAGGTCAACAGGCCCCCAGAATATCCCGGCTGGCGGGAGGACAAAGAGCTCCCGAGAACCCTCCTGATCCCAGTAATGGATTTTTCCTGCAACATCCTGCAATCAGTAAATCCAATGAAAACAAAATTATCATAACAATGAAAAATATGTCTTTACAATAAGCTAAACAAAAGGGGCCAATAATTGTTTTTACTACTTCTCCAGCATGCACATTCATCATGGGCGGTGTGAAATCCCCACCTGCGCTGCTAGAAAATATTTCACCTGTGCATACAAACAGAACTTAACAAAACCATAACTAGATTATCCCTGTGGTAAAACACTGCCAGTAAATTTGCCAATTGAAGAACCATAAATGAGTATAAATTGAATTACCTAATAAATTAGCCCAATTTGTTGACATACTTTGCACCTAATTTTAGGGAAACGAAAGAGTTGAATGTTTGAATAAACCCCCACCATAAAAACAAACCCTAAATGTTAAATAGAGGAAAAATCTGAATTTTTTCTTTAAACCAGAGAACAATATACAACAGCCTAAATGTATATAGTATACACTATAACACAAACATAAACTTAATATTCATTATTATAAAATGGGAGATCGGTCCAAAAATCAGCCCTCTAGAAAGATTGGATTAAATAAATGTACGGGAGATTGAGCGCAATTGATTTCCACTTCCGAGCCTCTAATCTATCAAATCCACAACCTATTTATTACCTTGGCTATTTATTGTGAAGGTGAACCTTCCATTCTTCTTTAAGTGTTGTTCACAAGGGTGAATTCGACATCACTTGTAAATTCACTAATAACCGCTTTAGTTGAACAACGCCTAAAGACATCCCATTAATGTCATTATGCATGAAGGATTAATAATATTGATAACTAATCAGCTTAGGTATGCATGCGTTAATTGTTGCATTTTGCATAGTTCTTAGCTAGTTTCATTTGGTGGATTGCTAGTATTAGTTGAGTTTACGTGATAATGGGTTTAGACGGCCACGTTTGGTTTTCTTATATAAATCTCTCTTTTTGTATACTTAATTGGTACTAATGGACATTTTGTATCCACATGCTCCTTGATCTTCCTTGTTCCCTTGGTTACGTTTTGTTCACATTCTATGTGAGGGCCGTTCGTACGGGCAGTAGAAGATATTGAAGGCCGTTCACAAGAAAGGTAGAAGAGACGAAGGCCATTAACACTATAATAGTAGTAGATGAAGGCCACGGGCATCAATGCATGGTAGAAAGGTATTGAAGCCAAATATAGGCGGCAATAGAGTTCAAAGTGGCCAACAAAGTAACGGTGAATCATAGTACAATGAGATGTGCTTAAGTCTTAGAATTATCCGAGAAGAATTATTCTTCAATGCTAGTTTCATTGGATTTTTCTTCTTGCGCACTATAAAATTGACTACTAAAACTCTCAAATCGAACTAACGGTTCACCAGAGGGGAAGGAAATAGGTTCAACCGGGCGAGGCACAAGCAGGTAGGCACGGGTGTTCATGGTTGGCACCAAAGCCCATGCCAAAGGAGAAACCCCACGCCAAGAAGACTAGCACGAGGATATGGTGCAGCCTAAAACGAACGCCACAGGCCGCAAGCAAGAGACTAATTCCCACCACACACGGCTAAAAATTGGCATGGGACATCTCATTTTCAACATCCCACATCGTTCCAAGTCCAAAATACTAAGACAAGTGAGTGGGGTGTGGGAAATAACATGGCCCGTATTAAAATTTCTAAGCGGAGCACTCTTCCAGACCGCATAATTTCAGCACTCTAATGGAGCGCTATACCAGGCAACATGGCCAGCGCCAGAAGGAAGCTATGAATAGTGCCAGGCTTCGTGCCGAGCACCACTTAAAGATCCATGCCATGCACTGGAACGAACGCCCCACGCCACATGAAGGGGAACAGCCTGCGCCAGATCTCCCGCCTTGCACCAAGTACACCCCACGGGCTGCACCATCCGTGATGGCCCATGCCGGGCGGCGGCTGAGCTAGGGTAAAAATTTTGGCGCCAATTTTGGGAGTGTTAGTAGAAGAACCACTAACAATGACAAAAGGCAATCGTACCTTACCTGCCATGCTTGGAGAATCAGCTACTATGCATTACCTTCCCACCATTGTGAGCTATAAGCTAAAAAGTGGCATGATCCATTGCCTACCTACATTCCATGGATTGGTAGGGGAGTTCCCGAACAAACATCTATCAGAGTTCCATTTGGTGTGGACAAATATGATGCCCCCGGGAGTGTCCAAAGATGACTACAATCTAAGAGCCTTCCTATTTTCCCTTCAAAGTAGTGCCAAGGATTGGCTCTACTACTTACCTCTGGGATGCATTGGTTCTTGGTTTGACATGAAGCGAAGGTTCTTAGAGAAGTATTTTCTAACGTCTAAGTTGGATGGGTTGAAGAAGCAATTGTCGAACATCACCCAAGGTGCTACCAAGTATGTATGATTATTTGGAACTCTTCAAGAGACTGCTAGCTAGTTGCCCCTATCATCCCTTCAAGGAATGGGATTTGGTGTATTATTTCTTCGAGGGGCTATGTGATGAATATATGTGAATGGTGAATGCCACTTGCAATGGTTCGATAGCAAACAAGAGTCCTAAGGAGGCAATGGCCCTCTTTGATGCAATGGAAAATGGTATGCAAAAATTTGGCACTGGGTCAAGGGTTAAGTTCTTGATGAACCCACACACTCACATAAGTTAGAGGAATAAGTCCATGCTCTTTCTTCCATGATGAAGAAGCTTTTGCAAGGAAAAGTGCATTAAGTCCAAGGGTGTGGAGTTTGCAACCTTAACCACAACTTCGAAGTGTATCTCGAAGTCATAGATGATTTACAAAAGGTAAAGGAAATTGACTACAACAACTGTGAAAGACCACAAATTTCTAGGGGTCAAACACAAGAGTTCAGGGGTAACCAAGAAGATGCATGGCCAGACCCCTATGCAAACTCATTCAACTCGAGGTATCGAGATCATCTAAACTTCTGATGGAAGGAGGATAACCAACCTCAAGGATACTGGGGTGGACAAGCTCTACCTCAACCTTATCTTATAGGTGAAGGCCCTTCCAACAATCATGCTTCACTCTACAAGTTAGAACAAGATGAGATATTAGAGGCCATCAGTCAATTGGGGAAGAAATATTAAGTCTTCACGGAGAGGACAAGGGGTGGGATTGAATACCTTGGTAATAGAGCTTCCTCAAGTATAAAAAATATTGAAGTTCAAGTCTGGAAACTTGCCACCTTGATAAGCTAACTTGAAGCCAAGGAGTCTAGGAAACTATCTTCCAGACCGGAGATAAATCCAAGGAATGTGAGTGCTCTTAAATTGAGAAGTGGGGAGGAGTTCGTGAGACCGAGAAGAAAATGATGCAAGAGGATGATAGGATAGTGGAGGCTACTAAAGAAAACTTCAAAGAGGATGAGATTGTGGTCAAGGAAGAACCCTCCAAGGAACTTCCACCGCCCGAGGCACAAGTCACTATTCCACCTTGATTTACAAATGCTTTTAGGGGATGGCCAAAATGGTGACCGATGATGCAAACATTATAAATGTCTTCAAGAAGATCAAGGTAACCATCCCTATCTTGGAATTAATTGACAATGTGACATCATATGCTAAAGTTTCATGCACAAAGAAAAGACTTAGGCAAACTAAGAGGTTAGGACATTTTAAATGGAAGGAGTCGCCACTTTGAATCATAAAAACTTACCTAAGAAATGTGATGACACTGGAATGTTTTCAATTCTTATCTCTTTAGGTGTTAAACTTGTAGAACATACCATGATAGGTTTAGGCGCATCCACTAATGTTATCTCATTTAGTCCAAATGAACACCTAGAAATAGGTGAGTTTAGGGATACTAGAGTAACTGTCCAACTTGCCGACTATTCCCAGCCTAGTACTTGTGGACTAGTAAAGGATGTAATGGTGCAAGTTGGCAAACTGGTTTTTTCGGTGGACTTTTATGCCTCAGACTTGGCGCAGGACGGAAGTGCACCCCCTCTACTTTTGGGGATACCTTTTCTTAAGACGTCTAGGACTGAAATCGATGTCCACTTGGGAACCTTATCTCTATAAGATGACATGGATAAAGTGGAATTTGATATCTATAAATCTAGGCATGAATCGACAAAGTCTACTTTTATGTGCAAAGGTGTAACCCTATGTGATGAGCTTGATGAATCTTCTTGTATTACCAATGAGAATGAATGTTTGAATCAATCCCATGTTGATGATATTAATGATGAGTCTGATTAATTGCATGATGTGATGGATAATATGTCTGTGCTAGATTGTTTTTCCATGCTAGCTAACTTTTAGTGGGAAAGGGAGATTGTCGAGAGTTTGAAACCTCCCGACCTTCCCCAACCCCAAAGTGACATTCACGGACTTAATTTTATCAAGACACGGAGATTCATTTCTTATGACAGACAAGAGGTCCGAAGGTAAGGATGGCTTGTTGTGAAGACCTCTCTATAAAGATGTCATCGTGGGTGGAGTCACCCTTGGCAATTCCGGAGACCCACAGGTAGGTGGTTCTAACTAGATTGCATGAAAAAGGAAAATATGTTGTGAGGAAGACAATAAATATATGGTGTTTCTTTTGCTTTCGTGTTTTTGGTAGTGATTAGATAGTTTTTGCATGTTCTTGTTTTGCTATGAGGATTTTCAAGATGAAACTCTTGTTTGTATTGAAATTTTTTGTTTGATACTCGTGATTGTGTTTTAATGGAATTAGATTTGATGGGTGACGTAGGTTTTTGAAAGAAAGAGTGAAAAACTAAGGATTAGGGAAATTTTGGGTGGATGCCTCGTGCTAAGATGCTCGGCGCGAGGCTATGCTTCGTGCTGAGATGCTCGGAACAAGGCTATGCTTTGTTCCAAGGAGTTTGGCTTGAGGCCATGCTTCATGCCCAAAAGTTTGGTGCGAGGCTCTGCTTCATGCCAGAATGTTTGGCGCGAGCCTATGGTTCGGACTAAGCACATTTTGTGCGTAAAACTGATTTTCCAATTTTTATTTGTTCCAACAATGCCAATTTTTGAAAATTCTGAATTTCAAACTCAAAAATGCATTTTTGGTTTAAGAATTTTGGAATTCCCTAATTCCTTAGGATTTTTTAAAAATACTTCCAATATCCCTTGGAATTAATTGATTTGTACTATTGTCCCCTAAATTAAGCATTTTAAAATTCCATTCTTATCCTAATTGTACCTCCCTCCATAGTCACCTAGGCTGAAATTCTAATGCCATGGTACATTTCTCCACCTAATTCTATCATTTGACACATTCGTTCTTCTGAAGAAACACTCCCTCTCACACACTCTTGGTGAAATTCAAAAAAATTGAAGCGTTCTTCCAAATATTAGCAATTTTTGCTTCATCTTGTGTGGGTCTTACAAATCCTAGCTTCAAAATTCGGGTAACCCATTGAACTCTTTGTTTATATGCTTTATTGACATTGTGGTGGTGTTATAAAAATCATGGTTCTTGAATGAGTGTGTATTTTTGAGAGTTTTTTTTTGGGTTTGTATGCATGATCTTGTGTTGAAGAAAGTGTTGGGTTCATTGATTTGCTATTATTCTTGAATGATGTGATCTTCATGTGTTGGGTGATTTAGGAGAGAGTGAATCTTGATTGCATGATCTTATTGATTGGTTGGTGAGAACTTACATGAGTTTGTTGTTTGATGAAGAATGTTCTTGTTTAAATAGCCTATATGCTTAGATTATCATATTTTGAATGGTTGGGCTATTTGGGAGAATGTTATCTTACTGAATTGTAGGCCATTCTTTCTTATGATCATATCACCACTCTTTTCTTCACTTTGATAGGATGCCACCTGAGAAAAATGTTTCAGAGAAGGGTAAGTGCACTCGAGGTGATAAGAGGAAGAAGCCAACGAAGGGTGCAAACCTCGAGCCAACGACTTCCATTATTCTCAATCCCACATTTGTAACCGAAGAGTTTATGGGGCTATCCAACATCTCTGGAGCTGCAGTCCAAAGATTAAGGAACTTGAGAGAGCCGAAGAGAAGTATTTTGGAGTCTTGATTTGCATGAAAGGACACCTTGATGGCTCTAGGCTTACTCGAGCCCATCACTTACCTATTGGGGTGAGTAGGTCTAGAGGGGTTTCTTAAGAGACACTTGAAGACGTACGTCAGGTTGACTCTAGAGTTACTAGCTACCATATTTCTGATCGTGGACAATGATGGACACAAGGTGATCAAATTCAACCTGGATGACAAGGAGTACAAGATGACCTACCGGGAGGTAGTGCGTGCCATTGGGTAGAGTTATGACAAGGAGATCTATAAAACACATCTCTAGGGAGTACTCCTTTCTCTTGAACATTGTTGCCACGAAGGAACCTATGCAAGAGTACCGCCCTGGTTTACCCGGCTTTCCATTATATTCACCGACTGTTGGCTATGGGGGTTTTCTGCCATGGTGAACTGATGCAATGCCCGATTTCAAATGTTCATTACTTTTTGTCAATGAAAACTGAGGGTAAATTTTACCAGAAGTTGGCGGGGTCTTTTGTGCAGGAATGTTTAGCAATAGAGGACAGAAAGTGTGGAAAGATATCTCTGGGCGGTATGGCAGGTCTACTGGCACAACACTTAGGGCATCCAGTCACTTAGAGAGTTTTGGCTAACTTGGGATGATCAGGGACAAAGTATAACATCGAGAAGTTAGCCAAAGCATCCATGGTGGGACCTATGATATCAGAGGGTAGATATGTATGGCTTTATGGTGGAGCAAGCACTTGTAGTTTCAAGGTACTTTCACAGCTGGAGCACACCGCCATTGACCATGACACGTGCTTGGATGACCTATTTATTGAGCCGGACCGGTGATTTGAGAGAGATTTCTAAAGAGTTTTAGCCACCCCGGAGATAGATGTTGAAGAGGTCGAGGGTGAGAGCTCTTCGAGAGAATCTACTTGCCATTCTTGCATATCCATGGGTATTATAGACCAATTCCAATCTCTGGGGGAAATTCTTTGAACTCCACCCTAGTTTTGCAAGAGGTCTTCCAAGCTATAGGAGGAATGCTCTTGCAAGTGGATGATCTTAGTTCGAGAATGGATATCATCGAGGCCACACTTTAAGCAACAAGATACATCGAGATAAGCTTCACAAGTCACAAGGATGAAGGCCCTTCAGGTCCACGAGAGTGAGTGTCACCATTTCTTCTCTCACTTATGTTTTGACATGATTTTTGTGCATTGGAGACTATGCATCGGTTAAGTGTGCGGAGGTAGTAGTGAGCACTTAGGGAGTCGTCATTCTTAGATTTCCCCGGTGCATTTCATGATTTGCATTGGTAGTTTTTTTTTTCTTGTTTGTTGGTAAATTTTGTTTTTGATTGTTGAGGGATGATTTTGAATGGACATTTGGTGGCATGACATGCTATGCTAGGGTTCCTAGTTTGCATGGCGTAGGTTGTTTTAGGATATTGGTAGTGTATTTTTTTTATTGATCTTATCTTTTGTAGCATGAAGCCAACTTTTGGGGCAATTTTGTGCTACGACAAAAATAATTGGAAAACTTGAAAATAAAATATAAAAACCTAGACAAATAAAAAACCTGAAGGGGTGACTTGACTAACATTGGGAAAGCCCGGATTGGTCGAAAGGCCTTGGTAAAAATGAGAGGCTAGGCCCAGCTAGGCTTACTAGCCTAGGCAAAAATGATAGGCCATGTGGAAAAAGGTGAGAAGTGATTACCCTTTGTGTGTTCAAGCTAGGATGAAAACCCGAAAGGGCTCCTAGGTAAAATGAAAGAAATTGAGAGAAAACAAAAAACTAGGTTGATGATGCATGCTTCCGCGGTGGATTGTTTTTGAAGATGACTCTTGGATTGCTTTGGGATCATTTTGGGAAAATTAAGCTAGCTTAACACTTATTCCCCCATCCCAAGATTATTGACCTATTTACTTTTTTAAAGTCAAACTCTGTAAACTTTGACCTTAAATATAAATTAATATATGCATAGTAAAAATATCATGTGAGATATTTTTAGATTCATCTTAACATCTATTTTCTAAATATCAATTTTATATTCAAAAATATTATACTTGGCTAGAGATATTAATGGTAAAACATGATCATTGAATACTGTGAAAAAGTAAATATGCCAATAATTGTGGGATGGAGGGAGTATCTTTTTGGCTTACCTTTTTCCACATTTTACTTTTGGGTTGTTAAATTTCTTATGCTTTCCGGGGAGTGTGAGAGTTGTGAGATTCTTACTCTTTTGGGGGAAGCATAGTAATCTAGAAATAAGTTGAATGTTTCGATTAACTTATGCATGCACGCTACTTTTCGCTTGATTCTTTGTCTGGTCTTTGTTTACTCGCGGTGAGTAAAGGGTAAAGTGTGGGGAGTCTGATTGGCTTCAGTATGTGTGCATTAACCATTGCATTTGGCACAGCTCTTAGCTAGTTTTATTTGGTGGATTGCTAGTATTAGCCGAGTTTACGTGACAAGGGGTTTAGGCAGACATGTTTGATTTTCTTGTTTAAATCCCACATTTTGTAGACTTAATTGGTACTAATGGATATATTGTATCCACAGGCTCCTTGATCTTCTTTGTGATCATCTTTAGTAGGTTTCCAAGGTTACTTTTTTTTACATTCTATGTGAAGGCCGTTCGTAAGGGAGGTAGAAGATATTGAAGTCCTTTCACAAGGATGGTAGAAGAAACAAAGGCCATTGACATTAGAATGATAGTAGATTAAGGCCATGAGCATAAATGAGTTGTGGAAGAAGATTGAACCCAAAGATAGGTGGCTAGGGAGTTCAAAGCGGCCAATGAAGAAATGGTGAATCGTTGTCCGATGAGTTATGCTTAAGTATGAGAACGTTCCGAGAATAATTAGCCTTCAAATATGGCTACATTGGATTCGTCTTCTAGCGAACTATGAAACCAACTACTAAAACTCTCAAATCAGACTAACGGTTCACCTGTAGCGAAGGAAACAAGTTCAGCCAGCCAAGGCACAAACGGATCAGCGCAGGCCTTTCATGGTTGTCACCAACAGCCCACACCAAAGGAGCAGCCCTGCGCCAAGAAGATAAGCACGAGGCTATGGAGTAGCCCGAGCCAGAAGCCTCAGGCTGTATGCACAAGACTAAGTCGTACTCCACACGGCTAAGTATGGGCACGAGACGTCCCATTTTCGATGTCCCGCACCATTCCAAGTCCAAAATAATAAGACTAGCTAGTGGGGTGTGGAAAATCACATGGCCCACACTAAAGTTTCTGAGTGGAGCACCCTTCCTGACCACGGCCCGCGTTACCGGCCACTGGCGAGGATCAGAATCCCCAATTTCAGCACTCTAATGGCACCTCGCACTAGAGGGAAGCCACGACTCATGCTAGGCTCCACGTCCCCCATCACTTGAAGATCTGTGCCACGCACCAGAATGGGTACCCTGCGCCACATGAAGGGGCACGACCTGCACAAGATCTCATCCCTTAAGCAAAGGACAAGCCACAGGCTGCACCATTTATGATGGTCCATGCCGGGCGGCGGGTGAGCTAAGGTTTACCCTAATTTGTTTTATTTTTAGGCCTAATCTCCTACTACTATAAGTATAACCTTAGTCTACTAGGTTAAAAAGGTTGGATCATTTTAGTATTTAAGAGAGCAACTTTAGGGAGAGAAAAACTCTCTCCTTTTCTTTTGTTTTACTTTCCTAGGATGTGGAATTCAAATCTTTATTTGAATTCCATATCTATGGAGTAGTTCCTATTGCCTGGGGATAAATTGTAGGAGCATTGTTTGATTTAATTGTTTTGTGAGATTCTATAGCTCATCCTAATTTTGTGTTCATGATATTATTGTGATTGCTCTTGATTATTTGAATTGCATGAATATTACATCACATATAAGCACACACTTTGGGCGATATTCATGTATAGTGAAAATATCGATGCCCCCTTGGGAAGAGAAACCTGGATGTTAGAATGGGTAAGGGAGTACGCGTCCGCATGGGTGTTTGCACGGGGAATTCGAGTTTACTCTAACTTATATGCCGTCACACCAATCTTAGCTAACTTTGTAAAGTTCTCCGAGAGGTTCTATGTAGAGATAGTGAATAGTAGCAAGCTAGGGTGTGAGATACCTTAGATCATAGATAAGGTGGCAACGACCCTTTGTCATATTTGATAGGACCATTGGTAAGTAGTGCATTCGTGGTTGAAGCCCGGGACTAATCGCACGGGGGAGAAACATACTTACAACAACGGTCAAACCTTATTGTACTCTCCTAAATGCGATGGCGGTGTCAATGGAGGGTTGCGAGTGCACCTTCCGTGATAGGGACGGGGAAGTTTATGCCATTGGCCACACCGCTTGTTATAAACACTCTATGTGGTTTGCCTAAATTTCTATGTTAATGAATCAAGGATCAAAATATTAGATTAACCATGTTGCTCAATGACTCTCCAAGTGCTTAGGTAAATAGCTTACTTTGCTTTTTTACTTTTATACTTAGCAGTTGTTAGTTTGAAACCCCCTTTGCATGTTTGCATTACTAGATATCCCTTTCAATCGTACAGATTGATGACCTATAGAAGGTTGTGTTATGATTGATATTTAGACCTAGCATCTCTGTGGACAAACCTAGGGCATACCACTAACTACCCCATAGGTAGCGTAACAGTGAGAATGGGTGCACAACTATAAATTTGTATCTTTTGACCTCCTAAAGGAAAGCCTCCACTTGGGTTAATTAACTACAATTAACGGGGAGGGGGGAGGCTGGTCAATAACACTTATAAAAATTAAACAAAATGTTTAAGAATTTAACCATTTCGTGTATTTACTAAGATTAATCAAGAAATTCAACATTCATTGATTACCCCCACTTGCTACCTTAAGATAAACATGACAAAGAATTCAACATCATCACATTCATCTAGCAATTAAAACATCATTAACCCAATTACAAGTTCTAACTTATGCTCTTGGATTCCATGTCAAAAGAGATGAAAGTTAGCTACTATCATGAGCTAATAACAAGTTATCATAAAAATTATTTCATATCCTAAAACATAAAATCACATAAATGACATCAATAACCATATTTAAAGATTTTGAAATTAATAATAGTTAAGGTTTTAAATAGAGAACTAGGGTTCTCAAGACATTGACTAGGAAGCCTCAATCAATTGCTCCTAAGACAAAATTTAGCTACTACAAGTCATAATACAAATCGCAAGTATAATCATCCAAAAGAAAGATGAAAACGAAATGAAGAACTAAGGTTTGGAGTTGGGAGAATTCGGCCAAAGTCAAGGGAAAAAGATAGATGATGAATGGTCCCAAAAATGAAGAAGAAAAAAAGGATACTAGTAGGTTGGTGGCCCATATTCGCGGGATGCAGTATATGTCACGGGCCGCAAAGTAGATTCTTTCCCGTTTCTACCAATTCTTTAAATAATTGACCTTCTCTTCAAAGTCTTCTCTCATATTCAATCTTTAACTCTTTAAATGAAAGTCTTCAATATGATCTTCAAAACACTTCGTATATTAAAAAAATTAGGATATAAAACATGTGATATCATCCTAACCCTCTATATGATAAAATTTCAATTTCCATCCAATAAGTCCCCAATCTATTACAAAATTAGACTTTGAATGTGTTAAAAATGGGATATAAATTGAGCACATTAGCACCGGTAGGACCTATCAGGGCACCAGTATAAGTACCGGTCCTCCAAACTTAGATACTTTTTCATGTTCTTGCTCTCTAGTTAAAAAATAAATGAAAAAGACAAATCCCTTTAAAGCAGCCTTACGCAGGTGCTTTAATTATCATAAGCACTAGTATAATCTCTATAGGCACCAGTAGAAATACCGATGCGCTATACATAGAAAAATTTTCAATCTCTTCTTCGCTGGTCAAAGAAAAATGCACGCATTTTTAAAAAGATGCACTCAACTGCTTTTGTAATCATAGTTAGCGATATGACATCCATAGGCACTGTTAAAATTATTGGTGCTCTATACTTATAAAAAATTTCAAGTCTTTGCCCTCTGAACATTAAAAAAAATAGTTCACCCAATTTAAAGTAGCCTCGCACAACTTTTTTATCTATGATAGGCACCGGTAGTTAGATTACCGGTATGTTTGTGGTGCTCCACACTTGGAAAGTTTCATAGCATGACAGAACACCATATGAACAATATTGGCACTGGTATGCCTACCTTCATACTGGTGTTGACTCCGGGGTTATAAAATAAGAAACTATTTGTTTTCCTCATTCAAACCGTCAGCCAAAACTTCTTCCTCTTCTCCCATTCATACCACGATCTTCTTCTCCAACACCCCCAAAGTGGAACTTCAAAGCCAACCATAGAAGAAAAGTTTGTACTTAAGAGCTACCCTTTGATCTTCTCATCCATCAACGGTATGTTATTCATTTGCTGGTTATCTTTGTTTCTATTATTTTTGTCATTCAAATTTAGTGAAATTGATGTGCAAACAATGTGTTTGATGAAATGACTCAATGAAGCTACATCAATGATTTTTTGTTACGAGTTTCCTCAATAGAATAACCATTGCCAAGTTGTTTTTTGTGGTCTTTTAGATTAGCTAGTGTTGAACTTTGTTGCATATGTGTATTATCTTGTGGTCTTTTCCAAAGGTTGAACAGGTTGTGTTATTTCTTGGCCGAAGTGGATTGAATGGTTTCATGTAGTTGTTTGTTAAATGGATTAAAGGGTTTCATGTACTCATTTGTAATGTCATTCATATCATGTTGGTGTGGTTTCATGGCAATAAGTTTATTGGTTGATTGTTAATTGTATTTGATCAAATGTTAGAATGGTTGGATTTCCGTTTGATTTTGTGTTTCATGGGGTTTCGTGGTTTGTTGAATGGTTTGTAGAATGTTTCATGGGGTTTCATGGTTTGTCATATCATTAACACACAAATGTTAGAATGATTTTCGTGTCATTGATGTTTGTAGTTGAACCTCATGGATGCCGACAAAATCCAAAAGGACCCCATCAAAATGGAAGAGGGGTGAACCACCACCAAAAAATTAAAAGGTCTAGAAGAACTTGCAGAGGAACCGGGACTGGAAACAGGTCTGCCGAAGGTTCCCAAAAAACCAATTTGAAGAAGAAGTTACTCCCTCAGCCCTCCCGAGAATGCTTCCCCAATGGAGTCGAATAATGATACCAAAGGAAAAAAAGGAGAAGCAGGGACTGATGAAATTTCCAGGGTAGGTGGGCGTGGGGGGCATTTCAAAAGTTCAAGATTGCCACATGGTGCAGAACACATGGAACGGCCACATTCTAGTCGGTCATGCTTGCAAAGGAAAGAGAACTCGCCCTGATTGCGTTTGAGTGTCATGATGGATAAATGGTGCACACAAGAAATTGGACATCTAGGGTGGCATATTGCAATTACACATTCCAGAGGTGCATCAAATTTGGGACCTGGAAAAACTTGCAAGAAATCCCAAACAACATCAAGGAAGATGCGTTGAAAGACATTAAGGTAAACTGCTATAGTTTAACATTGTATAATTTACATGTGTGTTCCATAGATTCATAATTTATGTCCCCTTAGTCTAGTCTTCAAAAACATTTAATGTGTCCTTGCAGGCAAGTTTCAAGTTAGAATAGAATATAACAAAAGATCAATGAAAGGCGGTCAAGAAGGGTGTGTTCAATAAAGCATGTGATGCCCATCGTAATTGGAAAACAAAGATGGAAAATTAATACATACATGACGTGGAGAGTGGGAAAAAATGGTTAGATCATGGGAATGCTACATGTGGATGGAGGAAAATGAATGGAAGTTGTTCGAGTAGACCCGAAAAAGTGGAAGACTTCATGGTAAGTATATCTCAAATTACTTAACAAAATCTTATTAAACTAAAAAATTACTAATTGATTCAGTTATTGGCTTACTTACATACTCCTCCGTCCCACATCATTTAGCATATTTACTTTTTCACGGTCTTCAATTAGCATGTTTGACCGTAAATATCTCTAGTTACCTGTAAAAATGTCGTATAATTTATTGATGTTTAGAAAATAGATGTTAAGACGAATATAACAATATCTCACATGATATTTTTATTCTATATTAATATTTTTATACTTACGGTCGAATTACAAAGTTGACTCTTAAAAAAATTAAGCAAAATGAAGTGGGATGGAAAAAGTATTATTGTATCAGAAAATAAGTAAGACAAGAAGTGCCCAATCAAAGAAAATGAAATGCACCTACTACATAGGTCCAAAGGGCAACCGGACAGCGAAGGAAAAGCTAATCGAGCAGTAAAACAAATAGAGAGGAAAAAGCTCACCAATCATGGCTACATGGAGGAGGAGATTGAGAAGGAGCTTAGTGCCTGAAAACTCAAGCATGACATATCGTTGGTGTACCTGGAGTCAAACAAGGAGGATCTAAAAGAGTACCAAACCCGTGAAGCCATAGTTGCAGACATTGAAAGTATAAATTCCTATCAAGCTACCTTTCTGACTATCAATTTTTTCACATTATTAACACAACCATATACAAATAGTTAAGGATGAATGAGGAGGTCGAGAAGGGCACCCTCGTGTTGCAACTCGATGAAGACATTTTGATCTAGGCAATAAAGTAGAAGGACCACCCCGGTCGCTATAGGGGTACACATACTGGACTGCGAGCGCCTGTTGCTATCCCATATCTTGCAAGGAGCAAGTGAAACATCATTTCCTCATCCCGCAAAAGGGAGCCGACCAAAGCCCCTACTGAGTAGTCGATGGTAATGGCGATTATGTCTTTCCTCGACAATTAAATGAAGACAAAGTCTTGTATAAGACCGTCTCACGGTGAGACAGGGATTAAATTGCAAATATTTTAAGATGGGGTTTCATATTGATGTTTTAAAGTCTAGGGATTTAATGTGTAATATTGATAATTTACAATTTAGTCCTATTATATAAATTATGTCGAACGGCTTGTTTTCCATGTTTGGCCACATTTTTCATTCTCGTTTTTTCAGGAAGCGAAATCGTTTTTCTCAGTATTCAAGTTTGTTCACTCACAATATTCACCCGCTCAGAAATCTTCTATATAATTGGTTATTGCTTCATTTTTTTTCAATTTCAAGTGTGCATTGGTCTGATTGAAGCTGCGTTTCTGAAAAAAGGAATATCTAGTACTTGGATTACTTTAATCCCAAAAAAACCCACTCCTAGTTCTTTTAATGAGTTCAGACCTATCAGCTTGTCTAATGTTCTTAATAAAGTATGCTCCAAGGTGCTAATGGAAAGGCTTAGACCACATATGGACAAACTGATCTCCCCCAATCAATCGGCTTTCATGAAAAATAGGGATATATCAGACAATATCATTTATCTTCAGGAAATGATTCGTTTCTTAAATAAGAAAACTAGGACTCCTAACTGTATTCTCAAACTGGACTTGCAGAAAGCTTTTGATAGAGTGAACTGGCACTTTTTGAGAAGCATTCTGCTGAAATTTGGTTTTCAAGGGAAATTCCTGCATGCTATTATGTCTAACCTTTCTCAAGCTTACTTTTCTATTCTTATCAATGGTAATCCTGTTGGTTTTTTTAGGGCAACAAGAGGGATTAAGCAAGGTGATCCCCTTTCCCCCTCCCTGTTTAATATATTTTCTGAAGCATTCTCTAGATCTTTATCCTTCATTTTTCAGAACAATAAACTTGCATACTATCAGATACCTTCTTCAATTACTGCTGCTACACATCTTATGTATGCAGATGACACCATTATTCTTATGCAAGCTTCTAAAGCTAATCTGGTTAGAATTAAGGCTTTTCTGGATGTGTTTGAATATACTTCTGGCCAGAAATTTAACTTCAACAAGTCTGATTTCTATATTAGTAACAGGGCTTCACTTGGAAAAATAAATCAGATGAGGACTATTCTAAAAATGAAGCAGGGTTCATTACCTTTTCAGTACCTAGGTTGCCCAATTTTTACAGGAAGAACCCTCACTAGGTATTTCCAACCTCTAATGGAGAAATATGATAAAAAACTTCAAAACTGGAAAAATCTGTGGCTAAGTTCAGGAGGCAAACTAGTTTTGATTCAATCCTGCTTGTATTCAATGCCTCAACACCTTTGGAATGTGACCAAACCACCTAAATCAGTAATCAAAAACTTAGAAAAAATACTTTCTAGGTTTCTATGGGGTGAGACTGATGGAAAAAGGAATAAAGTCTGGAAAAAATGGACTCACTTAGCTACCCCTATCTCCAGCTGTGGTTTAGGCTTTAGATCAATCAATGATATCCTAGACGTATGCTCACTAAAGCTGTGGTGGAAAAGTCAAATTGGAAACTCATTATGGGCAAAATTGTTATGGTCACTATAAAAAATCTGTTACATGGAAAAGGATTTGTTCAGTTAACCAGTTTGCTGAACAACACTCCTTAGTAATTCATGGTAAAGGGCTGTGTAACTTCTGGACTTCAAACTGGGGCAACATTGGACCACTTATTGGTCATGTTCCTCAACATATCTCTGCTCCAATTCTGCACTTCACAGTGGCTGATTTTATCCTTAATAAGTCTAACATTCTGCCGCTTATTTGCCCTTATTTAGGAAATGATACTCTCTCCTTTTTACAGGAAGCCAAAATTGAAGACACAAGGGAGGATAGGCTTATCTGGAAACCAGATCCAATTGGTAATTTCACATCTAAATCTGCATATCATGCCATAACTGGTTCATCAAGTAATTCTCTGATTTTCAAACTGTTATGGCACAGAGTTTTACCAAAAAAGATATCTATTTTTGCTTGGAGGATGTTCCAATCTTTACTTCCATTTGATAATGTCCTCATTACATGTGGTTTTAGTCTTGCCTCAAAATGTCCTTGCTGTTGCCATAGAGATTCTCTTGAACATTTTTTTATAAAATGCACCCTGGCTAAATCTGTATGGAGATATATGGCTTCTTTGGTTAATTTCAATCTACCTGAACCTCAAACCTTAACCCAAACCTTCTTCACCTTTTGGAATACTAGTGATTTGCCTAAGGCCTTCCAGCTACTTTGCCATATCATCCCTACCATCACTTGCTGGTGCCTTTGGAAATCTAGGAACAGATTCCTCTATGATCAGATTCCTCTACTTGCTGACTACATCATTAAGGAGGCTATAGACACTATTAGGCTAGCTATGTTTTCTAACCCTTCTTATCTGAAATCCACATGTAGCATGCCTCAGTTCATAAAGAATCTATTCCCACTGTCAAGACCTCCTCCAAAACCAATCATTAGACTTGTTTCATGGGATAGACCTCCACAACATTACACAAAAATTAACACTGATGCATCGTGGTTCCCAGATAGGGCTTCTGTTGGGGTAATTATTAGGGATTGCACTGGTTCACCTTCACTGGTTAAATCGGTTTCCATCTCTGCTAATTCATCCTTGCATGCTGAAATACTTGCAGTAAAAATTGCTTGTCAGTCCTTTATCAACCTGAATGCCTCGGTTATTATTGAGTCTGATTCTTTACTTGCTGTTAAGATGATTTGTGAGCCTTATACTGCTCATTGGACACTTTTTGATGAGGTTTATAAAATTCAATTGCTTCTGTGTGGTGCTACTCTTAAATATGTTCCTAGGGAAGGTAATTTGGTTGCAGATGCAATAGCAAAACATCATCATGCTGCTCATAACATTTCTTTGGACCTTAATAACCTGCCTCTGCAAATCCAGGGCCTCATTGCCCTTGATAGATCACAAATACCCCAAATTAGAACCCCTTTACATGACTTGAGATAGGATTGATACTGCTGATGGCTTGATTTTATCTTTGCATGTCACTTCTCACTGAATTCAACTTGCTGTCCTGATGATCATACTCGGTGGCCACTGTTTTGGCCAACTGACTGTGGACCTCTCCTCCGATGAGGACTCTTGCTGATTCTGAGCCATTACTGCATTGCTGATGCTACACTGCTGCACCGTTTACTCAGCTACACTACTGCAGTTATCCACTACACTGCTTGGCAATGTCTCATACTGATAGTGCACTGATATCCATGTTAGTTGCCTGGCCAAAATGCGAATTAACACGGGGTGTGGAGATTCGTAGCTTTGGAAACGCAACTAACATAACTGGATCTTCGCCAGTTCATGTACAGTCTCTACATTAGGATTACTTTTGCGGGCAATGACGTTGCCTTCTTGTAAAATCAACCTTCTATACTCTGTTTCCTATTGGCTTGGGGCGCCAAATATATATATACCCCCACCCTCGGGTGTTCGTATTTAAAAAAAAAAGAAGCTGCGTTTCTATTTCCTTCGGTTTTTTTTGTTGAATTCCGTTCGGTTTTTAACGATCTACTACTGGAAGAGTTAGGATTGTGCTTAATATGCGAAGGTAATGTAGTCGCTAGGTTTTTTTGTTCGTATTTTGTTGTTTTTCCCAATTTTCCCCAATTTTTTGGATGCATGTGATGTTTTATGCTTTGTGTAGGTTTTCCCAATTGTGTTTCTCTTTTGTTTGTGTAGTGTAATGTTGCTTTAATGTGTTCGATTTGAAGTTTATAGGGATCTGTTGTTTAGTGTATTTATATTTTGGGGATTGCTCTGTTTTTTGTGTAGGTCTTATTGTTTCTGTGTTTTATTACTTGCATGTGATGTTATATTACTATTTTTTTCGGGTTTTTGCATTGATTTGGTTTCTGTTGATTTTCTTTGACATTTTAGGGTTCATTTAGTTTGTATGTTAATATCTGTGTTTTTGTTGTTGATTTGTAGATGTTGAAGGACAAAGTTACCGATGATTCTGCTTTAGATGTTCTTGCTAATATTGCAAAGAACTATAAAGACTGTGAGGAAGTTAGTCATCCTGCTGTCTTAAAAAATCCAAGGAAACGAGGACCTGCTGAAGATAATTCTCTTTCTCTGTTTTTTGTGTGTATTTTTGAATGTATTTTGTGGTTGTTGAGTAACTTGTGATGTTGTAATTTTATGACATGATGTTCCATATACTTATGCTGATGTTTCACTTTTCCTCTTTGTGATGTTGTAATTTTATGACATGATGTATAATATTTTTCTGTTGATGTTTCATTTTTGCCTTTTGTGATGTTGTAAATTTATGACATGATGTATCACATATTTTTTATGATGTTTCACTTATGCTTTTTGTGATGTTGCACTTCTATGACATGGTGTTTTATATATTTATGTTGATGTTTTACTTTTTTCTCTTTTTATGTTCATCAGTCATCTATTTGTGTCTTTCTAGTGTAAATTTTCATCCATTGTGTCTTTCATGTGTCGTGCTTCAGTTTTAGTTATCTATGTTTTCAAGTATTTGATTTGTCATTTTTTGTTTGAGCTGATATGTTAATTTTTTAAGTTTATTGTATGGTGTTTTAAGTTCAGGTCATGATGTATAATTTTTAGTTTGACATGCTATCAAGTTCAGTCTATGGTGTGTTATGTTTACTAAATGAATGTTGTTTTAAATTAAGGTTATGGTGTATGTTTTTTTGCTTATTTTTTTTCAATTTTAGGTTACGATGTTTTTTAGTTTGATATGGTTTCAAGTCAGGCTATGATGTTTCTAAGTTTGTTGAATGATGTTTTGTCATTTTCGGTTTGTGCTAACATGTTGATTTTTAAGTTCATTGTATGATGTTCCAAGTTCAGTTCATGATGTTTGCCTTTTAGTATGATATTCTTTCGAGTTTTGGCTATGATGTTTAAGTTTACTGAATGATGTTTTAAATTCAGGTTATGGTGTGTGCTTTTCAGCTTGATTCCCTTTTTAAGTTCATGCTATGATGTTTTAAATTTATTGAATCATGTTTTAAATTTAGTGTATGTTGTATCTGTTTAGTTGTATGTTTCAACTTAGGGGAGTGACGTAGATTGTGATGTGGGATGAGCTTTTAAATGATGATTTGTATATTTTTTTCCCTTGAATTTGTTTGGGCTTACTGTTGCATTATATTTTCCTGATGTTTATATAATTTAAATTTAATGTTTCAGATGCAAATGTTAGCTGTGCTGTGAGACAATCACATCGACTGAGGGGTGATCCTAATGTTGATTTGGTTTCAGGTCTGTTTGTTCCTATTTCTTTTCTGTGAAAGAAGTATATTAATGTTTTGTATTTTAAATTTTATGCTGCTTTTCTGTTTCAGGACTATCCTCTATGAAGAGGAGACTGAAAGAGAAAGCTAATAGAAATCTTAATCTGGCTGATGATGAAGTTCATAAAGATGAACCGGATGGTGCACGCAATTTGGAGACAGTGCTGACTGAATCTGTTTCTAGTTTGAATGGTTCTGATAAGGCTGAAAAATCTGGTCCGGATGTTGCTAAAAAAGCTGATAAGGCTGACAAATCTGTACTGGTTGCTAATGAAGTTGCTATGCCTCCGGATTTTGTTGTTGCTGATGAGGCTGCTAAACCCGAGAGTTTGTCTTTCACTTTTTTATTTACTCTTCTGAATGTGTATATTAATGTTTCATACATTTGTATTGATGTTGTTGTTCTGTTTTTAGGAATCTTTCCTGCAAAGAGGAGACAAAAGAAGAAAGTGAAGAGGAATTTAATTTGTATTGTGAAGATGGAATATCAGGAGATTCCGGTGGTTCCAATTTGCAGAATGTGGTACCTGAATTAGGTTCTGAACCTGCTCAAAAAGTTGCTGATCCTGAGATTCCATATTGTAGGAGGATGTTACGTAAGTTTGTGGTTGTGAAAAAATCCAAGAAATCCAAGGTTGCTGTTAAGGGTATCAGTGGTAAAGGTATTCAAAATTAAGTTAGTTGTTTTAAAAATTTCAACCTTACAATGTTTTATCCTCTTTTCTTATGGAATTTGACGTGATGTATTTTTTTAGCTGTTGGTGTTTGCAATTGTAAAAAACCTGTTTTGAGGAGTGATGCTAGTTTGAAGAATGAATTGAAAAAGGATGATGATGTTGGAGGTGAAAGTGCCAAGAGGAGGGCTTTGCAGAAGACTCTGGCTGTGAAGAAACCTAAAGTTGCTTATGAGGGTGTCAGTGGCAAAGGTACCGTTTTAAATTAATAACGTGAGGTTTTAAAATTATGGTATGATGTTTCATATTTTATAGTTGGTCATTTCAGATTTCTATCTTTTGTTTTTCATGATGCCAATGTCTGATTATCTGGTTTGATTTCTTTTTTTTTTCTTTTTTTTTGTCTTAGTTGATGATGTGAAAAAGAAAGTTGCTGAGAAATATAAAATAAATCTTGTGTTATCAGTTTTTGATAACACCTCTGCTTTTTAGATATTAGTTTTTGATGATTTTCCATTTTAATATGATGTTTCAATATTTGTAGATGAAGAGGTGTATTGCACTGCTCCTGAAACTGAAAATGTAGATGCTGGAGCTGAAAATGTTGATGATGCTAAAGACAATTGTAGAAGTGAATCTTCGGAAGATGAAGATGAAGATGATAATGATAAAGATAGCTCGCATTCTGTTGAATTAGAATATGAAAGCGTGGAGGGGAGTGGTGAAGCTGCGAATAATGTTGCAAGTGGTTCTGATTCTGAATCAGAACCTGAGGTGGTGGTTGTGAAGAAGTCTTCTAGACCGTTTGAACAGATGAAAGTGAAAGGGAAACAAGCTGTGTCTAATGATAATGAAAGGTTAGTTGATATTTTAAATAATGTGTTTGGTGATTATTAGTTTATGTGTTTTTATGTTTTTTTTTGTGAGACTTGATGTTTTGCTTTCATATTGTAGTTGTGTTGATGCATCTATTTGATTAATATGGAGCAGTTTATGTGTCAGTTATGTTTGTAATCTAGTTGTTATTTTTATTTTTTTAGCATTGTATTTTCTCGGCAGTTTTCTTTCTGTTTTTTTGAGGTGACTGATATTTTAATTTCTGCATATGATGTTTGATGAACTGTGTCATGTTGATTTTTTAATGTGACTTGATGTTTTACTTTTAGTTTGTTGATGTTTTTCAATTTTGTATGTGATGTTTCATGAATTTCAATTTTCTTTTCAGTGCTGAGAAAGGCTTCACTACGAAGTGTTGCCCTTGGAGAATTGCAAAAGTGTCTTCTTTGCTGACCTCAAAACAGATAAAATCTGTGGAAGAGATTGGTTTTGATGGTCTCCTTAAAATTAAATTTTGTTCCCTTCCTAAAGACATCATTCCCTACCTGATTCAGAATTTTAATCCAATTAGCTATGTTCAAACTATTGGTTCTGATAGGTATTTTATAACCCGCGATGATGTGTATGATGTTTTAGCACTCCCTATTAGTGATAAGGAACTCCCAAATTGTTATTCTGATTATGTAAAACTAATATGTAACATCATGTCATATATTTAAAACATCACATCATATTTAGTGAACAATGCTGCAATAAATCAGTACATTGTCCAGTTATTTGTCAATTTGCAAAATGTGAACAGATCCCATTAAAAATAAGTTATTATAACGTGACCTCTACAATTTGAAAGGTCTGACATTCTAAATGAAATTCGTAGCATATTTAGAACTAATATACACTGTTCTAGAACAGAACAACATGATGTGTTCATTCATATCAGAATTTTGCTACTAATTAGTTTTTTCTGTTGTTTATTTGACAGGAGCTAAACGTAATGGAATTGTTCACATACTCATTCTGCTGCTCTCCAAATCAGAAAACAGAACATCATGCTTAAGTACAAAAAGTTCAGCTTCTTACCTTGTGAAATAGGTACAATCTGTTCATCATTGATATTTGTTTCTCTTTCTTGTGTAGGATTCTGTGTTTGCGTTGATTGTATGATTTCTAATTGTTTTTCGATCTGTAAATCACCTTCTTCCATATTCATCCAATTTTGAATCTGCAAAATATCAAAATTTTGTTTAGCAACAGATTTGTTGCAGTTGATGTTGAATTTAAACATAATATAGTTGTACCTTGCTTTCCGGGTGAATTTCTGATGTGGATTGATTTTTTCATTCGAAATTGGACTGGTTGAATTTTGATGAAGAACAACGTCTGGAGTCCCAGTGAGAGAGGGAAGAAATGTTTTGGTTCAGATCTGTGTTTGATCTGTTTTTCTTTCTCCTGTTTTTTATTTTTGTGTTTTGGGCCTGATTTGTTTTTCACATTTTTGGGCTGGGAATGGGTAATGGGTTAGGTGTTATGTTATTTGCTACTTGGTCCTTCAGCTTTTTAGCACTTTATACCACTTACCCCATTTCCAGTTTAATTAGTTTTTTGCCCCCGAATTTAGTTTACTTTTTTCCTATTTTTCCTCTAGTCTCTAGTCTCATCATAAGACGGTCTCACAGGAGACGGACTCTTAAATGAAAGGGATTGCTGCGTCGAGGGGAGTTAGTATTCAAGCTAGCCTAAACTACCTAAAGAGTTTCATTGAGAATGCCTTGGTCAATGTATCTACCGGACTCAGCAGTTCAGGCCATCATCTAAGCGATGGAGAAGAGTATTAGAAGATAAGAGCCATTCAATTTAACTAATCATTTCATTTAAATCTTAGGATTTTTTGACTAACTAAATATTTATGTTTTCGTGAAATTTACACAATGGTGAGTTGGTCAGCTTGTTCATCAGGAACATTTATGGAGAGAAAGGCATGGTTGCTCAATCATTGCTACAAAAATCAAGGCATCGCAAAAAAAATATGAGGTTGAGTAGTTCGTTTCTGAGTGTGCGAGCCAATTAAACATGCTAACGATGTATTATCGTCTTCCAACCATGGTTTCAACAATGTGGGAGTGTCATTGGGGAGTGTTGTCGATTGGCCTGTCTCTTTGGTCGGACAAGGAGATGATCATCTAACTCCCAAGGCAAAGGATGTGGGAAATAATGCAGCCCGGGATGATGATCTTTATTCCCTCAATGTCATTGACGATGAGGTAATTTCAAGAACAAATTACTAGAAATCTTACTATTGATGTCTTTCTTACCATTCATTTAACTAAACTTATTTTCTTACAAGGATTCACAAAGATCAATGTCAAAACCATCTGGATCCAGCATCAATCTCCAACAATCAGAGTAAAAAATTTTTCTAGACGTTCCATAACTAGCGACATTGTCGCTAAATGATAACCTCCATTACTCAATCAGTGTGGCATTTTATTATCCCCGGTAATGCATTTTTTTACATCCCCCGTACCCTAAGTTGGATGTTAGGTTCATGTTAACACTACCGAAATTTTAATCACACTTAATTAATAACAATACTAATTGCACTATTCTTTACTAGCGTTTTCACTGTTCTCCAATGTCCGTTGCTTTTGAATCTCCCAGCTCTCCGGTAAAATGTGCGTGCCAATTTTCCATGGACAGTCACCTTTCTTATCACTAAATATGTAGTCTCTGGACAAAGTGTATTTATGTTCACGCCAACTCTTTGACATCTTGAACATTGGATTCTTTCGCAAAGCGCACACATCTTGTGCTTCGACTTGAAAATGTCTCTTTGAAAATTATGAAACATGAGGTTGTGAGGATGTAAGGAGGGAGAGTATATGTGTCGACAAATTGTTGAAGAAAAGGTAGGGAAAATGATTCACTAAAGCTACCTTGCATTCTATACATAAAAGTGTCCTTGTAATCATGCCATGTATCGTAGTGGATATCTACCCGTGTTCTACCAACCTTTGCCACGCAACTAGACCATTTGGCACGTTGCTCCGACACACAATTTCCCTTCTTATCAAAAGTTAACGATGTTAACTCTTTCCTAGATATTCTACATTCTAATGCTCTACAATGTGTTCGGTTTTTTCCCACATCCCCCATACCATCGTCCTCATCCCACGTCGTCTTCGTAGTTGGGGAATCGATATTACCGAACTGTGACACATCGCCACGAGTCCATTTTCTAGTTTCCATGTACAATGCTACATGTACAAGTGTACCAAAAATAGCTTAACCTCAGCAAAACTTGAGTTACAAATATCTATATTATACAAAAAATATTTACCATAACAATCATCAACTAAACCATAGCTAATGAACATATAAGATAGACAATGATTTGATGATTTAAGAAAATCTAGTACATTTAGGCCTAGCAATTTACCTATCATTTAAGCACACTAATACATTTCTCAATCAATAAATCTAGCACAAACCCCACTCAAAGTATAAGCCATAGGAAGCACAAAATCCAAACTTTAGCTAACAAGAACAACTTAATATTTGAATTTGCTCATTTTTGTTTGAAAGCAATAAACCCTAGCCTTTTATTGGAGATTAGAATTTTGTTGTTAATTAATCGAATGGTATGAAAAAGTCCCTAATATATTATACCTACATTTCTTGAAAAAACCTAGTTGAAAATTAAAAAATTGGAGATTGAACTTGGAGAAGAAGAAATGTAGACACGCCTCAAAAAACCCCCACTTCAAATAAGTGACTTGGCAATGAAATGGATGGATAAGTTCGGGGTTTATGGTTTTTTGGAGGGGAGGAAATGGTAAGGGTGGGTTTATCAAATGGGAGTAAATGCTCATTTGAAACCATTTCCCCAATTTTTTTATTCGTGACTAAACCTGTTTATGAGTTCGGAAACAAGTTTCTAGAATCAAAAATCAATCGTCACTTCTTTGTAGATGACAAGAAGAGTTTTCAAACTCGAAAACTCTTCTTCCTTTAAAAAAACAAAAATGGGAAAGTAGTAAAAACCCCAAATTCAAGAATGAAACAATAATTTTCCAAAACCCTAACAGTTCTAAACCCTTTCCCAAATTACACAATCTTAAACCCCCAAAGTAATTAACCATGACAGGCAAGGGCAAAGGCTCCAAGTCCAAGGAAAAATAATCATAGTTATTGTCCTATCCCGGAGATTAGTGAATCGAGGAAGTTCTTCAATGAGGACGCCAAGCAAAAGTATGTCAATTTCTTGAACAGAAAAGTTATCGGTTTGACGGTTGTATTATCTACAAACATTGAGGGTTTAGGATTATGGTATTTGCTACAACACTTTAAGACCCAACATTTGGAGAAATATGTGTGTATGGATGAGCATGTACACACAGATGAAGTGATTTAGTTTTATGAAAATTTGGGTTAGAGTCGAAATAATAGAGACATGACTAGGGTTAATGGGAAAGATTTGTCTGTGACTACGTATATAATTAACGAAGCCCTATGTTAGCCCCCTACACCACCCCCAAGAAATTAAGACCCGATGACCCCCATAGCCCTATCACACACATGTTTGGTCGGGTGTGAGCAACACTACTCCCCTTTGTCCCATAGCCATGGTGAGGAAATATTTTAAGAGAGTAGGAACTAATGTGGGGAAAGCAGAGAGCTTTGATGTCGATCAATTAATTATAGAGGAGCGTATTCCCCATAATCGGCCATGCTTGCGAGTCGACGATTGCTAACCTCGTAATATTTTACTACGTCATGGAAGGTAGAAAGATAAACTTGGGCTTCACCATCATTAATTTCAAGTTGAAGGCCACGCAAACGAAGATGAAATATCTTCCTTATGGTGGTTTGATAACCAGTACGTAGAAGAAGGCTGACATAATTGCAAAGAATGAGCCTTTGAGGATGGAATACTACATCAAGAATTGGTTTCAACACATAAACCTCGAATTAGGTTATGACGGCAAGTGGATGGTGTGTGAAATACCCAGTAAAAAGGGGAAGATGGCAAAGAGGGTTCGGGAAGTGGCAGTGGAAAGGGAAGAGGCAACAAGCTCCCATAACATATTGAGTAATTTAATTAATTGGAATTTAATTTATTTTTTCAATATGAATTTGATTTTTATTTATGTTTATTTGCAGGTACCGACAGCAGTTGGAAAACTAAGTTGAACAAATACTTTGACAGTCTGTGCATCGACTTGACCGAGACCCACAAAATGTGGACCCCCCACACATACCCAGCATGTCTCTTTTCTGGAATCTCAGGGTCTTGAATATAAAATGAGCAAAGTTAACGAGCCGCGTAACTTTGAGCCGGTCTTCTCCGAAAATGAAAATGATGAAGACGCTGATTATGGTGATCATGTGGGTGTGGATGATGACAACAACATTGGGGCCAACTGTAGGTTGGGAAGGGAATGTATTTGAGGATTGGTTTAAAAACTTTAGTATGTAAGGATTGGGATGATGGATTATATTTAACGTAAATAGACAATTACATTTGAAATTTTATGGCACAAAATTTAAATTATAACGCTGTTATAGGGTTATGTTTCTTTCATTGTACAAGATTTTAGTGAGTTGATAGCTAATGTTTTTTGGTCATTAAAACATGAATGCTAAAAATGACCAAAAGACAGGAAGACTTTACGAGTTTGGAAACTCCTCTCCTCTTTGTAATTAAAGACAAGACATTTTTTCAGACTCAGAAAAGTGTGTGAACCAAGGGCAAGAGTTCTCTTTACGAACTCAAAAACTATGTTTCTGAGTTTGTGTGACAGATCCGGGCTGACGGTGGTATGGCTAATGATTCTTTTTTTGGGGGGATTTAATCCATTTACGAGCTCGGAAATTGGTCCTGGCTATTTTTCAAAAAGACGAAGCTTGATTTCCAAACTTGGAAATATCTTTTCCAAGTTCGTCTCACAGATCTGGGGTGACACGGAAACAGACAATGAGTCAATTTTATTGGGATATTATATACTTTACCATCTTGGAAACTACTCCTCTCTTTACCCTTATGCTATTTAACTAATCATTGAGGGTGGAAAGATCAACCTCGGGGTGGCTATTTTTAGGCATATGTTGCATTATGCAACCTTGAAGATACTTTTGACTCAGCTAACATATGAGAGTAGTTTATTAACTGGCATTTTAAGGAGTGTTGAGGGGTAGACTATTGATGGGGAGGAAAAGGCCCAAAGTATTATGATAGGACTTACTTTGAGAACAAGGGTTTTGTTTTGCTCGATGGGATGTGGTATCATAAGCTGGGCAGGGAAGCAGAACAGAGCAAGAGCCCACGAGTTAAGCAAGGTTAGTTGCAAATATGTTTGCATTGACATAGTTCTTGTATTGCTTAAATTTTCATATGCATTTATGTAACTCATACTTTGGTCGCTGTATGTAGGTACCAAGAAATCATACTTGAAGGGCTTCAAGGATTATTACAAATGGATGTGCAAGGAATTTTGTGCGATGAAGGCAAAGATTAGATCCCTGGAAAAGTCTCAGGGAGCTTATGAGCAACATGTGGCATCAAGCTACTGCCAACACCTTGATCGATCAACTCGGACTGGTGCCATTGATACTGTGAATGAATAACTTTGCATGCCCTAGCTTATAGACTTGAATTTGAGTGAATCTTATGAGATTTTCTGAATTTTTATGATGTAAGACTATATCTTTGACTTTCTATGTTAGAATTATTTTGGGATTTAAATTATTGGAATATAAATCATTTGAATTCAAATCTTTATGTATCCAAAGTGAACATGATATCGAAACACTTACTACTTATGCTTGCATTCCTTGATTACAACCTTCTTTAATTTCCGCTTTCTACGACTGATCTTACCCTCACCGTCAATCCACATCACTTCTTGATGATCATTATGACCTAGGAAATGGTGTAGAATACGATCATCCTCCTCGAGCAAAAAAACTTCTTCTGATCCACCACTCGATGTAAGGCATCCAAATCCAATAACTTCCTCCAAGTCATTTTCTTCAATGAAAGCACATTTCCCTTCAACAAAAATCTTCCATCTATGATCAACAGGATTCCTAACATAGAAAACCCGGTGCGCTTGAGAAGTTAATATGAAAGAATCATTCATCCATCTTACCTGAGCTCTATAAAAAAGGGTGAAGCCAAAATCCTCAATGCGTTGTTTGTTGTTAATACCCACTCACTGAAATTTAAACACATGGACACACATAATCACATAGTCAAGCTCCAAAATTTTGTATATTGTGCTAGTGTAGCATTTTTCGGCGTAAGTAGGATTTTTATCCCCACCCTTACCAATGTGCAATGCTTAAGAGACAAGAGACACTCCACTGTTTTGAGTGACAGTCTTATTATCCATTGATGTTTTGGAAAATGTAAAACCATTGATGGCATAGGCTTTTTAGGAAATAACGGTCCCCAATGGTCTACAATCCAACCACTTGAATGTAGTAGGATGATCGCCGATATCTATATAATCCTGCAACCATGACGCAAATGTAGAGGTGTGCAATTAAAGAACTTGAGCTTCATTGAAATTAGGGTGTAACAGTCGTATGGCTCCCATATGAACCTTTATGTATGGAACTATATCCTCGTGGTTGTGTAGAACGTACAGTAGTGCTGCACGTAAATCTTCCGCGCAGGGCTATATATATTTTCCTTTCTGACCCTTAAACCGTCTGCCCTCCCTTCATGTCCCCCCGTTAGATCCCCAACAGATGTAACTTGCTTCATATAATCAGTATAAAACTCAATGGCCTCTTCGTCACGTAACGCTGTACAATACTAGCATCTGTCCTGTGCCAATTTTTCATGAAGTTCTTGATGATTTTCATATACCTCACGGGTACATCCATCTCAGAAAAACCAGACCAGATTTCTTTATCTCCTGCACCAAATGGGCAATCAAGTGGACAATAATGTTAAAAACCGAAGGAGGGAAATACATTTGCATACGAAACAGAACTTCAACAATCATTACTTGTAACCTATCCAACTTTGATATGCTAATACTTTTGCACAAAATGGATTTGAAAAACGTACAGAGCTTTGTAATACAAAATCTTACATGAGAAGGAAACATAGATCGAATGGCGATGGCATTCAATTCCTACATCAGATTGTGATAATAATGTGACTTCAACCCACCCAACCTCAACTCCTTGACTGACACACATGTGCTGATGTTGGATGAGTATGCACTGGGCACTTTCAAACTACTAAGGGTCTTATAAAAATATTTCTTCTCTAATTGCAACATTGAATAGCACGCAGGGGGAAAATAACAATTATCACCCATACTCAATGGGATAAGATTCTTCCGAATACCCAACTCAACCAAATCTAAACTAGCCTTCAACATATCCTTTGTCTTCCTTGTGGTATTTAAAAACGTTCAAACCAAAGAGTCACAACATTCTTCTCAATGTGCATAACGTCCAGAGAATGTCTTACTTCCATATGCTCCCAATAAGGTAGCTTAAAAAATGGAGCATTTCTTTCAAACTACCATAAAAAACAACCTTTCTTTTCTTCTTCCCGAAGTAATTGGCCAAACTCTTAACAATCCAATAAATCTTTGTACCTGATAGTTGCACCGGTGCAACTCAAGTCTCCACTTTCCTATTAAAACATTTTTGTCTAATCACTATGGGTTCCCTTCGGGAAGAAACTGCACGTGACCCTAGTAAACAATCTTAAAGCCATGTTTTACTTGACAAAAATCAGTGACCTTCTCACAGACTGGACAAGGTAGGTGGCCTTTCACAGAATACCCAGATAAATTATCATAAGCAGGAAACTCATTAATTGTGTAGAATAGCAATGCTTTAAGAGTGAAGAAATCATCAACGAACCCATCAAACACTCTAACGCCATTATTAAACAAAGTCACCAAATCCTCAACTAGAGGAGCAAGATATACATCAATATCATTACCAGGTTTCTTCGGACCTAATATCATCAAAGATAGAGAAATACATACTTCGTTTCATGGTCAACCAAGACGGGAAGTTGTGTATGACCTACATAACAAGCCAAGAACTATGAGTGCTACTCATGTTACAAAAATGATTCATACTATCTGTGCACAATCCTAACCTCAAATGCCGAGAATCTTTGCCAAACTCATAGGACATAGCATCAAATTTCTTCCATTGCTCCTTATCGGAAGCATGTCTTATGACATCATCCGGCAGTCGGTCTTGATCAGCGTGCCACCTCAACAACTTATCATCTTTCCTATAAGAATACAACTTCTTCAAACAGGGAATGATTGGGAGGTACCACAGAACTTTTGCCGGTGTCCTCTTTTTTTATTTTAATGAAACGTCTGTACCCATCGCAATCGTACCTCTCTTCAATTTGTACCAAGACTCGCCACATACCTTACAAGTTTCTCGATCTTTATTAACATACAGTCGTTCAGGCATGCATGAATGTTTTGCAATTCTAATCCCATCGGGCATAGTATTCCTTTTCACAACATATAACCTATGGGGCATTAAATTAGCCTAAAGAAGAAAATTCCTGAACAACTAAAGAGCTTCAGTCATCGACTTGTCTGTCCATCCAAAATTTGCCTTCAAGTTTATTATCCGCAGTGTGGCATTCAGAATCGAGTATTTAGAACCATTGTACAAATGTGCCCCTTTGTCGTCGATCAAAGCTTGTAACGCTCAGGTTTACCTTTGAATTCCCATGCAATATCTTCCACAATTTTGTCAAACTCGGTGTTACCATCTATTTCATCACCCCCCGTCATGTCCTCCAATTAATTCAAATGTGAATCTTCCAAACCTTCCCCATGCCATACCGAGTGTAGCTAGTTTGAGACCCTCTCATTATGAGATGTTCCCGCAATTTATTCCTCTTTAAATACGCATCATTTCTACAATCCTTACAAGGTCATCATGCCCGCGAAAAACCATTTCTAGAAGCATGTTCAAAAGAAAACTAAACAAATGATTCAACCAATGGCATATACTCGGATGATTTCCTTAGATCATTACCAATTAATTCATCTCAATCCATGGTGAGTGTCGTTTGACTCGCCAAATAACCTGCACATTCATATCAATACCAATTAGTACAATGGTAAGCAGGGTCGATCCCACGAGGAGCAAAAGAAATAATGAATAATTATATTTTCTACTAATTTTGGAAACCTTTTTGATGATGCTACCACGCCTCAAATTCAGTGATTTTACTAACAGTAAAAATACAAATAACGACTCTTAAAAATTAGATAATAAATATATATAAATGAATGATATCGGCTAAGAATAACTCATGCTAGTTAATATCGATCATAGATGCAATAATGAACCAATTCCTAAACATCTACTGGTTATAGGGAAGTAGGTATGCTTAACCCCCCAATTATTTGTCACTTTATCGACATCAACTAATTATTATTAATTAACGGTTTCCCTTACTAAACTGTTTCCAAAAAGTATTCGCTAAACCAGGACACATTTTGATAGCATTAAGTATTAAAAGAACCCAATATAGCAATTACCAAAGAGATCGGGGCTTGTCGAAGATAAGGGACTCGACTTCCACAGGTGGCCTTATTAGAGGTGTGCAACTACAAGAACCATGTTAGCAGGCGTCAATCCCACGAGCCTCTTATCCATTCTCATTGAATCACGGCGGGGGTCGGGGGGGGGGGTAAGGCCAAATAGAAAAACTCACATTGGGTTTAGGGATAATCAGGCTCGAACTGATGACTTCCACCACGTCAAGGTGACACTCTACCGCTGAGTTATATCCCTTTCCCTGCCCCGTAGGTATTATTGCAGGTCAATCGATTGGAGAACCGGGGACTCAATTAACATTAAGAACCTTTCATACCGGCGGAGTATTTACAGGAGGTACTGCGGAACATGTGAGAACTCCTTATAATGGAAAAATAAAATTCAATAAGGATTTAGTTCATCCGACACGTACACGTCACGGACATCCTGCTTTTCTATGCTCTACGGACTTGTATGTAACTATTGAGAGTGAAGATATTATACATAATGTGAATATTCCATCAAAGAGTTTTCTTTTAATTCAAAACGATATTCCCTATCTTTCTATTACAGTCTTAACTAGTTAGCTGTTTTTCACAAGACTGTGCTACTTATCAATCTCATCAAACAATTACGTATTGGCGGAAATTCGATAGCAGTATTCTAAACACATTCAACTTGACCAGACTTAAACATATTAGAAATAAAATTCAACCAAGAACAATCAAGAACATACACAAATCAGTTATAATGTAATTAGGCCTCACGATTTAAAACTAACATTTGTTATACTCTGTCGATATATGAATTAGCTACTTGTAATAATTAAAAAAATTAAATTAATAATATGATAAAACATGATTATTGAATTAACTAATTAAATAATAACACAAGGTATAAAAACACTACTGCAACGCATCAAAACAGTGCAAGGAAAGAATGAAAACAAAACAATAGTAAAAGTGTTATATGTACGGAAACCAATGCCAAGTGATTAATTTAGTGTGCGCAAACCAATACAGGCATAAACCGGAACAAGGCAATAATGATCAAAGGTAACTAATAATTCTACATCTGATGTCTGCGTGAAAATAATACTAAAACTGAAGAGAAGAATTCTATCTCGGTCTACCCTCCCCCGATACTAATGACTCATGTGTCAATATAAAGACTCCTCCGATTCTAGGTTTGCAAATTTCTTAAAATAAAAGTATTGTCCAAAGTTCTATCCAATTGGATTCCAAGTCTGAATATTTTTCACAGGCCCTTCCTTTCCAAATATGAATTAGATCTTATCTAAATAAGTGATAAGACAAAATCAAATCTTCAATTTTATCTTCATAGACATTTCTTCAAATCAGCCAATATCAGCTCCAAATCTTTCCAAATCAAAATTCAAATCTGCTCTACGGTTGCCACATCTGAGTTGATTCTGTGCAATATTTGACACATTTTTCTTGCCATTATTGCCAAACACTCCCCATTCCCCTCTGTATTCCTCTTGAGCCTGAAAACTGTGACCTGTTACAATAAAACACCTAAAGTGCATATTAATCCCGTAAAATAACAGTTAATCTCAATAAATAAACAACATAATTAGCACACATCAAATATCCTCACACTTGAGTCATGCTTTCCGTCAAGTATGAAATGAGAATGAAATCATGTTGTTTATAAAAAATTTCCAAGTATTCCTAACTGATTCTTAGAAAGACTCAAAAGAAAATAAAAAACACTAACTACAACCTAATAAACAATCAAACTCAGCATACCAATCATTGATTTCTTGTTACATAGACAAACTTTACCTTAGTAATAACAAGGACTCACATATAACACACTTGACACTCTCACACCTTTCAAAAGACATTGGTAAACTCATCCTCAAATCAAAGCAAACCAACCCTCAACTTAGTCAAAATCAGACAAGCATAAAAAATTTCTCACGTTTCACACAATCGCTCTAGATGTAAGGGAATGTCACTCAATATATGAATTTCACATGGAAATACTCAAATCATTCAATGTAAATTAGAAAAGTCTATTCAAGGTTGTAACGGGGCTAGGGGGAATAAAAACGTGGTAAGGTCCTAAGGGTTCTAAGCTAAAAATATAAATATACATTCATACTCATTTCAGCCCAAACAATTCTCAATCAAAGAAGTAATTTTCAGCTATCATAAGGTGGAAAAAATCTGCTCAGAACTAGCTTTAGTTACCAAGTGTTGGTGCTAGAATGTTTTCATTTTTTTCAGATTTTTCTTATGTTTTTCATCATTTTTTCTTCTTTTTTCTGGGCACATCAGCCCTTTTTTTTTTTTCTGAATTCCTTGCACCAAATCACCCTTTTTATTATCAGTCTACTGCACTTTTGAATTTTGTACCACATGGTTACTTCATACATAAAAATCAAGGTACTCACTGATATTTCTTAAAGCACATCAGCAGCAAATTATCTGAGAAATTAATAGTCACAAGCATGCATATATATGGGACACAAAAAAAAGGATAAAAAAAGCTTTGGCTTCATTTTTCTGTGGCTCAAACAAAAAAAAGGTCAAGGTTTCAAAGGGTTTACTAAGGGATGTATGGTAGGCTATATAGGCTGTGTGTTTAAATCCTAATGCCTTTCATCCTTTTCACACCAAATAATTCAAGTAATGCCATGACTCTCAAAAAAAAAGATTGATGTAGAGACTGCCCTATTCTAGCTCAAACCTCACTTTTACTAGGCTAAAATGTTCAATTACTTGTCTTTTTTCGTCATCCAAGTATCATCTAGGCCAATTTACACCAGTTCTATTAGACTCATTTACCAAATAGTCTTAGTGGTGTATCAAGTAACCTAAAATATCATACAAGAGCTTTATCACTAGCATGTTCAGTCCGTCAAGAAACAATAATATTATAAATAGTAAGCTGAATTTAACTCGACTAAAAAAATCACATTTTTTTGTATTTTTTATTAAATGACACTAACACATAAACACATAATCCTCCTCACACTTAAACCTTGCTTTCCCTAAAGCAAGCTCAGTAAAAATGTAATAAAGAACAAAACGACCTAAAAAAACTAAAAAAACAACAAATACAAAAAATTAGGGATGGGAGAAAATATTGCGAGGGGCCAGCCACTTTCCGAAGGGTCAAAATAATCAACTTATTCTGCTCCATTATTCTACCCACCTTCTGTTGGAGGCTTTTGAGGTCTTCATTGATAGAGGCGAGGAAAATGTGACATGCAGGAGTAGAAGAGCTCGGGCTTGGATTGCCCAGCGGAGGAAATTGAGGGAACTTGTTAGCATCCAAATAGATCAAATTAAATTCTACCATAGCATTCATATGAAGAAGAGCAGGGGCTTTCACTAATTCCAGCTGAGGTAAACTATCAAAAATCACATTTTCCTCAATGGCAAGAATGTGGCACAAAGTGACATGGCGAGTAGTGTGTGTAGCAATTTCAAGCAAAGCTCCAGCCAACCAATACCCTAAATTCAGTTTTTTTATTGGTTTGCATACACCATAAAATGAAGAGGGCTGGTTGGCTCACCTTAGCCCAAGTAGTACGGCCACTGCCACAGAGACACCTCTCTAACACCGATTTTTTCGCACCAGTTTTCAAAATCGATGCTAAAAATGTAATAGCACCGATTTTTTTAATTTTAACACCGGTTTTTAAAATCAGTTTTTTAAATAATTTTTTAAAAAATTGGTACTAAAAATTTAAAAATAGCACCAGTTTTTGTAAGAAAATAGCACTGATTTTAAAAATCGGTGCTAAAAATTAAAACGTAGAACAGGTTTTTGAAAAATTAGCACCGGTTTTAAAAACCGGTGCCAAAACTAAAAAGTAACAAGTGCTAAAAATTTTCAAAATTCAGTTTCCCGCCAAAGAAATAGCAAAATTTTTTAAAATAGCACCGCTTAAAATTGGTGCTAAAAATTAAAACATAGCACCAATTTTGGAAGAAAATAGCACCGGTTTAAAGCGGTGCTAAAAATTTTAAAAATTCATGTTTCCCGCCAAAGAAATCGCCAAAGTTTTTTAAAATTGCACCGGTTTTTGGACAAATTTGCACCGGTTTTTAAAAACTGGTGCTAAATATTTTAAAACTTCTATCTTCCCGCCTAAAAATCGCAATAAAAAAATTAAAATAGCACCAATTTTTGGAAACAATAGCGCCGGTTTAAAAAGCCGGTGCTAAAAATATTAAAAATTCATTTTTCCCGTCAAAGAAATTTCCAAAAAAAAAGAAAATTCAATCTTCCCGCCAATAATTTCAAAATATTCATCGAAATTTTTTAAATTTACATTTTTCCGCCAAAGAATTCAAAAAAATTGTCGAAAAAGTTTAGTATACATAAAATTGATTTAGTATAGATAAATACAACTTTAACTAGTTGACGGTTAATCCTTATTTGACTTTCAACATATAAACACTAATAACTAGGCTGACTTTGACTAATCATCGGTTGAACCCTTACTTGACTTTAAATATATAAACACTAATAAAAAAGTCGACTTTAACTAATTAATAGAAAAAATTTATTTGAATTAGTATATAATAAATACTAATAAAAATGTTTGACTTTGTCTAATCAATGGTCAAACCTTACTTGGCTTTCTATATATAAATACTAGTGACTAAGTTAACTTTAACTAATCAACGGTCAAACTTTACTTGACTCTCTTTATATAGAAACACTAGTGACTAAGTTGACTTCACCTAATCAACGATCAAACTTTACTCGACTTTCAGTATATAAACACTATTAACTAGGTTGACTTTGTCTAATGAACGTTCAAACTTTATTTGAGTTTCAATATATAAACACTAATAAAAAAGTTGACTTTAACTAATTAATGGTAAAACCTTATTTGAATTAGTATATAATAAATACTAGTAAAAATGTTTGACTTTGTCTAAACAATGGTCAAACTTTACTTGACTTTCTATGCATAATAACTAGTGACTAAGTTGACTTTAACTAAGAACAGAAGACCGAATAGGTGTGGAGGAATTTTTTGTGCGAATTTGCTATGTGATTTTTGTCCTCAGCCCGTATGGAATTAGGTGGAACATATTTGTAGGGAACTCTGTTTCTATGATACAGAGTGTGGGAGGCTGTCTTCGTTTTCCTTTAGCGCAACTTGTATAGAACTCTATTTCGTGTGAAATGCTGTGGAATGGAGAGGAATGTATTCTAAACCCCTGTGGATTGCTGTGGAAATCTGTTTTGAGTACTTCAATATTGTTTGGATCCGTTCGTTTTAGTCTGTGGAACAGTGACGAATGTTAGGCATACAAACTCATAGCATTTGAGTGCTCCCATTCTAGTAAACCTGTGCTCCACCCCGGCCTTGTTTGCTGGTTTGATTGCTACCCTCGACCAAATGCTATGCTTTTTATGCCAAATTTTGATCTATTTCGCGGCCACATGAACACCCACGTATGGACTCTTAGGGTGTTCCTTAGGGAAAAACTGGGCTCATTTGTGAGGGGATGTTTTTGGTGATTCTGTGATAGGGGATAGTTAGTTTTAGTGTTCATTTAGGTATCAAACTAATGATGGGTCTCACACATAGAGGGTATTACTATTCAGCTAATGCGGGTGAGCTTGAGCTCAAACCCCAGGCACCTGACCGGCCTAGCTTGTGTTCAGACCCCGGTCAACCCCTCCGGCCAAGCTGGTGCCAAGAACCCGGTCACCTTCCGGCCTCGCATGTTCAAAACCTGGGATACTCTCACCCTTGCAAGTGCCCAGCGAACCACGGCCTTGCATGTGTTCAAACCCCCGGTAAACTCCTAACCGTTTGTGCTCAGTTCCCGGAAACCACCCGGCCTTGTCTTACCTGCATTAGTTGGAGACTGGACCAATTTGCTGTACTCTATGCCATGGACACGGATTTATTTTATTCACTTATGAACACTCATATGTAATGCTTCATTTTTGGTGTGTTGATGCCCGGAAAAAGAAGATTGGAAATGCAGATTCTCGTATTTGGCGGATTCACTGATTTTTCCCAGTAACCGGCGACTCACCGGTGCTTTTTTACTCGAGGGGCTGATGTGTGAGCCCTTGAGAGCTGGAGGTATTTGACTGCTTGAATGGGAATTTGTGGTAGAGGTACTCGAGTGCTGAAGGTGTTCGAGTGCTCTTCAGGGGCATTCAAGTGATGGAGGTGTTCATGTGCTGAAGGTGTTCGAGTGCTGGAGGGGAGCATTCGAGTGCTGGAGGTCTTCGAGTGCTCGAGGAGGCATTCGAGTGCTAGAGGCATTTGAGTGCTCGAGGGGGAATTTGAGTGATGGAGGTGTTCGAGTGCTCGAATGGGACATTTGAGATATGGATGTGTTCGAGTGCTCGAGAGGGGCATTCGAGTCCTCGAAGGGGTCCGCAGAAAAAAAACCACATCAGCCTCTCTCCATCTGGCCAAAAGGATTTCCTATGTTAGTTGCAGGGCCATACAGGTCGGGTAGGGGTTAATTAATTTGACGTACACAAATAAATTAACCCCTTGCTAGGTACCACTTGGATTTGACGGTTACGCTATTTGCCTGCGCTACACTGAAAAGTGCAAAATGGCATCAGGCTGTTCATTTGCCTAAAATGGAGAGGATGGTTACAAAACCGTTACACGGGGCATGCGCGATAGAAGTCATGCCCGGTCTATTCATTATTAGGAGGTCTATTGGTGGGGAACACTAGGGAGCAACACAAACTAAGGTCAATCTGCTCCCAACCCCACCGAGATAACCTCGACACTCATCCAGAGATCGTTATCGAAGGCCAATAACACCTCTTTATCTTCATGTTACAGGTGTACATGGTGGAAGCGGTGTGCCAGCTCTTCCTGGAGAAGACGTCATACTACTTCACTTGAAGGCCGAGACCATTCTTGGTTTGGAAGACACCCATGGGGAACAAACCATAGCTGAAGAGCCGGTTCACACAACCGATTGTATGGAAGTAGCATGGAGTGAAGGGCTAGTGAGGTTGTTCTCATGCCCCTTGGTATTTTCACAGATGATTTCTATAGGCCCCTGTCATCAAGAAGGGGTAGCATCTTTTTGGGCCACCTGGTTGTATCATATAGTCCAGGGGTAGCTTAGTAGGCATCATGTATTCACGGAGTGGGACAAGGTTCCCATTCCCGTAGACTTTTCCAGTTCCTTCTGGGCCACCTGATTGTATCACCTAAATCAGGGGTAGTTTAGTAGGTTTCATTGTATCACGGGAGTGGGACAATGTTCCCACTCCCGTAGACTCTCATGGGTTCTTTTTATTTACCATTACCTTCGACTATCGAGTAAGCTGACTTTAACTAATCAACATTCAATGTTTACTCAACTTTCAATATATAAACACTAATAAATAGGTTAACTTTGTCAAATCAACGATCAAACTTTACTTGACTTTCATAATATAAACATTAATAACTAGGTTGACTTTCTCTAATCAACTGTCCAACTTTACTACACTTTTAATATATAAACACTAATAACTAAGTTGACTTTAACTAATCCACGGTCAACCCTTACTTAGCTTTCTACATAAAAATACTAATAAAAAAGTTGCCTTTAACTAATCCACAAGCAACCCCTACTTGGCTTTCTACATACAAATACAAATAAAAAAGTTGACTTTAACTAATCGACGGTCAATCCTTACTTGACTTTTAATATATAAAAACTAATAACTAAGTTGACTTTAACTAATCCACGGTCAACCCTTACTTGAGTTTAAATATATAAACACTAATAATAAAGTTGACTTTAACTAACAGTCAAACTTCGTTTGAATTAGTATATAATAAATACAAACTAATCAACGGTCAACCCTTACTTGACTTTCAATATATAAACACTAATAACTAAGTTGACTTTAACTAATTAAAGGTCAACCTTTATTTGATTTTAGCTAATGAAAACCTTAATGAGCTCAAACCCATCATTTTGGCCCAAATCTCATGTCATATTTTCATATACTTAGCCTTCTTTCTCCCTTGCCCTAATTTCATTCGATCAAACCCTAGATGCAACTCTCCCACACCCCTACCGTCCCTCCGCCTCCTCTGGTTCTCTCCACCAATCAACCACCAGCCACACATCATCTGAAGAAGTTGAAAGAAGGGGAGATGGCACCGACGCCAATGAGGGAGGCGATCTTCCCGCTCGTCTTCCCAGTGAGGGACCCCTTCTCCCGCGTCTGGACTTCACCACCACCCGTGCCTGGAATCCTCCCTCCACCACCACCATCTCTCCACTATAGTGACTCCACCACCACGAAACAATCAAGCAGCATCGACACTGCACATGGTTAGTATTTTTGATGAATCTGTTTATTTAGCCGGAGAGATTCTGGAAAAACTATGGTTAGTATATTGAAGCTGGTTCTATGATTATGATATGCGCCCTAGTATGTTTATGATTTTCATGTGTTCAATTGGTTGAAAATTGGCTGCTAGGGTTCTGAGTGAGGGGATTTTTTGCTTGCATGTTTATCTCCGGATAGATGTTTTAGTTACAATTTCATTTGTATATTTGTCTCATGATTTATCTCTTAGGTATATAGGAAATGGTAAAGCTAGAGCCATTTGCTAAATTGCTAAGATGATGTTCCTCTGGATGTCACTTATGTTTCTAGCATGTTGGTGACTGGTGTAGCTTTTTGTTGTTGGCTAGGACCTGTTTTTCCCCAGTTTGTGCATATGTTGAGTGGTTATGAGCTTGACTTTAGAAATATAAAAAGAGATCACTACTGTTAGAATAATTTAGAATTACACTATGTATTAGTGTTTGTGTGTGTGTGTCATCTTCTTTATCTATACTCCTGCATTCAGTGCTTTACTGGAAAGTACTTTCTGTCTGTTATGTACAGAAAAAATAGCCCATAGTGTCTTACCATTAGAAGTGAATATGTAGTTATGGATGACATCTAGTTTAGAAAAAATTGGTTGTTTTGACCTTGGTCCTTAATTAAACCTTCTCCTCTTCAGATAAACTGGAGTTCCCTTTAGTAGACAGCTTTAATGTCTTTTTTTAATCTCTCTTTTCTTTTCTCATTGACCAGGAAAAGTGGTATTATTGTGTTCTCCTTGGACTAGTTGACGTGGAGACCAACTTTCTGGGTGAGAATATGAGATGCACATTCTAAAGAAGTAAGATGTTTAATGTTTGATGTTTGATGTTTTTCCGCCAAATATGATTTTATATTGATTTAGTGTTTAAAGATTTTCCTGGTTAAAGAACTTAACTCTGTCTATAATCTATCAAGTTTTGAATTGACACAATGAGTTTAATTTATGTCATGTCATCATCTAAAATAGGATGACTAGTGAACTAAGTCAGTTGATATTTTAGAATGTTAATTAAGTCTTTGTCTCTTTTTAAACATTCAGCTACTGTTGGCTTTAGGTTTCTATTATAATTGGAGTAATCCAATGTGTTTCAATAGTTCATTTGACCTATAACACTTTTGCTGTTACATGGCTGAAATTGTGAAATTCTCTAAGCTAGATAACTGAACGTGTCTCTAATTTTTAATTTTGGTGTAAATTTATGGTGACGGGTTTTTGATAGGAATATGCAATTAAGGTTTTAATGGGAATATCTTTTTGTCACTTATCGTCGTCATGAAATTATCGTTACTGTAAGTGTCATGTGTAGTCCACCTATTAAATTTGGTTATTTAACATTGACTTCCTAATATATAAGATATCAGTGATGTGGGAAGATAGGAATGGGATTCAGTGCACGGTTGTCACTCAGAAGTTCATATAGCATGTTTTGTTTGCGATATGTATATCTCTCTCTTTAACCTGTTTTGTTTCTCCAATTTCCAGGGAGCAAATGCCCCCCTTCCATTGATGTCATTTGATTCCTCTGTTATCCCGTCCGAGATCCTAAGAGAGGTATGAATACATATGCAATTTGATTTTAGTTTTGTGAAATCTAATGTCTTAAAAGTTTTTTGTGCCCTTTAACGATGTACTTGCTAAGTTATGTGATTGCTGGGGTCCATTTTTGAACTTCGGGGCTCACTTGAATCTTTTTCTATCATTTCTTTTGGTAGTAGGTGCATTTTTTGCTTCAGGAAGGAGAAAAATGCCGTACCGTGTGCTTGCCCTTCTCTGGGGGCTTGCATTTTTTTTAAGTGCCCTCGTTCCATGGCTCAATTTTTGTGAAGGCTCTCTAGAGTCATAGGTTTGTGGCTGACTGCGGTTAGTGACGATTTAGTCTGCCACGCTCTATGAACTAAAGATGCATGAATTTTTCTTCCGATAAGGCCCTTATTTTCTGTTTGTTCTATATAAAGGCTCTCATTGTAGGTGTCGGAGATGGTGAGATTGATTCCTATCCAAGGTCTCAGCCAACATGTTTAGTCTCATAGATTATTAATTTTGTATGGTAATTCTTTTTTGGTTTTCTTTCTATGTTATCAATTTTGTGAAGTTAATTTTATTATTAAATTGATGTCCTTCTAAATTGTGAGTTTCGGGTTTTTTTCCCTTCCTCTGAAAGTGGCAGCGAGGGGATTTTTTTTATTCATCGTAAATATTTTAGCCCTGGCTTAAAAAATCGGTGCAAACAAAAAATTGTTGCTAAAATTATAACAGGTTGAAATACCGGTGCTAACAAAAAAATTAGTGCTAAAATTAGCACAGGTTTAAAAATCGGTGCTAACGAAAACATCTGGTGCTATCGTGGTACATATTACCACCGGTTTAAAAACCGGTGCCAACCAAAAAAATGGTACTAAAAATAGGGATTTAGCACAGGTTTTTTTCTAACCGGTGAAACCATTTTTTTGGTTACTTAGCCACCGATTTGTTTCGCAAAAAAACCGGTGCTAAAACATAAAAAAAATCGGTGCTAAAGGGAGGGGGGGGGGGGGGTTCTTCTGAAAGTGGACCAAACACATTTCGCACAAGTATAAGATGGAAAATACACAAAGCAGGATCAGAAATCCAATACACAGTAGATACAATGGGGTCATAAACATCAGAGCATGTGAAGGAAAGTAATTCCCAAGCAGCAGTGCGATTGAACCCAGGATAAGTCACATAAGGACCAGACTCATAATCTTCAGAAAAGAACTGCTTCCTAGAAACTAGACCCAAAGACAAATTCCACTCATCTACAGATAATTGAACCACATTCAGACCTATCAGGAAGAATAAACTAGTGATGACATGTCATTAGATTTCTCAAAATGAAAGCTTGTAATAAACTCTTTAGCAAGCTCTTCACACAAGGGAAAAACACGACAATTAAGCAAGGCAAACCAACCAATCACATCAAAATAATAAGTAACTCTATCAGCAACATTTGCAACTCTCAACGCTAACATACTTACCTCCCAACCATCTTCGTATTACTTACCCTTACGCTTCTGCAAGGAATCTCACAACTTTGGTTCCTAGAACTCCCTGAATGCCGTTGAATCATCCACTCATAAGGGAAGTGAAAAATCACTCTAGGTGTGGATACTGGACTGTGGTGTGGAAGCATTATCCATCCCTGAACTTGCAGCTGCAGATTTTGCCAGTTGATGGTTGATGGCGAGCAGTAGGAAACTGGCCGGCTCCTCTTTTCATTCCTTTTCTTCAGTTGGGCTGGCTTTTCTTTTTTCCATTCTACCTCCCTACTTTTAACCTCACGTGGAACTCCGTCAGCAGGAGAGGTCAGTGGTTTATGAACTCTCTTCTTTACCAAAGTTTTTCGGTGTAGAATGACCGGAAGTCAATCTCACCGGGGGTGATACACTAGCTGAGGAAGGATCGGTTGAATTTTTATCCGTGGGTGGAGCAGTTGGTTCAGCGGTGCATCACAGTGCATGAGTAGTACATAGTGGAGATGCGGCTGCACATGGCTGTGCATGGAGGTGCGTGATAGAGATGCCTTGGCTTGTGGTGGTGAGTCGGCCTCTGGTGATAATGGATATGCAGCTTTTGTGCCTGGTGACTTCGTTTTCGGTGTCGACAGAGCTGGTTGAGCGTGCTTCGTGAGGGAGGATGTCTTTAGTGTGACATAGATTACCAGCTGTGCTGGTGGTTGAATGGGGATACTTCGACGAGGCCTCTTTGTTGGCGAGGAGGCAGAGAGTGGTGGCGAGTGCTCGTCTATAGTGGGAGAAGCAACAGAAAGTGGAGGCCGCCTCGGCCACATCATCCTCCGATGACTGCGGGTACGCTAATGAGAATTGATATTCAGATGCCGATGGAGGAGTTCCTCGTCTTTGATTTCCTATAGCGGATCCGATGAGGATGGAGGTGGTAAGGCGGCGTGGTGGTGTCTTAGGGTGGAGGCGGCTGTGGCTTTAGGTGTTCGAGAAAGAGAAATAATGGTAAAGAGAAAAAGTAATAGGGCTTAATGAGGAAGAGTATGTGTGCATCTAACAAAATCTATCACATAAGTCCCTCAAAAACGTTGGGTGTCTCCTTTTAGCATCATAACCTCTCATTCTCACCCTTAGACGAAAATGGGCCTTCTCCTTAGCATAAAATCCTTTTATTCATCCTATTAGCTTCCCTTCATGAAGAACTTCATCATATTTTTCCTCCTCCTAGAGAAGCCAGAATATATATATATATATATATATATATGTATATATATTTCCGGCTTCTCTAATTTTTTATATTTTTTATTCAAAATTTCCAAATAAAAAAATCAAATGAAGACAAAGAAACAATTGGCCTGCCTCCCAGTAGCGCCGTCATTTATCTTGGACCAGACTATGGATGCCATTAATTTGGATTTGTGGTGTTCAGTGGAATTTCTTCAACCGTTTCCACCTGAGCGGAATCATGATACGACTTAAGGAAATAACCATTAACCAAGAAAACTTTATCCTTCTCCAAAATTTTAATCTCGACTGTCCCGTTTGCCCAAACCGAAGACACCATGCACGGGCCCATACATTTTGATTTGAGTTTCCCAGGCATTAACCGAAGCTTCGACTAAAAAAGTAAGACTCTCTGCCCGACCACAAACTTCTTGGTCCTCAGATTTCTATCATGCCACATTTTTGTTCGATCCTTGTACCAAATAGCATGATCAAATGCCTCTAACGGAGTTCCTCCAGATCCTGATGTTGGAATCTCCTCTCTTCCTCACACTAAAGAAGTTCCATATTTACTTGTATCACAGCCCAATATGTCCTATGCTCAAGCTCGACTGGTAGGTGGCACATCTTCCCAAACACAAGGCAATGTGGGGACATCCATATAGGTGTCTTGAATGCAGTATGGTATGCCCAAAGCGCATCCTCTAACCGCTTGCTCCAATTCTTCCTGGAAGGATTTACTTTCTTCTCTAGGTCTGCTTAATTTCTCTGCTTGACACCTCTGCATGACCATTGGATTGAGGGTGGTAAGTAGTGGCAAATCGATAGTGAACTCCATACTTCTTCATAAGAGCTTTGATGGTACAATTCTTGAAGTGAGTTCCCTAGTCACTAATGATTGCTCATGAAACTCCAAACTCGCAGAATATTGTTTATTTCAAGAATCCTGCAACTACTTGAGCATCATTAGTACGGGTGGCTTTAGCTTCCACCCATTTTGACATATAATCAACTACTAAGAAGATGTAAACATTCCCAAAAGAACTCGGAAAAGGACCTATAAAATCCATGCCGCACACATAAAATATTTCACAAACAAGTATAGGCATTTGTTCCATTTCATCACGTTGAGAAATATTTCCAGCCATTTGGCATCTATCACAATTCTTACAGAATGTGTAAGCATCTTTATGCTAGGTCAGCCAAAAGAAACCACAATCAAGCACTTTACGAGCAGTACATTTAGGCCAAAAATGTCTACTACATGCATATGAGTGACAATATAACAGAATACTACCTTGCTCATCATCAGAAATGCAGCTTCGAATAATCTGGTCAAAACCAATCGTCCAAAGATATGGTTCATCCAAAATGTAATGCTTGCAATCACTTTTCAATTTTAATTTCTAGGCCCGACTCAGTGTATGTGGAATATCTACAGTGGTCATAAAATTTACGATATGCGCATACCAAGGATCCGTATCAGCTTACATAAATTCAGTACTGGCGGCGGGTTCCATTTGGCCAAACTGAACCCTTTCATAGCATGCAAGTGTTCTTCAGGAAATGCCTCGAGAATGGTAATGTCATCCTCAAGCCTCATCAAACGACTGAAATGATCAGCAACATGATTTTCTGCACCCTTTTTGTCTCTGATCTCAAAGTCAAATTCCTGCAACAATAGAATCCAATGGATTAATTGAGGCTTAGAATCCTTCTTAGTAAACAAGTATCTGAGAGCAGAATGATCAGTATAAATAATAATTTTAAAGCCAAGTAAATAAGATCTGAATTTATCCAAAGCAAAAACAATGGCCAGCAACTTTCTTAGTGGTGGTGTAATTTGTTTGTGTAGGATTCAAAAAGTCTTTAATGCATAATGAATCACATGACTCTCTTTCCCTGCTCTCTGCCCCAAGACCGCACCAACCGCATAATCGTTTGTGTCGCACATCAACTCAAATGGAAGGTCCCAATCGGGTGGTTGCATGATTGGGGTTGAGATCAACTTGTTCTTCAATAAATCAAAGGAATTCTTGCATTAACAATTCATCTCAAAAGGAACGGCATCCTGAAGAAGTTTCGTCAAAGTTTGCGCAATCTTGGCAAAATCTTTGATGAATCTCCGATAAAATCCTGCATACCCCAAGAAACCACTAACCTCACCAAAATTAGAAGGATATGGGAGCTTCTCTATGGTATCCACCTTGGCCTTGTCCACTTGAATTCCCTTCCCAGAGATCACATGTCCTAAGACTATGCCATTTTTCACCATGAAGTGACACTTCTCAAAATTCAGAACAAGGTTCCTTTCACACAACGAATTAAGACTTGTTCAAGACGACTTAAACACATGTAATATAAGTTACCCTAGATGCTAAAATCATCCATGAATACCTCGAGGCTTGTCTCAATCAAATCGGAGAAGATACTGATCATACAATGCTGGATGGTGCCTGGGGCGTTGCATAAACCAAAGGGCATTCTTTTGTAAGCATAAGTGCCAAAGGGACAAGTAAATGTGGTCTTCTCCTAGTCCTCGAGGTTCACAAAAATATGAAAATAGCCGATGTACTCATCCAAAAAGCAGAAGAAACTGTTTCCCGCAAGTCTCTCCAACATCTGATCGATGAAAGGAAGTGGAAAGTGATCCTTGCGAGTGGCGGCATTTAACTTCCTGTAGTCAATGCACATCCTCCAACCAGAAACATGCCTTGTAGATACCATCTCTCCCTTGTCATTTATCCCCACTTGTAAACCCGACCTTTTGGATACCACATGAACAGGACTCACCCACTTGCTGTTAGGAATGTGGTATATGATCCCAAGTGAGAGTAGTTTCAATATCTCATATTGGGATTGAGCTTCCTCTGAACCTCCCTAGTAGGTTTGGCATTGTCCTCCAACAGAATGTGGTGCATACAAATGTCTGGACTAATTCCCATAATGTCCGCCAGTGCCCACCCTATGGCCTTCTTGTATCTCTTCAGCAAGGCAATTAATCTCTCCTCTTGAGATGGGGATAACTCTGTGCTGACTATTATTGGAAGAGTATCATTTTCACCTAGATAGACATACTTCAGATTTAGGGGAAAGGGCTTTAACTCAAGAATCGGGGGCTTTCACGTCCGATGATACTGGTCTATCGGACGGGTCCAGGTTGGCCAAACTGGACCCTGCCTGCACTTCAGAATTTTTTTGAACTTTCATACTGGACAATGATGAGCTAGCCTTTTTAGGATATATATCAGTACTGAACACCACTTCCTGATAGTATATTGATTATAACAACTCACTGATATCCTTGTCACTCATTCCTTGAATATCTCTCTCTTTGGAACCTGTTGGGAATTGAATTCCCATTCTTTCCTAAAAAATTTCAATCTCAAGATGTTCTTGGACAAGAGTTTCAATGAGATCAATGGAAAATACATTCTCAGCATCTATTGGCTTTATCATGGCCTTATCAATACTGAAAGTATACTTTTCACCATAATAATCCAGAAAAATAGTACCATTTCCCTCATTAATGATGGTATTAGCAGTTCTTAGGAATGGACGACCCAACAATACTCATGTTGTTCCCTGACAACTAGAATGATTCATTTTTACCACATTAAAATCTACAGGGTACACAAAATTATTGACTATCACAAGTACATTCTCCAACAACCCCCCTAGAAACACACAAGATCTATCTGCCAACTAAATCACTACTCTAGTGTTAACCATTTATGCTCCATTTAAAGTTTCATATACAGACAATGGCATCACATTTATGGAAGCTCCTAAATCACACATAGAAGCATCTATCCTCTTATCTCCAATATAACAAGGCGAGGAAAACATACCTGGGTCCTTGCACTTGGGTGGCAGTTTCTTTTGAATTGCTGCAGACACTGATTCACCCATTATTATTTTGCTCGAATCTTTGGGATTCCCTTTAATGAATTCTTTCATGAATTTGCTAACTGATGGAAACTTTATGTCCTGCACATAAGGAAGGTTAATGTCCATTTTTCCAAAAATCAATATAAAATCCATAGGATTTTTCTAATCTACGAGGGAATGGAGGTTAACTTTTAAGTGAAGGATCATGTAAACTCAACCTCTTACCTATCTCAGCTTTTACCTTGGATTAACCTTTATCTCGAGCCTCAGTATGCTCAGGATCCTTAGAGTTTATGGTGTTTTCATTCCCTTTTTCCTTTGTTACTTGATTCTGAATTTCTACTGCAGGGTTCGGTTTGGGCAAACCGGACCCTCTGTCAGTGAACCGTTTTGCTTCTTTGTTCACTAATTTCAATGGAAGCGCACCAACTATCTTTCCATTTCTGAGCATGACCTGATTTGCCATCTCAGGAGGGTTCACTTGGACTTGAGAGGGATATCCCCCAGGTTGCTTCATCCCGAGTTCATTCAGAGAATTGGATAGCTGGGTGATTTTCTGAGTGTGCTTTTCCAATGTTGATTTGATCTTCTTGGATTGCTTCACCATCATGTCCATTAACATATCCATCTTCTCATTCAAAGATTTCTCTTGGCCACCTTGCTGGGGCTGGGGAAAAACTGGATCTTCTTGTTGCATTGGTGGAACATAGGGTTGTTGGTAATGCTGAGGCTACTGCGGAGGGGGGCCCTGTTCTCTCCACTGGAAGTTAGGGTGATCCCTATACCTTGGATTGAAATTTTGTGGATATAGTCCACCATTTTGCTGCCTCTCATTGAAATTTCCCATAACATTTTATTGGACATGTATCTCTCCCATGGTAATAATGCATTGCTATGTAGTATGGTTCACTGCTCCACACGTATCACAAGGCCCTTCTTGTACAGACGCAACCTTGTCAACAACCTTGGATAGAATTTTCTCCATTCTATCCATCCTTTCCTTGATCTCATCTTTTTTAGGAGTTAATATATGTGCCACCTCTTTCAAGATTCGTACTTTCTGTTAATCATACTCATTCTTGGAGTCCACCAACCTCTTGATGATCTCTCTCGCTTCATTCACTAGAAGGTGAGAAAATCCACCACTACTGGAAGAGTTCACCAAGTCATTGTTGTTGGATGCCATCCCTTTATAGAAGCATTGCATCAACTGGCCTTCCGTCATTCGGTGATTAGGGAAATTGTCTACCAACTTCCTGAACCTCAGCCAATACATACTCAATGGTTCATCATACTCTTGCTTGATGCATGTGATCTTCTTCTTCAAAGCATCTATTCTTGTGGATAGAAAGTAGTACCCAAAGAAATATTTCTTCAATTCTGCCCATGTCGCAATAGAGTTGAGGGGCAAGCTCGAAAACCACTGATTTGCTACTCCTGTCAAACTAAATGGGAATGCGACAAATTTGAATTGATCTTCTATCATAGTGGATGACCTCTTCTAAACCTTACAAATCTTCAAAATTTTCTCAAAAAGTTGTAGGGATCCTCAGTGCGTCTCTCGTGGAACTTTGGAAGTACGTTCAGTAACGCCATCTTGATTTCAATAGGATTTTTGGTATGTGGCAGCTAAATAGGAGTAGGGGGTCATCTTCACCATGACCAGTAAGTTCCCACATGTATGGATTATTTGGGTTCTGTCCAGGATTCAGATTTCGGCCAGCTCCATCCATCTCGATATCAGTTCCCGAATCAGAGGTGGTTGCTGAAACTATGACAGGTTCAGTTTGGCCAAACTGAAGGGTCTCGATAGAAACTGCTTTCTACGCCTTTGTTCACTTTTTGTTCTGCTTGGCTGTCTTCTCAACATCCATGTCAAATATTAAATTTGGCCTGGATGATTTGCTCATAGACCAAGCACACTAACACCAATATTAGTAGAAAAAAAGTTTAAAATAATTGATTTACTGCTCCCTGGCAGCGGTGCCAATTTGGTGAGTGTCGTTTGAATCGCCAAATAACCTGCACATTCAGATCAATACCAATTAGTAGAATGGTAAACAGGGTGGATCCCACGAGGAGAAATAGCAATAATCAATAATTATTTTTTTGACTAATTTTGGAAACCTTTTTTGGTGATGCCACCACCCCTCAATTCAATGGTTTTACTAACGCTAAAAATGCAAATGACGAGTCTAAAAAAATGAGAAATAAATATATAAATGAATGATATCCACTAAGAATAACTCATGCTAGTTAATATCGATCATAGGCGCAATAATGAACCAATTCCTACACACCTACCGGTTATAGGGAAGTTGGTACACTTAACCCCTCCCCCTTGCTCCGAATTCTTTCTTACTCTATCGATGGTCAACTAATTATGATTAATTAACTATTTTCCTTACCAAAATATTCCCAGAAAGTATTCGCTAAACCAGGACACATTTTGATAGCATTAAGTATTGAAAGAACCCAATATAGCAATTACCAAAGTAAAAGAAAATAGTAACGCACACTCAATTATTACCTATCTTGCTATTACAGTCTTAGCTAGTTAGCTGTTTTTCACAAGTGTATGCTACTTACTAATCCCATCCAACAATCACGTATTGGCGGAAATTAGATATCACTATTCTAAACACATTCAAGTTGATCAGACTTAAACATATTAGAAATAAAGTTCATTCAAGAATAATCAAGAACATGCAAAAATCAATTATAATGCAATTAGGACTCACGATTTATAACTAACATTTGTTATTCTCTTATGATATATGAATTAGCTACTCATGATAACTAAACTAATTAAATTAATAATATGATTAAACATGATTTGAATAATAACATAAGGTAGAAAAACACTACTAACACAGCAAAGCATGCTACCACAGAGACCACCCCTCTGGCACCGGTTTCTTAACATCGGTTATGAAAACCGATGCAAATCATGTTTTAGCAACGGTTTTTTTGTGTTAGCGCCGGTTGTAAAATCGGTGTTATTGTGGCAACAGTTAAAAATATTTTTGCACCAGTTATTTAAATAAAAATCGGTGTTAGTTTTACACTGATCGGGAAACCGCTGCTAGAATTTGTGGAAACCGTTGAGAGTTTAGCACCGGTCAAGAAACTGGTTTGAAGACCGGTGCAAAGAATCCTAGAAAACCGGCGTGACATATGTTTTTGGCACCGGTTATAGGAACTGGTGTTATGAAAATGTAGAAACCGGTGCTGAATGAATTCATAGAAAAAGGTGGGGAAAACTGGCACCGGTTTTGTGTTCTATTGACAAAAACCGGCGCTAAATCGAGCATTTAATGCTCTGAACTTACCCTCTTAAATTAGTTCTGAACTTTAACCTTATCCATTATTAGATGGTAGATTTCTTAGGAAGGTGTGCAATAACTCAAACAAATGAGGACTCATGGAAGTAAGTTTTCATTAATTTTTGGAAATTTCAATCAACTAGAACCATAAATGCATGATTGGAGATAGTTTTTTCGTATTTATTATTGGTTTCTCTATGCCTAGCTTATGTTGGTTGAGTATCGATCATGTTGTGAGAGAGTAAATTAATGAGTGTTGATGTGAACATTTTTGTGTTTCTTTTGGTAGATGGTATATATATTTATATGTTTCCCGAGAACATGCAGTTGATCGATTCACATACTTATACACGGACATGAGACATTTAGTATTGTGTAGCAAAACGATCGTGTTCATGTTTTGTATTTTTGACCAATGAAAATATGTGTAATGGTGTGTTTTGTCTTGTTTAGATACAACGGACCTAGAATCAATATTTGCGTGGAGGGAAAAAATGGTTAACTGTCCAAGTGTAGCTAGAGGGAGTGGTGAACATATTGCATTTATTGATTTGTTTCTAGATTATGCCATTGGTCAGGAGGAGAGGATACTTTGTCCATGCAAAAGATGCTTGTGTCGTGAACGGTTTGATGATCGTGGGGTTGTTAGATTTCACTTGTTGAAGAATGGATTTGACGGAGGTTACATTGTATAGACATTTCATGGAGAGGTTGAGCAAGGACATGACGGTGGGTTTGACAAGGTAGATGGAGACAAATGTACAATTGATGGTATGTTGGATGACATTGTGGGAGATTTTGAGGGGAAGCCTACAATGTTGAGTGTTTTGCTCGACGAGAAAGAAAAGCCATTGTATCCGGGATGTAAAAGTAAGAATACCGTAATCTCTTTTTTGATGGAGGTTTTCAATTTGAAAGCTACAAGTTCTTGGATTAATGTTTAATGTTTTGCTTGTTTTTCATTTACTCATAGAAGAGATTCAATGGCGCCACCGAGGAAGAAATTTTGACTCTTGTGGTAGACAAACTGTTACCGATAAATGTTTTACCCCTCCAAACGATGCCAACTGTGATGACAATAGCGAGGAAGGGGCTGATGCACAGAAATATTGCTCGGGATCAGAGAAGTCGGGAGAAAAAGAAGAAACTATGGTAAAAGAAGACATGAGTGGGAACTTCGATAAGTTTGAGATTGGAGAGTATTGCAAGCGTAGAGGTACATCCACGTGCAAGTCCGTGTTGCTTGCAAAACAAAAGAAGCCTCTTAAAATATTCTTTGATGATGACTTCGAACCCCTAGTTATGCGCAGCCGATGGTCGATGTATGTTGGCTATGCCTTCCGGCGATGAATCCGCTTCGGGACATGGCATAATTGGAGATCAGTTCCAGACCATGTGAAGAAGGATGCATGGGAAGACATTCTCGTAAGTGTCTTCTAATCCTCAATTGTTCAGGTCAACTTCGTTACATGTCGCACAAACAACATGTCTCCTTATCCTCCAGATTAGTTGGGATATACAAACGAAAATGATTTTCAATGAGATGAATAAGTTCCGAAATAAATGGAAAATTTATGCAGGAGAAAAGTGGAGGAATTGGAAGACTAAGGTGGCGAACAAGTACATTGTGCAAAAAAAACCAGGCTCTTGTGCATGGAGAGACTATCGTTGGATGGACAAAAATGAGTGGAAGCTGTTTGTGAAACACAGGTCAACCCCTGAATTCAAGGTAATTCCTTCAATATTATTTTTCTCTAGTGTTTACGATGAGAGCAATTTACAAACTGATGTCCAAACAGGCGGTAAGTGATGCAGCAAAATTAAGCACCTCACAGAAGGACTACATCCATCACACGGGGAGTGGAGGGAACTGTAGGGTTGCAGTGGAACTTAAGAAGAGGAAAAGAAACGCTAAATTGAGGTGCTTCTGGATGAAGGTCAGAGTGTAGAAGAAGCAGAGGCTTTAGTTCAAAGCATGGATTTCAAACCGGACCGCTCGGAAGTGTTCCTTGCCGCTAACTGGGACAAGAAATTATCAACCTACACCAACGACTCCGTCCGAAAAGCATCCCCCACTATTGTGAGCATAATTCATAATTGAATCTATCTCTATTGATATTCTTTGATGTTATCCCAATCAAATGGCTTATATTTGCTTTTTTTCTTAGAAAAACCTTTTGGATAAGAAGCAAAAGGGAGATTTGGTTATACATGGAAAATAAGATATTCTAGTTCAAGCAACGGGTATGAAGGATCACGGGGGTCGTGGAGAGGTTGCTCCGCAACCTCTAAGGTGAACGAGGGCCTATCACATATGACTATCACCCGTTACGCATCTAGTCGACGTGGGAGCACAAACACGAAACCATCTGAGGAAATTTCAAATTCAAACAAACAACCAACAGATGTCATCGAGCTCAGGGAAACATTTGTTGCTTTACTTGAGGCCCAAACAAATTGTCTAGCTGGGCAATTGGGTAAAGCTATTCCCTCACACTTGGATGCCCGTAATTTCCTTGCTACATCTTCCACCCCCACAAACAAGGACAACCGGGTATTTATTCCTTCAGCATCGGGATGTAGTGACCCACAAGGAACTGCAACGGATGACAAGGTAGTCCATTCCGTGAACTGCAATCGTATTTGTTCCTTTCTTGCTATGTGATTTGTAGTATATGGATTTCCATTTCCTTATTTGGATTGATGTTGTAGGAATATAGTTCGTTGCTGATGAACGCTGGAATGTGCAACGCGCTGTAGCTCTCAGCTTCAGCTGGGCACTGAAAACTGCAACGCGCTGCAGCCTTCAGCAGCTACATGTACAATTCATTACTTCTTATAATCTATTGTTTGCACTTCCAACTTTATCTATTTTCCCGACCGATGTATTTACCCAATCTCTATGTTCATCTCTCAGAGTGGAAAAAAATGCTGCCTATATGTTTTGAACCATCATGGAGAAAGGGAGGTAGCTGCATTCGGTATATTCTTTCCAAAGGAAGTGGAAACTGACTTACCCATAAAGTGGGAGCGAGTAAATCTAAAAGGACCTGTGATCATACCAAAGGCACCTTTGCCGATTGAACACGAAGAATTTGAGTTTGTCACTCAGGCCATTGGATATAACATTCTATGGCCGGGGAAGCTGATAAGTGTCATAGAGCAACAGGATGATGAGGTGTGATAATTGTATTCTTCTTCTTATCGGTGCTCATATATATCTTTCTATATAATACAATAACATGATATGTTATTCATCTTAAGAGAATGAGCAGCAACCGCCTCCGCAAGAAATGGTGGTCGACGAAATTGGAAGTCCTCAAACAAACCTCACACCAGTGGCTAAGGAAGATACTCCTCGTGGAGAGGTGGCCGCTCGATCGGTAAAAGGAGAGGTACATACCCCCATACTATTTCATTCCGACTGATTTTCTCCCACGCATGACTAACATTTTACCCATTAGCAACTACCAAAAGAAAAAACTACATCACCGGAGAATGGGCAACAAAATCCTCCCTCAACGATTTCTCCCCAATACATATTTGTGAGAACTCATTTCAGCCTTTACATTATCATCCACTACCGAATTACATACAAATACTGTTCAACTAACATTATTAGATTCTGAATGTAATGATTAGGGAACCACGGAAAACCAAGAATGCATCGCTGCTATTCACCAGATTAATGATGCTTTACGGCTATCTTCACAAATATATGGACCGGACAAAGTATTCCGCATCAATTTCAGGGCAAAGGTGTTCGGATCAGAAGAAGTCTACACAGCTATATTTATTGACAAGATACGACTGTTCATGAACAGCTTTGACACAGATGATGAAATGGAGTGGATCAGTGGGTGCCAACTTGATATATGGGCATCGTAAGAAGTGCATGCTTTCATTATTCATAGATACAAGTATTATTATATTTGCTTCACTAACCATATTAATTTGCAAGATACCTTTGCGATGGGGTGGTACGTGGAGGCCACGTCCAGTTTATTCCTGACTGCGGACAAAGGGTGGAATTGACTGTGGACAAGGTTTTGGCTGTCATGTGCCACACTGAAGCGAGGATGTACATCTTCCCATACAATCGAGAGTAAGTTTCATTCGTTTTCCGAGTAGCTAGACCCGCCCACATGGAAGCGAAAGCAACCGTGTGCTGTGATTTTATTTTAAGAATATATCTTAAGTACTTTTGTTTTTCCCCTTTTCTCATAGGGACCATTGGTTTTGGCTTGTCTTCATACCAGAAATTAATCAAGTATATTGCATCGACTCAATAACTGGGGGAATTTCCAAATGAAATAGATCATACCTTAAAATGATTCATTTGTAAGTGGAACACATTCGTTTCTTTCCTTCAGCTTCGATGTTTTTCAAAAATGGTTGTTCCCGTAATTGTGGTCTTGTACGTTTCGCACTCTCTTGGCTCAATTATTTACAATTACTGTTACTCAGTATGTTATCATATATTGTGTGAACCCCAATTTCTGAAAATAATATTCCTCATGTTGACAAAAATAGGTTTCCATCTATTGTAGGATTGCAACAAAATATCGACCGTCCAATTCCAAACAAAATAGGTCCTACCCTACCAACTACACTTAGGATGTCATAAACATCAGTGTACGTATCATCTCATACCTTCATATTTCACCTGTCATTTTCATCTTCGTAATCGGTTCAACAAATTGTCTTTTCCATCATCAGCACAAGATACAAAGTAGTACTTGGGAGTGCGGATACCATTGCATGTATTACATGGAAAAAATTGTTAGGCACGTACATGATATTGACATTATTCCGGTACGTTTTACTACAATTCTTCTATGTATTTGTTATCCTCACATATACATCATTCTCTTAACATGCCATTTAATGCATTGTTTCAGCAATTCCTGGAAGATTACACTCCACTGGGGAGCGATGAACTGCGGAGTATTGCTTTGAAATGGGTTTGTATTTTTGCAAAAAATACTCTGCCAAAATGCATAGCTCAATTGAATATCATACAAGGACTTGCACAAATCGTCGGATAGTGGTTAGTATTATCTGTTACGAGAAAGGTAATTGACCATCTCTTCTGATACTCGTCAAATGCGACGATGAGGGGGTTTCAGTATCTTAGGACACTACGAAACACGTCATGCTCTTCTTTTGCTAGTCATAAATTATACTATATCGGATTCAATGCTTTCTTCAACCTACTTTCTTGTCTATGCATCATTGTGGCTCGGAATTTGTTCAATTTGTCTTCGTGCACCATTCTGTTACTACGCACACAAATAATGGGTACTATGCTTGAAAAAAAAGAAGGACCTGGTTGTAAGACAAGCGTAACAAAGGAACTGGCTGTGAAAAGATGAACGCTGGAAGCTGCAGCACGCCGCAGCTTACATTGACCACAATAGTTACTCACGCTTTTAACACTGGTTTCTTTCGATTAGAGAAGCGGTACTAATGTTAAACGGTGCAAAATTAACGCTTTTATCACCGCTTTCAAAACTGCTACTAAAAAAGGGTGCGATCATAACTGGTGCTATATTTACTTCATTGCATCGGTTTTCAAACGGGTGCAAAATTTAACCGGTGCAACAAATGAACAACTCTAGCACGGGTTTTTTACCGGTGCTAACATATAACCGGTGCAATAAAACTATTTTTTATCATCGGTTCCCAAACCGTTGCTAAACTATAACCGGTGCAATTTATTTTTCTGTCACCGGTTTAAAAACCGGTGCTACCTACAAACCGGTGTTAGATATACAGATTTAACACCGGTGCTAACAAATCCGGTGTCACAAACTTTTATTTATCACCGATATTATAATCGGTGCAAGAATGACAAAATTTACACCGATTTTTTCTAGCATCGGTTACAAAAAACCGGTGCTAATATGGTACATTATAGCACCGGTAACTTAAACCGGTGCAAAATATAACCGGTGCTAATAAAAGAAATTTAGCACCGATTTTACTTTAATCGGTGATAATGTAACATCGCTTATTTAGGCACCGATTTTTTAGCCACCCAAAAACTGGTGCTAGGAACCAAAACAACCAATACTAGAGGTGTCTTCGCATGGTAGTGGCAGCGCAAGGAAAGAATGAAAACAAAACAATATTAAAGGTGTTTAACTATATGTACGGAAACCCATGCCAAGTGATTAATTCAGTGCATGCAAACCAAGACAAGCATAAACTGGAACAAAATATTGATCAAAGGTAACTAATAATTCTACGTCTGATGTCTGCATGAAAATAGTATTAAAACCAAAGTGAAGAACTATGTGTCTCGGTCCACCCTCCCCTGATATTAATGACTCATGCATCAATGTAAAGACTCCTCCAATTCCGGGTTTACGAATTTCCTAAAATAAGAATTTTGTCCAAAGTTCTATCCAACTGGACTACAAGTCTGAATATATTTCACAGGCCATTCTTTTCCAAATATGAAATTAGATCTTATATCGATATAAAGGATAAGACCTAATCAAATTTCTAATTTTATCTTCATATACATTTCATAAATCAGCCCAAATCAGCTCTAAATCTTTCCAAATAAAAATTCAAATATGCTCTACAGTTGCCACATCTGAGTTGATTATGTGCAATATTTGACTATTTTTTCTTGACATTATTGCCAAAAACTCCCATTCTCCTCCAAATTCCTCTTGAGCCCAAAATCTAAGATCTGTTACAAATAAAACACCTAAAGTTCACAATAATTCCGTAAAATCACAGTTAATCCCAATAAAATAAACAACATAACTATCACACATCAATCCATTATTCTAAAATTCATTTGAAATGCAACACATGAGGATGCATTCAACAATATTCATAAACCTAGCTAATTCATAGCATAATTGAAAATATGAACACATCTCAAGCATTCAATACATCAAAAATTATTTGAACAAACACATCAACTTCATAATTTTGATTAAACTAACCTTCTCCAACAACAAAATCTTATTCTAAACAATGGGTTAGGAAAAAAGAGAGCTTTGTCTTCAAAGAAATAGGGTTTTGGACCATTTATGGAGTTTGGCACGTTTATTATTTTTAATAGGCCAGCCCTTTTCCGAGTTCAGAAACTATGCCCCATAATCAATAAGATGCCATTGACTATTTTAAGAACTCAGAATGTGGATACGAACAATTTTCGAGCCCAAAATATGTTTCCTCTCTTTTTGATATTTAGAAATTATGTAGTTTCCGAACTCGGAAACCCATTTTGTCCTTATTTGCGAAATCGTAAACATCAATTTTAAAGGTGGTTAGTCAAAACCACCTTCAAATATGATTAGTTAAAGGTGGTTATGCCGGAAAACTCTCTCTTTCTACAATGATTAAAAACTCTCTCTTGCTACAGTAATCGAATCCCTTACTACAGTAACTGAATTTCACTCTCTCTCTCTCTCTCTCTCTCTCGCCAGAAATGGCTTCTTTTTCCTCACCGTTAATGGCTAGTTTCTGCCAATAATGACTAACTGGGGGTTATCCCTTGCTCTGTCGGCCGCTCTGGCAAATAGTAACACCACGCAAGCCACACCAAAAACTTTCCTCGCTGCCCTCCACACCAAATCCCCTCCTCTAACGACATCTCTGTCTAATAATCCCGAGCTAACCCCCAAATCCGAACACTTAGGTGACCCAACGTGCCCCAATTCCGATGAATAAATTGCCAAACTCTCTAAACATTATGCTAACGCCCTGGTTGGAAAGTTCACAAGGGGGAGGCTAACGATAGAGCAACTTGAGCTTGCGTTAAAGACGGTAGGTTTTGCCAGCAATTATCAATTAGGCTCCTTGGACTACAAGCATGTGTTGATTAGGTTCGAACAAGTCAATGGAGTCTAGCTGAAGATGCTTAAATGGTCTCCTGACTTCTCCACTCACAGGGAATCCACAATCGTGCCAATTTAGTGTATTATCAGGGAAGTTCCTCTGTACTACTATAATTCTGCATCTATTGAGGCCATTGGGAATAGCATAGGAAGTTTTATTAAGAATGATCTAGCCACTGCAATGCTCACTAGGCCTTCTGATATTAAATTGTGTGTTGAAATTGATCTCCAGAAACCTTTTAGTAATTTCATTAGATTAGGATCAGTCACTAATAATAGAAAATACCAAATTGAGTATGAAGATATCCCTCTATACTGTGATCATTATGCTAAGTTAGGACATTCCTTGAACCAGTGTAGAGCCATCCCACAAAAGGTTAATGGTAAGTTACTAGATAGCCAGAATCACATTCCACAAACCCAAACTCATACACAGTGGCAGGCTACTAGAAATAAATTTACCAAGGCACCTGTGATCACCTTAGAAAACCAGTCTGCTACCCCCCTCCTAGTAAAGGCCACTTAGTACACCAGAAAGCCACAACAAAACCTCTCTCTGAACCCTTCCTCCTACTTGCTTAAAGATATAAATGGAGAGCTCAAAAATGTTCCCCTGCAATCACCAAAATAACTCCTGCTCAATCCCCTAGCATCCCACCCCCAGATAACTCTCAACTGTCCCTCACAAAACTGTTAAATACCACTGCATTGTCTAACCCTACTCCTATAGCCTATGCAAAGGATGATATTAAAATTGGCTCACTCAGGCTAACCCTGAATCAGTTCTCTCCCACTAACCCCCCACTTTCTCTACAAGGAAAGATGGAAAACAGATTCTCTGTTTTGCAGGATTTAGACACCCTCCCCCAACCACAAGAACTTATGGATCTAGAAGTGCATGATTTGGAAGAGGAGGCTATCAACAACCAACTTGCCCTCACAGCACCACAGCCCAATAGTCTTAAAGGTAACATTGAGCAGCAAGGTAAGTCAAAGAACAAAAAAACAATTACCTTAGCCAGCTGAATAAGATGATGTTAAGATCAGCTACTAAAAGTCATAAATCATGTGAACAATGACACACACCTTAACTGTTAATTTTTTAAGTGTGGAATCTTAGAGGTATGGAATCTTCTATGCTAAGACTAATCCAATTAGTTAAGCTGAAGAAAATACAACTCCTTTGTATTATTGAACAAATGCATGATAACAGTCAGTGTCAATCTTATATGGAAAAGCTCAAATTTTCATATAATCTCCCATTTCATAATGGCAAAATCTGGCTTATGTGGAATGACCCTGTATCATTCTCATTAATCTCTCATCACAATCAGTTCCTGTATGTTAAAATAGCTCACCTAACTTCAGATATTGACATGGAAGCAGTTTTCGTTTATGCCCTCAGGACAAGGGATGGTAGAAAAGCTTTATGGAATGATCTGAGTGTCATACCTAGAAATGAAACAATTTTCATAGGAGATTTTAATACTATCACTTCACTTTTAGAATATAAAGGCCCCAGCTCCCCTTCTCTAGGTAGTATCAGAGATTTCAATAATTGGATTAGCTCCTCTGGAATTCAGGAAATTAACACAGTAGGGAACCTATTTACTTGGACAAATCAAGACTCAGGAATCCCATCTCCAAGATATTAGATAGAGAACTTTGTACAATTCAGTGGAACACAAAATTTCCATCACGTTCTATTCAAATTCTGAATAGACAATCCTCAGATCACTCTCCTCTCCTCCTTCAGGTGTCAACTCTAGTTAGTTCTCACCCTAAACCCTTTAGATTTATAAATACTTGGTTTAGTAGACCTAATTAGGGAAAACTGGTCAATTCCTATCCCCCAGTCTAAAATGTTAGGTTTCTACCTAAAACTGATTAGATTGAAGAACATGATAAAATTTTGGAATAGGGACTGTTTTGGTAACATTGATGCTAATGTGAATACTGCAGAGGAAGCTCTTAGAATACAGGAACTAGTCTATGACTCCACTCCCTCAGACTCAGAATTAATTAAATTAAATGAGAAAAAGGCACTATTGCTTAGACCCCTAAAGGAAAAAGAAAAATTCTGGAAGCAGAAAGCTAGATCAAAATGGTATAAACTAGGGGATAATAACACTCAGGTTTTTCATAAGACGGTACAGGAAAGGAACTATAAAATACAGATTTCAAAAATTAAAAATGGGCAGGGTCAGTGGCTTAATTCCCAATCAGATATCCAAAAAGAAGCTGTAGCCTATTTTTCCGATCTGTTATCTCAACCTAACCACATGGCTACTAACACCTATTACCCACATTTTCTTAGCCAAATTCCTACTGTCATTACTGAGCAAGATAACCAAACTCTATCTAGAACAGTTTCAGAGGAGGAACATAAATCAGTGATTAAGAGTTTAAACAATAACAGTAGTCCAGGTCAAGATGGTTTCTCTAGTAAATTCTACACTAAGTGCTGGGTCTTTATCAAGGAAGATTTAATTGGTACTGTCAATGAGTTTATCTTAGGCTCATATATGCCTAGGGGTATTTCTAGTACCTGGATAACCCTGATTCCAAAGAAAGCCACACCATCCTCCTTTGATGATTTTAGACCTATTAGCCTCTCAAATGTTGTTAACAAAATCTTCTCTAAGGTTTTAATGGAAAGATTGAAACCTTATATGGAGAACCTAATTTCACCTAATGAAACTGCCTTCATGAAGAATAGGGACATTTTGGATAACATACTTTACCTGCAGGAAATGTTAAGATTCTTAGATAAAAAGCATAGAGTGCCTAACTGTATTCTCAAGTTGGACCTTAGGAAAGCTTTTGATAGGGTTGATTGGGATTTTCTAAATAGCATACTTGGTAGATTTGGTTTTACTGGGAATTTTTTGAATGCTATTATGAACAATTTATCCCAGGCTCATTTCTCAGTACTTATTAATGGCAATCCAGTGGGCTTTTTTAAAGCCACCAGAGGCATCAAACAAGGTGATCCCCTTTCTCCCTTTCTCTTTAATATCTTCTCAGAGGCTTTCTCTAGGAGCCTCTCTTTCATATTTTTGAATAACAGCCTCTCATACTTCCAATTACCCTCTGCTATCACACCAGCATCCCACTTAATGTATGCTAATGATACCATTATTTTCATGCAAGCCTCAAAACCCAACCTGATTAAGATTAAAGCCTTCCTAGAAATTTTTGAATTTACTTCGGGCTAGAAATTCAATTATGAGAAGTCTGATTTCTACATTAGCAAAAGGGCTACAGTTGCTAAGATAAATCAGGTTAAGGTGATCTTAAAAATGAAAAAAAGGATATTTTCCCTTCAAATACCTAGGATGCCCAATCTTTAAAGGTAGAACACTTAACATATACTTCCAACCTTTAATAGAAATTCTGGACAAAAAGCTGATGAACTGGAAAAATAAATGGTTGAGTACTGGGGGAAAATTGACCCTAATCGAATCATGTACATACTCCTTACCTCAACACCTATGGACTGTAACCAAGCCCCCTAACCACATAGTTAAGACATTTGAGAATAAGATGTCTACTTTTTTCTGGGGTGAGTATGAGGGTAGGAAGAAAAAAGTTTGAAAAAGGTGGTCTGATTTAGCTATTCCTAGGTCTCAAAATGGTTTAGGATTCAGATCAGTTCAAGCTATAATTGATTCCTGTTCCCTTAAACTCTGGTGGAATAGTCAATTAGGAACTACTATGTGGGATAAAATGATCTGGTCCTTACCTCAAACACATAGAAAATCCATGACCTGGAAGAGAATTTGTTCAGCTAATTCCTTTGCTGAAAATAATACTCTGATTATTCCTGGCAGAGGTAGTTGCAACTTTTGGTCTGCTAATTGGTGCCCTAACAGGCCACTTATGAATCTTATCCCCAGCTCTATCATCTCCCCATTATTATTCTACTCAGTGGCTCAGTTTATAAGTAACAAAGCCTCTATTCTACCACATATTTCTTCCTTTCTAGAACATGATACTCTCTCCTTTCTACAGTCTGCAGAAATCACTGAAGATAGAGAGGATAGATTAATCTTGAAACCATAAGTGACATGTGCGTTTACTTTTAAATCTGCGTATAAGAAGCTCACTTTCTCCTCAGGTACCTTCCTTGCTACCCAGCTTATATGGAATCCTAGATTACAAAAAAAGGTTTCTATTTTTACATGGAAACTGTTGCATGCTTTCCTTTCTTTTGATGATGTGCTAATAAAATGTGGTTTTACTCTTGCTTCAAAATGTCCAGCATGTTATCACTTAGACTCTCTTCAACACTTTTTCATATCCTGCCCCCTTGCTCAATCAATATGGCATAAGATGGCATCTTTATTAGATTTTCATCTTTGTAGTCTGGATTCAATAAATGAAAGGTTTTTCTTATTCTGGAATTGCCATGATCTTCCCAGATGGCACCAACTGTTATGTAAAATTCTACCATCACTGATTTGCTGGTGTCTTTGGAAGGCAAGAAATAGCTTCCTTTTTGACAACATACACTTCTCTTAAGAGCTTATATGTAAGGAGGTTTGTGATCAAATTTATTAATCCCTCTCTGCCAAACCTTGCCCCCCCAGTTCTTCCCTACCTATGAGACCTAGCTTTTCGCATCTGATTCCCCGCCCTAGACCACCTTCGAAGCCTACTATATCTATTGTCTTCTTGGAAAGGCCAAAGCCAAACTGTATAAAGATCAATATTGATGCATCTTGGTCCTCTACTAATTCAACTGTTAGCCTGATTGCTAGAAACAGTGATGGAACCCCATGCCTTATAAAATCCACTGTCATCACTGCAGTTTCTTCACTTCAAGCAGAGATTTTAGCCATCATATTTGCCTGCCAAACCTTTCCAGATCTGGATAGCTCTTTCACCGTTGAATCTAATTCTTTGCTGGCCGTGAACATGACCAGGGATCCCTACACTGCTCATTGGCCTTTTTACAATCTGACCTCCAGAGTGCATTCCCTGCTTAAGAATGCCAAACTTAAACATGTTTTCAGGGAATGTAATTCTATGGCGGATGCAATTGCTAAGGATCACCAAGTCCATAACTATGATTTGAGTTCAAACCTTTCTAATATACCCACTCACATCAGAGGCCTCATTTCTTTGGATAGGGAGCATACTCCCTATATTAGATTGCATCGACATGGCTCAAGACAGGATTGATACTGCCAATACTTTTTGTAATTTGATTTCCTACAGGTACTATAGTTGAACTCTACTTCAAACTCTCTTCTGGAGCTCAGCTATACGCATACAGAAATCCATCCCAAACGATCAACCTCTCCAGCCTGCTACGGTCCAGAGAACAGAACGCTCCATATCAAAATTCTTGCAACCCATAGGTTTAAGATTTGGTTCTGTCTTTAGCTTTTATTTTGAAGTGTTAGAATGAAGTTGCCTGGCCAAGGGAAAGAATTAACACAGGGGGTGGAGATTCTTTCTTTTGGAATCGCAACTTCTATACCTAACCTCCTTTGTACTCACTAGATCAGCCAGTTTTAAGTTTCATTACGAGTAGATAGGTATTCTTTTGGAGGAAACAATGTTGCCTCAATCATCTTAGTATAAAACACTACTTCGCATACATTTGTCTCTATTAAGGCCTGGGGAACCTTATACATAATCTCCCACCCTAGGGTGTTTTCATTTTAAAAAAAATAAAGGTGGTTATGCCTTGAACCCCCTTAAAATAAAGGCGGTTCAAGGTATAATCACCTTTAATTAGCAAAAAACCACCTTTAAACTATTTGGGGGGACACGATAATGGGTTTAGAGTTTGAAAACAGTGAAGCATGGTAGTTATAAATGAACTGCCTTTCAGTGTTTCATGGAAATATAAGCTCTTTCTATGAACATTTCTCCGTGGTTTCCCCATTAAGGGGGTTCATCGATTTGTTGTTTCTGCATTACTCAAGCCTTGAATTGGTTTAGTTACTTGTTTTTAGGTGTTTCTTGAAGAGTATGGAGACATTGCCTGGTGGATTATCAGTATATAAGAAGCGAGCTGAGAGAGGCCTTTTGCAAGTTAAGGTTTGTATCCTCTTGTTTCTTCTTCTTGTTATTGGAATCAATCTGAAACTCTAATTTGTTTATGCATACTAAATTTGTTGATCTAGGTTTGTTGATATGTTAACATTAATTTCAGGAGTTTAACCTTGGTTGTCTGTGACATGAAGGTGTTTAGTATTTGTTGGAAGTGAGAAAATTTTGCAGAGTTAAGGTAGGGTGTGTTTTGTTGGCCCTGCATTCAACTAAAATGTACAAGATATTTGTTATAGTATACGATGGCAGTGTCGATGCAGGGTTGCGAGCGCACCCACCACAACAGGGATGGGGAAGTGTATGTCATCGGCCACACCACGGGTTCTGAATGATAGGTATTTTTTATGTCTATAGGTGAATTAATTGAGGATTGAAGCATTAGAACTATCATGTTTCTAAATTAGTCCCAAGTGCCTAGTATAAATAGTTTACTTGTTTTTTTTATTTCATGCTTGTAGTTGTAGTTGACAATACCAAAACACCCCCCAGTTTGCATGTTTACATTAACAGCTATTCCTTCCACTCGCGCAGATTGACGACCCGCACGAGGCTATGTTTTAACTTTTACATGAACCCTAGCATCTCTATGGATAAACCTAGGGCTTGCTGCTTACTGCCCTTTGTTAGCATTAGCAGCGAGAATTGGTATAGAATATAAATATTATCTTTGACAGTTCCCGGAACTAGTGCCTCAGCTCGGGTTAATTGATTGTGTTGTTGCGATTGTGTTAACGACCCCAGGTCGAGGTGGGTCAGTAGTTTGCTGGGAGTCAGGAGACTATAAATGTGGATAACCCAACAATTCATAGAGTGATTAATGTGATCAATGGAATTTTGGTGGAGAGGTCTTCAAATATAGTTATGAAGGATGACTCATGCCATATTCCTGTTGGGGAGCCATGACATAAAAGGTTCTAGCACGATGAGACAATTACATTTTCTAAAGTAGATGCACTTCCGAATAAAACTCTGCATGCTGATCCCATGGTGGTCTCTGCCGTGGTTGTGAATTATTTGGTGAAGAGGGTTTAATTAATGATGGAAGTGAAGTCAAGGTAATGTTTGCTAATTTCCTTAACCAGCTAGACATAGGTTGTAACAATTCAAAAAAGTCACCATTTTCTGGATTCAAAGGTTAAACTATATTTCCTTTGAAGGAGATCACTTTGTCGATTCGAATAACTGATGGATATAAAGGGGTGACAATAGACTCAAAATTTTCAATTATCTATGAGTACTCGCCCTACAATGTAATTCTTGGAAGACCATGGATATGCTAAGCTCGAGTTGTCTTGTCCACTTTCCATCTAATGATGAAGTTCCCCTTGAATGAGAGGGTAGCTAATATTCGAGGGATCAAATGGTAGCTAAGAATTGTAACTTGACAGCATTAAAGGAGCGAGAAGGATGGGAGATGTGGCCTCGGTGCATAGAGAGGTTGGCCCAGCCGATATGGAACAAATGTACATTTGAGATTTGGGCACATTCTAATGGAAGAATATGGTGATGTGTTTTCCTGGAGTACTTCTAATCTCACTGGAGTACCTTCGAGACTGCAAGTTTATAGATTGAACATCGATATATCAATCAATCCAATTGAACAGAAGAGAAGGATACTTGCACTGAAAAGGGAAAAGGCTATTAAAGTGAAGGTTGAGAAGTTTCTTAAAGTGGAGGATATCGAGGTGGCTAATCCAATTATTTTCCCAAAACACGATGGATCTTGGTGAATATGTATTGATTTCAATGATTTGAATAAATGTTACCCTAAAGATAGTTATCCTCTACAACCAATTGATAAGTTGGTGGAAGACATAGCTGGGTATCAGGATTTCGCTTTCTTTGATCCTTCAAAGGGTACCATCAGATATTCATGGTAGAAGAGGATAAGGAGAAAACATCATTTATCACCATTATGGGTACATCTCCAATATTTTTGATGATTTCCTCCCAATTAACCTCAACATCTTTAGGTGAATGGTGCGATCTTCTTAATGGTAGAGTTCAATTGGGTGTCTGATATACCCATTTTATATGCATAATCCAATACTGTTTTGGGTCACTTTTATGATCTTTTATTATCAAGAGCTTGTGTTTTACCTTGAAATTATCTTAGGATGGGAAAGTGCAATATTTCGCTCTTTTACCTCTTCTAAGTGGATTTTGCATGACAAGGGAAGAACATGGAGGAATGAAGACCGGAGGCTATTGAAGATCACATTTTCAAAGACTTTTGAAGACTTGTTTCGAAGACATGAAGACCAAAGGCCATTGAAGACCATTTTTGGAGACATTGAAGGCTTGAAAAATGAGAGGAATTGCTATGAAGATGAATGTGTACCACAAGAAGAAGAAAAGAAAACAAGGCAAAATTCTAGCACCCGTCGCAAGTCGCAATGGTCTCGTCGTGTGCCCATCGCCAGTCGCGACCAATGGGTGGCCAAAATATAACCTTATCCTTTTTGTACTATAAATAGCACTCTCTTTCCTCTCATTCATATCTTCTTCATTTGCGTTTTTATTACTGTTTAGAACCCTATTTTCTTCCATTTTCATCTTTGAAATCTCTTGTATTATTTTTGGTTGTTTAGACTTAATTTGTATGAATTCTTGTAGCTAAATCTAGTTCTTGGGAGTAATTGATTGAAGCTTCCAAGCTTATGCAGTAAGATGCTTTGTTTGCTCATTTATGAACATTTATTGGAGAGCATTTATTATGCCATTAATATTGTGTTTTACCTCATTTATACCATGGGTTGTTTGAGAATATGAAATGTTTGTAAAATTGAAATGTTAGGGTGTTAGGAAAGTTTCAAATTTCTTAACTCATTTGATGTGGAAATCCAAAAGCATGGATTTAGAACTTATTGTGTATAATGTGGGGTAATTCTTGCTAGATGAGTATGTTAATGTGGTTTGTTCCCATACTTGTCATATAGATGCAAAGAAATGTTGAACCTTGAATGTTTGTTTGTTCTAAGTTTAATCTAATGAATGTTTTGTTTGGTTAAATGACTATGTCTTTGGTAGAAGGCTTCTTATTATCAAACCTATGGTCCTTTGGGTGAAATGTCTTTGATGAAACACCCATATGATATGGTTTGTCTAGGGTGATCATCAATGAGGTTTGCAAATGGTCTTTGTTTGTGTTTGCAAACTACTCTTAAGGAGGAATGAATGTTGATCTTTGAATGAGAAGTGATAACATTCCCCACAGACAAAAAATGTAATTGAATGAGTGAATGAATCAATGAGCTACATGAAGTTTGGAAGTGGAAATCGATTGCCCCCAAGGGTCCTTTAATTATCCTTTACATTGTATCTTTAGTTGCATGCATGATTACCATAGTTCTCTTACTTTTCTAGTTGCTGTATATCAATTTGATAACTTAGGATCAAACCAACCCCCCCATATTTATGTACTTATATATATATATATATATATATATATATATATATATCTATGTATGCATATGCCTAGTATGTCTTCTCCTATATATATTCAAACATTTGAAAAGATCCCTCTTCTTGTGGACAACCACGACTTGCAATTATCTACTTATTGTAGATATGAAGCATTAGGGCTTAAAAGTATTAACTTTGAGAGGTATGACGATGACCTCCCAGTGTCAAATTATCTAAATTCTTGAGAATTACAAGGCCGGTGCGTTGGATCAACTTTGGAATGAGAATGTCTTGCTGCTCAATTTGTTTCTCTTGTTGAAGCACTTGTTTTTGCAATGTGTGGACCAGTGATGGTTGTGTACGACCATAGTACCGACTAATTCCAAATGCCTCACATTGGTTCAAGAACCCACCCACTCCCCTTTTTTGGTATCCGCACAATGGATGTTGTTCCTAAATGTGAGTATGAATTTCCCTTCAAATGCATCATTATTTAAGTTTTCCTAAGTAATGATAATATGGGAATTTTATAACATAAAGAAATGGTAATATGTAAATGAAGGAAATCAAAAAATAGTTGTAGGCTGGTCAGGTTTACTACTTGTTCCATAAGTTCTTTTTCTTCTTCCTTGTCGTATAGACCCTTCTTATTTTGTTGGCCTTTGAGGAATAGATCACACCTCTCTATCTCATCCACATCCATTGGTTGTAACATAGCCCATGCCTTCTCTTCGGTCAACCCTGCCTCAATTGCATTTTGAACATCTATCTCTAGACATTCTTGAACAAACTTGAGTGCTGCCAATCCATACCCCCCATGGCTTAATCGATAGGGAATCAAATTCAAACCAGAAATTCATTGTTTTTATGTCCTCGTACCCTATGTTAGCTTGTTAGAGGTATGACATCACTAAAGACATCTAAATCTGAATAATTATTAAATTAATTTTTTTACTAACGTTAGAATTTTTCTCCAAAGCCCTTCTCTTGTGGATTTTCAAACTCTCCAGTTGAATGTGTGTGTAAGTTATCCACGATCGATCACCCTTCTCCGAAAAAAATATGTAGTCCCGTGAAAAATTGTGTTTATGCTTCTGCCAACTCTTGCACATTGATGTGCTTCAATATGCGTGCGTTAACCATTGCATTTGGCATACTTTTTAGCTAGTTTTACTTGGTGGATTGCTAGTATTGGTTGTGTTTACGTGGCAAAGGGTGGGAGGTCATCACCGTACCTCCCAAAGTTATAATTTATAAGCCCTTTAAGTATATCGTCCACGAAGAAGAGGGATTTTCTTAAGTGTTTAAACATATAAGGTTTATATTAGGCTAGAAGTAGATATATATAGATATATAAAAGCAAGTAAAAAGGGGGGTTTTGGTTGGTTGTGGTCGTAAGTTATGAAATTAAAAGACAAGATAACTAGAAAAGTTAAGTAACTATGCTAATCATCAAACAAAGTAAGAAAGAGGGGTAAAAACTACAAAACACAAAAACTTGGGGGCAATTAATATCCACTTCCAATCCTAATGTAGATCATTGAACCATTCACTCATTCTATCACATTCGTTACCTATTGGGAATGCTAAAACTTCCCATTCGAAGATCAACATTCTTTCCTTCTTAATAGTAATTTGAATAAACAAACAATGACCATTTGCAAACCTCATTTATAATCACACTAGGCAAACCACACTATTAAGGTATTTCATCAAAGACATTATACATGAAGGACCATAGATTTGAGAACAATAAGCCTTCTACCAAAGACATAGCCATTTAACCAAACATAGCATTCATTATGCTAAACCTAGAACAAACCACATTAAAGATTCAACCTTGCATTTCATCTATAGGATACACATGAGAACACTCCACATTAACATATTTATCTAGCAAAAATCACAACACATTATGCACAAGAAATTCTAATTCCATGTTCTTGGATTCTCATATCATAGAGCTATGAAATTTGAAACTTTCCTAACACCCTACCACTTTAATCATACAAACACTTCATATACTCAAACAAACCATAGAATAAATGAAGTAAAACATCACATTTAAACACATGAATGCTAAATAACAAATGCATCAAGAAAGAGTGAAATAGAGGTTTCTTACTACATAGGTGTGGAAGCTTCAATATTGCTCCCAAGTACAAAACTAAGCTTGATAAGCAAACAACATAAATAGAACAAATATCTACAAATAAAGAAGAAGAAATGGAAGAAATTTGTGAAAAACTAGGGTTTTGGAGCCCCCAAGTCGGGCTTAGAGAGTTGAGGAAGAAGGGGGTGAAAAGCTATTAATAGTACAAGAAAAAAGGTAGTAAAAAGAAAGTTGCATGGCAATTATCATGAGTCACAATGCCTATGTTGCGAGTAGCGACCATATTAGGAAAATTGTGAGCTCTTAGATCAATATTTCGCAAGTCGCGACACACTTGTCGCAAGTCACGACAGGAAAACTTCCCGGTTTGTTTTGCTTCCTCTGGGTGAACCGTTGATCCATTTTCGGAGTTCTTGTAATCAATTTTATAGTAATCGAGAAGAAGAATTCAATAGTACTACCATTGGAGGCTATTTCTTCTCAGAAAATTCTCAGAACTCTACTTCAAAACATAGATCATTCTTCACCCTTTGCTTTGCTCTCCTTTCATCACTTTATCTTCTACCACTTTGTGAGTGGCCTTCCATCTTCTACCATCCTTTCGAATGGCCTTCACTAAACCACCTCTAAGTGCTCACGAAAAATCTACAAATTAAGCTTACAAAAAGGATTCTAGATGCTCATAAGCACCAAAAATCCATTAGACTAAACATAGGTTACAAAATGAAGGATTTAGATATAAAAACCAAAAATGACTATCTAAACCACTTATCATGTAAACCTAGCTAAATCTAGTAATCTTACAACAAAAATATGAGAAAAGAGATGTTATCATGCATTTGATGTCCATCAAATCTCCTCAGACTTAAACCTTACTCGTCCTTGAGTAAACAAGAACAAGTAAAGATCAAAGCATAAACTAGCATGTAAAAGTTTTCCCAAAATATCCAACATCATATTCCTAGACTACCCTAAACCCCAAGACATAAGAATTTCTCACACTATCACATCCCAAAGCCTAAGATAATCTAAACAACCAACAAACCATAACAAAAGTGAGGTATACATATAATGCCAAGCTAACTTACTCTACCGAAAAATCCACCCAATAGACACAGCCCTCTTGGTTTTTCATCCTAGCTTCACACAATTATCTTTTTCAATACTCACCCCACCTTTTTCCACACCATTTGGCCTCTCATTTTTGCATAGGTCGCCCTTTCGGGTTTAAGACCTATCTGGACCTCCCACTTTTGCCTAAGTTGCCCTCTCGGGTTTTAACTTAGCGGGATTTTTTTCAATTTTCATTTTTTTCAAACAAAATAAATCAAAGTGGAGCATATGCACACTACAATACAATACAATGAGATACATTTCTCTTTACATTCCCACACTCAAAACACACATTGTTCTCAATGTGAAAGGGACAAGATAAAAAAATAAGGGAGAAAGGAAAAAAATAATCACAACTAGGACCTTGAAGGTCCTTCCTGGTGATGGCAATGCTCACTCCTTAATGAATGTTCTCACCTCCTTGTTCTTGAACTCCGCCCAACATGAAACTTTGATCCATCCACTACGAAGCCAGAACTATGAAAATCCCGATCAACACTCACAAAAGACAACAACTAGTAGTACTCCTAGATGGTTGTTTTGGTAGTGATTTTTGGTGGTTGATTGTGGTGGTATTCTTGTGGTTTTGGGTAAGGGTTTGAGGACATGGTTGAGGATTGTTTTTTCAAAAAAAGAAAAACACTTACCTAACTTAAAAGCTCGGGTTGCCTCCCGAGAAGCTCCATATTTTTAAGATTGTCGGCACGATCCTAATGTTATCCATATGGTGAAGGCTTGAACCCCTTCACCATGACCCTAATGTCATCGCAGGCTTGAACCCTGGCAGCGGCGCCAAAATTTGGTAGGTCATCCTCGTACCTCTCAAAGTTATAATTTATAAGCCCTTTATGCTTACTAAATACAATTAAGTAGATAGTGGCAATTAGGGGTCATCCAAGAAGAAGAGGGATTTCTTTAGCATTTAAACATATAAGGTTTTTATTTGGCTATAAGTGGATATATGTAGATATATAAAAGAAAGTAAATGGGGGGGGGGGGTTTGATTGGTTATGGTCCTAAGTTATGAAATTAAAAGACAAGATAACTAGCAAACTTAAGTAACTATGCTAATCATAAAACAAACTAAGAAAAATGGGTAAAACATACAAAAGACAAAGCCTTGGGGGCAATTAATATCCACTTCCAATTCTAATGTAGATCATTGAACCATTCACTCATTCTATCACATTGATACCTATGGGGAATGCTAAAACTTCCCATTTGAAGATCAATATGCATTCCTTCTTAATAGTAATTTGCAAAGAAAAACAACAACCATTTGCAAACCTCATTGATAATCACACTAGGAAAACCACACCATAAAGTTATTTTATCAACGACATTATTCAAAAAGGACCATAGATTTGATAACGGCAAGCCTTCTACCAAAGACATTGTCATTTAACCAAACATAGCATTCATTAGGCTAAACCTTGAACAAACCACATTCAAGATTCAACCTTGCATGGCATCTATATGATAAACATGAGACCAATCCACATTAACATATTTATCTAGCAAGAATCACCAGAACTTATGCACAAAAAATTCCAATTCCATGTTCTTGGATTCTCATGTCAAAGAGCTATGAAATTTGCAACTTTTCTAACACCCTAACACTTCAATCATACAAACACTTCATATACTCAAACAACCCATAGCATAAATGAAGTAAAACATCACATTTAAACACATGAATGCTAAATAACAAATGCTTCAAGAAAGAGTGAGATAGAGGTTCTTACTACATAGGTGTGGAAGCTTAAATTAATTGATCCCAAGTACAAAACTAAGCTAGATAATCAAAACCCATAACATAGAACAAATATCTACAAAGAAAGAAGAAGAAATGGAAGATAATGGTGAAAAACTAAGGTTTTGGAGCCCCCAAGTTGGGCTTAGAGAGTTGGTGAAGATGGGGGTGAAAAGCTATTTATAGTACAAGAAAAAAGTGAGTAAAAAGAAAGTTGCAAGGAAATTATCGCGAGTCACGATGCCTCCATTGTGTGTCGCGACCAGATCAGGATAATTGTGAGCTCTCTGGTCAACATTTTACGAGTCACAATGAGTCGCGACGGGAAAAAGTCCCGTTATGTTTTGCTTCCTCGGGGTGAACTGTTGATCTGTTTATGGAGTTATTGTAGTCAATTTTGTAGTACTTAAGAATAGGAATCCAATGATACCACCAATGGAGGCTGATTGTTCTTGAAAAATTCCCAAACATCTGCTTCAAAACATAGATCATTCTTCACCCTTTGCTTTGCTCTCCTTTTCTTTACTTTATCTTCTACCACTTTGTGAGTGGCCTTCCATATTCTACCATCCTTTCAAATAGCCTTCACTAAACCACTCCTAAGTGCTCACAAGAAATCTACAAATTAAGCTTACGAAAAGGAATCTAGATGCTCGTAAGGACCAAAAGTCCATTAGACTAAACATAAGTTACAAAATGAAGGATTTAGATATAAAAACCAGAAATGACCATCTAAACCCCTTATCATGTAAACCTACTTAAATTTAAGAATCTTACCAAAAAAATGACAAAAGAGATGTTAAAGGCTTTGGAAAATACATGCATTTGGCGTTTCCTCAAAGTGTTTAGACGACCATGTTTAGCTTTCTTATCTAAATCCTGTGTTTTGTAGACTTAATTGAAACTAATGGACATCTTGTATCCATGGGCTCATTGATATTCCTTCTGATTATCTGTAGTAGGTCACTCATGGTTACTTTTTGTTTACATTCTATGTGAAGGCCGTTCGTAAGGGCGGTAGAAGATATTGAAGGCCGTTCGCAGGGACGGTAGAAGATACAAAGGTCATTCACACTAGAAAGATAGTAGATGAAGACCACAAGCATCAATGTGTGGTAGAAGGAGATTCCATCCAAAGATAGGTGGTATTGGAGTTCAAAGCAGCCAACGAAGAAATAGGGAATCGTGGTCCGATGCTATGTGCCAAAGTCTTAGAACGATCAAAGAAGAATTATCTTTCAAGGTTGTTTCTATTGAATTCGTCGACTTTGGCACCAATGGCTCATGCCAAAGGAGCGGCTTCGTGCTAAGAGGACCAGCACGAGGCAATGGAATGGTTCACACCAGATGCCAGAGGCCACGAGCATAATCCTCAAATCCCTTCCAAACGTCTAAGTATAGGTGTGGGAAATCCCATTTTTATGTCCTGTATCGTTCCATGTACAAGATGCCAAGACCAGCCAGTGGGGTGTGGGAAAACATATAGCCCACGCCAAGGTTTCTGAGTGGAGCACCTTTCCTGACCATGGCCTATGCCACCGGCCACAGGCACAGATCCCAAGCCTCAAATTCAGCACTCTGATGGTGCCCCGTGCCACACAATGCATCCCACGCCAGAGGAAGGTCATGATCCACACCTGGCTTTATGCCCCATGCCACTTGAAGATCCCTGCCACTCACCAGAACGGGTGCCCTGCACCACCTAAGGAGGCATGACCTGCGCCAAATCTCACGCCCCACGTCTAGGGCACACCACAGGCCACACTATCTATGACGGCCTGTGCCAGGTGGCGTCTCAGCTTGGGTTTACCCTAATTTGGCCTATTTTGGGCATATGTTTAGGCCCAATCTCTTACTACTATTAATATAGCCTTAGTCTTCTAGGGTTTGATATGATATCATTAGTTTTACAATTTTTTAGTTAGGAGAGCAACTCTATAGAAAGAAAAAATCTCTCCATCTATTTTCTTTATTTTTCTTTGATCCTGAAATATGGAATTAAAATATTTATTTGAATTCCATATCTACGGAGTAGTTTCTATAGCTTGGGGATAAATTGTAGGAGCATGATTTAATTTACATGTTTTGTTAGATTCTTTAGATTCATCCTAATATTTGTGTTAATGATATTTTTGTGATTGTTCTTAATTATTTGAAATGAATGAATGGTACACCGCATATAAGCACACACTCTGGGCTATATTCATGTATGGTTCAAATATCGATGCCTCCTTGGGAAAATAAACCTGGATGTTAGAATGGGTAAAGTAGAATGCATCCGCATGGATGTGTGCACTGGGAATTCAAGCATGCTCTAACTTATTTTTCATCACACCAGTCTTAGGTTACTTCGTAAAGTTGTTTGAGAGGTTCTGGGTAGAGATAGTGAATAGTATCTAGCTAGGGTTGTAAGAGGCCTTAGATCATATAAGGTGCCTACAACCTTTTGGCCTAATTGATAAGACCATTGGGAAGTAGTGCATTCATTGTGGAAGCCCAGAACGTAATCAACGAGGGAGAAACAAACCTACAACAATGGTCGGACCTTGTTGCACTCCCCTAATTACGATGACAGTGTCGATGGAGGATTGTGAGTGCACCCGTCTTGAGAGGGATGGGGAAGTGTATGCCATTGGCCACACCCGGTAAAATGAACACTCTATTAGGTTTGCCTAAATTTCTATGCTAATGAATCGAGGATTGAAACATTAGATTAACCATGATGCTTGATGATTCCCCAAGTCCTTAGTCAAATAGGAGTGAGAACAGGGTGCAAAACTATAAGTCTTACCTTTTGACCATGTCCTTTGCCTGGGTTAATTAGCTACAATTAATTACCCCTGAGGGAGGCAGGTCACACATCATGGTCATCACATTCTTCCTTAGAAATGTCATATCTGGTGCATCAATTTCGAATGGTCTCTATGGAGATTTATAACGATGGGAGTTACAATAAGTTATCATTAAGTTTTAGAATAAGAGTATGGGAAAATTAGGTGGGGAAGTTTATGAAAGCCAATCCTTGCTCTCTATCCATAGGGTCTCCTTATAGTTTTGGGGAACCTCATGCAAACTATCGTACTTTATATCCACTCTTATTCTACCAACTTTTGAAACCTAACTAGACCACTTTGCAAGCTCTAGTGAACTCTTTTCTAGCTATCCTACGTTCTAATGTATAACAATGTGTTTTTCCTATTCCTACCTTGTCGGATCCATCATCGCCATCATCGCCATCATCATAACCAAATGCCAATGTTGTGGGATGACTATTTTATAAATGTGACATATCATCACGAGTTCGTTTCTTAGACATTATTGAACTTCATCCGAAAATTCTCCACTCAATCAAGACTCAAACCACACTAAAAGGTATTTTAATAAGAAAATACCACATTAATATCGCTTTAAAACATTTAATAATATTTTTTTGGAAATGAACCATCATTAGGTTTTCATCACCCAAGTACGACAAAACTCATAATCATAATGTTATCACTATATAACAAAAATAAACATTCAAGAATAATCTATACTCACAAAAATTTATCATTGATTCAAGAAGAATTTGTGGAGCACTAAATAATCTAGGATTTTAAAACACCAACCATTATATCAAACAAGTAGGAGCTTCGATTTCATAAGACCTTGTGCACCATCAAGTCCCAAAGCACTAGTGTTGATAATCCCCTTCAAACAATTATAAAATGAAATTAGAACAAAATAGAAGTAGAGATAGAGGAATGTAGGAGTTGGATGCTTACCTTCAATCACAACTTGATGAAAAAATGGATTAGAGATCGAGAGAAATTGAAGAAATGGGAGGCAAGGAATTTTGTTTTGGGAAAATGGAAGACACACAAGGGCTTCTTAGGGTATTTAATACCCTTTAAAAAACCTGGCCTTAATGTTTCTTTCCCGCTTGAGTAGGCTTTCAAGCTCGAAAGACAATCTGCTCTTTACAAATACCTAGGAATAGGTTCCAAAAGGATTGAACTAAATCAACAACTCCCATCAACCCCTGATTTTAAAATTGGAACCCCAACAACCAAAATCTAATCCCCTAATTTCCCATTCCGAGCACAATGTCGAGGTCCAGATACATAAAGAAGAATACCGGGGCAGCGAGAAACCAAAGCCATCAACCCTACACTAATCTCTTGGCATCCAAACAGTTTTTTAGTGGAAACGCTGAGGAGAGGTATATGGAACATTCCAAGCGTAAGATTAACAATTCAAGTTATTAGTGCATCGTCGATCAACCATTTGTGTCTAGGGTATTTGTTGAGGTGTTTCAATAAGAAACATATAGAAAATTTGTTATGTTTTGAAGACAACATGTACGTAGATGAGGTTATTGAATTTTATGCTAATTTGGGACAAAGCATGAACAATCGTGATAGTAATAAGGTTAATGGAAAATGAATCGCGGTTAATAAGTTCACAATACGTGAGGCCCTAGGTAGCGAATACTCTTCTCCCGAGAAATTTAACCCTTAAGATGGCCATGGCATCGTAGAAATCTGTCACAAACAGAGTTGGCCATTAGTTATGGAAGCCACCAGTTGTTCCCGTAGAAATGGATAGGAAATACTTCCATAGAAAAGGAAATACCCCAGGCCCTGCAGAAGCAATAATATTAGTGTTTATCGGTGGAGGAGAGGCTAACTTATGAGTGGGTGTGTTTGAATGTTTTACCCTTGCCCCGTGGGTGGAGACGCGTGTGTGACCACCATTGTGAATCTAATGATTTTCTTCTATGTGATGGAGGGTGTGAAAATTAACCCCGGTTATACCATCTTGATGAGTATACTCAAGGCCAAAAATGCCAAAAAAAGGATTTCCCATACGGTGGCTTGATCACCGCGATGATAAAGAAGTCCGATGTCCAACCCAAAGACTGCCCACTCTGCATAGAGTTTGATGATGAGGTGTGGTCTAAACATAAGTAGCTTCAGCTTGGTCCTAACAATAAATGAGATCCAAGGGGTTTTCCAGGATAGGGAGCAAATAATGCCAAAAGGGCTAAGGAGGCAGAACTTGAAATAGTTGGGGGATTGGGATCTAGTAAGCATTTGAAAATTCTTTTTTAACTTTCAAAACGTTTATACACATATTGCTCTTATTGCTAATTGTGCACTATTAATTTCTCTTTGTTGAGTAGGTTCGTAAACCAGCTGGAAGACTACCATAGGTTGCTACTTAAACTGCATTTGTGGCGATGTTGAAGAGACCTCAGAAAATGTTGGGTAGAGCGGATACCTAGCAAGAATGATTCTTGAAAGCTCAGGAACACCACCTTGAACAAGGTGAATATGATGAAAGCCCCAAAAATTCAATCTGGTGATGACGGATGGTGATTCACATGGTGAGCCATGGGCGGTTGATGATGGAAACCAAGAGAATGAAAATGACGTCGAGATTGAGCACATTTTCGGTTCCGGCTAGGCATTTGGAATTAAACAATATTTTTATAATTAGATCATTTGGAATGAGTATGGTTGAGACCTATCTATAATTTCATGGTGTCTTTTATTTTGTTAAGATTTGGGTGATGACTTCATTTGTAGAATTTTGACCACCACTGAGTTGGCCTTGTTTTTCGATTAGATAAGTTTTCCTATTTCATCAAATTTATGTATAAATTTTCAATTCTTATTTAGAAAATTAGAATGCTTCAATGTCAAAGATTTAAATATAAGATTGGAATGCTTAGAATTAGAAAGCGTTAATTGTAAAATTTCCTCTTCATCAAAAAATTTTACCATTACACAACACTCATTTCCGAACTCGGAAACCAGTCGGCCCTTCCAAAAGATAGGGCAGATCAATTTCCGAGGTTGGAACTATGGTGGTCCTGAACAAAGTATATGGCCAAATTAGGTTACAAACTTAGAAACTTAGGTTCTGAGGTCGGGCGTCAAATCCAGGCCGCCTCGGGTTGAAAGAAAATGAGCATTTTCTTAGACATAATTTCTTTATGAACACGGAACCTCATCGGATCCTTTACCTGTAGAGCCAAAATACATGTTCCGAACTCAAAATAACCAATTTGGCTCTTCACATATCAAGGGCCGAACCAGTTCCAGATTTGGAACCCACTCTGTATATAAATCCCCCCCCCCAAAATTCAGTCAGTCATTTCTAATTTCTCAACATCTAACCTTAGAGGCATATTTTGACTTTGGAGTTGAGTTCTTCTCCAACAATTCATCAAGAAATCACAAAGGGAAGAGATTAGCAATGTCAAAAGTTGGTTTAAGTCGCATTCCCCGTTCTCGATCGAACGACAACAATCCCAGGTATGATACCATCAAATTCGTGTCTTTTCCTGCACAAGCTATGTACAATATTTTGCGTACGAAGGGAAAATTAATTGATTGCTACATTGTTAATTTCAATGAGTATTTAAGAATTGGTTTAGCCTATCCATTAGGAAAGTTTAAGGACCAATATGTTGAAACATTATTGTCGTGCAATGAATCTTCTTATTTTGATTTGCGCTGTCAATTCTATAACAATTCAAGAAAGTGGAATGGTGATTACTAAACTAAGGTAGGGGGAATTGAGATTCCAATTTAATGAATAGATTTTGAATGAAGCCCTAGATTACCCATACAGGAACCACGAACATGTGTATTCATAAGACACCGATGGTCCATTAGTCAGTTGTTAATTTAGGGGAAAATGGAAACTAGTCACTGAGTACCCATACATTGATCCTATCCAATGTAGTGTTAGGTAGTTCACTCATGATGAAAGGGATTTAGGTAAGCCGGAGATTTTTAGCGTCAAACTTCCACCAATAGATCCTGTATTATCTTCAAAATGATTGCTCGATGCTTGGTTCCCACATCTAGACATATCACTGAGCCCACCTATAGTGCCTTGATGTTGATTAATTTGATAATGAAGTGTAGGAAAATAAACCTCAGGGCAGCGATATTTAGGCACATTCTTTATCTTGGAACATCGACTAGGGTAGTGAGGAGCCCCCTTATGGGAATTTGATCACTAAAATATTGAGGAAGATCGAGGGGTTGGAAATCACCAGTGAGGAGAAAGCACCGAAGTACTTCGACAAGACCTACTTCAATAATAAAGGGGTGGGTGTTGGTTGATCATAAATGGTGTTATCGGAATCTAGAAGAAGGGGAGCCGAGCAAGAGGCCTAGAGTTGATGATGGTAAGTTAATTATTCTGTTTCATTGCAGTTTCTGCAAGTTACAAATAAATTATTTTAGATATTTATGTCTATGTTGTTAACATTTATAGATTCATGGGTGTACAAGATTTCTACAAGTGGGTGCGTAAGGAGTTTGCCAAAATAAAGGCCAAGATTTTGAAAATGGATAAAAGACAACGAGCATATGAATGCCATCTCGCTTCCACCCATCATCCTCGTCTTGAGCGGTCAATGTCTATGGGTGATCTTGAAGATAACTTGGAGTCTCAATTACCATATAGGAGACATTTACCATCTTGAGGGTTTCCCATTTTGAATTATCAATGCTCGTTGAATTGAATTTATTTTCTAGACAGTTGTTTCGAAGACTTAATAGTGATCACTTATATTTTAAAGTTTTGAAGTGCTGTACTAAGATGTGATTTTATCGATGGACCATTTTTTCAGTCGATCAATATATGGATTAAGATTTCATCTCGGATTATGTTAATGTTTAAACAAAAATAGAAGCCACATTTTAATTGAATCCTTAGTCACACTAATTTGACACAAGTAGTAATAAAAACAAAAACAATTACAAATGATTTGTCTACTTCTTCTATTTTCTTTTCTTGGTAACCTGCTTATCCTTTCTCCTTTTACGCCTTACCTTACCAGGGATGTCCACCTTAATTCCCTCATCATGATCAGTGTGGTTGATGGAACATTTCAAGACTTGATCGTCCTCCTCAATCTGGATAGCATTATCTAGTCCAACACCCGTTGTATTGTGACCGAATTCGACAATTTCTTCAACTTCACATTCTTCGACGAAGGCACATTTTCTTTCCACAAAAATATCCCACCATGGATAAGAAAGATCCCCTATATAAAAATCTAGTGTGCTTGAGAAACCAATATGAAAGGATCTTCCCGCCAACCGATACGACTCATATCGACAAGTATGAACCCAAAATCATGGGTCTGTTGCCCACTGTTGAAATCAACCCACTACCATTCAAGAACTAAGACTCACATGGTCACATATCCAAGCTCCTATATATCTGAAATTGTTCCAAAGTAACATTGATGAGCGGATAGGAATATTACTGCTTCTATTATCGACATGCAAAGCTTTAGACACAAGGGAAAATCCACTTTTCTGATACACGCCTTTATCATCCACTGATTTTGTGGCAAAAGTAAAACCATTGACGTCGTACCCTGAATAAGAAAGTACGGAACCAAGTGGTCTATGAGCCAACCATTTAACTGTCATTGGATGATCCCCACAGTTACATTATCAAGCAACCTTGACATAAAAGTCCTACTGTGTAATTGTAGGACCCGAGCTTCATTGAAATTGGGGTTAGCAACTCTAATGGAATCTATGTGACTCTCTCTATGTATAGAACAACATCGTTATGATTGAAAATAGCATAAAGATAGCATGTACATAAATCTTCCTTGCTAGGACTGAAAGGTTTCCCCTGCTGAACCCCATGACTTTCCAACCGTTATTATGTCTATGAGTTTGAACTATAACCGAATCAAACTCATTCATGTAATCAGTACAAAACTCGATGGTCTCCTCCGCGATATACCACTGTACAATACGTGCATTGGGCTTGTATCAATTATTCACAAAATGATTGAATATTTTCCTGTACCTATCAAATGGGAACATCAACCTAAGAAACACATGACCACAATGATTTATCTTATGAACAAGATGAACACATAAGTGGATGATAATGTAGAAGATTGAGGGGAGAAAATACATTTCCATCCGCCATAAAACTTCAACGATGATTGTCTTCAAATGGTCAAACTTCGACATGCTATTGTTTTTGCTACAAATGGACTTAAAAAAACATATCTTTGTAATGAACAATCTTACATGGGTTGTAAATGACGATCGAATTGCTATCACATTCAATTCCTTCATAATATTGTGACAAACATTAGACTTCAACCCAAATAATCACAACTCCACGACTCCCTGATGTAGTTCATTATGCATGCATTAACCATTTAATTCGGTGCAATAATTGGTTTATTTTATATTTTGGATTTCTAGTATTAGTTGAGTTTACATGACAATGGATTTAGAGGACCATGTTTGGTTTTCTTGTCTAAATCCCGCATTTTGTAGACTTAATTGCTACTAATAGACATCTTGTATCCATGGGCACCTAGATATTCCTTTGTGATCATCCTTAGTAGGTTGCTAGTGGGTAATGTTTATTACAATCTATGTGAATGATGTTTGCAAGGATGGTAACAGATGTTGAAAGCCATTCGTAAGGACGGTAGAAGAGGTCGAAGAGGTCGAAGGCCATTCAAATTAAAATGGCAGTAGATGAAGGCCAAGAACATTACATCATGGTAGTAGAAGGATAGAGCCAAAGATAGGCGGCATTGAAGTTCAAAATAGCTAAGGAAGAAATGGAGAATCGTGGTCTGAGAGTTACGCCAAATTCTGGGAATAATCTATGAAGAATCAGCCTTTAAGGTTGGTTCCGTTGGATTTATCTCCTTGAAAATCATAAAATCAACTGCAAGACCTCTCAAAATGGACTAACAGTTCATCCGAAGGGAAGAAAAGATGTTTACTCGGCCAAAACATCAACGGGTTGGTGCAGACCACTCATGGTTGGCACCAAACAATGCACCAATGGCCCGCACCACACTATACGGCTTGCACCAAGGGTTTCTGGCACAAGCCGTTCCAAGACCCGGCATGGGCCGTGACAATCTTAACGGCCTGCATGCTTAAGTGACCATTTTTACTCCAAAATGGCTAAGTATGGGCTCAGACTATCTCATTTTAGATAGCTCGCGCCATTCCAAGTGCAAAATGTCAAGACCATCTGGTGGGATGTGATGAATTGAGCGGCCTGCACAAAAAATACTGAGAAAAATAAGGATTCTGATGATGGCCTGCGCCAAACGACATGGACTGTAGATCAAAAGTGCAAAAATGACTCTCCTGACAATGGGCTGCACCAGACGATGTAAACCGCGCCTGACATGACCTGTACTAGATTCCACGGTTTACGCAAATGATGCACCACGACCTGTGTTATATCCTATGGCCTACACCAGTATGAATCTAACAGGTCGCGCGAGATCTGGCACCCCGCGTGTCACAGGTCGCCGCTAAGGGTGCTAACTGTTCGACCTAGCTATGTACAACCGTGTCACAACTACCGCTTATATCCCACGTGCGTCGCACACCGCTCGGTTGCTCACAGCACTCCGAGCCTTTAGAGGGATGTAGTCGAGTGTGCAGTGGAATTACACGCACGAGGGAGCATGGCTTCACACGCATAAGCCAACATTCCAATGTAAGGTCCAACAACAGGGAAGCAATCGCTCATAATCAATATATTAGAAAACGGTAACCGGATGTGGGTAGCTTAGTACTCCACATATATGCTCTGCAAACTCTATCACGAGTGCCAGCTAAATAGGCAAAACAAGGTCAAAGGCTTAAACGGCACGTAGGCCTGGTCCTTGATCAAAATAGCTATGCTACACTACTAACTAAGCTATTACAAGTATTTACAATAAAAAGAGAAGACTTTTGTGACAAGGAGCTTGGGACATGTCTTCTCGATCCATGGCGCAGCATTAACGGTGCTGGCCAGCTGGGCGACCGGATGCTTCACACGGGCGTTAGGCACAGATGGCTCAGGCGTTGTGCACAGCACGTCGCGGGCGCAGAGGGGGACATCACGGGCTTGTAGCGGTTAGGCGGTCGGCACTGGATTACCCAGAGGCATGTGCAGCCAGTCGAGGGAAACTGGTTCGCACGGGACTGCAGCATTTTTTGGCACCTATGCGGGCACGGCACCGCAGCATTGTTTTGGCACCTATGTGGGCACGTTGAGCGGCACGGGACCGCATCATTGTTTTCCCACCTATGCGGGCATAGGGTTGTGTTGAGGTCGGGTGTTAATTCCCACCCCATAACATCCTCCCCCACTCAATTCAGCAAACATCCTCGGAGCCATCAATTCTCCAAGGTGCTTCGCTACCCACATTTTTCTCGTACACTTCTGCCTTTGAAAAGGGGTTGATTCAATTGCTGGCGCTAATGTACTCTGGTTTAGTTGTGGTCCTCGGCTTCTCTTCAGTTCGGGTTTGAGCTGGCTTGATTTTATAGCACCCACTCCTTGATCAATAACCAATGGAATGCCCAACTTTTGATGCTTTCTGATACGCATCATTATCTGTTCACGTTTCTGCTTTCCATCCTTATGGCACAACAAGGGGTTGCTGATGTGAATGATGACTTGTCTTTCCCCATCGAGGTTTACAAGGTTTAGATTGCTTGAAAAACATGAAATGGGAAGTTTGATGGGGAGCGCCTACCGGCATATTTATCTTTTCAATCCAGATCTTCTTGGCCACCAATGAACGCTTCCTTTCTTTCTCGGATCCATCGAGAAAACCCATTGTTGTTGTAGACCCTCCTGGCCCTTCATTTCCATTCTCCCCACATGGGATCTTGTCTTAAGCACATGACGGGCTGCCAAACTATAGTTTATCCCCGGGTGATCTTTTCGCAGTCGTTTTGACCATGCACAGATTGGTGCCTAAGAGGTAAAGGAAATTGCTATATGGGTATATGACAATCCATGCATCTCTCAGAAAATCCATTCCGAGGACTATACGGAAGTCATCCATTTTAACGACATGGAAATTCGTTGTGGCTTTCATGGTGCCAACTTGAACCGAGCATCGCCTTGCAACACCTAGTACTGGTTGAGCAATACTATTAACGCCCATCATTTCTCCCACAACTTTCTCCAATGTGAGCCCCAACCTTGATGCCTCTTTTTTGGAGACATACACATCTATAGCTATCAACCATCGCTCGGATGGGTTTTCCATTTATGCGCAAGTCATATGCATCAATGCTCCATTTGGTTGTTGCACTGGTTTCACACGGACAATCTCAGGTTCGTTAAGCTTAGGTGCGGCCTTCCCCGCTTTTCTTGACCAATTTATAGCTCTCTTGGATTGAACTGCAGCAACCACCCGGTCAATCTCAAACTCAGTTAGCGGATTCAACTGCCCTGCCTCTCTTGATTCCACCATGGGCTTACACTGCAGATTTAATGCCCCCATGGAGCATGGTTCTTCATCTTCGGGCCCAGATTCTTCAGCTGACTGTACCTGAACTACCTCGCTCAGTGCCTCCCTGATTTGTCACGAGTCCTCGAGCAACATAGCAGTGATCTTCTTCTCTATTGGACAATCAACAAGGGCATGATTCCCTTTGCACGTTTCGCACACCAACCGCACCTTCCTGGTTGGTCCATTCCACCTTAGTTTGGACACACTTGAACTCGCCGCGCTTACACTGGGGCATACCCCATTCTTTCCAACACCCGAATTGGGCTTGTAGCTACCATCGCCGTTCGGACTGTTTCTAAAGTTACCCCCACCTGTGGAGCACTTACACCCTGACCATTACCCACCTTGGCAACACTAGAAGTGTCCACTTCCCTTTCAACCCATTGCGATCCTCTGCCATTACAGTGTTCTAGACTTTCGACAAACGCCACCGCTGAGTTATAGTCCGTGCAACAAGCTGTCCTTAGCTCGAGCCTAGCTAACGGCTTCAATCCTTGACTGAAGTCATTGAGTTTGTATTCCTCTGGATGGTCGGGAAAATCTAGTATACAATTCTGGAACGCCGACACGTACCCGTTAATACTACCGGTTTGCACCAATGTTCTTCGACGAAGCAATGCATGTTCCTTCACGTTTACGGGCATGAACTATTGCCTCACTCTGAGGTTCAATTCATCCCACATGGCGATGGCTAGGCGTCCTGCCTTAATCTCCGTGCCTTGGGATCGCCAGCACAGCATAACAGAGCCCTCCAAGTACATAGTCGTGACAATGACTTTCTCAGCTTCCAAATCCATTCCGGTCACCATAAAGTATTGATCCAACTCGTACAAGAAGTTATCAAGCTCTCTAACGTCATGTTCCCCATCGTATTTGGGAGGTTTGGGGACTTTTAGTTTATGCACAGCACGGACACCGCCGCCAATGCTCCCACCGCAGGACAAGTTGGCCATAGCTTGCAAGAGCACACTCACGTCTCCACCCAGCTTCTCGGTGATGCCTCACAACTCAGTAATATCTAACTTCCAATATGCCAAAGCTTTCTTTAGCTCGGCAATCACCTCATCCTGACGTGCCACCCTAGCATTGGCCACTTCGAGGTCTCTATTGATAATAGCAACATCCATTTCTATCTGATCCAGTTGGTCAGCTAGGCTCCCGAACCCATGTGCTTCACCAAAGACAACCCTCTTAATGCTCTCCAACCGATTCATTTTCTTAGATATAACAACAGCCACTCACTATGCACCTAAGTGCCGATTGGGTTCTGATACTAACTGTCACGAGTCGCCCACTAATGGTGCTCACCGTGTGGTCTAGCTGTGTAAAACCGTGTCACGACTACCGCCTATATCCCACGTGCGTCACACACTGCTTGGTTGCTAGCAGCACACTGAGCCTTTAGAGGAACGTGGTCGAGTGTGCAGCAGAAATACACACAAGAAGGAGCATGGCTTCACAGACACAAGACAACGTTGCAATACAAGACCCAAAAATAGTGGAGCAATCGCTCATAATCAATATATTACAAAACGGTAACCGAATGTGGGTAGCTTAGTACTCCACATATATGTTGTGCAAACGTTATTACAAGTTCCAGCTAAAACAAGGTCAAAGGCTAAAACAAAACGTAGGCCTGGACCATGATCCAAATAGCTATGCCACTCTACTAACTAATCTATTACAAGTATTTACAAGCAAAAGATAAGACTTCGGGGACAAGGAGCTTGGGACGTGTTTTCTCGGGTCGTGGTGCAGCATTAATGGTGCTAGCTGGCTAGGAAACCGAGCACTTTGCACACTAGGCATTGGGCACAGACGGCTCGGGCATTGTTCACAGCGCGTTGTGGGTGCAAAGGGTGACATCACGGGATGTAAGCGATGCGGTCGAGGGAAACTGGTTCAAAGTGACACGTTGAGCGGAACGGGACCGCAACATCGTTTTGGCACCAATGTGGGCATGAGGTTTCATTGAGGTTGGGCGTTAATCCCCACCTCGTAACATCGCACCAGCACTAGGCAAGGCGGCGGCACGGACTATGCCATCTGTGGTGGTTCCCGTTACTGTCTGCCTTATAGGGTTTAAACCAAAATTTGGCCTATTTTGGGACTATGTTTAGGCCCAATCCCCTACTACTATACATAGAGCCTTTGTCTACAAGGGTTGAAGACTTTTGATACTTTTCATACCCCTTTAATCTTAGTCTTGTAATTCGGAGAGCATCCTAGAGAGAGAAACATTCTCTCTTCTTTCTTTCTTTCCTTTTAATTTTTCCTTAGCCCAAAGATGTGGAAGTAAAATATATATTTGAATTCTATGTCTAGGGAGTAGTTTATATAGCTTGGGGTAATTGTATTCATGTGTTAATTTATGCTTTTGTGAGATTCTTAGTTAATTCAAATTATTGTGCTTTTGATATCATTATGACTTGTTCTTAAATGTTGTAATTGCATGAATGGTACACCCCATTAGAACACACTCTAGTCTACATTCATATTGGTGCAAATATTGATACCCTATGGGGAAGAGAAACCTTGGATTTTATATGGGTAGTAGGGTCGAGTCTATGTTAGTGTGTGCAAGTAGGTCTTTTTTTACTTTTACCGTTACTATGATAGCACTCCAAACTCAGGTGACTATTTTGTCCAAAGGGTTAAGGGTACATATAGTAAAAAGTAGCAAGCTAGGGTTGTATGTCCTAGTGTCATAGATAAGGTGCCTACCTCCCTTTGCTTCGTTTATAGGCCATGGGAGTAGAGCATCCGTGGTGGAGTGCCCGAGACATAATCATACGGGGGTGAAATAAACCTAAAAAATGGTCCAACACTATCACAGGAACCTCCCTTTAGCACCGGTTTTTTTGGTGGTAGCACCGGTTTGTTTGGGAAAAAATCGGTGCCTATGTAACCGATGAAACAGTTTCATCGGTAGGAAAACACCGGTGCTAAATTCCTACTTGTAGCAACGGTTTTTGTTAGCACCGGTTTTTCAAAACCGATGCTAATATGTTCCAAGATAGCACCTATTTTTTGTAATGTGTGCTATAAAAACTGGTGTTAAATTTTTCTTCTAGTAGCACCGGTTTTGAAACCGGTGCTAAAAGTGTGAATTCTTAGTACTGGTTTGTTTCAGCACCGATTTTAATACCGGTGCTATATGTTTGATTTGTTAGCATTGGTTTTAAAACCGTTCCTAAATGTATGATTGGTTAGCACCGGTAATTTTTTAGCACCGGTTTTAAAACCGGTGCTAAATGTGTATTGTTTGCACTGGTATTTTTAGCACCGGTGCTAAATATGTCATTAGTTAGCACTGATGTTTTTTAGCACCAGTTTTAAAACCTGTGTTAAATGTGTGATTCGTTAGCACTAGTTTTATTAACACCATATTTGCAAAAACCGGTGTTAAATGTGTGACCCATTTGCACCAATTTTTTTTGTTGTAGCACCAGTTTATATGAACTGGTGTGAACTTTGTCACTAATTTGGTCGCTAAAAGCTGCGGCGCGCTGCCACTCTTTTAGTCCATTTTCATGCAGCCCATTTTATACTTACGCTTGTTTTCCGAACCGATGCGTTCTTATTCATAGATGGCACCTGTTTTCATTTGTTCGTAGATTACTGAAATTAGTGCACCCATTAAAGTAGCACAAATTCCCAACAATAATTCCCAATAAATACAACAATCATCACGCATAGACAACAAGTAGGTAGAAAAAAACATTGAATATGATCAACTATATATTTTGACTAGCGAAAGAAGTACATGAAACATGGTTCTTAGTGGCCAAAAATTAGGTTACAACCCCACATAAGATACGGGAACCCCCCTCTTCATGGGGATGACGAGCATCAAAAGTGGAGGACAATTACCTTTCATAAGAGATAATACTAACTACTATCCAATGATTGAGGCAAGTCCCTATATGACATTTAATTGAGCTATGCATTTTGGCAGAGTACATTTCACAAAAATACAAACCCATTTCAGAGCAATGATCCACAGTTGATCGCTCCTCAGAGGAGTGTAATCTTCTATAAATTGCTAATAAAATGTATTAAATTTCATGTTAGAAAAGAATGTATGTGAGAGACAATACAAATACAAAAAAAACAATATAGGAAAACATACCACAGTAATTTCAATGCATGCACGCCCTTTACAATGTTTTTCATATAATACATGCAATGGTATCCACATTCCCAAGTTCTACTTTGTATCTTGTACTGATATAGAAAACAATTTCCTGAAATGATTACGAACATAAAATTGACAGAGTGACGTTACGGGATAATACATTCATTGATGTTTATAACATTCCATATATAGTTCAAAGGGTAGGATCTATTTTTCTCGGAATTGAACCGTTGATATTTTTTTGCAATCCTACAATCGATGAAAATATATTTATATCAATATATAAAAATATATTTTCAGAAAATGGGGATCACACATAATAGTTTAATTAGGTCTAACTTTTTCCAACATGTAACGATGAACGCAAGTGATGAATAGAACATTGAATGCCATTGTACCAAATATTAACGGTAATTGTAAATAATCGAGCAAAGAATGTGTTCTACCTACAAGAACACGTTTACGGGAACAAACAATTTTGTAGAACATTAAATTAGATGGAATGTCAAAAATGTGTTCTCCTCACAAATGAATCAATTTAAGGCATAGCCTATTACGTTTGCAAATTCCCCCATTCATCGAGTCGATGCAATATACTCGATCGATTTCTGGTACAAAGACGAGCAAAAACCAAAGTCTCCTGTAGAAAAAAGAAACACCAAAATACCTAATGCATTTTTTAATAATTTAATTTTTTAAAAATAATCTCAACATATAGGTGCTATTTCTTCCAGTGGGTCAAACAACACACAAAAAAAACTTATTCTCGATTGTACGGGAAGACGTACATCCTTGCTTGAGTGTGGCACATGACAGTTGAAACTTCGTCTTTAGTCAATTCAATCCTCTGATTTACCTTTTGAGCTAAAGAATTTGAACCATCCAGAATAAACCAGGATGTAAAGGAAACAAATTTAATGAAACATCTATAAATAATGTAAGCATGCAATTGTTACGATGCCCATATATCAAGTTGGCACCCACTGATCCACTCCATTTCATTTTCTACATCCAAGCTAGTCATAAATAGTTTTAGCTTGTCAGTAAATATGGCTGTGTAGACTTCTTCTGATCCAAACACCTCCGTGTTGAAATTGATGCAGAAGACTTTCTTAGGTCCACATATTTGTGTAGATAGCCTTAAAACATCATCAATCCGTTGAACAACAGCAATGCATTCTTTGTCTTCCGTAACCCCCTAAACGATACATGCTATTGTAATTAGATTTGAGGATCTAATAATGTTAGTTGAGTTGTATATGTATATAATTCAGTAGTGAATCATATTGTAAAGGCTAATATGAGTTCTCACAAAAATGTAATGGTCAGAAACCAACATGGGATGATTTGATTGCCCATTCTCCGTCGATGTAGTATTTTCTTTTGCTACTTGCTAATGGGTAAAATGTTAGTCAGGCATTGAAAAAAATTGGTCGGAATTAAAAAGTGTCCAGGGGTATGTTAGACCTCTCCTTTTATGATCGAGCAACCACCTCTCCATTCGGAGTATCATCCTAAGCCACCACCTCGTGTAAGGAAGAGTGTGTTAATATGTATCTGGATGTCATAGTTAGTTAATATAATTATTTGTTTAACCTCTTCTCTCCCCATGGTAGTTTTTGGTGTAAGGTTTATTTCAAGAGTTCCATCTTCATCCACTACCAATTGTTTCTGAGGCGTATGCTTCTTGTTCTCCAACATAAGCAGATGAACAAAAAATTATGTTTAAGTAATATCTAGAAAGATATATATGATATGATTAGAACAAGAATATAATTATCACACCTCATCATCTGGTTGCCCAATGATACTTATTAACTTTCCAGGCCTTAGAATGTTGTATCCAATGGCCTTAGTGACACTCAAATTCTTCGTGTTCAATCGGCAAAGGTGTCTTGCGAATGATCACAGGTCCACAAAGCTTTACTCGTTCCCACTTGATGGGTATGTTTGTGTACTTATCCTTTGGAAACAAGATACCAAATGCAGCTAAATCCCTTTCTCCATTATGGTTTAAAACATATAGGCAGCACATTTTTCCTTCTGAAAATAAAATTCTGCCAAGGAGAAAAAACATCAGTTGGACAATAAGTAAGTGTTATTAAGTAATAAACATTGAATAATTTTTTAAATGTAATCAATCTCAATAGGGACCAAGGTTCCGTAAAGATTCTATTGCCTGGAAAGTTGATTATAACAAAAAAAATGAATTATATATATAGTGGCTGAAGGCTGCAGTGCCATGTCACTCTTTTGGTCCAGCTGGGATAAAATAAGCACATGAACTTAGTTTTTTTACAACTGAGAGCAGCCGAAGCTGCTATATTGGCACAGCTGGGATAATATAAGCCTGAAGTTACTAGTTTGCAACTGAAAGCTGCAGTACGCTACAACTCTTTAAGTTCTGCTGGGATAAACTGTCTATCAATTTACTATATTGGCAAAGAGACATTTTCTCAATTAAACTGAGAAAAGAACATCTAATAGCATCCAAAATAACTTTCACAGGAAATCAACATCCAAAAACCAACAATCCACATCCACAAGAAAGAAACTAACGATGAGGTTCATGGTATAGAATACCTTGTCATCTGCAACATATCCTTGTGGGTCACTAGATCCAGATGCTGAAGGAATGAATACCCGGTTGTCTTTATTCGTGGGGATGGATGATGTAGCAAGGAAATTGCGAGCATCCAAGTGTGGGGGAATAGGTTTACCTAATTGTCCAGCCAGCCAATTTGTTTGGGCCTCAAATAAGGCAACAAATCATTCGTTGAGCTAGATGACCTTCGTGGACACATGTTTTGAATTTGAAGTTTCTTCAAATGGTTTTGTGTTTATGCTCACACATCGACTAGGTGCAAAATGACTCATAGCAATATATGGTCGGACCTCGTTCACCTTGGCCGTTGTGGGGAAATCTCTCCAATGACCACCATGGTCCTTCTTACCCGTTGCTTGAACAAGAATATCTTCTTTTCTTTCTATAACCAACTCTTCCTTTTGCTTCTTATCCAAAAGGTTTTTCTACTAAACAAAACATATGCAAGCCATTAGTATGCATTGCATCTGAGAATATAAATATAGAATGAATCAATTATGAATTTGGCTCACAATAGTGAGGGGTCTTTTTTTAACAGATTCGTTGGTGTGGATCGATAATTTCTTGTCCCAGTTTGATTCTAGGAACACCTTTGAGCTGTTTGGTTTGTAATCCAGGATTTCAACTAAAGCCTCCGCTTCTTCTTCACTTTGACCTTGATCCATAAGCTCGTTAATTTCAGCCCTTCTTTTCCTCTTCTCGAGTTTAATAGAAAGCCTACGATTCCCTCCATTTCCCGTGTGATGGACGTAGTCCTTATGTGAGGCGCTTACTTTGGCCGCATCACTTAATGTCGATATGTTCATTGATTAGTAATATGCTCACAAAGTAATTATGAGAAATGAATAGTTTTTTAATGAATAACCTTGAGTTTAGGGGTTGATCTTTGTTTCACAAATAGCTCCTATTCTTTTTTGTCCATCCATCGATAATCAGTTTATGCACAAGAACTGATTTTTTTGCACGATGTACTTTTGAGCACCTTAGCCTTCCAATTCCTCCACTTTTCACCCGCATAAACTGTCCATTTATTTTGGAACTGATTCATCTCATTGAATGTCATTGTGGTTTGTATATCCCAGCTAATCTAGTGGACAAAGATATGTGTTATTAGAGCAAAAATGTAATGAACTTGAAATGAACAAATGATAATGGAGGATTAGAACACACTTACGAGAATGTCTTCCCATCCATCTTTCTTTACATGGTCAGGGACAACTTTCCAATTATGCCATGTCCCAAAGCGGATTCTTCATTGGAAGGCCTAGCCAACATACTTCGACCACCAGCTGCGCATTACCAAGGGTTCAAAGTTATCGTCGAAGAATGTTTTAAGGGGCTTCTTTTGCTTTGCTAGCAACACAGACTTGCACTTGGTTGTGCCTCAACGCTTGCAATACTCTTTAATCTCAAACTAGTCAAAGTTCCCACTCATGCCATCTTTTGATATAGTACCTTCTTCCTCCCCTGAGTTCTCAGATACTGAGCATGATTTGGATGCATCATCCACAATCTCGTTATTGACATCACAATTTTCATCTTTTTTAGGGGTAACACAATTGTCTTCTACGGCTTTAGTTCCGGAGTTAAACATTTTTTTTTCTCCTTCGCCATTCACACGCTTGTATGAGTAAAAAAAATAATAACATAACACATCCAAAGAAGGATATCCTCAAACAACCAACCAACTATAGATTGACCTAACAAGATAATATGCCAAAAATTCATCTAAGGGCAAAAACAAAGTAGGCAAAAAGAGTCTATAAATCTTAGCAAACAAATCATATATCTAATTAAACAACTAACCACACTAATAACCCAACAAACTGGATCACAAACTTACAAACTAACAAACGCACCCATATATCTATTCATTAATCCTGGGAAAAATAGAAAATTAACACCCATATAACAAGATCTTGAGAACTTCCCCAAAAAGCAATCACCCATGCCTTATTTGTACACATTGTGTGCAATGTTTTTTCCCACTGGCTCTGCACAAACGAATCTCCAACAAAAATTGCAAGCAATGGGCAAGTCCAAGAATCACACTTTGCCAAAAAAATAGACCAACAATGAACACGTGAAAGACAACGAGAAGGGGAAGTAGCAACGCGATTATAGCTCCGTTAGGGGTTGACGAAATGGTGAAGATGATCAATGAATTGGGAAAAAGTGGTAGAAGGCCGAGGGTATTGGGGAAGGGAGAGCGAAAATTTGGGGATAAGGTTATGGAGGGAAGAGGGAAAATTTGGGAGGGAACCTAAATGATTGTGTTGAGTCATGTGTTATGCTTTTATTTGACCATTTTTGCTTATTTGTTTCCCCACATGGGAGTCAATTTTTTCATGCTCCTTTGTTGCCCAACTTGCTCCTTTTCATGAGATTTTATACAATTTTGTATTGAGTTAAGTACAAAATTTTGAATAATGCAAAGCATAGGAAAAACATAAGTAGTAGTTATATTGTTTTGAAAATAATATTTCTATACAGATTAATTAAGGTCTGGATACTGTTTAATTACAATAGATGCTCCTTTCTAGAATTGTACATTTATATTTAGTATTTCATACTATTATTTGTATACATAGAATTCCTAGAGAAATAGAGTTTAACTAGGAATTAGTACGAGTCAATTCAAACATATATGTGTGGATATGTTAAATTAATTTAAGCTCGCTTAGTTGCACTTGAGGAAGATTGTATTTGTGTTTCCAAGTAAGTAAGGGACGATATTTGTTAACTTAATGGTTTACTAAGTTATGAATACGTTAGAGTAGGTTCACGTGTGTGTTGACTAGGGTTTGACCAACCCTCGTGTTGTACAATTCTAGATAACTAGTGTATATGGATCGCCAATTATGTTATAGTCGATTAACCAGTGTATATGGAACGCTCACTGACTACAGGCGACTTATAGACAACTATATGGGTTGTTAAGTAATGGATAAGTTAAAATAGGTGTATGTCTATGTTGACTGGGGTTTGACCAACCCTTGTATTTACGATTCTAGATAACTAGTGTATATGGATCACTAATTAAGTTATAGTCGATTAACCAGTGTATACGGAACACTCACTGACTACGGGTGACTTGTAGACAACTGTATAGGTTGCTAAGTAATGGATACGTTAAATTTGGTGCACGTGTATGTTGTCTAGTGTTTGAATGTCCCTTAGTTGTATAGTACACGATCATATATAGTTAACTTGTGTATATAGAATACTGATATGTAAATTAATTTTTTACCTTAAGAATATATTATTCATAATATAATTTTTAGAAAATCAAATTTATACATATGTTAATAATATTTCAGCCCATTGGCCCAAATGTTTTCAACCCATATGTTTGTATTATTCTTTGGTAAATTTCAGCCCATGTGTGTGTATTATTCTTCACTCTACCCAATACCCTTCCATTCCACCTCTGCCAAACTCCGTCCTTATGGCTTTCCTCCGCCATCCACGCTCCCTCTGCCGTCCTCACTCCCTCCAGCTCCGTCCATCCACCATCTACCAAGCTTCATCCACCAAGCTCTGCCTGTCGTCCAAACACCTTCCAACACTCTGAGTGGAGTCCGTCTACCGGCCATCAGCCTTTCATCCACACTTCCTTCCACCATGGCGTCGCTCTATCCAACCGTCAACAAATGATTGTCCGAACTAGGTATTTGAACCATTTACCCTTTCATTTTGGGCATCTTAGGCTGATTGTCTACATTATTGAAAGGGATATTGTGAAATTTATGAAAATACCAAATTGTGAAATTTCTGAGGCTAATTGTGAAGAAGATTGATTGTCTACATTATTTAAATTTTTGGTCATGTTTGCTGTTTACTGAATAATAATTTTTTTGGAGATGAGGGTGATTTTTTAAGAGTTTGTGTGTTTGATGGTGTTTGGTGGTAGCTAATTTGTAGCCAAGGAATTACAAGAATACAATTGTTGTTCATGTGGAACTGGTTTGGAGAGGGCCGTTACAGTGTGAGTGTAAGTCTGCTTGTTTGGATTTCGTGTTGGTGACTATGCTCGGGCTCTTTTATTTGTTATGGATTTGTTTAGAGTGTTTGTTTGCTGCTTTCTGCAATTGAATGGCATGAATTTCAATTAACTCTTGGTTGTCTGCTAAGAGCATCTATGCTTATGTTATGTTATCTTTCTTTGACCTTTTGCTGCAATTTGTTGCATTTCCTTTTAGTCGCATTAGCCTTTTGCTGGTATTTTATCCTTTTTCTAGTTTTGATATGGTTTTGTTACATTACCCTTTTGCTTGCAATGTGTTGCATTACCCTTTTGCTTGCAATGTGTTGCATTACCCTTTTGCTTGCAATGTGTTGCATTACCCTTTTGCTTGCAATGTGTTGCATTACCCTTTAGTTGCATTACCCTTTTGCTGGTATTTTACCAGGTATGGTCCCCCAAAAAATGCAACTAGGGGTAAGATCGACACCAAGAAATATAGAAAAGAACCCAGAGTGGGCAATATTGAGGAGCAATACAATGGTCCTCAGATGCAACCAGGGAACTCAGATATACCAATGACAGTAGCTGAATGTCCGGAGGCAATGAACTATACAAAGAATTTATTATTCGTGGCCTTATACTGGAAAGAGGGTTGAGACTTGAAAAGCCTTACAAGGACAAAGTCAACCAGCACTGGTGGAAGGGTTTCAACGCACAACCGAACCCTGCAAACAACATGCTAGCATGTGAGGTCTTGTCCCTCATGAAGTACAAGAACTCAGAAGAGATTTACTTCCATGGCCAGTACGTTGAGCTTGCACCAGATGTGATAAACAATTTCTACAAGATCACGCTGAAGCTAGCCAGTGTGTACCAAGCTGCAGAAAAATTAGTTAAAAAAGCTTCTTGGGAAGAGATCATAAGAGAAATCTGTGATGATGGGGATGAAGTTATTTAGAACCTGCTAACAGAATGGTCTAGCATTCAGGAGAAGTACTTGAGTGATGAGATGAATGTGTGGTACAGTTTCATAGCTGCCCGCGTACTGCCGTTGAAAATGAACAACAAAGTTCAACATTCCCATACGTTACTGTTGTACAAGATCAAGAAGGATTTGCGCATCGATGTTGGGGGTACGATAATGCCATACATCTGGGATTGTACCAATGCGCACAACTGTATAGACTTTTCATCTCTTATTACTGCCTTGTGCGTGGAAGCTGGATGGAAATTTAAAGATGATGATTTTACAGTGATGCCAAAGCTTCCCATAAACCCTAATATATTCTCGAAGAAGAAGAAAATTTCTATGTCATCAAGGTCGAAAACAAGTAAATTGTCTAAGTAGGATTCAGATTGGGACATGACATCATTGAAAGTGAAGGTGGGTCATTTGGTGCGATAGACTAAGCAGGTTGGGAAGATCCTGACAGCCATGTGTGGCAAGAGAATCAAGGAATTGGGTCCAATACCTACTTTAGATTCTCTATCTACCAACACCGGGGAGAACATCTTGCGCGGGGATTGAATACCCTCATTCAGCTTACATCTTGATTTTCTCTACTTGTTGAATTTTCTTGGTTAATATGGATGTCTGTTTTTTCGGGATGTTGATTTCCACAACATTTGTTGCTTCTCTGTGGATTTGGATTAATAGTTTATGAATGTGGATTTTTTATGCTATTAATTAAGGGAATCTATTTGCTCTGATTTTAGATGTTGCCAGTTCTAGGCATGTACTATCTTCATGTTTTTCTCTCAGTTGAACTGAACAAGCAGTTGCACACAACTGCTCTCAGTGGAAGTATAGGTAATTTTAGGATTACTTTTTCCCAGCTGAACCAAAAGAGATGCAGTGCGCTACAGCTGGCAGCCACAAAAAAGGAAATGAAGTTTATTTTATCCAAGCTTTACCAAAAGAGCGGCAGCGCACTGCCGCTTTCAGTGCTGCTCTATATAATTACCAATTAGAACATAGTTTTAGAGTAGTTAAGAATCATACAAAACACAACATACTACAAAAATACATAAATTTCTCGGAGAATTCACGGCTTGTAAGCCACTAGTCTTCAACCATCTTCCTCTTTTTGGATTGAACGTCTCCAATTTCATGGCCATCTTCATCTATCCAAATTCCATCTCTGTGTTTCCTCCGTATTGCTTCCCCCTTAATCCCGTCATTAATAAGTACGGGGGAAATAGAGGGGAACTCTAACTTTTCACTTGTAACTTCAAAATCAATTTCGTCACGGAAAGAGTATTTCTTACCTTGTAAAACAATAGACCAATCTACATTGTACGAATCATTAATGTAAAAAACTTGTCTATCTTGTTCGGCCAAAACAAACTGATCATTTTCTTATGCTTCAAGACTTCTGTCAACTAGATTAAATCCCATTGGCTTATCAGTTTGAACTCCAGTTGTGTTATCAAACCATTGGAAGTTGAAAACCAGAATCTTGAATTCTCCATCGTCAAGTTCCCAAATCTCATCAATAACACCATGAAAGACATCACAGCTAGAACAGGTTTATTGTCTTTCTTACTTGCTTGCCACATTGTCTCCGAATCAATGTACACCCCAGTATTTTGTGTTGTGCTCTTTGAATCTCGGTCCCTAGTAGCAAAAGAGAAATGGTTCATGTCATATCCTGAATATCTCAAGACCATGCAATTAGGCTTCCTTGCAAATGCACTAATTTTGGGGTCGTAATCACCTACATTGCATCGATCATAAAACCAATTCACGAACGTGTCATTGTGCTCCAACTGAACATTATTAGGGTGGCACGTGGGATGAAACTCTATGACCAAATTAAGGTGTTCGGTCACACAAGTAGCAGTCTCCCTACAATTCCTCAAGACATACAAATGAACTGACATCAGATCACTATTCAATGGACTAAATAACATTCCCTTTGACCTCGGTTGGCCCACCTTCCTTCCAACATGTTGATTATGGGGCACTCTAACATTTCTATGTTCCTCCAAATAGCTAGAGAAGAATTCAATTACTTTTTCAGTAACATACCTCTCAACAATACTAGCATCCGACCAACTCATACATTTCACGTATCCCTTGAATACTTTCATGTGACGCTCAAAATGATACATCCAATGCATACCAACCGGACCAAATATTTGTATCTACCACACTAAATGAATAACCAAGTGAACCATTATATCAAAAAAAGCTGGAGGGAAATACATTTCCAACTTGCATAGCACAGCAACAACCTCTTTTTGTAGGACATCCAAATGGTCCCGATTAATAGACTTCCAACATATGGAACCAAAAAATAAACAAAGTCTAGTGATTGAGTAGCCTACATCGGCCTCCATTACTCCATGAATAGCAATAGGTAAAAGTTGTTGCATCAAAACAAGACAATCATGATATTTCAACCCAGTCATCCGACAATCCTTTGTAACTGCCCGACTAACGTTCGAAGAATAACCATTTGGGATCTTCACTGATTTCAAACTATAAGAAATTGAGATTCTCTCATCCTTTGACAATGTACAAGGTGCAGGGGGGAAGTATGTCCTCTTACCCTTCACTTTTGGAGCGAGGTCATTTCGGATTCCCAAATCTACTAAGTCTAACCGGGCATTCAAAATATCTTTCATCTTCCACAGAATATTCAAGAGGGTTCCTATCAAACTTTCACAAACATTTTTCTCAATATGCATCACCTCTAGGCAATGCCTAACCTGAAGATGCTCCCAGTATGGTAGATAAAAAAATATTGACCTTTTCTTCCATGGACCATCACAATGTATTCTATCCTTTCCTTTATACTTTCCCAACACCACTCTCAATTTCTTAACCTTCTTGTGAATCTGCACACAAGTTATTGGTGTAATGGATTTCCTTTTTTCTTTCCCCCAGCAAAATTTACCACATCATCCCGGTATTTATGATTTCCATGCAGCCATTTTCTATGGCCAAGATGCACAGTCTTTCTTCCATGGCTTAGCTTTTTGAATTTTGTCTTCTCCTCACAAATAGGACATGCTTTGTGCCCCTTAACATACCCCGACAAATTTCCATAGGCGGGAAAATCATTGATCATGCAAAAAAGCATGGCATGCTATTGAAACTCCACATTCATATGGGCATCAAATACCATCACCCATTTTCCTTCCCACAATATCTTAAAATCATCAATCAATGGTCTCAAATACACATCAATGTCATTCCCAGGTTTTCTAGGACCTGAGATTAACAGAGTCGTTATAACATATTTCCATTTCAAGCACAAATAAGGGGAAAAATTATATATAACCAATATCACAAGCAAGAACTATGATTCGATGACATATTTCCAAATGGATTCATCATATCACTACACAAAGCAAGGCATAAATTTCTAACTTTTGAGCCAAATGTAGGATATCACTTGTCAAAATTTCTCCATTATTCATTATTTGCCGGATGTCTTGTTGTCACTTGGTCTTTCCCGATCTTCATGCCATCGCAAGTTCTTTGCATCCTTTGAATTCGCAAATAACCTCTTCAACCTTGGTATTAAAGGAAGATACCACATACACTTCGATGGGACCTTCTTCTTCTTCTTAGCCAAACACCCATCATCCTAATTTCTCACACTCTTATATCTTGAATGTTTGCACACATGACATTTAACCGCGTCTTTAAAATCACCGACATGCAACATACAATCATTAGGACATGCGTGTATTTTCTTGAATTCCAAACCGAGTGGACACAATATTTTCTTAGCCTCGTAAAAGTTTTTCGGTATTCCATTCTCTTCCAGAAACTTTTCCTTCAGAAGCTTTAGGAGTGAATTCACACTGTATCACTCCAAGAACTTGTAGATTTCAAATTGAAAGCCTCCATAAAAAGGAGATTATGGTATCCTTACTTTTACATCCCGGATACAATGGCTTCCCTTTTTCGTCAATTAAAACACTCAAAAGTTCAGGCTTCCCCTGAAAATCTCTTATGATGTCATCGAACATAGCATCAACGGTACAGTTGTTTCCATCTACCTTGTCAAACCCACCACCCTTATGTTGATGCTCTACCTCTCCATGAAATGTCCAAACAATTTAACCTCCGTCAAATCCGTTCTTAAGCAAGTGAAATCTAACAAGCCCATGTTCATCAAACCGTTCACGACACAAGCATCTTTTGCATGGACAAAGTATCCTCTCCTTCCGACCATAGGCATAATCAAGAAACAGATCTATAAATGCAATATATTCACCACTCCCTCTAGCTACACTTGGATAACTAACCTTTTTTTTCTCCATGCAAGCGTCGATTCTCGGTCCGTTGTATCTAAACATAATAATACAAAAAATTTAAAAAATATTCATCATTCAAACATAATAAAAATAAACACAATCAAATTGCTACACAATACTAAAAATCTCATGTGTATGTGTATATGTATATGTACGTATCAACTTGTTCTATGGAGAAATACATATATATATATACATCTATATATGTATATCTATATATGTACATATATATACCATCTACCGAAACAAACACAACCATGTTTACATCCACAATCATTTACACTCTCGTAACATGATACAAAACCAACTTAAAGCATAGAAACCATTAATAAATAAAAATAAACTCTCTCCATGCTTGCATTAATGGTTATTATAACTACTATTTAATTGAAATTCACAAATGAAAAGGAAAACTTACATCCACGGGTCTTCATTGCTTTGGGTTAATGCTCACCATCCAAATAAATCTTCCATAAATGAAGAGAGAAGGGGATTAAAAGTTTGGATCTAATTTTCGAGTGGTAGTTTGGAGCATTTAATGCTTAATTTAGCACTAGTTTTTGTGAATAGTATGTAAAACGGGTGCCATTTTTCCCAATAGCACCGGTTTTTAACCAGTGATACATCAACCAGGGCAATTTTTCCCACTTTTCTTATCCGAATGTATTTTAACACCGGTTTAGTTATTTTTTAGCACCGATTTTTAAAAACCAGTGTAAAATTTTTTATAGCACCGGTTTTTGTCCTTTTAGCACCAGTTTTTAAACCGGTGCTAATTTAACATTGGTTTTTGTGATTTTTAGAACTAGTCCTTTTTTAGCACTGGTGTAAAATTAACTCCGGTTTGAAAACTGGTGCTAACAAAATAAAAAATGGTGCTAACAAAATACAAACTGGTGCAATTACAATTTTGGTACCGGTTTTAAGAACCTGTACTAAAACACCGGTGCTAGAGGGGGTCGATGTGGTAGTAGAACCATGTTGTACTCCCTTAGTTACGTTGGCGGTGCCAATGGATAATTGCAAGAGCACCCAATGGTACAAGTACGGGTTAGTGTTGACCATCGACCACACCACGTGTTTTGAACACTAGATTAGGTTATTGAAATATTATATATAAATGAATTGGGGATCAAAGCATTTAAATCAACCATGTTACATAAATATTCCCCAAGTGTCCAGCTGACATAGTTTACTTGTTTTTTTACTTTCATTTTTGTAGTTTTTAATTTAAAAATAACACCCCCCCCCCCCGTTTAACCAAACTATCTATTCCTAGAAAAATTGACGGATTGACAACCTAGATATGGTTGTGTTTAATTGACTGTTAGGCCCTAGCATATTTGTGAATATACCCTGGGCTTACCACTAACTACCCTATTGGTAGCACAGTAGTGAGTTAGATGCAGAATATGAATTCTACCTTTGACCTCTCAAAGCCTTCACCCGGGTTAATTAGCTACAGTCAATGACCCTTAGTGGAGGTAGGTCAAATTTATACACTGCTTTCTGGGATGCTAATTAGCTTAATTGTCAATTAGCATAACGTGTTAGTTGAGTAGTTCATATTGCTTTTCTTTTTTTTCTTTTGTTGGTTCTTGTGTTGAGCTTTTTTTATAGTTATCTCGATGCTTCTAATCTGTTTTCTAGTGCAGTCTTTGGAAGGGTACTATTAGCCCCCAGTTTATGGTACATACTAGTACCATAAACTTAGGTGTTTTGCAGCAAAAAAAATGATAACACAAGTATTCATAAACAAAGAAAGCGGAGAGCTAGAGTAGAGTTTCAACCTATACCGGTTTTGTTGGTAAAAGAGCGGCGAGAGATGGTGGAGGATAAAAGAACACTGAGGGAGCTCAGAGCCCCTGATTTGGATAGTCACCCTTTATATATCACATCTCTCTCATTACCACTGAATGTGAGCTGCGAGCTAAAGAGTGGAATGATACATTGTCTTCCCACCTTCCACGTTATGGCAGGGAAAGACTCAAACAAGCATTTGTCTGGGTTCCACTTGGTCTGTACAAATATGAAGCCTACGGGTATTTTGGAAGATGATTATAATCTGAGGTCTTTTCCATTCTCTTTTCAAGATGGAGCCAATGATTGGTTATACTATTTACCTCTCGATTTTAGAGGCTCTTAGATGGATGTGAAGCAGAAATTTTTTGAGAATTACTTTTTGGTGTCCAAATCTGTTGGACTGAAAAAGTAGCTATCTAATATCACCCAGGGAGCTACTGTGTCACTCTACGACTATTGGGAGAACTTCAAGAAGTTACTTGCAAGCTGTCCATACCATCCTTCTGAGGAGGGAGGCCTAGTTTACTATTTTTTTCAAAGGGTTGTGTGATGAAAATATGCAGATGGTGAATGTAGTTTGTAATGGATCAATTTCCAACAAAATCCCTAAGGATACGATGGCTCTCTTTAACGAAATGGCCATTGGAATGTGACAAATTGGCACAAGGTCAAGGGTTAAGGCCTTGGAGGAACCCTCGCAATCATCAAAGTTGGAGGAGCAAGTCCAAGCTCTTGCTTCCATGATGATGGAACTCTACAAGGGAAGGTTCTTCAAGTTAAAGTGTGTGGGTTGTGAAACCTTGCCCACAACACCGAGGCATGTCCTGAAGTTGTTGAAGATTTTCAAGAGGTGAAGGATGTATAGTACAACAATAGGGAAAGACTATAGGTTGCTTAGAGGTAACCACGTGGTTTTCGAAGGAACCAAGGTGGTGCACGGTAAGATCCCTACGTAAATTAGTTAACCCAAGGTACCAAGACCATCCAAATTTCTGGTAGAGGGAGGAAAATCAACCCTAAGGATATCGAGATAGACATGCTCCACCTCAACCATACCCGAGAGGTGATGTCCCTTCCAATAACCAGGCCAATCTCAATGGCCTGCATGCTTAAGTGCCTATTTTCACTCAAAAATGGCTAAGTATAGGCGCAGACTGTCCCATTTTAGATGACCCGCACCATTCAAAGTGTAAAATGTGAAGACCACCTGGTGGGATGTGAAGAATTAAGTTGCCCGCACAATAATACTGAGCAAAATAAGGATTTAGATAACGGCCTGTACTAAATGACACAGACCACAGATCAAAAGTGCAAAAATGACTATCCTAATGATGGCCACGCCAGAGGTCGTAGACGATGCCCAATATGACCGCACCAGATGCTAAAGCCTACACTAGGGATACGAAATGGCCTACACAAGTACGAAGAAAATAGACTATGCTAGATCTGGTGCCCCACACCGAAATGAGGCAAGACAACGACACGAATCACGCCATCCGCGGCGGTCTGCGCCAGTGGTGGCTGACTTGTATTTTAACCTAATATTATTTTCTATTTTGGGTCTAATATTAGGCCCAATCTCCTCCTACTACATATAGAGCCTTAGTCTACTAGGGTTGAAGACTTTTGATACTTTTCATACCCCTTTAATCTTAGACTTGTAATTTGGATGGCATCCTAGATAGAAACTCTTTCTTTCTTTCCTTTTTATTTTTATTTGGCACAAAGATGTGAAATTCAAATCTATATTTGAATTCCATGTCTATTGACTAGTTTCTATAACTTAGGGATAGTTGTATTCATGTGTAGCTTTATGCTCTTAATTATTATGCACGTGATATTATTATGGCTTGCTATTCAATGTTCTAATTGCATTAATGGCACACTCTATTACCCCACACTCTAGTCTACATTCATATTTGTGCGAATATTGATACCCCCCAGGGAAGAGAAATCTTGGATGTGATATCGGTAGCAAGGTCCGGGTCCACGTGAGTGTCTGCACGTAGGTGTTTTTTGAGTTTTACTATTACGATGACAACACACCAGTATTTGCTGACTATTTAGTCTGAAGGGTTATGGGTAGATATAGCAAAAAGTAACAAGCTTGGATTGTAAGAGTTCCTAGTGTCATAGATAAGGTTCCTACCTCCCTTTGCCTCGTTTATAGGCCTAGGGAGTAGAGTATCTGTGGTGGTGTGCCCGGGACGTAATTATACAAAGGAGAAACAGATCTACAACAACAGTTGGTTATTTTTGTAATCCCATAATTACAGAGGTGGTGCCAATGGAAGATTGCAAGAGAACCCTGCGCGACAAGTACGGGCAAGTGCTAACCATCAACCACACCACATGTTATGAGCACTAGATTAGGTTGTTGGAATATTACATGCAAATGAATTAAGGATAGAAGATTTTAAATTAACCATGTTACGCAAATATTCCCCAAGTGTCTAGCTAATATAGTTTACTTATTTTTTTTACTTTCATGTTTGTAGTTGTCAATTGTAAATCCAACCCCCACCCCCCTTACCCTTCGTTTACCATACCATCTATTCCTAGAAACATGGATGGATTGATAACCCGGAAGTAGTTGTGTTTCATTGAATGTTAGGTCTTAGAATCTCTGTGGACATACCCAAGGCTTACGACTAACTACCATATCGGTAGCATAGTAGTGAGTTGGGTGAAGAATATAAAATTTATCTTTAACCTCTCAAAGCCTTCGCTTGGGTTAATTAGCTACAATTAACAACCTCGTGTGGAGGTGGGACACATGAGTACTAATGTTGGAAAAATATGCAGATGGGACCTTAACACTACTAAGGGTCTCATAGTATAATTTCTGCTCTGATTGAGACATAGAATAGCAAGCACGGGGTAAGTAACAATTATCAGCTGAACTCACTGGCCCCAAGTTCTTCTTAATTCCCATTTCAACCAAATATAATCTATCCTTAAGCCCATCCTTCATTTTCCCAAGGGTATTCAACAATATCCTGACCAAAGAATCACAGACATTCTTCTCAATGTTCATGATTTAATGTCTAACATCAAAATGCTCCCAATAAGGCAGTCTAATCAAAATGGAGCATTTCTTCCAACTCCTATCCCCCGGCACTTTATCTTTCTTCTTCCCAAAGTCATTGGGAAAATTCTTCACAGTTTCAAATATCTGAGTGGCCATTCGTGCAACAAGTGCTTCTATACCCTCTACTTCCCCATTGAACCATTGTTTTGCCAATTGCCATGGATGATCCACTGGAAGAATCCTACGATGACCTTGGTATGTATTTTTACAACCATGATTCAATTGGTTGTAATGAGTTTCCTTCTCACACACAGGAAAAGAAAAGTGACCTTTAACTTAGTAGCCAGACAAATTACGGTGTGCAAGAAAATTATTAATGGTGAAAAATAACTTCTCTTTCAACGTAAATTAATCCTCAACACTTCTGTCATATGTCCAAACACCCTCATTTAATAGGTTCAAAAAATCCTGGACAAGAGGAGCAAGATACACATCTATGTCACTACGCGTTTGCTTAGGACTGAAAATCATCACACTGATAAAAACACATACTTACGTGCCACTGTCAGCAATGATGGAAGATTGTAGATAACCAACATAACATTCCAAGATCTATGTGTACTACTCATATTACCAAATGGATTCATTCTATTGGAATATAGGCCGAACCACAAATGTCGGGGTTCTTTGCCAAACTCGGGTAAAAGGCATCAATGTTTTTCCATTGCTCCCTATCCGACATATGTCTAATCACATCATCATCTAGCCAATCCCTCTCTGCATGCCAACACAACAATTTTGCATCTTCCTTAAATGCAAATAACTTCTGCAACCGGGGAACAATTGGGAGGAACCACATCACTTTTGCTGGTGTCTTTTTCTTTGTTTTAGTTACCACTTCCGCACACCCCTTTTCAATTTGTAGCGAGACTCACTACATACCTGGCATGCTTTTCAATTTTCATTTTCTTTTCCCCGATACAACATACAATCATTCGGGCAAGCATGTATTTTTTTCTCCAATCCCAACCTCATTGGACAAAGAACTTTTTTTGTCGCATATAATCTATCCAATATCATGTTACCTCCGGGGAGAAAATCCCTAAACAATTGTAGAGTAACGTTCATCAACTTATCGGTTCAGCCAAATGAGGCTTTCATATTCATTGTCCTCAAAGTCTCACTAAGTACCAAATGTTTTGGACCATTGTACAATGGCGTGTCTTTGTCGTCAAGTCACGCTTGTAATACCTTGGGTTTACCTTTGAACTCTCTTGGAAAACCCTTCACCACTTCATCAAATTCTGCATTCCCATTTATTTCATATTTCACATTCGTGCTACTTAAATCATTTGTCCCTGTCATTTCTCCAACTTCCTTATGCCATACCCAATACGTGTACCTAGTTTGGAACCCCCTCATTATCAGATGTCCCCGCTATTTCTTCCTCCCTAAATACACATCGTTTCTACAATCTTTACACAGACACCGGGCTCGCACAACACAATTTTTAAAAGCATGCTCAAACAGAAACGCAAGATATGTTTCAATCAATGACATGTAATCAAGGGATTTTCTAGGATAATTAGCAATGAGTTCATTCTGATCCATTATCCTACAAGTCAATTACAATGCAACCCACTGCCATTACCACAACATTAATCATAACCCACCCCTAATTAACCTAACTATAAACCTCAATTATAAATTTATATATGTTGAACCCTAATTTTAAAATAATTTTAAAAAAAAAATTTAAAAACATTTCCTACCTTCTTCAATGGAAAATCATGCTCTTCGATATATTGACTTTACTTCTTTATCAATGGATTATGAAAGGGAGTAAAATCCTATGAATGTTTTTGTATTTCTTAATTCAAATAAATAGGTGCGTTGTTTTTTCTTTATATACAGAGTGGGTTTAGAGCTCGGAACCCATCTCCATAAAAATATATTCACCATGAAACTTGTTCCGAGTTTGGAAAAGGGTCCTTGATCAACCTTCTGAGATCGGAAACTTGATCATATTTTAAGTTACAAAGGAGGGAGCCTTTTTCATTGCAGTATCTTTGGCTACTGTGAATCTGAATGCAGGAAAAAAAAAGAGAAAATCCAGGAGAAAACTTAATCAAGAACTCAACCCTATTTGTCAATAAAAAAACTGGCAATAGAATGGAAGAAATTAGTAAATGATGTGTCCATTTTATATGCATTATTTAGTAGTATTTTGGATCACTTTTGTTATATTTTTGGTGTAAGATTGCCAGATTTATGTAGGTTTACATAATAAGGGGTTTAGAAGACAATTTTCAGTTTTTATATCTAAATCCTTCATTTTTGTAACCTATGTTGAGTCTAAGGGATTTTTGGTCCTCATGATCATCTAGATTTCTTTTTGTGAGCTTAATTTGTAGATTGCTCATGAGAATTTAGAAGTGGTTTAGTGAAGGCCATTCGAAAGGATGGTAGAAGATTGAAGGCCACTCACAAAGTGGTAGAAGATAAAGTGAAGAAAGGAGAGCAAAGCAACGGGTGAAGGATGGTCCAGGGTTTTCATAATTTTCCGACCAGAATCAGCCTTCAAGAGTAGTACCATTGGATTCCTCATCTCGATCACTATGAAATCGACTACAAGAACTCCCAAAACGGATCAACGGTTCACCCAGAGGAAGCAAAACAAAACAGGGCTGGATTTTACTGATTTGGTCGCGAGTCGCGATAGTTGGTCGCGAGTCACGACGTCAGCGCAAATTCAGCCCTGCAGCAGCGTTTTTTTCTCCCCTTTTTCTTCCACTATAAATACCTCTTCACCCCTTCTTCCCCAAAGCTCTAAGCCCGACTTGAGGGCTCCAAAACCCTAGTTTTTCACCATTTTCTTCCATTTCTTCTTCTTCCTTTGTAGATTTTTGTTCTATGGTATGGGTTTTGATTATCTAGCTTAGTTTTGTACTTGGGAGCAAAGGATTGAAGCTTCCATTTCTATGTAGTAAGAACCATTTTTATCTATCTATTTGGTGCTTTTGCTATTATGCATTTATGGGTATTGAATGTGTTTGTTGATATCATTAATGTTGTTGAAAGCTTGAGCATATGAAATACTTGTATGAATTGCTTGCTAGGGTTTGGGGGATTTGGGTTAATTTCCCCCCTTTTCTTGTTAGGAATCTAATAGTATGATTTAGTGCTTTTGATTGTGTTGATGGATTGATGATTGCTAGATGAATGTGATGATGTCGAACTCTTCGTCATGTTTGTTTTAGGTAGCAAATGAGAGAGGTCTATGAGCGTCGATCGTTCTTGACTAATGTTGTGTAAATGCATGAATTGGTTAAATGCTTAGGCACAGTGTAGTGTTCATAAGTGTTGCTAAGCTTGTTGATTTTTCGTGCTAAATACCATCAATGGGATACTCTTAGCAATAAGGGAACCATTGATGAGGTTTGACAAGAGATGCCGAATTCACTCTTGCAAACTACTACATAAGAAGGATAGAAGATTTATCTTCACAACAAGTAGTTGAAGTAGTGAATAGATGGTTTTACTCATCCTTGAAGCATTTGTTATTTAGCATTTGTATATTCTTGATGGTGTGTTTCACTTCATTTATGCCATGAGTTGTTTGAGAATAGGAAGTGTTTGCATGATTGAATTGGTTAGGTGCTAGGAACGTGATGAATTCCATAGCTCATTTGCATGAAAATCTATGAGCATGAACTTAGAACTTTTTGTGCATAACGTGTTGTGATTCCTGCTAGATGGGTATGTTAATGTTAAGTCATGTAATGAATGTGATAGAATGAGTGAATGGTTCAATGATCTACATTAGGTTTGGAAGTGGATATCCCTTGCCCCCAAGGCTTTTTTATCTTTATAGTTTTAAACCCCTTTTTCTTAGTTTTGTTTGATGATTAGCATAGTCACTTGACTTTTGCTAGTTATCTTGTCTTTTTACTTTCGTAACTTAGGAAAACCACAACCAACCAACCCCCCCCCCCAATTTACTCGCTTTTATGTGTGTGAATATATTTACTCCTAGCATAATATCAACCATTTGTGCTTAAACGCTAGAGAAAATCCCTCTTCCCATGGACGACCCCAATTTGCCGCTATCTACCTAGTTGTAGAAAGTAAGCAAAAAGGGCTTATAAATATTAACTTTGAGAGGTGCGACGACCGCCTACCAAAAATGGCGCCGCTGTCGGGGAAGAGGCGTTTATTCTTAAGTATTTAGGTGTATTTGGTTGTGTATTAGCTAGTTGTTTTTATTTTCCACTGCTTGGTGGTTATTTTTGTTCGGAGTAGGTATTGCTTGACTTCTTGGTCAGCATTTATCGAGAATCCTTGCAATATGATTTTGAACTTTTGAAATTTTTTTTTTTAAAATAGAGCGTCTCACCTTGAGGGAATTCATGATGAGAAGAGAGGTTCAACAAGCAAGGTTTTGTAGGATGTGTCATTCCGATCATCCTACCGAATCTTTCCCTTTGTTGTGGAAAACACTATGACCAAGAAAGAACCCTTGGTTTCCAAAACCTTGGGTACTATGAAGAGTGCTACCAAGAGGTAGGAGATGTTGGTTTTCAAGGGTAAGAAGCTCAAGAATGGTATCCGTACCACAATCCTTACAATCCGGAATGGAGTGGTAGTCCGGATTGGTGGTATGAGAATGAGCCGGAAAACCAACAATACGAGCAACCTATTTGGCCATCACCATCTTATACCATACCCCAAAACCAAGCCCAACAAGGAAGTTCAAGTTTGACACATGATGAAGTCTTCAATACAATAGTAAACTTGAACTCCTCTACTAGTGAAGAGTCGGATACCCAGATCTCCTCTAGTTTTGAGGCTATTGAGGGGCATGTGAGGAGTATAATGGAAGCATTGGCCCGAATGGAAGCTCGTGATTCCGAAAATACACCATCCCAAATCGAACTTGAGGATTCAGTGAGTGAGGTCACCAATGGAAATGATTTTGAGTTCGAAGGGGATGGGGAGTTGGTTGTTAAGCATAGAAAAATGGAGGAAGAGGTGATAGTGCTACATTCATTAGCATCGTCACCCCTTCTCCCACCTAGTGAACTATCTCCACCATTTTCGGAAGTTGTGAGGGAGACAAGAGAGGAGCTAAAAGACTATCCCAAGTCTCCTAAATACTCAACTCCCTTTACACTATCTCCACCTCAACAAAACTTTCCTCTTGAAAGTTTTTTACCCCCACCTCTCTACTTTTGGATGCTCATGGTGAAGGGGTTCAAGCCTTCACCATACGGATAACATTAGGGTCGTGCCAACGACCTTAAAAATACGGAGCTTCGTCGTGCCGATGACGTAAAATAAATTCAGCATTTCTTTTCGTTTTTGTTTCTTAGTTTTTGTTTCTTAGTTTTTTTGTTGTTTTGTTTTGTTCTTTTTATGGCGTGTTTTTCTGTGATTTTGTAGCAAAGTGAAGTGCATTGCAATGGAGGAGATAAAGGAACGAGATCAACGAACAAGGGAAGAAAGCTTGGACAGTTGGTAAGCAAAAGAAAAAATTTTAAGCCTGGGATACCTTGCCGTCGCGAGTCGCGATGGCCTCGTCGCGAGTCGCGATGGGAGAAAAATCCACTCCCGGCACCAACTTTCCGCGAGTCGCGATGGGCCATCGCGAGTCGCGACATAGAGGTCGCGAGTCGCGATGTGATCAGAAAATTTTTGCTAAAATTCTGCTCCCAGCCTCAACTTTGCGTGAGTTGTGACGGTACCATCGCGAGTCGCGACGAAGAATCACGAGTCGCGACCAGTTCAGTCGCGATGGAAAATACAAGTTTTCATTTGTTCTTAAACATTGCATGATCCTTCCTTCTTCTCCACCCAACACTCCCAAGAACCATCACATACCCGCTCATTCCTCCACCATCCTATATATATTGGCATATGAACATTCTTGCATCTTTATAGTACCTTTGTTGATTGTAGTATGCCGACTACATCATTGTGACCGTGAGTGCATATCCTATAATGATGCTTGTATATATGTCGATATATGTTGGATATTTTTGATGCATAATCTTATAGTGGTGGTTGAGGGTGGATTGGTTGTTCTTTGAAAATACTATGGTTATTAACTCTTGATGCTAAGCCTAGTATTACAAATCCTTATGTACTTGTGAGTTTAATGGTGTTCTTTGTGGTGTTATTCTTGATCAAACAGTGCCACGGAGACAATGCTTTTCTCGAGGGGTGAGTTCTTCTACGGCATCTTTGCTTCCCCTTCCAGTTCCGAAACCGATTTCAGGACCATACAATTACATTGGATTGCGCCATATCACCGGCGACTATGCGGAGAAATGGGTGTCACTCTACCCCTTTCTTTGAGTTTTATTGTTTTTGCCTTACATGTTTACATTGAGGGCAATGTAATGTTTTAAGTTCGGGGAGGGGTTAGAGGACTCAATGCATGCTAGCTTGTTTTGGAATGCTTTTTGCTACTTTTGATTGAAAAAACATGAGAAAATGAAAATAAATATATATATATTGAAAAAAAAGAAAAAAAAGAAGAGAAAACCCGCTAAGTTGAAAACCTGAGAGGGCAACTTAGGCAACATTGGAGGCCCGGATAGGTCGAAAACCCGAAAGGGCGGCCTAGGCAAAAATGAGAGGCTAAAATGTACGGAAAATGGTGAGATGTGAGCCAAAGAAACATGATGTGTGGCTAGGATGAAAACTCGAAAGAGCTCCTACGCAAAAGGAGAGAAAAAGAGAGAAAAAGGAAAATGCTATGATTTCACTCATTTGCCGGCGTTGGAGTCATAAGGTTGCGGTTGTCACATGGATTGATCGGGTAGCTCAACATCTAGAGACCTCTTGGGATTGGGTAACTTAGTGGGTTAGGAAACGAAGTATGGTTATGAATTTCTTGATCTCTTTCTACTTCATTTTTTGTTGATATATTGGCATTAGGTGAAGCATGTGTTTAAACTTCCTATATGATTTTAGCTTCATTTTATGTCATTGGATTTTGGTTGATATATTGGCATTAGGTGAAGTATGTGCTTAAACCTCTTAAATGGTTTTAACTTCATCTTGTGTCATTGGACTTTGGGAATATCAATTCGGGGCTTTGAAATATTTTTATGGGTAGTGAATTGATAAGTGGTAGGTTTGGTTAGATTTAGGATCGGGGATGTGTGTGTGAAAAATTCTCATGTGAGCTTTTATTTTGGGATTTATGATATTGAGAGTTTTTGTGAGGCTTTGATTGGGGGATTAGTAGTAAGGATGTGGATATATCATTTCCTTCGTGTGCTTGGATCTTTTCTTACTCGAGGGCGAGTAAGGTTTAAGTGCGGGGAGGTTTGATGTGTCCATTTTATGTGCATTATTTAGTAGTATTTAGGATCACTTTTGTTATATTTTTGGTGTAAGATTGCTAGATTTATGTAGGTTTACATAATAAGGGGTTTAGATGACCATTTTCAGTTTTTATATCTAAATCCTTCATTTTTGTAACCTATGTTGAGTCTAAGGGATTTTTGGTCCTCATGAGCATCTAGATTTCTTTTTCTGAGCTTAATTTGTAGATTGATCATGAGCATTTAGAAGTGGTTTAGTGAAGGCCATTCGAAAGGATGGTAGAAGATTGAAGGCCACTCACAAAGTGGTAGAAGATAAAGTGAAGAAAGGAGAGCAAAGCAACAGGTGAAGGATGGTCCAGGGTTTTCATAATTTTTCGAGAAGAATCAGCCTTCAAGAGTGGTACCATTGGATTCCTCTTCTCGAGCACCATGAAATCGACTACAAGAACTCCCAAAACGGATCAACAGTTCACCCGGAGGAAGCAAAACAAAACAGGGCTGGATTTTACTGATTTGGTCGCGAGTCGCCATAGTTGGTCGCGAGTCGCGACGTCAGCGCAAATTCATCCCTGCAGCAGCGTTTTTTTCTCCCCTTTTTCTTCCACTATAAATACCTCTTCACCCCTTCTTCCCCAAAGCTCTAAGCCCGACTTGGGGGCTCCAAAACCCTAGTTTTTCACCAATTTTCTTCCATTTCTTCTTCTTCCTTTGTAGATTTTTGTTCTATGGTATGGGTTTTGATTATCTAGCTTAGTTTTGTACTTGGGAGCAAAGGATTGAAGCTTCCATTTCTATGTAGTAAGAACCATTTTTATCTATCTATTTGGTGCTTTTGCTATTATGCATTTATGGGTATTGAATGTGTTTGTTGATATCATTAATGTTGTTGAAAGCTTGAGCATATGAAATACTTGTATGAATTGCTTGCTAGGGTTTGGGGGATTTGGGTTAATTTCCCCCCTTTTCTTGTTAGGAATCTATGAGTATGATTTAGAGCTTTTGATTGTGTTGATGGATTGATGATTGCTAGATGAATGTGATGATGTCGAACTCTTCGTCATGTTTGTTTTAGGTAGCAAACGAGAGAGGTCTATGAGCGTCGATCGTTCTTGACTAATCTTGTGTAAATGCATGAATTGATTAAATGCTTAGGCACGGTGTAGTGTTCATAAGTGTTGCTAAGCTTGTTGATTCTTCGTGCTAAATGCCATCAATGGGATACTCTTAGCAATAAGGGAGCCATTGGTGAGGTTTGACAAGAGATGTCGAATTCACTCTTGCAAACTACTACATAAGAAGGATAGAAGATTTATCTTCACAACAAGTAGTTGAAGTAGTGAATAGATGGTTTTACTCATCCTTGAAGCATTTGTTATTTAGCATTTGTATATTCTTGATGGTGTGTTTCACTTCATTTATGCCATGAGTTGTTTGAGAATAGGAAGTGTTTGTATGATTGAATTGGTTAGGTGCTAGGAACGTGACGAATTCCGTAGCTCCTTTGCATGAAAATCTATGAGCATGAACTTAGAACTTTTTGTGCATAATGTGTTGTGATTCTTGCTAGATGGGTATGTTAATGTTAAGTCATGTAATGAATGTGATAGAATGAGTGAATGGTTCAATGATCTACATTAGGTTTGGAAGTGGATATCCCTTGCCCCCAAGGCTTTTTTATCTTTATACTTTTAAACCCCTTTTTCTTAGTTTTGTTTGATGATTAGCATAGTCACTTGACTTTTGCTAGCTATCTTGTCTTTTTACTTTCATAACTTAGGAAAACCACAACCAACCCTCCCATTTACTCGCTTTTTTATGTGTGTGTATATATTTACTACTAGCATAAAATCAACCATTTGTGCTTAAACGCTAGAGAAAATCCCTCCTCCCTTGGACGACCCTGATTTGCCGCTATCTACCTAGTTGTAGAAAGTAAGAAAAAAGGGCTTATAAATATTAACTTTGAGAGGTGCGACGACCGCCTCCCAGTAAAGCAGAAGGTGAAAAGGGGATACAAGATCTAGGGAAAAACATGACAGTTTTGCAGTCTCTAGAGGAAGGAGAAAGCAGTAAGCAAATGGTGAAAGGTTGGGGAAGGCCTCAGGTGCAGGCGATAACTGAATACTGCACAAAGGATAAGCTCCATGATGGCTGTTAATCTAATAGCTTGGAATGTGAGAGGTATTAATAAAGGGGAAAAACACAACTTGATTAAAAAAATTTTCCCTAGTAATCATGGTGGTATCCTTGGTTTATTTGAAACAAAAATACATAAAGGAAAGGAAGAAGAAACATGGAGGAAGATCGGTTTGGGGAGGAGAATGAGTTCAAACCGTGAAATGGTGAAAGGTAGTAGAGTATGGGCATCATGTGTGGAAGATTACTATGATTTCAATATCATTGGTAAAGGAGATCGATGGTTTGATATGGAATATTCAAGGAAAGATGGAGGTGGGAGATTTTTCTGTAGGTGCATACTATACTTGGAGTAATAGAAGGAATGGAGAAGGTAAAATCATGAGCATGATAGATAGGGACATGGTAAATGACACATGGATTGAAGAGATTAAGGATGCTATATATGAAATAAAAAAAATTACCTGATGCATATCATCTAACTATAGTTGTATGGTTTAAAACAACTAGATGCAAAATGCAGAAACCTTTTAAATTCTTTAATATGTAGGCAACATCTATTTTGTTCAAGGAGACAATGGCTGGTGTTTAGAGGACAAACGAGTTAAAAAAAATTGAATGATTTAGCAGGTTTACTGATCAGGTTAGAGAAACCCTTGAGAGAACTGAATTTGATAGAGTTTGGGTGTATTGGAAAAAGAGTTGAGAAGGCAAATGAAATATCGAAGGTGGCTCAGGAAAATCTGAATAGAGATCCAGGGTAAAAAAGAACGGCGGAAGAAGAATATAAGGCAAGCAAAGAAACAAAAGTTTGAGGGAGGCAGAGTTCAATTTTTTGAAGCAGAAAACAAAGGCAGAATTGTTAAATGATGGTAACAGGCCGACCAAGTTATTTTATGCATCACTAAAGTGGAGACAGTACCAGAACCACATTTTAGCATAAAAAAGGGGGAGCTACCGGTCACAGATCAAGTAGAAGTGGAGGAAATTTCCATCAGGCATTTCAGAAAACAACTTGGGTGAAAAAGAAAAGCATGAGCTTGGATCCTTGAATAGTATCATATGGAGTAGTTTTGAGCATGGAAAGCTAATTAGAACTAATATAACCAGTAAGTGATGAGGAGGTTTGCTTCAAATTTTAGCCTCAAAATTTCGTTTCCCATTGGAAATTTCAGTATGACCAACGTCGGTCATTGTTCGGCCATGGATCCGTATGTGGTCAGATAACCGCGATGTGGCACACGAGGGAAAATTGGTGATATTTTAAAAGTTTTGTAACATACTCCGTGTTAAGATTGGGGCTCTTTCCGTGAAAATATGAATTAGATCAGGGTATCTCCAAATTTTAATTTCCACTGCTCCCACATTCGTAAAATTGATTTGAAATATCCAGGAAGGGACCTTTTCCATCCTCAAACAAACTTATAATCCTCGAAAATGATATATAAATAGGCATGATCCCATGGAGATTTCTCCCAGTCAACATCTTTGAATTAACCTCTGCCTATTTATAAGTAAACATCTATAATATACTCTTGACCACGTACCAGTGCTTTCTAAAATTTGACAGACGCAATTTTATTAAATTTTATTTTTATAAAAAACCAAGAATAAGAAATATCATTTGATTCTATGTGGTGGAAATTATCGTTTTGATGACGCTTATTCTAAGGGCATAAATGGAAATACTAATACAAATGATGGATGATTACCCCGTTCCACTCATCCCTTGATGACTAAATAAGAACATCTTGGTCATTACATTGTAAATTAGATTAGGGTATCTTCAAATTTTCATTTCCACTTCTCCCACATTCGTGGAGGGACCTAAGTGCAAATTTTAAAATCACGACCCATGAAGGTAAAATCAATTTGAAACGTTTAGGAGGGACCTTTGCCATCCTTAGTTAAACTTATAATCCTCGAAACTAATAAATAAACAAGTATGATCCCATTGAGACTTCTCCCAGTCAACATCTTCCAATAAACCTTTGCCTACTTATAAGTAACCATTTATAATTTACTCCAGATCACATACTAGCGCTTTCTAAAATTTCATGGACGCAATTTTATTAAATTTTATTTTCATAAAAAACCAAGAATAAGAATTTTATTTGATCCTATGTGGTGGAAATTATCATTCCAATAGTGCTTATCCTAATGGTATAAACGGAATTTCTAATACAAATGACGGGCGATTACCCCGTTCCATTCATCCCGTCATGACTAAATCGGAACATCTTGGTCAGGACATTGTGAATTATATTAGGGTATCTCCAAAGTTGCATTTCCACTTCTCCCACATTCATGGAGGGACCTAAGTTCAAAAATTTAAAACTTGACTCGTGGAGGTAAAATCATGACCCGTGGAGATAAAATCAATTCGAAATGTCCTGGAAGGGACCTTTGCAATCCTCAGTCAAACATATAATCCTCGATGATAAATAAACAGGCATGATCTACGAAGACTTCTCCCAGTCAACATCTTCCAATTAACCTTTGTCTACTTATAACCATCTATAATTTACCCTAGACCATGTACTAGCGCTTTCTAAAATTTGATAGATGCAATTTTATTAAATTTTATTTTCATAAAAAACCAAGAATAAGGAATTTCATTTTTTTTCTATGTGGATGAAACTATTATTCCGGTAACACTTACCCTAAGGTTATAAATAAAAATACTAACATAAATGACGGACGATTACCCTGTTCCATTCATCCATTCAGTAAAATTCAATATGTATTTCTAATATACTATAGAGCATTGTAAAGGAGAATTATATATTTTTTGGTCAAATGCGGGCTCATTTGAAATGCTAGTGGCTTGAAATGACGATGCACGTAATCACACTTTCCACTGTTTGTTATACGTCGACTATTATGTTGGCGGGGTCGATTATACCGCAAAGCCACACTAACCAAGTTATACCTTATGTATGGAGACCATATATAATACCTTATTTATAGAGCCCATCTACAATACCTTATGTATAGAGCCAATATATTACAACTTATGTATGGAGCTCATCTATAATACTGCATTGTCACTATGAAGTCGGTAGTATATTGACTACATCGATATGGGTTCAAAGTCGCACTAACTGCGGCAGACACCAGAAGGTCCTAAAATGACATCGTTTTCAAACGTCTATAAATATATGGTCCCTAGAATCAGTTTAAGCTCCTCATTTCCATGTTTCCCGCAAATATCAAGAGTCACTCCACCCCCTTTCTCTTTTCCTTTGTCAAAGTTAAGAATTTCTACTCATATAGTGCCTAAGTTTTTGTAATTGTTACTTCACCTTGTTTAATTAATCTTTGCTTTTTGTATGAGTTGTATTTTTGGTTTTCTAGTCTTTACTTAGATTTGTTAGAGTCAGAAGTTTTTGTACATGTGAACCTAGGTATTGTGTTCTTGTTTGTGTTAGGACGTTTTGTGTAATTTTGTGTCCTTAATGCATGTATTGTTGTTGGGTTTCTGTGTTTTTTCCATCTGTTGTCTTTGACACATGCGAGTCGGTCTCTATTCGCATGTCCTTTGATTTAGGTATGGTACGTCGCACATTCTTATTTCAAATTTTTTTCATAAGCCATCCCAGTTCTAACGATGTATACATCGATATTACCGATGTCTTAGCGATATCAAAATTATCATTTTAATTAACTAAATGTTTATTTTTACGACCTCATTTTATCATCTGTCTAGATATCGGTCTTCCCGACTCACCGGCGGTGTCACTGGTTCTTGTCGACATTGCCAGTAGTTCAAACCGATACATTCTTGCGACACATTACCGACGTCGCACATTATATTTATAATGATAGTTTACCGTAAACATATTGTTCACATCAAATACAAGACTAATGGCTGGTGAAGGATCCTCTAGGCACCCATTTTTCCAAGTCTTTTATCATTTTACATAATATATTTACTAATACATATGCACAGTACTGTATCTAAATTAATTTTTATTTAAATTTATTTTACAGTTTTCCGCACAAAGGAGAAACCCTGAACCGATTGTGTTCGACATTGAAGACCATACAATGGCTCCATAAAACTCGTGTTTCCATTGCACTTTGAAGCACCAAAACATTGGGAAAAGCCCAAGTTTGGTAAGGACAAAAACTTTCAAATAATTAAAATCATGAAATTATTTTATTTTCAGGTAATACTATTTGTTTATAATTGCATAGATTTGTTCGTACATTTTTTTTCTAATTAGTACATCCTGATTGAAATTGTACCACTTCTACCAAATGGAAAGACCCTCGTTCTGATAAGGTGCTACGGGAAAGAGTGGCGCATGAACTACTCGGGCCAAGGGAAGTTCAAGGACCTGTCCCCAAAGGGTTTTTCCGAGTTCCTTTCCTGCAACAACTTGTGCATTAGGGACACCTTGTTCTTCGAGATCATGAAGCCAGGAGGCCAATTGTCTTCAAGGTTATCATAATTCGAGCGGATTGAGTTTGTTGTAATTCTGTTCTAACATTGGAAGTCATACATTTATTAATAATATTCAAACTATTACATGTACTAATTATTTTGTAACTAGATTTTCACGATTAATATTTTTCTAATAGTTTTACTACCTTATTTGAACAATATGTAATTGACTATATGAGTGATTTGATCTGTCCGTGAATTTTAAAAACATTTCCAACCATACCATTCAAAATATTTTCATGTTAGTTTTGATTTTCCCTATTAATTATTCAACCATTTTCAATTGTTACATAACAAAATGGACCTTAATAAATTTCAAAATAAAAAATAGTAACATAACAAAACGTAATAAAACTCCTCTTTTTCCATATTTAGTTCTTCTCAACTTTATCATCTAAAAGTTATATATTTAACTATCTGCAACGTCGATCATCCATCTCACGCTCTGTCGGTGACAACGACAGAATATGCAATTTCGGCAACGATTTAATAACATCAAGGCAACGTCGCACAAATATCAGTAACATTACATACTTCATTTTTTAACCTTTTACTTTGGTTCAAATAATAACTGAGGTAAAAAACCAATTATTTACCTCGGTTTTTTTATAATTGAGGTATATAATATGTTTTACTATAAAAAACTAAGGTAAAAGAACATTTTACCGCTGTTTTTTAAGCTAAGCCAAAACACCGAGGTAAAAAGAGCAAAGTAATAGGTTCAATTTCTTTTAGTGAGAAGATGTACTTCCTAAAATTATAAGAAGTAACCATTGTGCTTTTGTAAAAGGGAGGTTTATTGCTCAAAACATACTCTTAGCCTATGAGTTGTTGTAAAGGTGCATGTGGAGAAGATGAAATCAAGTTGTGTGGCTCAGGTGGACATAAGCAAGGCCTTAGATAGCCTGAATTGAAAGTGTATTATGAAATCGCTAGAGGAGCTAAAATTCCCTGTGCAGGTTATAAAATGGATTAAAGAAAGTGCAATGGAGTTTTAAATTTGCATAAATATGAATGGTTAGCTGACAGAGAGCTATAAAGAAAGAAGAGGGGTGAAGCAAGGAGAACCAATGTCCCCATTCCTATTTTTTTAAAGATTGGAGTATTTATTAAGAATTCTGAACAGAGAACACAATCAAGGGAAGGTTAAGTTTCATCAGAGATTCAAAAACGAAAATGTGCATTCTGTAATGTTTGCTGACGACCTTCCCCAGTTTAGTGTACTAACAAGAAATCCATAGAGAGAATCAAGGGAATTTTTGTTTTTTTCATGCAGGTTTCAGGTTTATCCATAAATGAGGTGATGTCAAAAATTTACTTTTGAAAAATTGATGAACAACTAAAGGAGAGCTTAGCTCTGTCTATGAACATAATACAGGGAAAGCTACCAATGGACTATTTAGGTCTTCCCATCTTCTCGGTAAAATTGAGCAGATAAGATTGTCAGATGCTAGCAGATAAAATCAAAAGGAGAGGATCGGGAACTGGTCAGCGAAAAACAAATCATATGGAGGTAAAATGCAACTCATTAATGGGTTGTTACTAAGTATGATAGGTTACTTGTCTAGTGTGATGAAAATTCAAGAAGAAATCCACAAAAGACTGGTATATTCTAATTATCTGTGGGGTGGAGAGAAGGGGCAAAAGGGTTACATAGTTATTTCCCGGTATAATCTATGTAGAAGGAAGAAGAAAGGTACACTGGGGCTAAGAAATCCCTCAGTATGTAATAAAACTTCGTTGTGCAAGCATATTTGGTTCCAGCCTCAAACAAAAACATTCTATGAGGCAAATGGAATTCATGAGTACTACTTAAAAGGGGAAAGTGTTGGAGCATGCAAGTACTCTATCACACAAAGCTAGCCTTGGAGAGAACTGATTATCTGCACCATTTTACATGCTTAAACTAATTCATTTGAATGGTAATAGACAAAGGCCATGAACATCAATGCATGTAGAAGAAGATTGAAGCAAAAGATAGGCGGCTTCGGAGTTCAAGACTATCAAAGGAGAAAATGATAAATCATTGTCTGAGGAGTGCTGCCTTAGTTCTAGAATGATTCAGGAAGACTTATCTGCCAGAGCTGGTTCCATTAGATTCTTCTTCTTGAGTACTACAAAATTGACTACTAGAACTCCTAATTCAGACTAACGGTTCATCCGTGACAAGCAAACAAAGTTCAGCCAACGAAGCACCAGCAGCCGGTCACAGACATTGCATGGTCAAGAACCAGTGGCCCGTGACAGTCTTTATAGCCCACACTACACAAGAATCCAAGGATTCTGTGAAGACTTGCACGAGATCAGCATGACACTTTCACGAGGTAAGGCACCGGGCCGTGACAAAAGCATTGGGCCGTGAAACAAGGGGATAAAGAATTGAAGAATATAGCTACGTATGGAGTTGGTCTGTGAAAACCTTAAAGGACCACGAGAAGACTTTAGAGCAAGACCACAAACTATTCGTGGTCTGTGAAAACCATTACGGGCCGTGACAAAATTTCTGAGCAGAAGCCTTCACGGAACGTGGGAAAACTTTGAGTAACAACCGCATGCTGCTTGCAGTCTGTGAAAAATTTCACGGACCCTGGCACAATCTTAGCTTCACAGATCGCACCAGATCCCATGGGCCACAGCTATGAACATTCATGGACTGCGGCGGATATGGCATCTTGTGCCTCTGCATACTTCTCGAACCGTGGCATTTGTGCAAGGTCATGAAACCTTGGCAGCTGACCTAGGATTTTGTTACTATTGGCCTATTTTCAGTCTATTTTTAGGCCCAATCACCTAGTGCTATATATAGGACACTATTCTACACATTTTAGGAGGTTGGATCTTTTTTGGAAACACAATTGGAGAGGAGAGAGCTTGGATAGAACGAAGGAGTTACTTTTGTAGGTTTTCTAATCTTTTCTTTTCTTTTCTTCTTTCTTTGTCCCAAAGATGGATATATTTGAATAATATGTCTAGGGAGTAGTTAGATTATCTTGGGATTCATATTCTCCCATAGTATGTTCAAAATGCTCTGTGAGATTCATTAGATTCATCCTATCTTTGTGTTAATGATATTATTGTGATTGTTCTTGAATGTTATAAATGCATAAGTAGTACACCGCATATAAGCACAAACTTTGGGATATACTCATTTATGGTGTAATTATTCATTCCCCCTTCAGATGAGAAACTTGGACGTTAGAATGGGTGGGGGAGAATGCGTTCGCGTAGGTGTGTGCACGTGGGATTCGAGAATGCTCTGACCTATTTTCCACTGCACTAGTATTAGCTGACTTTGTAACTATTGTCTGAGAGGTCGTGGGTAGAGATAGTGAATAGTAGCAAGCTAGGTGTTGTGTTGAAACCCAAGTATCACAGATATGGTGCCTAAGAACCTTAAACCTAGCGTATATAGAACACGGGGGGAGTAGTTGCATTCGTGGTTGAAGCCGAGGACGTAATAGCATGGGAGAGAAACAGACTTGCAACAATAGTTGAGCCTTGTTGTACTCCCCTAATTATGATGGTGGTGCCAAACGAGAGTTGCGAGTGCACCCACCGAGGCAAGGTTGTGGAAGTGTATGCCATTGGCCACACCATTTGTTGTGAACACATTGATAGGTCTTTTGTATGTCTATATGTCAATGATTCGAGGATTAAAGCATTAGAACTACCATGTTGATAAATGATTCCAAAGTGCCTAGTATAAATAATTTACTTGTTTGTCAATTGAATGCTTGTAGTTTTTAGTTGAAAACACCAACCCCCCCCCTAAGTTGCATGTCTACACTACTAGCTGCTCCTTTCACTTGTGTGGATTGATGACTAGCACAAGGTTGTGTTTTAATTAGTATTTAAGCCCTATCATCCTTGTGTACTAAACCATGGCTTGCCGCTTACTACCCCTTGGTAGCTTAGCAGTAAAAAACAAGTGCAGAAATATTTCTCTATCTTTGACCTATAAGCCCCTCTGCTAGTATTTTGACGACAACCGGGTCAGGGAAGGTTTAATTTTGGCACCATTTTGAGGGATGCTTTTCAGTTCAAGTATTAGTTGAGTATGACAGAGTAGTTAGTAGTGTCATTTATTATTTTTCTTTTGTTTGTTTTGTTTGCTGCGAGTGGAGTTTTGGTCATAGTTTCCTTGTTTCTTTGATTTTGTTTGGTATTAGCACGTTGGAAGTATAGTGTGACCCTAGTTTATGGTATGTACTCGTACCACAAATCTAGATGTTTTTCATTATCTAACTAATTCCACAGGTAATCAGGGGAGAAGGAGAAAGAGAACTAGATCAAAGGCTCAACATAGGGGTTTGAATTTTGAGGAAGCATTGCACAAGATGGCAGAAGATAACCGCACTTTGAGTGAGCTTATGGCCCCAAACTTAGAGAAGTAACCATTATGTATCACATTCCCACCTTTGCCTGCAAATGTGACTTGTGAGCCAAAAAGTGGGATGATACATTACCCTCCTACTTTCCATGGCATGGCGGTATAGTGTGCACTAATATGAAGCTGCTGGGAGTGTCGGAAGATGATTACAACTTGAGAGCATTCCCATTTTCACAGCAATATGGAGCAAAAGATTGGTTGTATTATCTACCCCGGGTTGCATTGGGTCATGGATGGATATGAAGCGGTGATTCTTGGAAAAATACTTTCCAGCATCTATGTTGGCCGGGTTGAAGAAGTAATTATCCAACATTACTCAAGGAGCGACCAAGAGCTTATATGATTATTGGGAGAGGTTTAAGAGACTCCTAGCTAGTTGCCTCTACCATCCATTCAAGGAAGGTGATTTGGTCTATTACTTCTTTGAAGGCCTTTGTCACAAAGACATAAGAATGGTAAATGCTGCATGGAACGGTTCTAGAGCCAACTCGAGCCCAAAGGATGCGATCACACTTTTTCAACAGATTACCAATGGGATGAGACAGTTTTGTACATGATCTAGGGTTAAGGTCATGGATGAACCCACACACAAACCAAAGTTTGAGGAGCAAGTCTAAGCTCTTGCATCTATGATTAAAGAGCTTTTGCGAGGAAAGGTTAACCAAGTCAAGATGTGTGGGGTTTGCAACCTCGACCACCACTCTGAAAAATGCCCCAAAGACATTAGTGATGTGCGAGAAATAAACTTTGTGGACTACAGAAATTGGGAGAGATCTCAATTTGCTAGGGGTTAACAACAAGGGTTCCGGGGGAACCAAGGCGATGAAAGACTGGACCCCTATGAAAATACATTTAATCAGAGGTATAGAGATCACCCTAATTTCCTATGAAGGGATTGCAATCAACCTCAAAGATATAGGGGTGGACAAGTACCACCTCAACCTCATTCTAGGGGTGAAGGTCCATCTAAAAATCACACCACACTTTACAAGTCGAATAGGGTAGAGATCTTGGATGCCATTAGCCAATTCGTGAAGAAACATGAGATCTTTGCGGAAAGGACTAGTAGGGAAAATGAAGAACTTGGTACTAGATCCTTTTCAAGTATCAGGAACCTTGAGATTCAATTTGGACAAATCGCCACCTCGGTGAGCCAACTTGAAGCAAAAGAGTCCGGCAAACTACCTTCCCAACTGGAAGTCAATCCCATACATGTGAGTGCACTCAAACTAAGGAGTGGGAAAGAAGTTTGGGAAAGTGAGAAGAATGTGATACAAGAGGACAACAAGTTAGTGGAGGCCACCAAAACACATTTTGAAGAAGAAGAGATAGTTTTCAATGAAGCACCCTCCAAGGAGCTCCCACCACCCAAGGCAGAAGTTGCGATTCCACCTCTATTTCCAAGTGCTTTGAGGGGAAAGCCGAAGGTGGAGACAAATGAGGCCAACATTTGGAAAGTATTCAAAAAAGTAGAGGAATTTATCCCTATCTTGGAATAGATTGACAATGTGCCTTCATATGCTAAATTTCTTAAGGTTGCATATACTAATAAAAGGTGTAGACCACCAACGAAATTAGGGAAGCTAAAAATTGGGGAAGTTTCCATTTTGAATCATAAAAATTTTCCTAAGAAATGCGATGATCCCAGAATATTTTCTATCCTGATTATGATAGATTTAGGAGCTTCTATCAATGTGATTCCATTTATTCTAATTGAATGTCTTGAAATTGGTGAACTTAAAGAGACTAGAGTGATTGTTAAACTCATCGATCACTTCTAAGCTGGCCCTCATGGGCTAGTGAAGGATGTGATGGTGCGAGTAGGCAAGTTGGTTTTTCCAGTGGACTTTTATGTCCTAGACATAGCGTACGACGGAAGTGCACCCCCAATCCTTTTGGGGAGACCATGCTAAAAATGTCTAGGACTAAAATTGATGTCCACTTGGGAATCTTGACTCTAGATGATGACATAGACAAAGTGGAATTCAACAAAACCTTCTCTTATGTGCAAAGGCGGGACACTTTTTGATGAGCATGATATTCTTGAACCTTCTTGTGTTACCAATGAGCATGAATCTCTTGTTGATAATATTTTAGAGGACCCCAATGAATTTCATAATTGGTCAATGATATGTCCATGCTTGATTGTTTTTCTATGCTAACCAAATTTCAACGGGAAAAGGGAAGCGTCGAGGATTGGATACCTACTCGACCTCCTCCTAACCCCAAAAGTGACATTCAAGGAGTCAAGGTTGGCAAAGCAAGGAGAGAAATTTCTAGGTGCCGACAAGGGCTACAAAGGTAAGGATGGCTCGTTGTGGAGACCTCTCCACAATGACATCATTGTGGGCGGAGTAGCCAATGGTGATTCCAGAGACCCACCGATAAGTGCTTCAAATTTGAATGCGTGAAGAGGAAATAAGTCATGATGACGACAATAAATATACATGGTTCTTCTGTTTTCTTGTTTGAAGTAGTGACTTGGTAGAATTTGCATGTCTTTCTTTAAATAAAGGATTTTTTGAACGAAATTCTTGCTTGATTTGGAGATCTAGATGTGAAAATGTGTGCTCATGTGTAGTTGGAATGGATTTTGATGGGTTACATTTTTTTCTTTCAAAAGTTGAGAAAAACTAAGGAATAGCAAAAAATCTGGGGTTTGCTTCGTGATAATGCTTATCATGAAGGGCAGGTCTCATGCCATGATGATGGCCAGGAGACTCTGTCTTGTGAAGATAGGAAAATTGGGCAAAAAATTCTTTTTGTTAATTTTTGTTTTCCACCCTCCCCCATCTTGTCTGAAAAATGCAACTTTTCGAAAAGGGAGTTTGGATTTCAAAATTAAAAATGCATTTTTGATTCAACAAGTGAGATTTCCTATTTCCTTTAGATTTTTGAGGCAATTAGTACTTCCAACATTAATTGATTGTACCACTTGTCCCCTAATTTTAAATTCCATCTTTATCTACATTGTACCTCTTTCTCTCTCTCTCTCCCTTTCACCTATGCTGAAATCTCATTCTCATGGTACAATTTTCCACCTAATTTCATCATCTACACACTCTTTCTTCTCAAGAAACACTCAATCACACACTCTTTGGTGACCTAAAAAAAAAGTGAAGCGTTTCTCCCAAAAATTAGGAATTTTTGCTCTGTGGATCTTACACTTTGTTGGCTTCAAATTTCGGGTATTACTTTGATCTCTTTGTACATATGCTTGATTGACACTGTGGTGTTGTTATGAAAAGCATGATTTTTTAATGACCATATGTTGATGTGATGTTGTTTGAGCTTGTGTGTCCAATCTTGTGATGATGAATTTACGGGAGTCTTGAATGTGCTATTGATCTTGAATGACGTGTTCTTCATTTTTGGGTGTTTATAGAGAGGACAAATCTTGTTTGCATGAATCTATTAATTGGTTGGTGAAAGGCATACATGATGTTGTTGGTTGATGAGGAATATTCTTGTTTTAAATGGCCCTTATGCTTATACCATCATGCTTTGGGTCTTTTGGGGAGAATGTTCTTTATTGGATGACATTATGAGCCATACATTGTTTATTATCACATTACCATTCTTCTCCTTCATTGTGTTTGGATGCCTCCAAATAATAGTACTTTGGATAAAGAAAAGTCTTTTTGGGGTGAGAAATAGAAGAAGGCAGTAAAGGGTGCAAACCCTAAACCGGCAACTTCTGTTCCTTGCAACCCCAAGTATGTTGCCGATAAGTTTATGGGTTTTACCAACATTACCCGAACTGTAGCCTGGATATGGAGGAATTTGAGGGAACCAAAGAGGAACATTTTAGAGACTAGTTTTGCTTACAAGAGCACCTTGATGGCTCTAGGCTTACTTAAACTAGTGACCTTTCTTTTAAGACCATTCTCCCTTTGAGATTTTTTAAGACAACTAATCGGGACCGACGGGAAGAATTTGAGCAAGATCACGACTATAGTCCACCCAACAATACGTTATGATTATCGACTTCATTCTATTAGCGTTCTATGTCACGATGAATTGACACATTGCCCGAGCTCCGATGTACACCTTCTTTGGGTAATGACAATGGGGGGAACATTTACCTGGACTTGGTTAGTGTTTTTGTTCAAGAATTCATAGCTATGGGGAAGCAGAAGAGTGGGAAGATTCCTATGGGAAGCATAGTTGGCCTTTTGGCGCAATATTTGGGACATTCTATCTCGCATAGGGCATTGGCCAATATAGGTAGGTCCAGATCGACCTATATGATTGAGAACTCATTGAGGGCATTCATGGTGAGAACTACAATTTTGGAGGATAGATTTGGGTGACTTTACGGTGGATCACCTACTTACAAAATCAAGGCTCTTTCGCAATTGGAGCGCACCTCTATCAACCTTGATACGAGCCTAGCTAACTTGTTCATTGAACCTGATCCATGATTCGAGAAGAAATTTTATAGAGTATTGGCTAACCTGGAGATAGACATAGAAGAGGCCAAAGTGGAGACATCTTCAAGAGCACTTCCGAGCCGATCTCATCTTCCCATGGGCATTATGGATCAACTAAACCTACTTGGGGAGCAACTCTCAAGTTCAAGCTATTGGAAGAGTGAAGGCACAAGTTGAGGAGCTAAACAATAGGGTGGATTGCCTTAAGGCCACAACCCAAGCAATCGGATTCATTGAGAGGTGTTTCACTTGCCACCAGAGGCCGGCCCTTCGAGGCCGGAAGTATAAGTATCACTAGTTTCCCTACTTCACCTTTGATTTGACATGAAAATTCATAAGGAACTATGAATTTTTTAGGTGTGTGGAAGGGATTAGTGAGTACACAGGAATTACCATTCATGGATTTCTTCGTGCATGCATGCTTTGATTGTTTTTCTTTGAAGATTTTTGGTTTCTTGTGATTGGGATGCTTTTAGAAAATTTTGGTGGTTGGCATGTTACTCTAGGATTTAGGGTTCTAGTTTGCTTGTGGAATGTGGCTTTAGGATTTGGTGTTGCATTGTTTTGTTGCTTATCTTTTGTTGTATGAAGCTCACTTTTGGACAAGTCGAAAAAATTGGAAAAATTGAAAAAATTTAAAAATATTTAAACCCGGACAAGTCGAAAACCCGAAAGGGTGACTTGGGTAATATGAGAAAAATCCCTGAATGGTCAAAAGGCCTAGGTAAAAGTGATAGGCTAGGCCTAGGTAAAAGTGATAGGCTTCGCCCGGATAGACTTACGAGTCCAGGAAAAAGTGAAAGGCCATGTGGAAAAGGGTGAGAGGTGAGCACATTTTGTGGGATAAAGCTTGGATGAAAACCCAAAAGGGCTCCTAGGAAAAATGAGAGAAATGAAGAGAAAAAATGAAAAAAGAAACAAGAAACGAGGTTGATGATACATTAGACTCCTTGGTTGCAACTAGGTCGAGAATCTTGAGTTTTACCTATGTTGAAACCAAGTTAACGACTCTTGGATTTCCTTGGTGGATTTTTTCCTTGAGGATTTCTCTTTGATTGCTTTTGGAACTACTTTTGGGCAAAGTAAGCTTGGCTTTATTCCGATCTTTTGTCACTTATCATTTTCCATACACATTTACTTGCTTTGGGTGGTTTGGCTACTTTAGGGACTTTGGGGAGTGTGAAAATTGTGAGAATTGTGAGATTTTCACCTTCTTGGGGGAACTAGGGTAGCTTGGGAATCAGTTGAATGCAATGTCTATTTTTGCATGCTTCATTCCACTTAAACCTTTTTCTTTGATTTTATTTACTCGAGGACGAGTAAAGGTTTATGTGTGGGGAGTTTGATCTGCAACATTTTGCATGAGTTGACCAATGCATTAGACATAGTTTTCATCTACATTTGGTTAGTGGTTTGGCGACATCAGTTAAGTTTACATGACAAGGGAGTTTAGATAACCATGTTTTGTTTTCTATTCTAAGTCTAGCGTTCTGTATACTTAATTAGTGATTCTTGACATCTCATGTTCACAGGCTCCTTGGTCTTCATTATGAGTACCTTTAGTAGGTCTCCCGTGAATGCTATTTGTTACATTACATTCTTTCAAAGGCCATTTTCTTTTAACGGTAGAAGATTTGAAGGTCATTTGCATTTGAATGGTAGTATACAAAGGCCATGAACATCAATGCATAATAGAAAGATATTGAAGCCAAAAATAGGCGGCTTCGAAGTTCAAGACAGTCAAAGGAAAAAATGGTGAATCATGGTCCGAGGAGAGTTTCCTTAGTCCGAGAATTATCCATGATGAACTAGCCTTCAAGTCTGGTTCCATTGGATTTGTCTTCTTTAGTACTACAAAATTGACTACTAGAACTCCCGATTCGGACTAACAGTTCACCCGTGACAAGCAACGGAAGTTCATCCAACAAAGTACCAGTGGCCCGTGAAAATCTTCAAGGCCCACCTTACACAAGAATCCAGGGGTTCTGTGAAGACCAGCATGAGACCTTCACGAGGCAAGGTTCCAGGCTGTGACTAAAGCACCGGACTGTGAAACAAGGTGATGAAGAGTTGAAGAATTTGGCTAAGTATGGAGACAGTCCGTGAAAACATTCACGGATCGTGAGAAGATTTTTGAGTAAGACCACAAAATGCTTGTTTTCCATGAAAACCTTCACGGACCGTGGGAAAACACATAGCAACAACTGCATGCTGCTTGCGGTCAGTGAAAACCTTCATAGACCATGGCATGATCCCAGTTTCACGGACCACGCTAGATCCCATGGGCCGTGGCTATGAACATTCACAGACTATGATAGATCTTCCAACTCATGGCTATGCATGTTTCACGGAACTTGGTTGACCTAGGGTTTTGCTACTTTTGGCCTATTTTGGGCCTAATTTTTTGCCCAATCTCCTACTACTATATATTGGACCATAGTCTATTCATTTTAGGAGGTTGGATCATATCTGGAAACATAGTTGGAGATGAGAGAGCTTGGAGAGAAGGAAGAAGTTCCTTTTGTAGGTTTTGTAATCTTTTCTTTTCTTCTTTCTTAGTCCCTAAGATGTGGAATTCAAATCTACATTTGAATTCCATGTCTAGGGAGTAGTTAGATTAGCTTGAGATTCATTTTAGCACTTGGTATGTTCTAAATTCTTTATGATATCATTAGATTTATCATATCTTTGTGTTTATGATATTATTGTAATTGTTCTTGAATGTTATAAATACATGAGTGGTATACCATATATAAGCACACACTTTGGGATATACTTATGTGTGGTGCAATTATTAATACCCCCTTAGGAAGTGAAATCCGGATGTTAGAATGGGTAGGGGAGAACACGTTTGGGTGTCTGTACGGGGGATTTGAGAATGCTCCGACCTATTTGTCGTCTCACTAGTCTTAGCTGACTTTGTAACTGTTGTTCAAGATTTTATGGGTAGACATAGCTAATAGTCATAAGCTGGGCGTTGTGTTGAAACCTTGGTATCATAAATAAGATGGCTATGAACCTTGGGCCTGCCGTTTATAGGACCCGGGTGGAGTAATTTCATTCATGGTGGAAGCTTCGGACATAATAGCACAGGGGAGAAACAGACTTGCAATGATGTTCAAACCTCGTTGTACTCTCCTAATTACGATGGCAGTGCCGATGGAGGGTTGAGAATAAACCCAACGTGATAGGGTTGGGGAAGTGTATGCCATTTGCCATACCATGTGTTATGAACACACTGATAGGTCTTTTGTATGTCTATATGTGAATGAATCAAGGATTGAAGCATTAGAACTACCATGTTGCTAAATGATTCCCAACTGTCTAGTAAAAATAGTATACTTGTTTGTCAATTGCATGCTTGTAGTTGTTAATTGAAAACACCAACCCCCTCCCCTCCCCTTCCCTTAGTTGAATGTCTACACTACTAGATGTTCTTTTGACTCGTGCAGATTGAAAACCCGCATGAGGTTGTGTTTTAGTTAGTACTTAAGCCCTAGCATCTTTGTGGACAAACCTAGGGTTTGCTGCTTACTACCCCTTAGTAGCTTAGCAGTAAGAACGGGTGGGGAATATAAATATCTCTATTTGACCCATAAGTCCCTCGGCTTATGTTTTAACGAAAACTGGGTCAGGGCAGGTTAAATGATGAAGATGAGGGATGGGTATTTTTCTAAACTGAGTTTATGCTTACACAACTAAGAGAAAATGAATATTTGTACTGTGTATGTTAATTGTTGCATTTGACACATTGTTTAGTTACTTTAGTTGGTGGATTGCTAGTATTAATTGATTTTATGTGCCAAGGGGTTTAGAGGGCCATGTTTGGTTTCCTTGTCTAAATCTCATGTTTTGTATACTTAATTGGTACTAATGGGAATCTTTTATCCACAGGCTCCTTGGTCTTCATTTTGATCATCTTTGGTAGGTTGCCCACGGGTACTTTTTGGTTACATGCTATGTGATGGCCGTTCGCAAGGGTGGTAGAAGATTAAAGGTCATTTGCAAGGATGGTAGAAGAGGCGAAGGCTATTCACATTAGAATGGTGGAAGATGAAGGCCACAAACATCAATACGTGGTAGAAAGAGATTGAAGCCAAAGATAGGCGGCTTCAGAGTTCAAGATGGCCGAAGGAGAAAATGGTGAATCATGGTCCGAGGAGTGTTGCCTTAGTCCAAGAATGATCCAAGAATAATTCGCATTTAGTGTTAGTTTCATTAAATTTGTCTTCTCAAGTACTACAAAATTAACTACTAAAACTCCCAATTCGGACTATCGGTTCACCCGTAACAAGCAAACAAGGTTCAGCCAACGAATCACCGGTGGTACTTCACGGACCACGCATGGTAAAGTACCAGTGGCCTATGAAAAAGAACATGGCCGGTACTACACAAGGGACATGAGAGAATCCGTGAAGACCTGCACGAGACCTTCACATGGCAATAGTGCCGGCTCGTGACAAAGACCCCAGACTGTGGAGCTTGGAGATGACGAATTGAAGATTTGGCTAAGTATGGGGCCAGTCTATGAAAACATTCATAGACCATGACAAAGTTTTTGAGAAAAGACCACAGGCTGCTCGTGGTCCGTGAAAACCTTCATGGACCGTGAGAACTGTTGATAAAAAACTGTGAACTATTTGTGGCCCATGACAATCTTCACAGGCCGTGGCACGAGACCTGTTTTATGGACCGCGCCAGATCCCTTGACACATGGCTATGAGTGTTTAAGAACCGCACTAGATCTCATGCCCTTTGCTTGAATGTTCATGGACTGTGGCATCTGTGTTGGTCCATAAAACCTTGGCGGCTGACCGTTTTGGCCATAACTCTCTAAATTGTCATCCGGTTTGCCTCTACCATATATCTAAATCTTAATCATTCCAAGATATATCCAATGCACTATAATTAAGATCTATATGATTCACGGATTTGAGCAGTTTATTTGAGAAAGGTTCAATGACTAGAGGGAAAAAGTGGCTAGGGTTTTGCTATGTTTGGCCTATTTTGGGCCTATCGTTTGGCCCAATCTCCGAATACTATATATAGGAGTCTTAGTCTTCTATTTAACCCTAAGTAGGATAGAAGTAGAATAGATCTAGTGATAATGTAGATTAATTTCTCTTTCTAATTTAGAGAGACGAAATAGGAGAGTTCTTGTTCTCCTTCATTCTTCTTCTCTTTCTCTTATCTTTTTCTTTTATTCTTATTTTCTTAGATCTATGGCATGTAATTCCATATTTTCCATGGATCTATACTTTTTAGAGTTGTTAGATTAAGCTTAGGACATTTTTGGCATGTGTGTAGCTTTTGATGTTTTATGAGATTCCTTAAATTCCATCTATCTTTGTGTTTATGATATTTTTGTGATTTTTATTGAATGTGACAAATGCATGAACACTACACCACATATGAGCACACACTTTGGGCTATGTTCATGTATGACGCACTTATTGATGCCCCTTTAGGAAGAGAAACCTGGATGTTTGAATGGGATGAGGGGAACAATTCCGTGTGAGTGTGTGCACAGGGTATTTGAGGTAATTACTTAACCATTTTACGATAGGTTACAGGAGAGAAAGGTGATAGTAACAACCTAGGTGTTGTGCTAAAACCCTAGTACCAAAGAAAAGTTGCCTATGAACCTAAGACCTCAAGTGCTTAGCGAGATTAGCCATTTGGGAACTCAACTATTCTCAGACATTGAGAAAGTTGAAAGGAAAGTGCTTAATTTGTTCAATATGGTGAGCCAACTTGAAACCCAATATTCTAAAAATGAACCATCCCTAGTTGAATGTGAATTTTTAATAGATGAGTCTAAAGGGGGTGGGGAAAGGTTTTTTGAGAGTGAAGAAGTCGAGTGATGTGTCCATTTTATGTGCATAATTTAGCAGTATATTGGGTCACTTTTGTGCTCTTTTATTATTGAGAGCTTGTGTTTTAACTTAAAGTTATCTTACGAGGGGTAAGAGAAACTTTACGCCCTTTTATCTCTTCTAAGTGGATTTTCCATGACAAGGGAAGAACACGGAGGCAATGAAGACTGGAGGCCATTGAAGATCACATTTTCGAAGACTTTTGAAGACTTGCTTTGAAGACAGGAACACCAGAGGCCATTGAAGACCATTTTTGGAGACATTGAAGACTTGAAAAATGAGAGGAATTGCTATGAAGGTGATTGTATACCACAAGAATAAGAAAAGGAAACAAAGAAAAATTCTAGCACCCGTCGCGAGCCGAGATGGCCTTGTCGTGAGACCGTCGTGACGAGCCCATCACGAGCCACGATCAACGAGTGGCCAGAATTACACCTTATCCTCTTTGTACTATAAATAGCACTCTCTTTCCTCTCATTTTTCAACTTCATCATCTGCATTTTTTGGTACTGTTGAGAACCCTTTTCCTTCCATTTTCATCTTTGAATTCTCTTGTTTTATGATTAGTTGTTTAGTATTGATTATCATGAACTCTTGTAGCTAATCTATTTCTTGGGAGCAATTGACTAAGGCTTCCAAGCCTATGTCTTAAGAATAATTTGTAGCCTATTTAATATTCTTACTATTATGCATTTATTGAGCATTGAATGTGTTTGTTAATGTCATTAATGTTATTGAAAGCTTGAGTATATGAAGTACTTGTATGATATGCTCGTTAGGGTTTGGGGAAATGGGTTGATTTCTCCCTTTCTTGATAGGAATCCAATAGTATGATTTAGAGCTTTTGATTGTGTTGCTGGATTGATAATTGCTAGGTGAATATGATAATGTTGAACTCTTTGTCATGTTTGTTGCTTGTAGCAAATGAGAGAAGTCTATGAATGTCGATCGTTCTTGACTAATCTTGTGTAAATGCATAAATCGGTTAAATGCTTAGACACGGTGTACTGTTTATAAGTGTTGCCGAGCTTGTTGATTCTTCGTGCTAAATGACATCAATGGGATACCTTAAATCGTGTTTTAACTACGGGAATCATTGGTGAGGTTTGACAAGAGATGTCGAATTCACTCTTGCAAACTACTATCTAAGAAAGATAGAAGTTTAGCCTTCATAACAAGTAGTGAAAGTAGTAAATAGGTTGCATGTTCAATGCTGGATAAGAGGTTTGGAAGTGGAAGTCAATTGCGCCCAAGGTTCCGTCAATTGTTATCTTTATTTTATCTTTAGTTGTATTGCATGATTAGCATTGTTCTCTTGCTTTGCTAGTTGTTGTATTTCAATTTGATAACTTAGGAAGAAACCAACCAAAAAAACCCCGTGTTTACATGATTATATATATATATATGTATGTACATGTTTAGTATGTCTTCTCCTATATAAGTTTAAACACTTGAAAAGATCCCTCTTCTCGTGGATGACCCCAACTTGCCATTATCTATTTAATTGTAGATATGAAGCATTAGGGCTTAAAAGTATTAATTTTGAGAGGTACGGGGATGACCTCCCAAATTTTGGTGCCGCTGCCGGGGAAGAGGCGTTTATTTTTAAGTGTTTGGGCATATTATGTGTGATTATGTGCTATTTATAAATATTTGTTAGTTTGGTTTTTATTTTGATTTCTTAGTTGATTTTCCATTTTCACTTGGCTTGGAGACGTATTGTTCATGTTCTTGGCGTATGGTTCGCACGTGATCCTTTTCACAAGAACCCCTACACTATGACCCCGAGTTGGAGTTGAATTTGAGATGGGCTAGGAGGCTTTCTTTGGAAAGTGTGAATAACACCCCTCCTAGTGACCATTTTCCAGATACATCTTTATCAATGGAACATCGAATCGAGCACAAAGATGAGCATCCAAGAGGGGAACCTCACCATCCTCCTCTCCACCAAAGAGAGATCCCATTGGGGCAACCTTTGTTGAGAGACATCATGTCTCCCAACCTCGATCAACAACCGATGTGTATCGAGTATCCTGTTGTTGGACAAAATCTGTATTTTGAGCTAAAGACCGGGTTCATCAACATGCTACCCGTCTTCCTTTGTAGGCAAGGGGAGAATGCTAAGAAAAACCTCACCGTGTTTCACTTCTTATGTGGTGGTACGGTCCCCCATGAAGTGGATGAAGATTTCTCTACGTTGAAGGCATCTCGTTCACGCTGAGGGATGGTGCAAGAGATTGGCTCCACTACCTACTGCCCAAGAGCATTAAGAGTTGGCTTGATATGTAAACAAAGTTTCTAGCCAAATACTTTCTGGCCTCTAGATCCGCTGCCTTGAAGAAGGACATAAGCAACATCCTCCAATGTCATGAAGAATCTCTCTTCGATCATTGGGAGAGGTTCAAGAAGCTTCTTGCAAGTCGCCCTTGTCACGGTTATTTGGAGGGGGATTTGGTTTATTACTTCTAAAATGGCCTTCTTGATGAAGATCGAAGGTTGGTGAGAACTTCATGTGGTGGCACCCTTGGAAACACGACATCCTCCGAGGCCATGCAATTACACGAAGAGCTAGCGGAAGAATCGAGAAACTTTAGCTCAAGGCCGATTAGAGAAGGAGAAATCCAAGGCCCGCAGGTGACTCTTCAAATAGTGGAAAGCTCGAGGATCAAGTCTCGGCCCTTGTATCCATGGTGAAATCTTTGATGACAAAGCCCAGAGGAAATGCACCACATGTTAAATCATGTGAAATTCGTTACTCGGTGCATCCTATGGACACTTGCCTCACTTTACAAGAGGATTATGTTGAAGATGTAAGTTCCATAGGCTATCAAGGCTACCAAGGAAACCAAGGATATCAATGTGGGCAAGACTACCAAGGTAACCAAGGCTACCAAGGTTATCAAGGGTACCCAAACTGGGGATATAATTCGGGAAATCATGATAACCCAAACCTTCGGTATGGAAACCCTCAAGGAAGCCGAAAACCTTAACCATATCTTCCTCCTAAACAAAAATATAGGCCACCTCAACAAAAATTCCAAAGGCTCCAGGACAAACCCAGAGACTAAAGGGAGAGCTCGGGGCTAACAAAGGATGAGGTAATGCAAGACATTCATCGGTTGGGCATGTGCGCGGAAAAAAGTGAGAAATTCCAAGACAAAGCCAAGGCTAGCATCAAAAAATTCGAAACTCAAGTGAGCCAAATAGCTCAAGTGGTGAATTGGATGGAAGCCCAGGAAAAGGGTAAGCTACCCTCCCAACTAGAGATCAACCCTCTACAAAATGCAAGTGCTATCACTTTGAGAAGTGGTAGAGAGATTTGCACTTCACCGGATAATGAAATTGTTGAAGAGGAGCCTAAGAGGATTGAGGTGTTTGGAAAAGGGGTTGAGAAGGAAGAAGCCCATGAGGAAAAGGTCGGAGAATTAGCCAAAAAAGGCAAGGAAGAAGAAATCGAGGTGGAGATATTAGCACCAAGACCGAAGTCAACCTCTATCCCAGAACCCTCATCTCCTCCTCACAAAAGAGCAAAGATGGTAGAGATCCCTCCATATGTACCGGAACCTCTATTCCCGGAAGCCTTGAAAGACAAAAAGGATGGAGGATAGCAAGGACATCTACGAAGTCTTTTGTATATGTGAGGTAAATATCCCACTCTTGAATGCCATTGAACAAATTCCTAGATATGCTAAATTTCTCAAAGAATTACGTGTTGTGAATAGGAAACAAAGGGCCAAAAATAAGTTGAAAAATGGAAAAAGTGAGCATGTTTCTGCTTTGTGTCAAAAAGAGCTACCCCTAAATGTAGCGATCCCTTGCATAATAGGAAATACAAATTTTGAAAAAGCTATGCTTGATTTGGGTGCATCAATAAATGTGATTCCTTATTCCTTATATGAAAACCTCAACTTGGGAACGTTGCACAAAACCGGGGTGGTAATCCAATTGGCCGATTGTTCTAGTGCATACCCTAAAGGTATGGTCAAGTATGTGTTGGTTAAGGTGGATTCCTTAGTTTTCCCTTTGGATTTTTATGTCCTTTACATGGAGCATGATAAACATGCCGCCCCGATTTTTTTGGGGAGGCCATTTTTGAAAACCTCTAGAACAATGATTGATGTGCATAAAGGTACCCACACCATGGAATTTGATGGAATAAAAGTAGAGTTTAACATAAATAACTCTATGAAGTATCCTAGTAAAGAACATGCTTGCCATTCCCTAAATGTTGTTGAAGAAGTTGTGCAAAATGTTTTTGAATGAAATGGTGATAATTCTTTGTTAGTTGCTTTGCAATGTAATACTAATGATTCCCACAATGTATACTCTATGAGAACTAACTTGAAGGAAAGCTTTGAGGATTTGAACCTGCTTGAAGAATTGAAACCGAGTCTCTCAAAACCTCCTCCTCTATTCTTAGAGGAGTCTAAGGAACCTGAATTCCTCCCGTCACTTGTGAAAGTGCCGGTGATTGAACTTAAAAATTTTCCAAGTGACCTCAAGTACGCTTTTCTTGGGGAAGGGGAGACGCTTCTGATTATCATTTCAAGCAAGCTCACCAAAGAGTGAGAAGATAAGTTGAGGGTGGTGTTACAGGAAAACAAGGAAGCAATTGGATGACTATTTTTGACATCAAAGGCATAAGTCCATCCACTTGTATGCATAGAATCTTGTTGGAAGAAGATGCAAAACCTGTCCGGCAACCCCAACGCCGTTTGAACCCATCTATGATGGATGTGGTGAAGGCAGAAATTCTCAAGTTCCTCTAAGTGGGCATGATCTATCCAATCTTGGATAGCAAATGGGTGAGTCCAACTCAGGTGGTACCCAAGAAGAGCGGTGTGACGGTGGTAAAAAATGAGAAGGGTTAAATGGTGCCCACCCAAGTTCAAAATGGATGACGCGTTTGCATTGACTACCGGAGGTTAAATGTGGAAACCCGGAAGGATCACTTCTCGTTGCCATTCATTGATCAAATGCTTGAGAGGTTAGCAAGCCACCCCTTCTATTGATTTTTGGATGGGCACTCGGGGTACTTTCAAGTGGCTATCGCCCCGGAAGACCAAGAAAAGACCACCTTCACGTGCCCCTTTGGTACGTTTGCTTACCGATGCATGCCTTTTGGGTTATGTAACGCCCCTGCAACTTTCCAAAGGTGTATGGTAAGCATTTTCTCAGAACTTCTTGAAATTGTTTTCAAGGTATTCATGGATGATTTCACCATTCATGGTAATTCTTTTGACAACTGTTTAGCAAATTTGGCACAAGTTCTTAAACGTTGCATTAATACTAATCTTGTGTTAAATTCTGAGAAGTGTTATTTTATGGTAGAACAAGGCATTGTCTTAGGCCATGTTGTCTCCTCTAAGGATTTGAGTTTGGCAAAGCAAAGATACACACAATTCAAACTTTTCCTTATCCTACTAATGTGCGCAAAGTGCGCTCTTTTCTTGGTCATGCAGGATTCTATCGCCGATTCATCAAGGACTTATCAAAAATAGCATCCCCTTTATGCAAGTTGTTGCAAAAAGAGGTGGAATTTGTGATGGATGAGGGTTGTAAAGGGGCCTTCGACACATTGCAAGGAAGGTTAGTTTCGGCCCCTATTATACAACCCCCGGATTGGTCGATGCCTTTTGAGATTATGTGCGATGCGAGTGATTACGCCGTTGGAGTGGTGCTTGGTCAAAGGGTGGGGAGAGCACCTCACGCCATCTACTACTCATCCACATCTCTAAATGAAGCCCAAAGAAACTATTCCACCACCGAAAAGGAGTTACTAGCAGTGGTATTTTCTTTGGAAAAATTTTGATCTTACTTGCTTGGTACAAAAGTTATTGTGTACAGTGACCATGCAGTACTTTGTCATTTAATGACGAAGAAAGAGGCCAAGCCAAGATTGATTAGGTGGATCCTACTTTCAAGTGAATTTGAGTTGGAGGTGCGAGACAAGAAGGGTGCAGAAAACCTTGTGGCCGATCATTTGAGCCGGTTGACTCCATGCGAAGACATTGAGGTAAACCCCACATTGAAGGAGCAACTACTGGAGGAATTCCCCGATGAACAATTGTTCACCATTAGGGATCTCCAACCGTGATATGCCGACATTGTAAATTTTCTTGTCGCCGGTAAATTCCCTCCTCATTTTTCTAAGGCCCAAAAGGATAAACGAAAGAGTGATGCTAAGTATTATGTGTGGGATAATCCTTTTTTGTGGAGACATTGTGTGGATCAAGTTGTTAGGAGATGCATCCCTGATAATTAAGTACATTCAATTCTTGAATTTTGTCATTCTCATGCATGTGGCGGTCATTTTGGAGCAAAGAGGACTGCTAGGAAAGTTTTAGAAAGTGGATTTTATTGGCCTACATTGAATAAGAATGCATACACCTTTTGCAAATCTTGTGATGAATGCCAGAGAGTAGGAAATATCTCCACTAGGAATGAAATGCCCCAAAGGCCTATTCTATATTGTGAAATCTTTGATGTTTGGGGTATCGACTTTATGGGACCTTTCCCTAGTTCTTATGACTTTACATATATTCTTCTTGATTTTTATTATGTATCGAAGTGGGTTGAAGAAAAACCCACTAAGACTGACGATTCTAAAGTGGTTGCAGAATTCCTGAAAGATAACATCTTTTCTAGGTTTAGGGTACCCCGAGCCTTGGTTAGTGATCGTGGCACCCATTTTTGCAATCAGACCATAGCGGCACTCTTGAAGAAGTATGGCATCACTCACAAGACATCCACCGCCTATCACCCGCAAACCAATGGGCAAGCCAAAGTTTCCACTCGGGAAATCAAGTCCATCCTTCAAAAAATGGTTAACCCTAACCGGGAGGATTGGAGTTCTCGGTTGAATGATGCCTTGTGGGCATATAGGACGGTTTACAAGACATCAATTGGTATGGCCCCATACCGGTTAGTGTTTAGTAATCCCTATCGTCTACCGGTGGAAATTCAACATAAGGCTTACTGGGCGGTCAAAGAATTCAATCTTGATATAGATGAGACCGGCTTGCATAGGAAGTACAATTGGATGAACTGGATGAGATCCGGAGGGAGTCCTACGAGAATGCCGAAATCTATAAAGAGAAGACAAAGGTGTGGCACGACAAGATTATCATCAGGAAGGACTTTCACGTTGGTCAAAAGGTCCTCCTATTCCAATCTCGCCTTCGCCTATTTCCAGGTAAGTTGAGGTCCTGATAGATTGGTCCTTTTGAGGTGGTTAAGGTATTCCCGCATGGTACGGTGGAGATTCTAGATCGAGCTAAGTCCAATACTTTCAAGTTTAATGGACAACATTTGAAACCTTACCACGAGAATTTTGTGCTGGAAAAAGGAGAGGACGTTGATCTCCTCGATCCGGTTTGTGAGTAAAACCCAAGAAAAAGGATGTAAGTCATGCCGACGACATTAAATAAACTTGGTTTTTATCATCCGGATCGTCATTCGTGACTTTTTTGTTGATGTTGTTTGGCTTTGAATTTTATCATTAAGTTTCATTATTTTGCTTTATGCTTTTCCTGGGTTGTTCTCTCCATGATTTTGTAGCAATTTTGAAGCCAAGGCAATGGACTTCTAAAGGGAGACATGCTTGGAGTCAAGAAGGAAAGACTTGGACAAGAGAAGGAATCAGAAAAAAACTCTAACTACCAGGTTAGTAGCCCATCGCGAGTCGTGACCACATCGTTGCGAGTCGCGACCACATCATCGCGAGTCACGACAAAATCGTCGCGAGTCGCGACAAGCTCAGTAATTTTGGCTACAATTTCAGCCCTCAGATGCCACTTTCCGCAAGTCGCAATGACCTTGCCAGGCCTCATTGCGAGTCACGACGGGCTCAGTAAGTTGGGTGAAATTTCAGCCCTCGAATACCACTTTCTGCGAGTCGCAATTACCTCGCGAGGCATCGTCGTGAGTCACGATCGGCTCAGTAATTTTGGGTGAAATTTCAGCTCTCAGATGCCACTTTCCATGGTCATCGCGAGTCACCGTGGTCATCGCGAGTCGTCGTGGTCATCGCAAGTCACGATGACCTCACGAGGCCTCGTCGCGAGTGGCGACCACATCATCGCGAGTAATGACGGTCTGAAAAATCTTATTTTGAAATTGAGGTCTCTGCCTCAATTTTTCACGAGCTGCGATGTCCTCGCGAGGGCCTCGTCGCAAGCCCTCGAAGTGTACCCCCTCGAGACCTCGAGGTAGCAAGCCCTCGACTCGAGCAGAACTTGAATGACCATCACATCCTCAAGGCCAACCTTTCCAGATATCATCCCCTCGAGACCTCGAAGCCCTGAACACTCGACTCGAGTAGAACTATAAAATCCATCATCCTCTCGAGGCCAACCCTTCGAGACACCACCCCCTCGAGACCTCGAGGTAGCAAAGCCTCGACTTGAGCCGACCCCTTCGAGACATCACCACCCCTTCGAGACCTCAAAGCCCTGAACCCTCGAGCCCAACCTAAAGTCCATCATTCTCTCAGGCCAACTCTTGAGACCTCGAAGCCTTGAGCCCTCGAGGTGTGCTCTTTCATCCTTGAAGCCGCTAGCCTCTCGAGACCTCGAAGCCTTGAGCTCTCGAGGTGTGATCTTTAACCCTCGAGGCTAGCTTCTCGAAACCTCGAAGCCTTGAGCTTTTGAGGTGTGACCTTTCATCCTCGAGCCTAGCTTCTTGAGACCTCGGAGCCACGAGCCCCTCGGGACCTCGAAGCGTCGAGCTCATGAGGTGTGATCTTTCATCCTTGATCCTATCCTCTCGAGGCCTCGTGGCCTCGAGCTCTCGATGTGTCATCTTTCATCGTTGAGCCTAGCCAGACCCGATGCCCCTCAAGACCACCCATAAGTCGCGATGACCCCATCGCGAGTCGCGATGACCCCATCACGAGTCGCGATGACCCCATCGCGAGTCGCGAGTCACGATGGTCGTACAAAATGTTTTAAATAATGGGCTAAACCCATTTTTCCACAAACATATCCTTAATCTTTCATCCTCTCCCTCTACTCTTTCATCTTCCCACAAGCGTCGCCTCTTGCCACCACTGCTCGCCGCTGCTGCTTGCCACCACTACCATAGCTGCTGTTTGCCGCCGCCGCTACTGCTCGCCACCACTACCATAGCTGCTGTTTGCCGCCGCCGCTCCACCACTCACAACCACCACTCCATACCCCATACTTTCCTTCCAACCTCCACCCACAAATCAAAAACAAAAAAAAATATTGAAGAACACAAACCCTAGAATTTGGGGCTTTTGTCACTTTGAGCAATTCAATTTTGAATTGATTGTGGGCTTCCTCTTTTCTTCTTCCTATGCATCTTGGTGGTACATTTCTTTACTTTATTGTGCTTGAATTGTGATGACGAATGTCTACTCTATTTGTTTTATGGATATTGTGTATATTATGTGTGATGCCTTAGGAAATTGAATTGTTGGATAGTGGTTGATTTTTTTGAATAAATTGTGCCTGTAATTCAATTTGATGGGTATTGTGTGCATATTTTGTGGTTGCAGTTTGGATTGTATTATGCTTGTTTGAGTTGTGATTGTATGCATTTGTGTTGATGTGGCTAAGAATAGATTGTGACTTATGCTAGATAGGAGGCATGTTGGCCCTTGATTCAACATGGTTGTTATTTGGATAAAATGTTGCTGTGCTTTGCAATGTTATTTTGCTTAGGGTAGTTTAGCCATGGGACGTGAATGTTGACATTGTGAATATACTATTGGTGGATAAGCTAGTTGGGTACTACTGTCGTTTTGAGATATAGCATATTAATTTCAACTATGTGAGAACTTCATTGATTTGGGAATATGGGCTTGTTGGACATAGTATGGATTGTATATGAAATTGTGTTTAGAACTTGAACTAGTTGACTTGATTTTGGTTCGGCTTGTGATGATGAACTAGTTTAAAATTGAGTATGAATTTGCAATATTGCATATACACATAGTAATATATGTTTGACTTGTTTGCTGTGATTATTACGAAGAGACCTAGGGCTCCCCCACGAGGCGAGCGCACCGCCACTGCACCTCCACCTCCTCCACCGGCTCCGGAATCAAGCCACGTACCTCCCCCTATGGATATGTATATGGGTTTGACCCGAATCACCGGGTCCTATGCGGAAAGGTGGGAGGCCCTAGAGAAGTGCCAGCTCAAGGAGACAAGCTTTGTCGATGTGCCCACATTAGATGCCCTCGGCCTCACTCAGCCTGTGAGATGCCTCCTTGCAAAAGGGGGAATGAAAGGGTTTATAAGTAGGAGCGCGCCCTCTTACCGGAGGTACACACTGGAGTTCTTATCCACGATCCGTATGAGCAGTATGAGGAGTGATCAACCCTGCAAGAGGTACATTGATTTTCACTTAGATGATATATCTAGGCAATTGACAGTCTCACAGATTGAGGAGGCCTTTGGATTTGACACCACCGAGATACGGACTAGGCTGGACCCACAGGCCTAGGAGCGATCAATTGAGGGTGACATGCATTTTTTGGAATGTCATCAATATGAGGCCGAAGAACTCCCACGATAAGAGAAGCGCCATTATCCACCATGCACTCCGTTACGTGCACCGACTCTTGGCTGGCACAGTATTTTGCTCCGCGGAGCCGACGAATGTACCAGACAATGACATTCACTTTCTGTGGCACTTAACGAGTGAGGGGCCAGGATATAGGCTTTGGGCAGAATTATGGATGAAGAGAATTGTGGAGGTGGAAGGAAAACCCAAGGGGAAGATCATGGTTGGAGGCATGATAGGCCTTTTAGCAGAGTACTTGGGATTGGTTCCTCCGACTGACTTTTCACGTTTAGGGAGTCGCACATCTTATCTTATCACTGTTGAGATGCTAGTTCGATTTGAGATGCTCAGTGCCACATGGACCACGGGGCTCTTCCATTAGTTGTATGGTGCGAGGAAGGTCACGTTCATGGCACTTCCTCAGCATAGCAAGACGAAGCTGGAATTTGACACTCCTCTGGGAGATTTGGCAATTTCACCAGACTCCTCATGTGGAGATGAATTCCAGTGCTTGCTCCGCGACCTTGGCCCAGCTCCTGTCCACCGTGACGATAGCACTCTACCTCCCTATGAGCGACAACAGCAGCAACACTCCACGCAGCCCCACCAGAGACAGAGCCCATGCAAGAGGACGATGCTCCACCTCACTATTCCTACCTTCCACCATACTTCTATGAGTGGATGATACAAACTATGCATGATGGATTCCGCTGAAAGGACATCATGATATTGGAGCACAGTGTATTTGTCTCCCAGACCTTGATTGATATGGACGAGGAGATTGACCACTTGTCAGCTCACTTCCATGAGTTGCAGTCCCAGTCAGGCAGTGTTTTAGGCCCCGATCCGGGAGCAGAGAGACGGAGAGTGAGGAGATAGAGGAGCACAGAGTGGCTGGCACAGTTTCAGTAGCGCTACTTTGGCAGTGGCCCTTCTTCATCATAGCATTGATTTTGTGAGCACCACATCTTAACCCTTTCCATACTTTGCTTTGTATGTTTTTGCCCTATTGTCTACATTGAGGGCAATGTAGTTTTCTAAGTATGGGGAATATATACTACTTTGAGGTGATTGGGTTTGGAGACACTTTTGCATAACTCTTTTGTTTTGATTTGGATATTTTCTCCCTTTTGTTTTGGGATGTTTTTATTTTGATGTACTTGGATAATGTTGGTTTTGATACATTTTTTTAGCCTTAACATTTGGAAACAAATTTGCTACTTTTTGGATTGGAGACACGTGAAAAATGCTGGAAAAAAATTTAAAAAATGAAAAAAAGTGGAAAAAAAAGAATCCCGCTAAGTTGAAAACCCGAGAGGGCAACTGAAGCAACACTGGGGGCAAGGATAAGTTAAAAACCTGAAAGGGCGACCTAGGAAAAAGTGAGAGGCTAAATGTGCGGAAAAAAATGAGATGTGAGACAACGAAATATGATGTGTGGCTAGGATGAAAACCCGAAAGGGCTCCTAGGCAAAACGAAATAAAATGAGAGAAATTGAAAAACGTTAAGTGTTTACTCATTTTCCGGCATTGGAGCCATAAGGTTGCGGTGACCACACGGATGGATCGGGTAGCTTGACATTTTGAGGACCTTTTGGGAATGTAAAATTTAGCGGGAGAAGACGAAGTAAGTTATGAAATTCTTGATCATTAATATGCTTCGTTTTTAGGTTGATATATTGATATAAAGTGGAGAATGTATTTTGAACCTTATACATACCTTTAGCTTCACCTTTTATCATTGGATTTGAGATCATCAATTTGGGATTTGGAGATGTTTTAGGGATATCAATGAATTGATGGATTGATATAGTTTGGGTAGGTTTAAGAATAGGGGTTGTGGGAAACTTCTCATTTGACCTTAACATTGGGATGTGTGATATTGAGAGTTTTGTGAGGTATTGATTTGGGGGAATAATAGTTAGAATGTGGATACGCCATTTCCTTTGTATGCTTGGATCTTTCATTACTCGAGGGCGAGTAACGTTTAAGTGTGGGGAAGCTTGATGTGTCCATTTTATGTGCATAATTTAGTACTATTTTGGGTCACTTTTGTGCTCTTTTATTAGCGAGAGCTTGTGTTTTACCTTAAAATTCTGTTAGGTGGGGTAAGAGCAACTTTATGCTCTTTTACCTCTTCTAAGTGGATTTTGCGTGACAAGGGAAAAACACTGAGGCAATGAAGACCGGAGGCCATTGAAGATCACATTTTCGAAGACTTTTGAAAACTTACTTTGAAGTCATGAAGACCGGAGGCCATTGAAAGCCATTTTTGGAGACATTGAAGAGTTGAAAAATGAGAGGAATTTCTATGAAGGTGATTGTATACCAAAAGAAGAAGAAAAGGAAACAAACCAAAATTCTGGCACCCGTCGCGAGTCGCAATGGCCTCAGCGCGAGACCGTCGCAAGTCACGACGAGCCCATCACGAGTCGCAACCAACGGGTGGCCAGAATTACACCTTATCCTCTTTGTACTATAAATAACACTCTCTTTCCTCTCATTCTTCAACTTCATCATCTGCATTTTTTGTTACTGTTGAGAACCCTTTTCCTTCCATTTTCATCTTTTAATTCTCTTGTTTTATGATTATTTGTTTAGCATTGATTATCATGAACTCGTTTAGCTAATTTCTTTCTTGGGAGCAATTGACTAAGGCTTCCAAGCCCATGTCTGAAGAACAATTGGTAGCATATTTAATACTCTTACTATTATGCATTTATGGAGCATTGAATGTGTTTGTTAATGTCATTAATGTTATTAAAAGCTTGAGTATATGAAGTACTTGTATGATATGCTTGTTAGGGTTTGGGGAAATGGGTTAATTTCTCCCTTTCTTGATAGGAATCCAAGATATGATTTAGAGCTTTTGATTGTATTGATGGATTGATAATTTCTAGGTGAATATGATAATGTTGAACTCTTTGTCATGTTTGTTGCTTGTAGCAAATGAGAGAAGTCTTTGAATGTCGATCGTTCTTGACTAATCTTGTGTAAATGCATAAATCGGTTAAATGCTTGGACACAGTGTAATGTTTATAAGTGTTGCCGAGCTTGTTGATTCTTAATGCTAAATGCCATCAATGGGATACCTTAAGTCATTTTTCGACTACGGGAGTCATTGGTGAGGTTTGTCAAGAGATGTCAAATTCACTCTTGCAAACTACTATCTAAGAAGGATAGAAGTTTAGCCTTCACAACAAGTAGTGAAAGTAGTAAATAGGTTGCATGTTCAATGATGGGTAAGAGGTTTTGAAGTGGAAGTCAATTGCGCCCAAGGTTCCATCAATTGTTATTTTCATCTTATCTTTACTTATATTGCATGATTAGCATCGTTTTCTTGCTTTGCTAGTTGTTGTATTTCAATTTGATAACTTAGGAACAAACCAACCAAAAACCCCTCATGTTTACATGCTTTTATTTATATATACATGTATATATATATATGTGTGTGTATATGTATGTACATGTTTAGTATGTCTTCTCCTATATATGTTTAAACACTTGAAAATATCCCTCTTCTAGTGGACGACCCAAACTTTCCATTATCTACTTAAATGTAGATAGGAAGAATGAGGGCTTAAAAGTATTGACTTTGAGAGGTACGACGACGACCTCCCATCGAGGAAGGGGTGATTATACTTAATTTTCCATATTACTTATTTGCACCCCTACCTCCAACTATAGAACCTACTACCACATTTTTGGAAGCCTTAGAGGAACATAGGGAAGCCAATTGAATATACTAAGCTTCCAAACCACAGGTTCTCTCTTAGGTTGACTCTACCTCTACTATATCTCCATCTTAGAAGATTCTTACCCCCACCTCTGGAGTTTTAGTTGTCCAAGGTGATGGGGTACTAACCCGCACCATATGGATAACTTAGGGTCTTGCCAACGACCTTAAAAATACCAAGCTTCTTGGGAGGTCACCCAAGCTTTGAAAAAATTAGATTAGTTTGCTTCTCGGGAGGCAACTGGAGCTTCTAAGAGAATTTTGAAAACAAATTGGAGAATGAATTTTTTTTAAAAAAAAACAAGTCAAAAATTTGAAAGGGCGACTTGGGTAACATTGGGAAAAGCTCGGATAAGTCGAAAGACCTTGGTAAAAGTGAGAGGCTTGGCCTGGCTAGACTTACGAGTCTAGGAAAAAGTGAGAGGCCATGTGGAAAAAGGTGAGAATTGAGTACCCTTTGTGTGTGAAAGCTGGGATGAAAACCCGAAAAGGCTTCTATGAAATATGAGAGAAATTGAGAGAAAAAAAGAAAAAAATAAAGAAACAAGAAACTAGGTTGACGATATATTAGACTCCTTGGTTGTAACTAGGTCAAGAATCTTGCATTATCCCTATGTTGAAACCAAGTCGACTTCTTTTGGATTTCCTTTGTGGACTTTTTTTCGATACGACTCTTTGACTACTTTGGGATTATTTTAGGAAAGTAAGGTATCTTGACACTTATCTTTTTGGCTTACTTTTTTACACATTTTATTTCGGGTAGATAGGTTACTTTAGGATCTTTGGGGAGTGTAAGAGTTATGAGGATTTTCACTTCTTTGGGGGAACTAGGGTAGCTTAGGATGAGTTGAATGCCTCGGTTAACTTATGCTTACATGCTACATTTCTCTTGATTCTTTTTCTTGTCTTAGATTTTCTCGAGGATGAGTAAAAGTTTAAGTGTGGGATGTCTGATCTGCTTCATTTTTTGTGTGTTAACCGTTGCATTTGACATAGTTTTTAGTGACTTTTAGTTGGTGGATTTCTAGTGTTAGTTGAGTTTACGTGACAAGGGGTTTAGACGGCCATGTTTGGTTTTCCTGTCTAAATCCCACATTTTGTAGACTTAATTGGTAATAATGGACATCTTGTATCTGCGGGTATCTACGGGCCCCTTGGTATTCATTTTGATCATCTTTAGTAGGTCGCCTGTGGGAACCTCTTGGCTATATTGTAAGTGAAGGCCGTTCGCAAGGGCGGAAAAAGATTGAAGACCGTTCGCAAGGATGGTAAAAGGGACGAAGGCCATTTATATTGTAATGTTAGAAGATAAATCCCATGAACATCAATGCGTGGTAGAAGGAGATTGAAGCCAAAGATAGGCAGTTTTGGAGTTCAAGACGGCCAAAGGAGAAAACAGTGAATTGTGGTCTAAGGAGTGTTGTCTTAGTCTGAGAATGGTCTAGGAAGAATTAGCCTTCAAGGTTGGTTCCATTTGTTGTTCCATTTGGACAATATGAATGGAATGTCATGCCTTTTGGATTAAAAAATGCACCATCAGAATTTCAAAAAATTATGAATGACATTTTTAATTCTTATTCAACATTTGTAATAGTATATATTGATGATGTGTTAGTATATTCTAATACAATTGATAGTCATTTTAAACATTTATATATTTTATTAAAAGTAATGAAAACAAATGGTTTAGTCATATCTGAACCTAAAATGAAATTATTTCAAACGAAAGTTAGATTTCTTGGATTCAACATACATTCATGAACAATTAGACCTATTCAAAGGTCAATTGAATTTGCAGATAAATTTCCAGATGAAATTAAAGATAAAAATCAATTACAAAGATTTTTGGGATGTGTAAATTATATTTCAGACTTCTTTCCTAATATTAAAATCATATGTAAAAAAATATACGAAAGACTAAAATCAAATCCTCCTGTATGGATAGAAGAACATACTAATTTAGTAAAAAATATTAAGTTAAAAGCTAAAGCATTACCATGTTTAGGAATTCCACATCCAGAAGCATTCATGATAGTTGAAACAGATGCATCCAATATAGGATATGGAGGCATACTAAAACAAAAACATTTAGGAAAAATTTCTATAATAAGATATCATTCAGGATTTTGGTCAACTACACAGAAAAACTATTCAACAGTAAAACAAGAAGTTTTATCCATAGTTTTATGCATTTCAAAATTTCAAGATGATTTATACAACAAGAAGTTTTTATTGAATATTGATTGCAAATCAGCAAAAGATATTTTACCAAAAGATGTTAAAAATTTAGTTTCAAAACAGATTTTTTCCAGATGGCAAGCTATTTTATCATTTTTTGATTTTTGATATTCAATTTATTAAAGGAAAAGAGAATACTATTCCAGATTTCCTGACCCGTGAATTTCTTACAGGTCACCATGAGTGATTCCACAGGATCATCCCATTCCAGGACTAGCAAAGACTATGCTAATCCTCATCCTCTTACTCCAACTGTTACTCCATTAATTCCTTTAGAAAATTTTCCTCCACTTACATATTCCACCATTGCCCAAACTCCCCATTCCAGACTCATCCAAGCCAATACTCCTCCTATATCTTCCAATTTTACTCCTCTCAAAAGAGCCTATACTCCAACACCATTCCAACAAGTATCCACTAGCACTTCCAAACCAACATCCACATATTTTGATAAACCCAATCCTGAGCACATTGTAGTTACTCATTTTGATACATAACCAGATATTCCACAATTAAAGATTTTTGCTTCTAATCTATTCTTGCCAAGATCCTTATGGATGGCATCAGATATTCATAAAACCCAACAATTCTATGAACTTATTCTTGTAGATACCCAATCTATTGATATTCAACATGTTCAAAATAAACAGGATGCTAATAGTATAGAATATTCAAAAGTTTATATTAAAAAAATTCTTAGACCACAAGATGTTTCCAATCATTTTTCTACTACTCAATTTACAGTTGATTATTTCCCCATTGGATTTAATTATACTGATTATATAGAAGCATGGTACAGAACTTTCTTTTTCATATCGTTCGACCATTCCTGGTTTATCAATTTTCATTCCACTTTCAATAATCAAATTCCAAATTGGTTTATAGATTGGTGGGTCAAATTTGGCCCTTCTACAGAAATATACCCACAACCCATTCTAGATGGATTCCAAACATTCCAGAAATTTAGCCAGCAAACACTTAGCCATTCAAAACCTCATGAACGACCTATTTTATTCCATGCTATTTTCAGGGTACCCTGGATATTTGCTTGGAGTTTTCAAATAAAACCATTCCATCCCTCTTATCCATTTTCTTTAATTAGACAATTCAAAATAAAATGGTGGGTCAATTACAAGCCAGACTTCTGCTCCTCAAAAGCAGTAACTCACTATTTCCAAACAGGCCAAAAAATGAAAATTGCCTTCAAACCCATCACTCAGCATACACTTCCATCACCTATTCCTATTTCTTATCCAACACCCATTGGACCATCAGCCAGCATAGTTCCACAGCCAACAAATATTCCAATTCCACCAACCCCAAAATAGGAGCCAGATGAAGAATTACAAAAAGCTCTTGAATTTTATAGAGAATTTTCTATCAACAACAAGCAATTAAGCAAGAGACAGATAATCAATTATACCTACAGGATAGTCAAGATCCCTATGAAATATAAGGGAAATAACTAATTGTGCAAAAAAGTCCAGCATTACAGCCATTCAAAAGATAAGGTGGATCCCAGCTTCCACTTAACGTAAGCAATGACGTATTCCAGTGATAAGGTGAATCCTAGCTTCCACCTAATTCAAAATCAATCAGCCAGCAGACAGTCAATAATGGTGGGCCACACTTCCCACTAATTCAATCAGCAAAAGCATGAGATAATGATGGGTCCCAGCTCCCACCACAATTCAACAAGTGGAGGGTCCCCATCTCCACTCAGAAGAAAAGCAAAGGCCAAGATTCAACAAAGAAGATTCAACGTTCCAGATTGATGGATTTCAAGATCGGACTCCAAAATTGTAATAGATTAGAAATTCAGAATTCCTATAAGTAGCTTAGTTCATTTCATTTGTAGGACACGCTTGAATTATCGCACCTTCTCTAGTACTCTCTCTTGTACAATCTCTCCAATCTGCTCTGATCGTACAAACATCAGCATCTTTCCATTGTAAGCCTATATTTATTCAATAACAAGAAATCTCATTCAATATTCTACTATTTGACATTCACTGTTTATATTAATATCAATTTTTTACTATTCTGCATACTATTCATAGATACTATTGCTTGTTATTCAGTTAACCAGAATACTGTTACGTTCTCATAGTAACACTGTTCAATCAGAATCTATCCCAGAATACTGTGATAGCTCTTATCGACCTCAACTAAGTCGATAAAATCTAAGAAACTGAATCAGTCAGAGTTTTATTATTCTATTTGCTTATTACATATGCATCCTTATTACATCCTGGTTGTAAATGGTATCAGAGCCACTATGGAGTAAGACCTCACCCTAAGAAGAGGGATCCAGATCCATGGGGAGTTCTCATTACATGACAGTGTGACGAAGTGTAGGCTCTTATCCCCAGGATGTCCTGGTCGGCTGGGGCCCGACTATGGGTTGTAGTTTTCGAGAGGCAACTGTGCGTAAAAAGTGGTTTTGAGGTACTGTTGGTTGTCACAGCAGGTTAGATGACCTCGCTTCCTGAGCCAAATGGTATGTGTACATACATATATATGTATGTATCTAATGAACAGGAGCATATATAAATAGTTGTGAATAGTAGATAGTAAAGAAAAATAGTGAACAATGAACATTAATCATAAATAGTAAATGTGAACAGTAATCATGAATAGAAAAATTAGTGAACAGTACACTGTTATTAGTGAACAGTAATCATGAATAGTAAAATTAGTCAACAGTAAACCGTAATAAAATTTAGTAAGATTAAAGAGTAAATAACATAAAAGAGCAATTGAGTACTTAAGAAATAACTTACAAAATACTAGAATGATTTCTTTTTATTGACTGAGATTTATGAAGTGGGTAGGTTGGTAATACATGGGAAGTTTAAGTATAAACGTTGAACTAAGATGGAGGTGGTTGTAAGAGAATGTGAAAGGGCGATAATTCAAGCGTGTTGAATAATGAACTAAGGCCTCTGTATTTATAGAGGCGGATATCTAATCTATTACATTGAAGTGAATGAAATTTGAAGTCCGTGTGGTGGATTGATGAGTCACATGGCTGCTTTTGAATTATAGTGGAGTGTGGGACCCCCCACTATCTTTTGTCGACTGCTGCTTAGTGTGAGTGGTGGTAGTGGAGTGTGGGACCCTCCACTAAGTCTTGCTTTATTGTTGAGTGTTTGAATTCGTCATTGCTTGCATATTTTGAGTAGATGTCAGAGTGGAGTTTGGGACCATCCATGACTAACTGTCTGTTGAGTGCGTCTATTGAGTGCTGAATTTAGAAGTCAAATGGGTCTTGACCTCCAATGGGATCATCATCTGGAATGTCTTCTGGTTTTACCTCTATGGTGGCCTTTCGGCCTTTGATCTTTTTGTAAAATGCTAATAGATTCTAGAATTCTTCATCATCTTCATCCTTTGTTGCTGGTGTAGATTGAATAGGTTGAACACTTAATGGCTTTGGAATGGGACTCCGAATGGTTGGTTGAATGCTTAAGGAAATTTGAACTGGGTTTTTGGCTTGAATTGTGTTAATGCGGTCTTCTGTCGGGAATGTAATTCTCAGTTTTTCACCGGTTTGTAAGTAATGGGTCACTGCTTTGACTGAACATAATTCAGATTTGTAATTATTCCACCATTTAATTCTGAATTGTTGAATGAGGGAAAATGGCTTGTTTTGAAATATGGATTTGATCTGAAAGCTCCAGGCAAGAATCTATGGAACCCTGAATATGGAATGGAATAAGAGTTCTTTTTCAAAAGGTTGGCACTTGCTAAGCTTGTGGAATGTTTCTAATCCTTCTGCAACTGGAATGGGAAGTATTTCTCTTGATGGTCCTAATGTTGACCACCAATTATAGAACCACATTGGAATATCTCCACTAAATTGTTGGTGGAAATTAATGAACCATGAAAGGTCAAAGGACCTAATATAGAAAACTCTATACCAGGCTTGCATATAATCAGCATAGTTGAATCCGGTGGGGAAGTAATTTACCGAAAAATGTCTATTAGAATGAATATTTTGGAAATGGCTGGGACGAAGCACTTGCTTAATATATATTTTGGAATACTCAATTCTACTGGGATCATGTTTATTTTGTACATGTTGTATCTCAATGGACTGGGTATCTACTAGAATCAGCTCATAGTAGTTTTGAGTCTTGTGGATGTCATCTGCCAACCATAAACATGTTGGCATGAATATACTGGATACAAATGACTTTAGTTTAGGGATATCTGTTCCTGTCTGGGATTGAGTCATTAGAATATATTCTGGGTTTGGTTTGTCAAAATAAGAAGATTGGTTGGGGCTTGAGGTTGAAGGAATAGATTTTTTGCTGGGATTTGAGTAGTTGGCTTTTGTGGAGTAAGAATGGTATAACTTGGAGTTAATAATGGAGTATGAATCAATCTGGAATATGGACTTTGGGCTACTGTGGAATAAGTGAGAGGAGGATAATCTGGTGTTGGTGTTTTTGGTGTCAAAGGCTTTGGAATTGCATAATCTTTGGCTAATTTTGAATTTGAGGAACTAGATGAACTTGAGTGTTTACTCATGTCTTCCTGTAAAGAATCCACGAGTTAGAAAATTTGGGAGAGAATTATCCTTCCCTTTAATAAATTCTATGTCAAAAACGGAAAGAATGGCTTGCCTTCTAGCAAAAATCTGTTTTGAAACTAAATGTTTTACATCTTTTTGTAAAATATCCTTAGCCGATTTACAATCTATTTTTAATAAAAATTTCTTATTGTATAAATCATCTTGAAATTTTGAAATACAGAAAACAATAGATAAAACTTCTTTTTAACAATTGAATATTGATTTGGGCTCCTGTCTATAACCCTGAGTGGTATCTAACTATTGACTCTTTTTTGAAATGCAATTGCTTTAATATTCCTCCATAACATAAATCCGATGCACCTGTTTGGATGATCATAAATGCTAACGGATGTGGAATGCCTAAACATGGTAATGATTTGGCTTGTAATTTTATTATTTTAATAATTTGAGTATGTTCATCTGTCCACATGGGTGGATTAATTTTTAACCTTTCATATAATGGTTTGCATATTATTCTTAATTTGGGGAAAAAATCTGATATATAATTTATACATCCTAAAAATCATTGTAATTGATTCTTATCTGTTATTTTATCTGGAAATTTATTAGCAAACTCAATAGTTCATTGAATTGGTTTGATTTTTCCTAAATGAATATCATATCCTAAAAATCTTATTTTTGTTTGAAATAATTTCATTTTTGGTTCCGATATAACTAATCCGTCTTTCTTAATAATATTTAATAATATATTTAAATGTTTGAAATGACTGTCTATTGAATCAGAAAAGACTAATATGTCATCAATATATACTATAACATATTTGGAGTAAGGAGTGAATATGTCATTCATGATTTTTTGGAATTCTGATGGTGCATTTTTTAATCCAAATGGCATAACATTCCATTCATATTGGCCGAATGGAACTACAAATGTTGTTTTATATTTGTCCTTTTCATTGATTTGAATTTGCCAATATCCTGATTTTAAATAAAATTTAGAAAATACTTTTGCATTTACTAATCTATTAATTAGATCTCTTTTGTTTGGAATAGGTATCTAACCCATTGTAATACATTGTTTAATGGTTTATAATTTATTACTAATCGAGGAATTCCTCTTTCCTTTTCTGCTTGTTTATTAACATAGAATGCTGAGCAACTCCATGGGGATTTGCTTTTCCTAATTAATTTTCTTTCTAAATGACTCTGAATTTCCTGTTTGCATAATTCGACTAAGTCTGCATTCATTTGAATTGGCCTAGCTTTAGTCGGAATGTTTTGTTCATTAAATTCCTTTTCATAGGGTTGTGATACCACATGTTTCTTTCGATCCCAAAAATCATTGGGATGTGTTGAACAGACTTGGGTTTCAAATTTTCTCTATTCTTGCAATTTTCTCTTGTATGACTTTACTACTTAACTGTTCTTCTAGTTTTGAATAACTTAACTCTTCTTTTAATAAAGTAATATCTTTTTTCTTTGTATTTAGTAAACATATCTTTCTATATATAGAATTTGTTTGTAATAGATTTAATTCTATTTAACTAGGTGGGTCAAGGAATGGGAATAATTATTTTTTACCTAATATTTTAGTGGTTATTCCTCCTTGTGTCTTTTTGAAAGGGGTTATTTGATATAAAAATGTATTTTCTAATACTACATCATATGCTATATTTTCTAGTATGAGAAATGAATGTTTAATACAGTATTTATTATTACATATAAAACCATTGGGTAGCTTTCTATTGATTGACATTGGAGTATCATTTGCTGCTGCTAGTTTTTCATTAGTCTTAACTAAGTACTTACTTGGGATTATGCCTGATCTAATACATGATGAATCTGCTCCACTATCTATTAATGCAATTATGGTAATATTAAAATCTTCAACTCCTATGGTTACTAAAGAGTACCATTTTTCCATATTGATTTTATTAATAATATTGAAAAATTGATCATCTGTTTGAGCTTCCTTGACTCCTGAACTAGAAGGTGTATCCATGCTTTTCTGGTTCCTGGAGCTAAACTTTAATTCTAATTCTAAATCTTTTTCTTTTAAAGAATTCAATTCATGTTTGATTGAGTTAATCTCCATTTTTAAATTATTTATCTCAGCTCGTAGGTCATCAGACCTTGCTGGTTTCTTTTTATCTATCTCTGAATATTTTTTAACAATTTTATTTAAACTAAAGGCTTCTATTATTTGTGGTTTGTCGTCCACTTTTATTAATTCTTTAATCCTGTTTAAATACTCTTTCTTATCTGGTGAATCCTCTAATCTATCAATCATTTCTAATAATGTTTTTCTATTATTCGTTGAATTGTTTAACATATTATTTTTTCAACGCTCCTCTCTCCCTTCTCTCTAAGAATAGATTCTCTCCCTTCTCTCTAAACTAATTACTATTCACGCAATTTTTGTACTTTTTCCGGTTGCTTTATTCCTTTATATCCGTTCTGTCATTGTAACGGTTCCAAAATTCTACTGTTCTCCACCGCGCCATGGCGGCGCCTCCGCTGAAACACGGTGGCACCCATCCGGATAGGAGTTTCCTTCAAGCTCTAGCTAATCGACCTCCTCCTCTCTATGCCTCTTTGCCATCAAACCTAGAAATCACACCAAAGACCACTTACAAGGGTGACATCACATGTATTGTTACTCGAAAGGAAGTTGGGATTCTCGCCGGCCACTACAGCAGCGCACTAGTGGGTAAATTCATAAGGGGAAAGCCGACTATGGAGCAACTTAATGAAGCTTTCAAGTCAGTTGGATTCAAAGGGAAATTTCAACTGGGTTCGATTGACTATCGTCATGTTTTGATTAGGTTTGACGAAAAGGAGGATTATCAGAGGATGTGGCTAAAGGGGCAATGGAGCTTTCTTGGGGCATCAATGAAGGTACTCAAGTGGTCTGTAGATTTCTCCCCTGATATCGAGTCATCTATTGTCCCAGTATGGATTACCATTAAAAACGTGCCTATTTTCTTCTATAACGAAACCATGATCCAGAGTATGGGCAACCAGATAGGACAATTCATTAAAATAGATACTGCAACTATAGGAGTTACTAGGCCATCTGCTGTGAAACTATGTGTAGAAGTGGACCTTAGGAAAAAACTCCCCGGTTTCATTAGGGTAGGTATTGAAGATGATGGAATTGAAAACAAGGTTCTAAAGCTCCCTATTGAGTTTGAAGACTTACCACTATACTGCGATCATTGTCAGTCCATTGGACATGATGACTCTATCTGTATTTATCTGCATCCTGAACTCAGAAGAAGTAGATATAAACCAGCTGGTCAGAAACTCAATCAGGAAGCTAAGGATACCAATCGTGGTGCAACCCCTGCAGTTGTTGTGGATTCTAGTATTATGGCTGGTTGTACTACTAATGAAGTGATAGGAAACACTGGCAATAGAACTGATGGGAAAGGCACAAGCTATGGGGATCCATTGATTATTCAGGAAGGGGCATCTAGTTTGTCAACAGCGGAAAAGGCCAGGGTTTTTAAAACTCAGCAGAAGAAAAGTTACTATATTCCTAGGGGTAAGAGAGTGAAAGATATAACCTCCCCAGGTGCTGACCATTCTAACATCCTTAAAAATGCCCAATTCTCAACTGAGCTCCCCCTCATGACCTCAAACACCAAACACTCAACTGAATTTCTCCATTTGACCTCGAATAATGATGATACAGGGGTCCAAAATGGTAGTATCTCCTCTAGACCTAACCCTGTCTATAGGATGAACTATTCCAAGGATGATCTCTGGACTGATAATAAGAAGATCAGCAGGAGATCTTCTCCAGAAATGATTTCCCACTCCAAAGAAGGTCACAGAAATAACAGACTCTTCCCTCTACTTGATGACCTACAACAAGGGATAGATGGGGATGAGGAGGAGCAGGATGCAGAGTCTTCAGAAGTAAGTGCTGTTGTAGATATTGAGGAGCATACTGAAGAGCTCTTATCCTCCCAAGCCACTGATAAACAAAACACTGACAGTGATGAAAAGGTAGACACAGTAAAGGTATGTAGTCCTAAAAATACTCACAATATGCAAGATCTTAATGAGTCTAGGAAAAATAATTTTTTCACTCAGCTCAATAAGATAATGTCCCCTGGTAAACAATTTAGTCCCAACAAGATCATAACTAGATCCTCAAAAGGCTTTAAAAAAGGTTTTAAATGATTAGTACAACCATTAAAATCAACTTTATGGTCTGGAATATTAGAGGCATGAAAAAGTCACTCTGTAGATTGCAAGATCTGGTTAAAAAACACAAAATTCAATTATTATGCCTTATCGAACCATGGCATAATAATGATATATGTGGAAAATACATGAATGATCTACACTTCACTAACTGCATGCAGACTTCAAATGGTGAAATATGGTTAATGTGGAATGATCAAATTAATGTTACTCTGTTAGTCGATCATTTGCAATTTCTGTCAGTTAACATTCATAGTCATAAACTAAATACCTCAATGGAAGGAATTTTTGTTTATGCACTTAGAACAGTTGCTGGGAGAAAAATGCTGTGGAAAGATTTAAGAGACAGAAATATGAATGATACCCTACTCATTGGGGATTTTAACACAATATCTTCGTTCAATGAGTATAAAGGTCCCTCGTTTTCAAAAAAATCCAGCATGGATGATTTTAATAGGTTCATTGATGATAATGCACTCTATAATATCAACATTGTTGGAAATAATTTTACTTGGTCAAATGGTAGACTTAAAAACCCTACCATTCAGAGGTTAGATAGGGGACTTAGTACCCTTCAATGGAGTACATAATTTCCTTCTTCTTCTATCCAAGTACTTAATAAAGGTGCCTCTGATCACTCCCCTCTTCTTCTTACTGTTGGCAGCTCTATTCCCTCATCTCCTAAATCATTTAGATTTATCAATGCATGGTTTAACAGGCCTGGATTTTTATCAGTGATAAAGAATGATTGGGAAACACCTCTGTATGAAACTGGAATGCTTGGTTTTTTCTTAAAACTATAGAGGTTAAAAAACAAAATTAAGGTTTGGAACAAAACTGCTTTTGGAAATATTCAGGATAATGTTACAAAGGCAGAGGAGGAGTTGAGAATTCAGGAAATTATTTATGACTTAAATAGTTCAGAAACTGAATTGATTAAGCTTAAAAAGGCTCAGGCTCAACTCCTTAGGTCCCTAAAAGAACAGGAAAAATTCTGGAAACAAAAGTCCAGAATTAAATGGCTCAAAGATGGTGATGAGAGCACTAAATTTTTCCATAACTCTGTTAAAGAAAGTAGGTCTAGACTTAGTATTTCTAAGATAAAAAACTCACATGGAGTCTGGATTGAGGATATTCAGGAAATTGAAACTGAGGCTATTAATTATTATTCAGATCTTCTTTCTGAACCTTTAACATATTCAAATGATGAATTCTTCTTTTACTTTCTGAGTCAAATTCCTAAAATCGTTACTGATCAGGATAATGCTTTGCTTATTAGGCCTGCTACCTTAGAGGAGCTTAGATTGGTTGTCTTTGGTTTAAATAAAAATAGTAGTCCAGGGCCTGATGGTTTCTCATCAAAATTTTTCACAAAAAGTTGGGAAATAATATGCCAGGATCTGTTGATAGCTATTAATGATTTCCTTTCTGGTTCTCCCATACCTAGAGGAATTGCAGCAACATGGATCACTATAATTCCTAAAAAAGAATCTCCATCTTCTTTTGATGATTACAGGCCTATTAGTTTGTCCAATTTCATTAACAAGATTTTTTCAAAACTATTAATGGAGAGGTTAAAACTGATTATGCCTAAACTCATATCCCCACATCAGTCAGCTTTTATAAGCCACAGGGATATCTCTGACAATGTCATTTATCTCAAAGAGATGCTGAGATTCTTGGATAGGAAGAATAGAGATCCAAATTATGTCATTAAATTAGATTTAACAAAGGCATTTGATAGGGTTAGTTGGGCTTTTCTTAATAGTATTCTGTTAAAGTTCGGACTGCATGGTAAATTTGTTCACTATGTCATGAAAAACATCACCCAGGCTTGGTTTTCTGTGCTGATTAATGGTAAGCCGGTAGGTTTCTTCAAATCTTCTAGAGGTATTAAACAAGGTGATCCTCTATCCCCTTTTCTTTTTAATATCTTTACTGAGGCTTTCACAAGAAGCTTAGCTTATTTGTTTAATTCAGGTAAACTCAAATTTTTTGATCTTCCTCAAGGGGCAATTCCAATTTCTCATCTTAGTTATGCAGATGATACTGTAATCTTCTTGAAAGATAGTAAATTGAACTTAATTAGGTTGAAAGCTTTCCTTGTGGTTTTTGAAAACACCACAGGGCAAAAAGTGAATTTCGAAAAAAGTGACTTTTACTTGGGTAAGGGGGCGACTGTGGCTAAAACGAGATAGGTAAAAGAGATTTTAGGAATGAAGCAGGGCAATTTTCCATTTAAATATTTGGGATGATCCATTTTTAAAGGTAGAGTGCTTAATGCACATTTTCAGCCCCTTTTAGAAATGGTTGACAGAAGGTTGCAAAACTGGAAAAATAGATGGCTAAGTACAGGAGGTAAAATGATTTTAATTAATTCTATCCCTCAGCACATTTGGACTGTTATGAAGCCTACAGTTCATGTTGTCAAAAGTTTGGAAAAAATGATGTCTAAGTTCTTCTAGGGTGAGACTGATCTGGGTCCAAAACAATTTTAGAGGAGGTGGAGTAATTTGTGCTACCCATTGGACCAGAATGGTCTTGCATTCAGATCAATCCCCACAATTATAAGAGCATGTTCTCTAAAATTGTGGTGGAAATTTCAGCTTGGACAGGCACCATGGGCACAATTTATCTGGTCATTACCACCTACTGCTAGGAAATCACAAACATGGAACAGGATTCAATCAGTTAATTCTTTAGCTGAGAGAAATTCTAGGGTTATTATTGGTGAGGGGATATGTAATTTTTGGACATCAAACTGGACAGGCAAAGGTCCATTGATGGATCATTGCGCTCATGAACTTACCAACATTCCTTTTGACTGCACTGTTAGCCACTTCCTGATAAACAGGGCTAGTTTTTCTGCCTCTATTTATCCACTGCTAAGTCCTGAAATTTGTCATGTTATGCAGGAAACCAAAATCTGGGAGGAGAGAGCGGATAGACTCCTTTGGATGCCTGACATAGCAGGGAAGTTCTCCTTCAAATCAGCTTATAAGCTACTCCAATCCAACAGAGGTACCTCTGTTACTCTTAGTAAGTTATGGTTTCCAAGAGCTCAGAAAAATATATCCATCTTTATGTGGAAACTTTTCAATGCATTTCTTCCTTTTGATGATGTCCTCAGAGTTTTTGGATTTCAGCTTCCTTCTAAATGCTTGTTCTGTAACAACACTGATGGCATCCAACACTTTTTTTAATGACTGTTCTTTTACTACTCTTATCTGGAATGAAATTCACCACATTATAGGGATAACTCCTCTGCATTTTTCAACTCTATGGAATAGATTATTATATTACCTCACAAATCCATTTCAAACTACTTTGCATTCATGCCTACTTAGACTTTTACCTATGGTGGTATGCTGGTTCCTATGGAAAGCTAGGTGTGAAAAAATGTTCGAGAATACAAACCCTAACATTCAACTTATGATAGTAAGGATTAGGGCGTATATTTTCAACATCTTTTATGCTAGGCCTAACTGTGATGATACCAGACTGTTGACACAGTTAGGCTTATTACCAAAACAGCCAACAAAACCATCACCTCATCTAGCTATTGTGAAGTGGAACAAACCGGAAGTAGGATATAAGCTAAATGTGGATGCAGCTTGGAAAACTGATAAGTCTACTGGTTTAGGTCTTGTTCTCAGAGATGAAAATGGTGGGGTAATTACTATGGCTACCTATTCGACGGAGGCACACAGTGTTGTAGAGGCTGAGATTGTGGAAATTCAAAAAGGAATCTATCTCTTACAGCTAGCCTCTCATAACAGTGTAATTGAATCTGATAGTTCACAAGCTATATTGCATATTATGGATCCATATAAAGCTCCATGGCCCTTGTTTGATTTATGTTATGAAACTAAATTGAGCCTTGGAAATATCAAGCTTGTGCATACACTTAGACAAGGTAATACAATGGCAGACGTTCTGGCCAAAACAGCTGTTCATAGGCAAAATGGTCAGTTTCAATTGGATTCAGCTTCCAATGAAATAAGGGGTCTGATTATACTGGATGCAGCTGGGATATACGAATTAATGACTAGAATCGGTTGTTACTGATTTACCTAAATAAATAAGAGGCGTCATTCATCTTGATGCTTTCAGTTCTCCTTACATTAGATCCTGATATTCTCCCTATGTTAGCTATTGGAATAGACAACTGCTGCTATTTTTCTGTTATGGCAGGCACACGACGGCATCATTCAAGTAATATGGAGCAATTTACATTCATCTCGAGGGGGCTTTGAGTCCTCGAGGTGGTTTCAAATCCTCGAGGGGGCTTTCAGTCCTCGACGGGTCTCTGAATCCTCCAGGGTGATTCGAGTCCTCGATGGGGCAGCGTGTCCTAGAGGGGGTTTCGAGTCATCGGGGGGCTTCGAGTCCTCGAGGTGGATTCGAGTCCGCGAGCGGGCTCCGAGTCTTCGGTGGGGCTTCGTGTCCCCAAGGGGGCTTCGAGTTCTCGAGGGGGATTCGACTCCTCCAAGGGGCTTTGAGTCATCAAGGGGGCTTCGAGCCCTCGAGGGGGCTTCGGGTCCTCGAGGGGGCTTCGGGTCCTCGACGGGGTTTCGAGTCCTCGAGAGAGCATCGAGTCCCCGAAGGGGCTCCGAGTCCCTAAGGGGGCTTCGACTGCTCGAGGGGGCTTCGAGTCCTCGAGGGGGCTTCGAGTCCTCGAGGGGACATCGAGTCCTCGACGGGGCATCGAGTCCTCGAAGGAGCTTCGAATCCTCGAGGGGGCTTCGAGTCCACGAGGGGGCTTCGAGTCCACGAGGGGGCTTCGAGTCCACGAGGGGGCTTCGAGTCCACGAGGGGGCTTCGAGTCCTCGAGGGGGCATCGAGTCCTCGAAGGGGCCCAGAGTCCTGGAGGGGGCTTCGAGTCCTGAACGGGGCATGAGTCCTTGAAGGGACTTCGTGTCCTCGAGGGGGCTTCGTGTCCTCGAGGGGCCTTCGAGTCCTCGAGGGGGCATCGAGTCCTCGAGGGGGCATCGAGTTCTTGAAGGGGTTCAGAGTCCTCGAGGGGGCTTCGATTCCTCGAGGGGGCTTCGAATCCTCGAGAGGGCTTTGAGTCCTCGACGGGGCATCGAGTCCTCGGTAGGGCTCCGAGTCCTCGAGGAAGCTACGAGTGCTCGAGGAGAGTTCGGGTACCAACGAAGCATTTAGAGTCCTGGAGAGTGCTTCGACTACTTGAGGATGCTTCCAGTCCTCGAGACGTCTTCCAGTCCTTGACGGGGCGTCGACTCCACCTGCCGCTAAACATCACCAGGACGACACACTGAACAATGTACATTAAACACCACTTTTGGAAGCAAGTGCTATTTTGCTTCAAGAGCTTCTTAGGGTTCTTGAATCATCAATTCGGATGATCTTATGTGTACTGAACTATGCCTTCGAGGCCACTTCTTTTTATGTTCTTTCGGTTCGGGGAGCCTAATATATTCCCTCCATCCTTGGATGGTTTCATTTAAAAAAAAGAATTGTTTAACATATTAATCGTTGGAATTTTACATTGACAGAATTCTGAATTATTTGAGCTATCTGAACTAGATTTATAATCTAATTTGTCACTATCTGATTCATCGATTAATAATGATAATAATTTATTCTTTAAATATGTTTCTTCTGCAAATAAAGAATTAATCTTTTTCTCAGTCTTACAGTGGGATGCGGTATGACCAAATCTTTTGCATTTATAGCATCGAATATTTTTAAATTTATTTGTTCTTTTATAAAAGTTCTTATTATGTTCTTGATTATAATTTTTAGAATTTTTATATTTATCTTTACATTGATATTTTTTAGTCTTATACTTTTTATATTTGTTATATTTTTCTTTATGTTGAGATGATGGTGGTTTGATTCCCATAATGCCAAATTGTTTACAAAATAATCCCATCTCTTTTCTTTCTTAACCATATTTATGTTGGATTTTTAAATCTTGGCATAATGTTAAAGTTTCTTTTTTAACAAAAGCAAATATTTGTCCGAAAGTTAAAGTATTGTAATCTATCTTTTCAGTTCCTAATGATTTCTGTAAATTAGTAATTATTCGTTGAGAAAATAAATTTGGTAATCCTGTAATAAACTTTTCTTTCCAAAAGGAGGAATTTGAATCTGTTCTTCTTAATACTTGAGTTAGGAATATATCCATTTGAAATCAGTTAAAGATGGACATCTTAAATTTGTTAAACAAATTTTTGAACTGGTTAATTCCTCTTCCAGGTTTCCTATAAAGTACATTGAAATTACATAAATTAAATATACTGAATCATCTTGGACCATTACATATTCAATATTATCACCTTCACAGTGAGATTCTTCTGATTCATGATTCACAATGGATTGCTTATCTCCTAATGTAAGATGATTATCCCACCATCCTTTTAATTGTCCTGTAAATCCTGTTACGAATAACATTACTAAGTTTGGTTCATATATATTAAGTTTAGCTTTGTAGGCCATTCTGGCTATACCCATTTCTTGTAATATATTTAATATTTGATATTCTGATTTACCATCTATATTCCATTGATGTAATGATGAACCATCATAACTGTTTAATGTAGTATGTTATTCTTCATATTGAATATCAGGTGGAGTAGGTCTAGGATAATAATTTTTTGTCCTATTGTTCCTCCAATTGCTTCGAAATCTATGCATCTTATTTATTTGTAAGTGAGTCTTATCACTAGATTGTTCTGAATAATCTTGAAACTATTGTTCTATCATACTTAATTGATATTCTAACTGGTCATCTGATTCATCCTCTGATTCAGAAGACGAACTTGATGTATTTGAATCTTGTGGATTTATTTGAGATAATACTCCTATATTTCTAGAAGTACTAGCCTTATCCTTTTTATTTAATGATACTGAATTTTCCATTTGTTTTGGAAATGAAGATACTTGAAAATGAGGTTTTGAAGTCTCATTTGGAAATTTGCCTTTATTATCTAACTTAGTTGATATGAAATTTACTTGGTTAGCTATGATATGTAATAATTGATTTGAATAATTATTTTGTTGATAAACCTTTTTGATATCTTCTGTATTTAGTGTGTCTATCTCAGTTCTTCCTAATTTTAAAGGTGAAACAATTATTTCTTCATTATCTATAGTAATTTCTATATTTTTTAATGGGGGATGGATGGAACTTACAACTGTGTTGTTTTGTAGTTTCCATTTTTTATATAAATTAGACTAAACATTAATTACTGGAATTTCTTCTAATATATTTCCATTAATTTGGTTTTCAATCTTTAAGTAATATTCTAACCATATAAAAAATTTCATTTTCCTAATTCTTTTTTCATTTAGATATGTATAAAATTCTTGTTTAAATTTTTCTTTGATCTCTGTATCAAACTTTTCAAACCATAATCTACATTGGGTGTTTTCGATATTGTAATAGTCATTATTTAAATATTCTTTATCTATTGAAAATTCTTTAATAATAGTCATCATGTTTAGTTCCGAATTTCTCATTTGACTATATGTGGGTGAACCAACTGAAGAATTAGAATCTGGAATTATTTCTGGTAATGGGGTGGAATATCTAATTCTTGAATCTTGAAAATTTGAAGGGAGGTCAGATGTTGAATGCCTATGTGATTGATAACAATCTAGGTTTCAATGCCTAGATGATTGACCAAAAGTAGGTTTATATTTTTCTGTATATCTACTAGAAATCGACCTATTGAATTTTATGAATATTTTTCCATCATGTTGTTCTTCAATTACTAAGGGTTCCGTTAGTTTTGAATTTGTTTGTATACTTAGTGGTCTTATAGCAACTATCTCTTCTAGAATAGTTACTTTATTCCATCTTAGTAATTTTGGTGTTTCTATTTTGGTATTGTCAGAATTTGTAGTAACAGAAACTGATTCATCTTTTTCTGTAGGATTTAATCTTAATGTTGTTGGAATCATAGATTTCATTAATTTGAAATAGACTCTATAAATTAATACAACATGTTCAGTTTCTTTAACTATTTTATCTTGTTTTAACTGGATATCTAACTTTAATGAATCCATTATATGTGGATCTGTTAGACTAACAGAATAGTATGGAATGCAATCAAATCTTATTGTACCATTACAAATATTAGTTTGAATCATTGCTAATATGGAATCCTTATATTCAATTAATCTATCATCTCTTAATGCCATAAAAATGGGAGTATCCATTCCTAATCTTACTAAGGGAAGGGATGTAAAGCTACTTGAATTAGTCCAAAATGTAAAAACCTATAATTTTGAGTTCTATATTTGATAATAGCCACTGGTGAAAGTAATTTTATGGATTGAAATTCTTGATTCATTGGAAGTACTTCTTCATGAATTTTAATCGAATATGATTTACTGAAATCTAATATGCGATGCTGGTATACTGAATTGATACTATAATTTGGTAAAACTTGTTGTATTTCATGACTCTGTAATATACTGGATGATGCAGATGATGTAGACGCTAAGTCTGAATTTTAACTACAACTTGCAACTTATACAAACATCTGACATATAACTATATTGGGGAATTATATGTTCATTTTTTGGTTTATTGTACTTTTTACTGTTTTTAGCACTTTAAATACATATGTATCTTGCAATTCACTTCACTTAAAGAATGATTTTTATCTGTGCATAAACAAACTCTGTGGTAAACCTCACCATGCATATATATACAACGTGGGGGCTCTAATTAAAAAAAAATAGAAACTGGAAAAGATGGTCTGACATCTCTATTTCAACCGATCTAAATGGACTTGGTTTTAGATCTATTAAAGCCATAATTGATACCTGTTCTGCTAAACTTTGGTGGAAGAGCAAACTAGGCACTACTCTATGGTCTAAATTGCAATGGTCTCTTCCTTTATCTCATAGGAAATCAGTTACTTGGAAAAGAATCCATTTAATTAACTCCTTTGCGGAAAATAACTCATTCATTATTCATGGCAAAGGTACCTGCAGTTTTTGGTCTGCTAATTGGTGTCCTAGGGGTCCCCTGCTTAACTACATCCCTATGCACATAGTTTCTGCTATGCCATATATGTCTGTGGCAGATTTCATTAGGAATAAATCCACTATTTTAGCTCAGATAAGCGCTTTTCTGGAATATGATACTCTCTCTTTTCTTCAGGAAACTGAGCTTACTATAGAAAGGGAGGATAGATTGGTATGGGAAGCTGAAGTCTCAAGTAATTTCTCATCTAAGTCAACATATAAGGCTCTAACTCATGGACCAGGTAATTTTCTTGCTTGTAAATTTATATGGAATAATGCTTTACAGAAGAAGATCTCAATTTTTACCTGGAAATTGTTGCAATCCTTTCTCCCTTTTGATGATGTGCTTATCACTTGTGGATTTAGTCTAGCTTCCAAGTGTCCTGCTTGTTGTAAGACAGATTCAATTCAGCATTTTTTTATATCGTGTCCTATTGCTCAGGCTGTCTGGAATAACATGGCTTCTATAGTCCAGTTTAATCTAGGTACTCAACACTCCATTTCTGAAAGATTTTTCATTTTCTGGAATAGCCATGACCTATCTAGATGGAATCACTTCATCTGTAAAATTCTTCCATCTCTCATATGTTGGACTCTTTGGAAAGCTAGAAACAGGTTTCTATTCGATAATAAGCCTTTCTCCTCAGACCTAATTTGTAATGAAGTGCAGGAGCTAATCAAACTGACTTTATTTGCTAGTCCTCGGATTCATTTCTCCCACTCTGCTATTTCATCTCCCCTCATGCATCTGATCCCATTCATTAGACCACCCCTGAAGCCGAATATAATCTCTGTTTATTGGGAAAGGCCTACGTTTGGATCTGTTAAAATTAATATCGATGCGTCATGGTTTCCAAACAAGGCAGTAGCTGGTATGATAGCTAGGGATAGTTCTGGTGTACCGATTAAAATTGTTTCTGAAACTATTTCTGCTGCTTCACCACTGGAGGCTGAAATTAAGGCAGTTTTTTTTGCTTGCCAAAATTTTCCTGGTTTAGATCAAAATTGCATACTTGAAACAGACTGTAAGCTGGCTGTACAAATGATTAATGATCCCTACTCTGCACATTAGAATCTTTTTGATCTGGCTTTCAAGGTGAAGGCTCTATTAGGATGCGCTCATCTTAAACATGTTTTTAGAGAATGTAATTCGGTGGCTAATGCAATAGTTAAACATCACTCTAGCCATGACCAGAGCCTTAACCTCCATAATATCCCTCAGCACATCAAGGGTCTGATGTCCTTAGATAGGATACATACTCCACAAATTAGAATGCATAAACATGTTTCGGCTAAGGATTGATACTGCTAACCAAAATCTTTTCATGCAGGCTTAAACACGGCCCCGACGGCTACTATCAATCAACCATTGCTATGCTCTTTGACGCTCAGAGATACTGCTCCTAGTATTGCTGCAATTTACATTACTGTCTCTTTCACTGTCTTCTTGTACAAAAAACTTATCATTACAGGTTACAATTTTGTTTGTTTAAGTTGCCTGGCCAAACGAAGAATTCACACTTGGGGTGGAGATTCTTCGATTTGGAATTGCAACTTTAAACAAATTAAAATACTCTAGAGTTAGTCTCTTATCCAATTCGATCTCTATGTACTCTTTATTTTCTAGTCAAGGTTTGGGGAGCCTAAAAAAAATAAAAATAAATACATTACAGGAGTTGATGAACGCATTTGATGTGACCACTAGAGTGAAATCTCTTGAATTGGATTTTGATGAGTAAAGTGTCGCTAGTTGGTTTATTTTCTTTTTTGTCTCCATGTTTCATAGAGAAATGAAAGTGATGTATACTATTACGTTTTAATATTTGAATATACAGTAATTACAATGTATTAGAATAGTTAAAGATTTTCCCATGCAATTGAGTGGAATAACTAGTAAGAAACAATAAGTAAAAGATCAAAGTTAAACTCGGGGCTGGGGATCGAGGAGCTGAGATTTGTATTTTAGATTTATGAAAACAATCAGCTATATGAAAATATCATTAATTTAGATCTTATCAATAACAAAACAAAAAATAATCTGAAGACCTCTTTTACATTTATATTTGGAGTAAAAAGAGAAATACATTTATCCCGAGTAAGATTATTTTACTAATTCTTCAAAATTCCTTGTCAAGTGTAGTAATAATATTGTGGGGAAACAAAAAATTACTAATACACCAGAAGATCTATGAAATTTTTGTGCGCCGTGCACAACTTGTGCGTTGCACCCAAGGCATTAGTAGTATTGTCGTGCACGGATTAGAAAAATATGTTCCTATCATCATTCAAAACCTTAATATATATATATACGAGGATTTTTAGTTGCAATTGGCAAATTATCCAAACATTTGACCTTTACCCACAATGGAAATTTTAAGTTTCCTTTTTAGGTGATTTACGTTTTTTTTTTAAATGAAAACACCCGAGGGTGGGGGATTATATATTAAGGTTCTCCAAGCCTTAGTCGAAAATCCAAAAAGATGTACATAAAGTGTAGCTTGTTCATAGAGAGCGGTGAAGCAACATCGTTGCCTCCAAAAGTCCTAACTATCTATAACTAGGATGCATTTATCCAAAAAAGTAAAGGATAGATATTGAGGTTGCGATCCAAAAGAAAGAATCTCCACCCCTTGTGTTAATTCTTTCCTTTGGCCAGGCAACATCAATCCCAAAATTTCGAACCCTAATCTAAAGATCTTCCAAACCAGAAGTTAGATTAATGAGTAAACTGACTTGCGGCTGAAGTGTACTTGTTATCAGCTCCAGATTTAGTACTTTGCAAAATCTTGAGTTAGTTAGTCCAAGAGTATGTTGCTGAGTTGAGCTTCAGGTCGATACCTTCTACCAAGCCCAAGAGCTAAAAGGAATACAAACCAGTAAATGGAGATTTCTATAGGTTTTCCTTTGGAGGACATCAATAGGCACAGGCCGCTTCAGTAATCAACAAAGTACTTGATAAACAGCAATTTGATCAGAAACCTGCATAAAAACAAACCACATATTAGCTGCATCTATTCTACACATTTGCATTTTTAAGTACTCGAATATGTGGTGTGTATTCTTTGTCCAAGGTAAGGCCTCTGATATACATGGGGATATTAGTTAGGTGGAGGCATTGATTTTGATTGGAATGGTGCTTGGCTATAGCATTAGCTACAAAATTGCACTCTCTAAATGCATGTTTGAGTTCAGCTCTACCAAGGAGGGATTTTACATTAAAAGCCATTCCAAAAACATGCCAATGTGCAGAATAAGGGTCATTAATCATCTGAACCGCCAGTTTTGAATCAGATTCAATTATGAAAGTATGATCAAGATCTGGAAAAATATGGCAAGCATGTAAAATTGCTTTGATTTCAGCATGTAATGAGGATGCCGCAGAAATGGTTGCTGAACTAATCTGTACAAGGGTGACCAGAGTTATCCCTTGCTGTAAGACCAACTGAAGCTTTGTTAGAACACCAAGATGCATCCACATTAATTTTTATAAATCCAGTCTTAGGCCTTTCCCAGAAAACTGTCATTACGTTTGGCTTCGGGGAAGGTCTAAGCAGAGGCGTGAGAGGCCTAAAAGATGGTGGGATAGATGCAGAAGATAGCAATTTAGGAGGACAAACATTTAATGTTAATTTAATCAGGTCCTGCACCTCTTTACAAATAAAATCCGAAGAGAGAGGCTTGTGGTCAAATAGGAAGCTATTTCTAGCTTTCCAGAGACTCCAACACACCAGAGAAGGTAGAATCTTACAGTAGATTTGGTGAAAACTAGGAAGGTCATGGAAATTCCAGAATAAATAGAATCGATCAGGAATGGATTGTTGAGCATTAAGGTTAAACTGAATTAAAGAAGCCATAAACGACCAAACAGCATGAGCAATGTGACAGGAGATGAAAAAATGTTGGATCGAGTCCGACTGGTAACAGGCTGGACATTTAGAGGCTAAACTAAATCCACATGTAATGAGCACACCATCAAAAGGAAGAAATGCATTCAACAGTTTCCAGGTAAATATAGAGATCTTTTTCTGAAGTAGAGTGTTCCATAAGAATTTACTTACAGGGAAATTTCCTGATGAATGAGTGAGGGCCCTATAGGCTGACTTAAATGAAAAACTACCTGTGTGTTCCGGTTTCCAAATCAGTCTATCCTCCCTGTCCAATGTGAGTTCTGCAACCTGTAGAAATGAGAGCGTATCATGTTCCAAAAAAGATGAAATCTAGTCTAAAATACTATTTCTGTTGCTGATGAAATCTGCCACAGAGATATCAGACATAGCAGAGGATATGTTATCTGGAACATAGTTGAGAAGAGGGCCATGTGGACACCAATTGGCAGACCAAAAATTACAACTGCTTTTACCATGAATAATGGTAGAATTATTTTCAGCAAAAGAGTTTATAAAATAGATTCTTTTCCATGTTACTGATTTTCTGTGGGATGGTGGGAGAGACCATAACAGTTTAGACCACAGAGAAATACCTAGTTGGCTCTTCCACCAAAGTTTAACCGAGCAGGAGTCTATTATAGCTTTGATAGATCTAAAACCTAGACCATTCAGTTTTGTAGGTGTTGCTAGATCTGCCCATCTTTTCCAGACTCTATTGTTTTTACATCTGATTGTCCCCAGAAAATGTGAGACAGTTTTTTCTCAAATAATTTTATTATGCCTTTAGGGGGGTTGGTTACAGACCAGAGGTGTTGAGGTATTGAGTACAAGCATGACTGGATAAGGATCATTTTCCCTCCTCCACTAAGCCATTTGTTTTTCCAATTTTGAAGCTTATGATCAACATTAGCTAGCAGAGAATGGAAGTATCTATTTAAAGTTCTTCCTTTAAAATGGGGCAGCCTAGATACTTGAAAGGGAAAGATCCTTTTTTTCATTTTTAAGATTGCTTTTACCTGGTTCAGCTTAGCCTGTGTAGCTCTTCTACTTAGGTAAAAGTCAGATTTGTCAAAATTAAACTTTTGGCCCGAGGTATATTCAAAGATTTCTAGGAAAGCTTTGGTCCTAATGAGGTTCGGCCTTGATGCTTGCATAAAAATAATCGTGTCATCCGCATACATAAGGTCGGAAACTGCAGAAATTGAAGCCGGAATCTGGTAACTAGCCAGACTTCTATTGAGTAATATAAAAGATAAACTCCTAGAAAAGGCTTCTGAGAATATATTAAAAAGAAGGGGGATAGAGGATCACCTTGTTTAATACCCCTTGTGGCCTTGAAGAAACCTACTGGATTGCCATTAACAAGTACTGAAAAGTAGGCTTGTGATAAATTATTCATTACATCACTTAGAAAATTACCATTAAAACCGAACTTTATCAGAATCTGTCTAGGAAAATTCCAGTTAATTCTATCAAAAGCTTTTCTTAGATCCAGTTTAAGAATACAATTTGGTGTTCTATATTTTTTATCCAGAAATCTAATCATTTCCTGTAAGTACAGAATGTTATCTGAGATATCTCTGTTTTTCACGAAAGCAGTTTGGTTAGGAGAGATCAGATTCTCCATATGAGGTTTCAACCTTTCCATTAACACTTTAGAATAGATTTTATTCATCACATTTGATAAGCTAATTGGCCTGAAGTCCTCAAATGAACATGGAGTGGATTGTTTTGGTATTAGGGTAATCCAAGTACTGGATATTCCCCGAGGCATTTCAGAACCAGCAATGAAGTCATTGACTGCAGAAATCAGGTCCTGTTTTATGATAGGCCAGCATTTACTATAGAATTTTGGTGAAAATCCATCTGGACCTGAACTACTCATTTTATTTAAACTTTTAATCACTAGTTCTAACTCTAATTCTGAGACTGGAGTGGCTAGAGCTTGATTATCACTATCATTTATGATGCTAGGTATTTGACTTAGAAAATGAGGATAGTAAGTTTCATCAGTTGATAGGTTAGGATCAATTAGCAGTTCCGAAAAATAATCTATTGCTTCTTTTTGAATGTCCAACTGAGAATTGATCCATTGGCCTGCACGATTTTTTATTTTAGTGATATACAGTTTACAGTTCCTTTCTTGCACAACTTTATGAAAGAAAGATGTATTGTTGTCTCCTAGCTTATGCCATTTTAGTCTTGCTTTCTGTTTCCAGTACTCCCTCCGTTTTATTTTCATTGGCACACTTACTAAAAGTGGGTTTTGTTTTTAATTGGCACTTGCTATTTTGGGCAAGTTTAAGGTTTTTACATCCACTCATTTTACTTTCTCTTCTTTCAATTCAATTTCATCCACTCATTTAGCATCTCCTCAATTCTAACACCAAAAGAGAGGTTCCAATGAAAAAAAAATGGAGGGAGTATTTTTCCTTCTCTTTTAAGGCTCTAAGTAGAAAGGCATTTTTCTCATTAAGTTTTACACGTTCAGAGGTTGAGGGGGTCAAGTCAAAATTAACTTCCAGAATTCTTAAGGCCTCCTCTACTTTTTTAACATTCAAGTCAATGTTTCCAAAGCTATCTCTGTTCCAGTTTTTTAGTACTTTCTTAAGCCTAATCAGTTTTAGATAGAATCTTAGCATGCCAGTTTCAGCCATTGGTATTTCCTAGTTTTCACTAATTAATCTTATGAACTCATTTCTCTGAAAACAGGCATCTATAAATCTGAACGGCTTTGGGTTGGAGGAGGTCAAAGTGGAGACCTGAAGAAGAAGGGGGGCATGATCAGAAGTCTGCCTGTTCAGGATTTGTATTGAAGAGGATAGGAATTTAGAGATCCATGAAATTGTACTTAGTCCTCTGTCTAATCTTTTGGAGGTGGGGTTCCTTAGCCTTGAGTTACACCATGTAAAAAGATTACCAACCGTATTAATTTCTTGTATTCCATTAGAGTTAATCCAAGAGTTAAAATCTCTAATGCCTCCTAAGGCAGGGAAACTAGGACCTCTATATTCTGACAGAGAAGTGATCGAGTTAAAGTCTCCTATAAAAATAGTATCACATTTAGTAATTGTCTGCAACTCACTCCATAGAACCTTCCTACCATCCCTATTCCTAAGAGCATAAATGAAAACTGCTTCCATATGCAAATTTAGGGAATGATGAGAAATAGTAACATGCATAAACTGTTCGTGAGAGGATAGAAGAGAGACAGATAATGAGTTTGACCATATGAGCCAGATTTTCCCATTAGACAAAGTCAAATTATGAGTGAAAGTGAGTTTCTCCATATATGTTTGACATTTAGTATTATCATGTATAGGTTCAATAATACATAATAGCTGGATTTTCTTGAGTTTGCATAAGTTAGTCAACCTAAGCATTGAAGTATCCATGCCTCTAAGATTCCACACTAAAAAATTAGTATTGAAATTAGCTATCATTGTTCACATGATTTATTACTTTTTGTGGCTGATCTAAGCATCATTTTGTTTAGCTGGCTTAGATAGTTATTCTTTTTTGGTTTTGACTTACCTTGGTGGTTACTTGAGAGAGTAGAAATTGTGGTATTCTGATGGCCAGAATTAACCTCTACCATAGACACTGTCTCAGACATGTCCTCTTGTTCCTTAGAGGAATTGTCAGGGACCTGCAAAACAGAAAACCTGTTTGCCATCTTTCCAGGCTGGGAAAGTGAGTTTTTATGATTTGGGCTATACATAGATAGGCTGAAAGATCCAATCTGAATATCATCTTTAGCATAGGCCAGTAATGCTGGTTTAGATAGAGCCGTGTCTTTTAGTAACCTTGAGATAGAACTGTCTGGAATATCATGAAACTGAGTATTATTAACAGGAGCGTTCACAGTAGCTCTGTTAACCATAGAGGGAGAACTAGGTGGAAGGTTGTGGTTAGGATTTATAGTGGTTCCTTCATTCTCAGTATTATCAATCTCAGGGAGGGATTGGTCTTACAAAGAGTCTAGGATCAAAGGGGGCTTGTCAAATTTCTTACCAGTAGCCTGCCACAGAGAGTGGGGTAAATTTTGAGCTATATTTATATCCTGAATTCTACCATTGGTATTCTGAGAGCTGGCTTTACACTGGGACAATGAATGACCCAATTTCGCACAGTGATCACAATAGAGAGGGATATCCTCATATTCAATTTGATATTTCCTGTTATTAGACACAGAGCCTAGCCTGATGTAATAACTCAAAGGTTTTTGAAGGTCTATTTCCACACAGAATTTAATTGCTGATGGCCTTGTAAGCATATCCGTGGCTAGATCATTTTTGATAAAACTACCTATGATATTCCCTATTGCCTCTATGGAAGCTGAATTATAATAGTATAGAGGGACTTCCCTGATTGTACACCAGATGGGAACTATTGGAGATCTTTATGTGTTGAGAATTCAGGAGTCCATTTGAGCATCTTAAGGGAAATGCCATTGAAGTTCCAGACACACTTCATCCAGCATCTCTGGTAATAGTTTATTTGCTCAAACCTAATAAGAACATGTTTATAATCAAGAGAGCCTAGCTGATAGTTACCTTCGAAGCCAACAGTTTTGAAAGCCTGCTCCAGCTGCTTCATAGAAAGTCGGCCTTTTGTGAACTTACCAACCAGAGCATTCGCATAGTGGGCGGATAAAGTAGCTATTTGGTCCTCAGAATATAAGTAGGAGGGTTCCCCTAAGTGTTGCGATTTAGGAATAAGCTCTGGATTGCTAGGTAAGATTTTGGATAGAGGAGGAGATTTGTTTTGGAGCACCGCAGCGAAGGATTTAGGGGGGATTTGATTAGCAATGGTTGCCGCCATATCGGCCGGCTTAGCAGATGGGAATATCGTCACAGCCATTGACGGACAGTACTAGCCGTTTCCAGCGAAGTAGCCATTTCCGGCAAGCAGAACAGAGAGAGGGCTCGAGAATCGCATTTTCAGAGAGTGAGAGGATGCATTTTCACAAACGAGTTTGGGTTTTTACGTTATTATATACTGCTTTTAGCACTTTAAATACATATTTATGTTTTCGTTCACATCAACTAAAGAATGATTTTCATCTGTGCAAAATGAACCATCTAGTAAACCCCAGTTTATTTCTATAATTGGACTGCTCTACTAATTTGAAAAAACGTTCAGTAACGCTATTAACGTGACCACTAGAACCGTATCCCATGACAAGGATTTGGATAAGGTAATTTCTAGCTAGTTGGTGTATTTTATTTTATTTTGAGTCCTTGTACGGTTCCTGTTGTTCTTGTTCCTAAGAAAGGAAATTAGTGGCGGATGTGTGTCGATAGTAAGGCAATTAACAAGATCACTATCAAGTATCGATTTACAATTCTTCGATTGGAGGACATGCTTGATGATTTGGCAGGTACGAAGGTTTTTTCGAAGATTGTTCTTCGAAGTGGATATCATCAAATTTGTATCAGACCTGGAGATATGTGGAAGAAGTGTTTCAAGAGCAAGGATGGACTGTACGTGTGGTTTGGGATGTCTTTCAAGTTTTCCAATGTCCCTAGTACCTTTATGAGGGTGATGAATCAGGTTTTATACCCTTTCAATTGTTCTTTTGTGGTAGTTCACTTTGATAATATCTTGAGTTACAGTAAGACCAAAGAGGAGCATTTAGAGCATTTGAGGCAGGTGTTATAGATTTTTCTCGAAAATCAGTTGTATATTAACCTGAAAAGGTGTATGTTCGACACCAACAAGTTTATTTTTCAAGGTTTTTTTGTTGAAGAAGATGGTATTTAAGTTGACGAGGAGATGGTGCGTGCTATCCACAAATGACTAAAACCTACGTCTATAACGAAGGTATGTAGTTTCCATGGTCCGAATACATTTTATAGACGTTTCGTCTGAAACTTCAGTGATGTGACTGCTCCAATAACTGAGGGCTTGAAGAAAGGAAAATTACATTGGGGTCCTAAGCAGGAGCAGAGTTTCACTTTGATCAAAATAAAGTTATGCACTTGCTCGTGCTAGCTTTGCCTTATTTTGATAAGGTTTTTGAAGTGGAACGTGATGCTAGTGATGTAGGAATTGGAGTTGTGCTATCCTAGGAGAAGAGGCCAGTGACATTTTTCAGTGAGAAACTGATGGAGGCTTGGCAGAAGTGGAGTACTTATGATCAGGAGTTCTATGCTGTTTTTAGAGCTCTAAGACAGTAGGAGCATTATCTGGGTTTTAATGTCTGAAAGAGTTGTATGATGTGCCAATTTTACATGGTTATTTTGGGACTTTTGGGATTCACTTTTGTAAACTTTTGTTCTCTAAATGTTGCATTTTTCCTTGAAATTCTCTAAGGATAGTTAAGAGATACTTTTACGCTTTTATTACTTTTCTAGTGGATTTTGTGTGACAAGGAAATTGTTTGAAGACTTTGAAGACTACCTTTGAAGATTTGAAGACTTGCATTTGAGATTTTGAAGACTTGTATTAGAGCTTTTGAAGACTTGAAAAATTGAAGATAAGTGAAGTGAAGAGGAGGACTTGGGACAAAAAGAAGAAAGAAATCAAGATGCTACAATTTGGCTCAGACGCAATTCGCGAAGGATTGATCATGAATCGTGATGTACGGGTGGCCAGAGCACTTTCTTACTTTTTGTACTATAAATACCAACCTTATCCTCTATCTCTTTCTCTCCCCTTCTTCTTCCCGAATTTGGGACCTAAAACCCTGGTTTTTCCTTCTTTATTTTCTTAGTTTTTGCAGGTTAATCATGCATTTTCACCATCTAGGTTAGTTTGTTCTTGAGAGCAATTGATTGAAGCTTCCAAACCAATGTAGTAAGAACATCTATTTCACTCATTCTTGAAGTATTTGTTATTTAGCATTCATGTGTTCTTAATGTGATGTTTTACTTCATTTATGCTATAGGTTGTTTGATTATATTGAGTGTTTGTATGATTTATTGTTAGGGTGTTAGGAAAGTTGCAAATTCCTTAGCTCTTTGACATGAAAATATAAGAACATGGAATTAGAACTTCTTGTGTATAATGTGATGTGATTATTGCTAGATAAATATGTTAATGAGGATTGTTCTCATATTTATCCTATAAAAGCAATGAAAGGTTGAATCTTGAATGTGGTTTGTTCTAGGTTAAGCCTAATGAATGCTTTGTTTGATTAAATGGCTATGCGTTTGGTCGAATGCTTATTGTTATCAAATCTATGGTTCTTCGTGAAATATCTTTATGGTCGTTGAATGTCTAAACTAATTATAAATGAGGTTTGCAAATGTCACCGAACGTCTTCGTGAATTACTCTTAAGAAGAAATGAATGTTAATCTTCAAAATGGAAGTGATAGCATTCCCCTTAGATGATGAATGTGATAGAATGAGTGAATGGTTTAATGGTCTACATTAGGTTTGGAAGTGGATATAAATTGCCCCCAAGGATTTATCATTTGTAGTTTTTATGAATTTTTCTTAGTTGTTGCATGATTAGCATAGCTACTTGACTTTGCTAATTAGCTTGTCTTTAATTTCATAACTTATGACAAAACCAACCAAAACCCCCCTCTTTAATTGTTTAGATATATATATATATATATATATCTAGTATAGTATCCACGTTATATGTTAAAACCCTTAGAAAGATCCCTCTTCTTCGTGGACGACCCCGATTTGCCACTTTCTATTTAGTTGTAGTTAGTAAGCATTTAGGGCTTATAAATATTGACATTGAGAGGTACAACGATGACCTTCCACTATACGAGGAAGATGTTAAATTTAAGGAGATTTGGGTGAAGTGCTCAACAAGGGTAATATTAATGCAGCAAATTTTCATGTTCATAATGGCTATCTGTTCAAATGAGATTAGTTGTACATCTCTAACTCTTCGTTGAGGGAGAATCTAATTTGAGATTTACATGGAGGCGGACTAAGTGGTCATTTGGGGAGAGATTAGACCATTTCTAGTTTGGAGGAGAGGTATTATTGGCCGTCTTTTAAGAGGGACATGAGAACTATTGTCAAAAAGTGTTATGTCTGCCAGGTTTCTGAAGGTCAGTGTCAAAATATTGGTCTTTACATGTCATTACCAGTTCCTGAAGATATTTGGCTGGACTTTTCCATGAATTTTTTGTTAGGGTTACCTCGTACCTAACGTGGTGTAGATATTGTGTTCGTGGTGGTTAAAATGATTTTCAAAGATGTCACATCTTATTGCTTGCAAGAAAACTGCTAATGCATCCAACATTGTGAAGCCATTTTTCAAGAAGTTGTGCATCTTCATGGAGTTCCCAGATCTATTACTTCAGATAGGGATACAAAATTACTCAGTCATTTTTGGATTACTTTATGGTGGATGTTAGGGACTGCTTTGAATAAGAGCTCTACAGCCCATCCTCAGACTGATGGGCAGACTGAGGTGACGAATAAAATGTTAGGAAATATGATTTGTATAATTTTTGGTGAGAAGCCAAAGCGGTGGGATTTGGCTTTGCCTCAGGTTGAATTGGTTTATAACAGTGCAGTGCATTCAGTTACGAGAAAATCTCCATTTTCTCTTGTTTACACTACTGTTCCGAAGCATGTGGTTGATTTGGTCAAGTTGCCAAAGGTTATTGGAGTTAGGAAGTTGGCAGAAAATATGGCTAAGGAGAATGTGGAGACCAAGGAATCTATCAAGGCTCCTTTAGAGAAGAATAAGGAGGTTACCGATAAGAAGAATAAGGAGGTTGCCGATAAATGCAAGAGGTTCAAGGTTTTCAAGAGAGGAGATGATGTGATGGTATTCTTGTGCAAAGAATTGTTCCCAGTTGGTATGTACGGTAAGCTCAAACCACGTAAGTATGGTCCAATTAAAGTGTTGCAAAAGATTAATGATAATGTTTATGTTATGGCTTGTCCTGTTACTATAAGCATTTCCAACACTTTTAATGTGGCTGATATTTATGAGTACCATGGGGATGAGGTTCTCTATTCTAAAGAGAGCTCAGAGTCACGTTTTTGGAGGAGGAAGAGACTGATTCCAGGCGAATGTCGGCAAAGATTGAAGAAGAGATGGATCGCCGCAATGGTCCGTTACGGTTTTGAGCATAACTTTTGCATCCGAAATCATAATCAGGCGATTCCGGTGGCATTAGAATTATCTCAACGAGAAAATTACTGTTTTTATGTTTCCATTTTTGGAAATGTGAGGTCGTTTAAGGCCTGAAAATGACAATTTACTATTTTTCTATGATTTCTGATTTTTGTTTTATTTTGGGTTTGATTCCGAATTTCTATTTTTTACCATTCCAAGGTTTCATTATAGTATTTAAGGACCTCTTGTATTTTTAGGAGAATTTATCTTTTATAATAATATTTTTGAGAATTATCCTCTCTCTAGTGGATTCCAGAACCAAAACTTAGGGTTTGATTGTTCTTTAAGACTCGTGTTTGCATATCTCTTTTATTATTCCGACTGTGTCACTGGACATATTACTTATCCCCTTTTACATAAGTTTTTTTGCTTAGGTTAAATAAAGAGGTAAAATTTCTTTTACCTCGGTTTGTTTTTCAATGTAAATAATATTATTTACCTCGGTTGAAAAAAATGAGGTTAATAATATATTTTTTACCTCGGTCATTATATTAACAAAAGTTAAAGGTTTAAAAACAAAGTAAATAATGTTTCCAAATTTCGTGCGACATTGCATATGTTGTTTCAAAAGGCCATCCGATATCGCATTAAATGTCGTTCCCACGGAAATGTAATACGACTGACAAACGACGTCGTATATTTCTAAAATATAGGTTAAAGTAGAAAATATGGACTTTGGCAGATGAAGAAGTATTATTTAAATATTTAAGAGGGTTAGTTTTGTTATGTTCCGATTGAAAATGGAGGAATAAGAGGGAAAACCACAACAGTCAATTGTATAATGTTCAATTAAGGTACTTAAATTATTAGAAAAGTCATAAAAATATCCTTACAAATAGTAAATTAACTAGAATAAGAATTGTCTTATAGTTTCAACATAAAAAAAATTACAATAAACTCAATCAGTTCGGATTATGATGGCCTTGAAAACAATTGGCTTCCCAGCTTTGATCACCTCGAAGAACAAGGTGCCCCCGATGCGTAGGCAGTTTCCAGAAAGGAACTTGCCGAAACCCTTTGGGAACAGAGCCTTGATCTTCCCACTCTCAGAGTAGTTCATATGCTACTCTACCTGTAGCACCTGATCACAGAAGATGTCTTCTAAGTCGGTAGAAGTGGTACGATCTCCCACGTAATGTACTAAATCACAAACAAAAATTGATTAGAAATATATATGTATATATGTACATATGTATATATATGTGCAATTAAAAAAATAATATTAATTTAAAATGCCTTACCAAAGTTGGATTTTTCTCTAAGTACTCCTGCTTCAGAGTGCAGTGGAAACGTGGGCTATCAGCGGCCATTGTATGATGTTCAAGGTCGAACGCAAGAGTGTTGCATAATCCATGAATACTTCCATATTCATGAATACTTTATGAAAGCAATCAACAATGGCCGCTAATAAATGACCATTGGGTCATATAACAAATTGTATCAAAGCAATCAACAATAAGGCGAACTTCCACAATAGTATCTCTACCGAACTTCCAGAATCCATGAATACTTTATGAATCGTTGCATTTCCACTTTCAGCGATAATGACCATTGGGTCATTATGAGGCAAAATGTTGGAAATTACATCCTCTTTGCTAAATGTGATTGTTTAGCTTTAACGAAGTCTCTTGTCAGTAGCCTCTTATAGTGGGGAATAACTAGCTTTAGATTTCCAGGCATTCTTCGATAGTAACTCGGTTGATCCATGTATGGAGAAGATTACTTTTTCTGGAACCTCAGCCGCTATATCATCGTTATATTTCACTATAGCTGTCATTTTCAGATTCTTGGCTTGAGTATTTTTCGTACCCTGGTTTCTCACCATGGATTATCCTGTTTTGTTAGCTTCACTGTACCGGCTTCCTCCATCTTCTTTCTTGTACTGGCTCAGATAGCTTTTCCTTAGGTTCTCCTCAATTTACCTCCTCAAGTTTCTGCAATATTCAACATCATGGTTGTGGTCCTTCTTGAAGGCACAGTAATTTTCTCTGGATCTCTTATCTGGAGGTGCTATTATTGGTGTCGGTTCGTGGAATAGCTCTTTGTTCGCTTGCCATATTTCTTTTCTTGACTTTTCAGAGGTGTTTCATGGAATGAGACAACCTTTATCCCTAGTTCCATCCCCTTGAAAGAGATTTTTCCTTTTCCATTCTTTATAAACCCTTTCTTTGAATCTTCCATTGTTCTCTTCTCGCCTCGCTCCCGCTCCATCTTGCTATTGTTTGCTTCTTCAGTTCACACATATTACTCAATTATCTTTTGCAACTCTCTTGGGTTTTTAGGAATGTTTTCGTAATTCGTTGTAGAATTCTCCTGATCGCATACCTCCTATGAATGCACCCAAAGAAGATTGAAACGACAGATCGTAAACTTGCAAACTCTTAGTGATGAACCTATTATGATATTCTGCTAGACTTCCGCCACTTCACTAAGTTGTGCCATTCAAATCTACAATTTTTTTGTGAACTTTTTCTTCTGATAGAAGCAACCCAAAAACAAATCTTATAATTTCACCCAAGATTTGATGTTTCCATTTGGTAGGTCTTCATACCATGTGCGCGATGTTCCCTACAATAAAATAGGGAAAGCCTTGCATACAAATTCAATGTTTACATTGTGAAATCTCATGCTATGGCGATAAGAGTGTAGGAATTTGTTTGGATCTGTGGTTCCATCATAGATTGTAACATGCAAAGAAAGTTTAAATTCCTTTGGCATTTGGAAATCTCAACGATGCGGTGTTAAGGGTGATTTATCTGCATCACTATCTGCCACTATATCCCTTAACTCATCCTCACACTTAAGGCTCTCATGCCCTTGACTTATTATTTTATCCATTCTTGGATATTTTGGCTTAAGCATGGTAAAAAACATATTATACAGGCTCTCTCACTTTGCTTCCAAAAATGCTAAGGATGCTCTCCTTTCTTTTTCTTAGTTTGTGTTAGGAGATTCTGCTTCCTCTTCATCACCCCATGTATCCTCCTTATTGTGTTCCCTTTTTCTACTAGGAATATATTACCGGTCTTGGTTGAGATGCATGATTTTGTTACCTCCAGTTGTTTGTTCTTGTGTCTGGTGGTTGTGGTTTTTATCGCTTCTTGTGAACACCATGGTTTACTTAAGGGATTCTGAACCAAAAACATTTTCCGTTCCCCACAGACAATGCCAAAAATCCAATCAAAAAGATAGTTGTTGTTCCCCGTGAAACCTTTCTTCATGCAAAACATATCGCAGAAGTAATTCTGTGGAAAACACTCCAACGATCGAGTCAGTCTTTCTCTCGGAGAATTGGAATTTCTCTGTCTAGTTGCACTTACCTCAGCTTATGTTACTCTTCCTGTATTTATAGCCTATCATAATCGTGGTTCTACATTATTAGGGATTGAGATCGTGAAATGCACTATGTTCACTATATTTTTGGTTCATGGCTAAGTGCTTGACCTCATTCCGTATTTCTCAATTCTCGATTCAATCCATGATCACTCAGTTCCACCTTTATCGGTTCATGGTTGACTTGAACCTTGGGCTGAATGGCTTTGTCCATTTATAAAGTAAGACTGGGTTGGGCCTGAAGGTCAACAGTCTTTTAGCTGCAGGGCTAGGTATACATCACTTATCAACATGGCTAGCGTTTTACCAAAACGAACATAATTGACCTTCATAATGGTTAATAGCATATTAGAAACTAATAATTTAAATTTATAAATGTCCATGAACTTTATTAACGTCTATTTCTGTCAGAATCAATTTTAGCACACCCGGTGAACTTTACAGTTTTTACACTTAGGTTCCTCCAAGAATGTGGGAGAGGACGAAATGCAAAATTGGAGATACCCAATTATCTAAGTCACATTTTCATAATCATGCTCTTCAGCTTAGGCATTAAGGAACCGGGGTATTCGTCCCTTATTTTTACTAGATTTCCATTTACACTTACAATGAGCGTTATTTATTAGAAATTACACCTTATATAATCATATGAAATTACACATTCTTCCATTTTATGAATTAAAAAGTTAATGAAATTCCGTCCATCAATTTTTTCAAAAGAGCTAGCACGTGGTCTAGCTAAATGGTATATGATATTCAAGGGTTAATCGGAACATCATGTGGAAGTCTCTGTGGGATCATACCAATTTCTTTATCACTTTCGGGGATTATAAGTTTGACTGCAGATGGCAAATGTCCCTTCAGGGATAATTTGAATCGATTTTAGCACAACCGGTGTACTTTTCAAATTTTGCACTAGGTCCCTCCAACAAGTGGGAGAAGTCGAAATGCATAATTAGAGATACACTTATCTGATTCACGAAGTCACAACCACGATTTGCCAATTTGGTCATGCACGGATAGACCGGGGTAATTATCCATCGTTTTTGTTAGTATTCCATTAATAGCTATTAGAATGATAATTTCCACCACAAAGAATCACATGAAATTTTATAGTTTTGTTTTTTATTAAACAAAAAGATAATAGAATTCCGTCCATCAAATTTTGTAAAGCATTAGTACATGGTCTAGATTAAATTGTAAATGATTACTTATATATATACAAGGGATCATTCAGAAAAACTTGTGGAAGTATATGTGGTATAAGACTGATTTCTTTATTACCCTCAGTTAGTATAAGTTCGACTATGGATGTCAAAGTTTCTTTTTGGGATGATTGTAATCAGGTTTGGGACAATTTTTGAACTTTTTAATTTTTTTCAATTATGTCCCTCCAAGAAACTGATAGAAGTTGATATGTAAAACTGGAGATAACATTTTGTTATTCACATTTGCAAAAAAATGTTTTTCTAATTTGAGAAAAATGGGTCCACAGAAAGGGCCGATATCTTAACAGGGAGTATTTTACGACACTTTTAAAAAAATAGACTATAACCCTAGGAGGTCATCGTCGTAACTCTGAAAGTTAAATTAATAAGCCCTAAATGCTTCCTATCTACAAATATATAGATAATGGCAAGTCGGGGTCGCCCACGAAAAAGAGGGATTTTCTTAAGCGTTTAAACATATAAGGTTGATATTATGCTAGATGTAGATATATATAGATATATAAAAGCAAGTAAATGGGGGCCGGGGGGGTGTTTGGTTGGTTGGTTTTCCTAAGTTATGAAATTAAAAGACAAACTAATTAGCAAAGTTAAGTAACTATGCTAATCATCAAACAAACTAAGAAAAAGGGGTAAAAACTACAAAAGATAAAGCCTTGAGGGCAATTCATATCCACTTCCAAACCTCATGTAGATCATTGAACCATTCGCTCATTCAATCCCATTTGTTACCTATGGGGAATGATATCACTTCTGATTCGAAGATCAACATTCATTCCTTCTTAATAGTAATTTGCAAAGACAAACAACGACCATTTGCAAACCTCGTTGACAATCACTCTAAGAAAACCACACCATAGAGGTATTTCATCAATGGCATTTCACACGAAGGACCATAGATTTGATAACAACAAGCCTTCTACCAAAGACATAGCCATTTAACTAGACATAACATTCATTAGGCTATTCCTAGAACAAACCACGTTCAAGATTCAACCTTTCATTGCATCTATAGGATAAAAATGAGAACAATCCACATTAACATACTTATCTAGCAAGAATCATGCACGACAAGTTCTAAGTCCACGTTCTTGGATTTTCATTATGCACATTATGCACGGTGTACATTTCAAATTTTAAATTTAGGTCCCTCCAACAAGTGGGAGAAGTCAAAATGCATAATTGGAGATACACTTATCTGATTCACCAAGTCACAACCACGATGTGCCAATTTGGTCATGCACGGATAGACCGGGGTAATTGTCCATCATTTTTGTTAGTATTCCATTAATATCTATTAGAATAATAATTTCCACCACACAGAATCACATGTAATTTCATATTTTTGTTTTTTATGAAACAAAAAGATAATGCAATTCCGTCCATCAAATTTTGTAAAACGTTAGTACATGGTCTAGATTAAATCGTAGATGACTACTTATAAGTATGCAAGGGATCATTCAAAAGAACTTGTGGAAGTATATGTGGAATAAGACATGTTTCTTTATTACCCTCGGTTAGTATAAGTTTCACTATGGATGTCAAAGTTTCTTTTTGGGACGATCGAAATCTGGTTTGGGACATTCATTGAACTTTTTAATTTTTTCAATTATGTCCCTCCAAGAAACTAGTAGAAGTTGATATGTAAAACTGGAGATAACATTTTGTTATTCACATTTGCAAAACAATGTTGTTTCGATTTGGGAATAAATGGGTCCACATAAGGGCCTGCTATCTTAATAGGGAGTATTTTACGACACTTTTCAAAAATTAGACTGTAACCCTAGGAGGTCGTTGTCGTACCTCTCAAAGTTAAATTTATAACCCCTAAAGGCTTCCTATCTACAAATAAGTAGATAATGGCAAGTCGGGGTTATATCCATTTCCAATGTTATATCCATTTCCAAACCTCATGTAGATCACTGAACCATTCACTTATTCAATCACTTTTGTTACCTGTGGGGAAGATTATCACTTCTCATTCGAAGATCCCCATTCATTTCTTCTTAATAGTAATTTGTAAAGACAAACAACGACCATTTGTAAACCTCGTTGACAATCACTCTAAGCAAGCCACACCATATAGGTATATAATCAATGGCATTTCACACGAAGGACCAATAATTTGATAACAATAAGCTTTCTACCAAAGACATAGTCATTTAACCAAATATAATATTCATTAGGCTAAACCTAGAACAAACCACATTCAAGATTCAACCTTTCATTGCATCTATAGGATAAATATGTGAACAATCCACATTAACATACTTTTCTAGCAAGAATGACAACACATTATGCACGAGAAGTTCTAAGTCCATATTCTTGGATTTTCATGCCAAAGAGCTAAGGAATTTGTCACTTTCCTAACACCCTAACACTTTAATCATACAAACACTTCATATTCTCAAACACCCCATGGCATAAATGAAGTTAAACATAGCATTAAGAACACATGAATGCTAAATAACAAAAGCTTCAAGAACGAGTGAACCAATCTATTAATTGCTTTAAATACTTGTTGTGAAGATAAATCTTCTATCCTTCTTAGATAGTAGTTTGCAAGAGTGAATTCGACATCTCTTGTCAAACCTCACCAATGACTCCCTTAGTAGAAACACGACTAAACATATCCCATTGATGGCATTGAGCACGAAGAATCAACAAGCTTGGTAACACGTATAAACACTACACCATGTCTAAGCATTTAATCAATTCATGTATTTACACATATTAGTTAAGAACGATCGACATTCATAGACTTATCTCATTTGCTACCTAAAACAAACATGACAACGAGTTCAAAATCATCACATTCATCTAGAAATTAACAACACATCAACATCATTTAGAAGCTCTAACTCATGCTCTTGGATTCCACATCAAAAGAGGGGAAAATTAGCTACTTCCCCCCAACCCTAACAAGGAATCATACAAGAAATTCATATACTCAAACTTCCAACAACATTAATGTCATTAACAATCCACATTCAAAGCTCAATAAATGCACAATAGAGAAAGAAATAGATAGATAGAAATTATTCTCAAGACATTAGCAAGAAAGTCTCAATCAATTGCTTCCAAGTACAAAACTAAGCTAGATAATCAAAACCCATAACATAGAACAAAGATCTACAAAGAAACAAGAAGAAATGGAAGAAAATGGTGAAAAACTAGGGTTTTGGATCCCCCAAGTCGGGCTTAGGAAAATGGGGAAGAAGGGGGGCTATTGATAGTCCAATTTGGTTAAGAAAAACCAAAACAATGCAGCAGGCTCCCGCCCGGGCGGAAATGGCATCGCCCAGGCGACGGAGGTTTCAGCCCAAAAAATTCAAATGGGCTACAATTCGCAACTTCTTGTTTTGCTTCCCATGGGTGAACCGTTGATCCATTTTAGGAGTTCTTGCATTCAATTTTATAATGCTCGAGAATACAAGTGTAATGACACCACCTTTGTAGGCTGATTCTTCTCGGATAATTTTAAGAACTTTGTCTAAACTTCCGGGTGACAATTCATCCGCTTATTTGCCTTCCTTCTTCAACCCTTCTATCTTCTACCATGTTTTGGCACGTGGCCTTCACTAAACCACTCCAAAGGGCTCAAGAGACATCTAAAAATGAAGCTCACAAAATAGAATCTAGATGCTCGTAAGGACAAAAAGTCCATTAGGCTAAACATAGGTCACAAAATGAATGATTTAGATATAAAAACCGAAAATGGTCATCTAAACCCCTTATTATGTATACCTACCTAAATCCAGCAATCTTATAACAAAAATATGACAAAGTAGATGTTAAATACTTTGGAAAATACATGCATTTGACGTCTCATCAAACCCTTACATGCAGCGTCGCAAATGTATCCCATCAAACGAACCCAAAATGACTCCCAACAACATCTTTTGCCTTGATTTTCCAGCGGGAACCAAATACTTGAGCTGAAATTTTGAACCAAAATTCCCTCCCATCCCTTTTTCATGTCATTAATATTCAAAACCAACACCCTTTTCTCATCTCCAACACCACTTCCTCCAAAACCCAACTCCAAACCATCATTTCCATTAACACCGTTACAACCATTAAAGACCTCAACCACTAAAGACCTCAATCAAACATCAATAAGCATCCGAGGATGGAGCATCTCCGGGTTCAAATTAACTGAGGTAATTTTCCATCCATTCCATTTCATTTAGAAATTTTATTACCATATACCTATGTTTTTTCCTCATTGATCAATAATTGAATATTTTCATAAAGTATGATGATTGTGTTACATGTAATACAGTAGTGTATATTGTTTGTGTTTCCAAGATAATTCCGTGTTTGTACTGTGTTCGAAAATGGGCTTAGATTAGGGACAATAATCTCATCTTTGTCTAAACAGAGTTGATTATGCGACGTCGCTCACAGTTAATCATCCCATATGATAAGGGACTGAACGTAAACCGAAGTTGCATAAGCTATGAGCTGACTGAAATATCTATGAATGTCTCACGTCGCTTCTTTGTGGCACTTTGCGATTTCGATATCTCCTGCATGTGACGTCGCTTTTAAGCAGATTAGGTACTTTTTCCATGTTGAAATTAATGATGTCTACGTATGACTATATTATGTGTACATCATTTGTGATTTCCCGATTCTAGCAAAAATTTTGTTTCATGTGTATTGGTTGTAATAAGATAAAAAGAGTTATTGATTGGTTTTCAGTGTGTAACATAGACAACGGAGGTTCAATACAATTAATGTTTCAATTTAATATCAACCCCATGTATTTTAATATATTCTAACATGTATTTGTAATATGTGTTCTAGTTTTGGGGTTCCTTGCATTCTTATTCTTTCCGACATTGATTGAACAACAATTGATAGTTGTATGATGTTTAACGATTTCATGAGTTATGGAGTATTAAATAACATGTAACGGCTATCGACAAACGATTGTTTGTGTAATCAAATATTAAATGTTATAATGGTGTACGAGAACTAATGTCTCCACGTTTAATCAGCAACGTTGCACTAACCGGTGAAGAGATGACACCCTACCAACGTTGCATAAACCGATGGCATTTTTTTGCGACATCACACAATAATAATGATGTGTATTTGTTAGTTTTCCACGTCAGCAGGCACACAACGAGGGTTCCATAGGGCAGGCGATGTTGCATACCATTGTCTGCGACGTCGCCCTTGACGATGTTGCATAATTCTAGTCACATCCACTGTCTACTTGCTTTTATCGACGTCGCCACTTATGAACGCCGATGTAGATGAAAACGATGTTGCAGCTACGGTATCCTATTTTCAGCTTTCTTGCTTGGATTTTCGTTGGTTACAAAACCTGCCGACGTCGGTCCAAAATCGAGGTAAAATGTATGTTTTTACCTCCATTCATAACCGAGGTAAAAATGTACTTTTTACTACAACAGTATTTACCTCAATTTTTTGGGACTAAAAGCAAGGTAAAAATTCCTGTAGAACCGAGGTAAAAAATCTATTTTTTACTATGCCAGAATTTACCTCGGTTTTTTGTGACTAAAAACCGAGGTAAAAAGTCTCTAACCCCAAAAAACCAAGGAAAAAATCTTGTAGAACCGAGGTAAAAGGTCTTATTGCTTGCAGTGATCAAGGCCCCCCAAAGAGTTTTGGCGAGTTCCTTTCCAACAACTGCCTATACATTGGGGACACCTTGTTCTTCGGGGTCATAGAAATTGTGGGGCTGATTGTCTTCAAGGTCATCATAATACGAGCTAATTGAGTTTATTGCAATTTCTATTTTGTTGGAACTAAGACAATTCTTATTCGAATTTATGTACTAATTGTAAAGATATTTTTATGGAAATTGTTTATAAATAATTTAACTACCTTATTTGAATAATAATTGATGGTATGTGCGATTTTAATCTGTGAATTATCTTTAAAAAAAATTTCAATTGTACCATTCATTGCCATTATATACAATGGTTTTAAAAACCATTGAAAAATACTTTTGTACACCAAAGTCAATCATTTTAAAACAACTTTAACCTCTAAAAGTTCTTGGTGTAACATACCAACGATGTCGGTCATCCATCTCATTAGATGCCCGTAAAAATGACATATAATGCGAAGTCGGCTATCCTCACTAAACATTATATGTGATATCGCACGCTATTCGGTAAGATTATTTACTTCGTTTTTTAAACATTTTACTTCGGTTAAAAATGGCAACATCGCCCTCGCTGATATTAACTCACTTCCTGCAAAAATCATACCACTTGGTAGAGAGGAACATATCACACATCAATATCACTACGCTAAACATGAATTTCTACTGTTGTAACACCACCACTTCATCCAATCACGATCTATGTTTTCAAACTGTAAACACCATGAAAAATGTAGATCAACGCATCCACATAAATGGAACCCCTAAAACAAAAATATAAATATAACAACCAACACATGATCTGTACAACCAGATCAAGAATACATCGATGCGAACAACTAAATCGAGTGATCATCATGAACACGACAATCTAATAAATTAGGTCGAAAAATAAAACTAATGTGTGAAGATAAATTCTACACTTATTCAATAAATAAGAAGGACATCAATTAAATAAACTGTTGTTTCATCGTTTCCCCATCATAATGGGAAGATGGGGAAGTGAAGATTGAAGGGGGGAAAAAGAATGTTTTGAGAGAGAAGTTTGGGGGCGGCCCCGGAAGGGTTTAGAAAATAGGTGTTCTATTTTGGAACCTATATTTCACATAAATGTGTCCTCTAGTGATGCAGCTCCCCTTTTGGCATTGGTTTTTGCTGCTGTTTCGGGTTTGCCTTCGGAATCATCGACGGTACATACATACTACTAGGGTTCGTTTAATTGGAATTTGAATTAGTTCATCAGTTTTGAATTTGATATGTACGGGAATCGGAGCTGGAGATCCGGAGGTGCAAACATGTATGGAACTCACTCTTGTTTGGCCCTGCTGCAAACATGTTCCAAAGTTCCAAATGAATCAAGCTTGATCTCTAGCTTGTTTTGTATCCTAATTTCTGGTGAATTGGTAGTATTTTTAATTCTCATATGCTTTTCATTAAAGTTTGGTATGAGACTCTGGAGTATAAAGTCTAGTTGTAAATTCGTAATGATACAAGTGTTTGAATGTTGGTGTCAGAGATGAGATAGGCGGTCTGATCGGCTGGTAGCAAACACCAAAAGGCTCTAAGAAGATATATAGTGGTTCATCACTGCCAGAGAAAATTCTATTCCTTCCTGTCCATTAAACTTGTACTCCCTCCGTCTTTAGATCACTCTATTTATGCAAAGTCAAATTTAGTAACTTTGACCATTGATATAACTATGTATATCTCATAAAAATATTATGTGTGATATTGTTAGATTCATCTCAATATCTATTTTCTAAATATTAATTTTTTATGCGAAATGATTACATGAATCTAGAGATAATGACAGTCAGACATAATCATTGAAAATCGTAAAAATATTAAGTGGCCAAGAGTAATGGGATAAAAGGAGTATGTAGGAACACAATAGAAATATCGATATCTTTTAGAAAATAATGTTATACTAAGTAATATGGTTTGGACTGTAACTATCATTATTACTATTATTATTATTGTTGTTATTATTAAATTAATGTTTTGCTACTTGGTTATTATTTTTGGGGGTCTTTGCCCTTTATCTTGCCGTAGCTGCACACAGTTACAGATAGAGAATAGGTTTTTTGAGAATCGATGCCCGAAAATAACCTGTGTTATAATAACACCAATTTTTTAAAATTGGTGCCAAAAAAACAATGACATATTAGTACCGGTTAAAAAAATGGGTGCCAAGAGAGCCAACAGTTTTTGAGAACTGGTGAAACATTTTCATCGCATACTTAAGCACCAATTTTCAAAACACCAAAAAATCAATGCTAACCCACCAAAAAAAAATCCATACAAGAAGGGTTTCATGTGACAGTGACTGAAACTTCCACTTCATTCAGAGTGATAGAATGATTTGCCGTAATCAATTGTATTATTGATATCGAAATATATAGAGAGTACAATAGAGGTATAATAAGGAAAGAACTCTAATCAGAATAAATCATAATCTAATCAGGAGTCTGATTTAGTCTAACACCCCCTCAAGCGAAGCGTCGGATGCTCGCCGACGCACAGCTTGGACCTGAAGAACTCGAACAGTGGACGAGAGAGCCCCTTGGTGAAAATGTCTGCAATCTGAAGAGAAGTCGGAACATGAGCAACGTGCAGTTTTCCAGATGTCACCAACTCACGAACAAAATGGTAGTCGATGTCGATGTGCTTCGCCCGCTTGTGCGCCACTGGATTCTGAGCCAAGAAGATAGCACTACTATTGTCACATAACAACAGTGGAGAACCAGAAACTGGAACCCGAATATCACGAAGCAAATGAGTGAGCCAAACCACTTCTGAGGCAGTGTTGGCGAGAGCACGGTATTCAAACTCAGTGCTAGAGCGAGAAAGAGCGGGTTGTTTCTTGGCACTCCAAGAAACCAGATTCCCACCAAGAAAAACCGCATAACCATAAGTGAACCGATGAGTCACCAGACAGCGAGCCTAATCAGCATCAGAGTATCCTAACACATCAGGAGTACTAGCAGAACAAAACCAGAGACCAAAATGAAGAGTGCCATGAACATACCGCAAAATCCGAGTCACAGCAGCAAAATGGTCATCTCTGGGATCCTGAAGATACTTACTCACCGTGTTGACCGAGAATGCCAAATCCGGGCGAGAGATGGTGAGATACTGGAGAGCACCAACAAGAGAACGATAAAGTGTAGGATCCCAAAATGGAGGACTGGTAGAGCTGTGAAGCTGAGAACCAGCAACAAATGGAGTAGAAACAGGTACCGCTTCAGACATACCGGCCCGATTCAAAATATCCCGAGCATACTTGGCTTGGCTAAGCAATAATCCTGAGGAGGTAGGCGAAACTTCAAGACCAAGAAAGTAATGAAGAGCACCGAGATCCTTGATCGCAAACTCTCTGTGTGTCCGATCAATGAACTGGCGAAGAAGAGACGAGTCATTGCTTGTATGAATGATATCGTCCACATACACAAGTAGGTACAGTAACGATGACCCTCTGGAAAGGACAAACAAAGAAGTATCAGCTGAGCTGCACCGAAAACCAAGCTGTGTCAGATAACTGCTGAAATACTGGAACCAAGCCCGGGGAGCCTGCTTAAGACCATAAATGGCCTTTCGCAAACGATAAACATAGTCTGGATGGACAGAATCCTGATAACCAACGTGCTGCTTCATGTAGATTGGAACAACAAGAACACCATTAAGGAAAGCGTTCTTGACATCCAACTGATGAAGTGGCCAGGAACGCATGGTGGCTACGGCGAGAACCATCCTAACAGTGGAGGCTTTGACCACAGGACTGAAAGTGTGGTCAAAATCAAAACCCGGAATCTGTGAGAAACCCTGCGCCACAAGTCTAGCTTTATGACGCTCAAGAGTGCCATCTGGTAGATACTTGAGCCTATAGACCCATTTGGAGCCAACAATGTTGACATTCGAAGGTCGAGGCACCAAATCCCAAGTGTGCTGACCACGAAGAGCGGCCATCTCATCATCCATGGCTGAAACCCAGGCTGGATCCTGAAGGGCAGAGCGATAATCAGTGGGCTCTGGCTGAGAGAGGAGTGTGGCAGTGAGACCATGAGCAATAATATCTGAATAATCCTGGCGCTGAATGGCACCAGTAGAAAACCGAGTGGCCATCCGATGAGTACGAGGCGGGGGCGGCAAAGATGGAGAAGTCGAACCAACTGATGACACCGAGGAAGATCGAGATGTGCTGACTGGAGAGTGGCCGTCGAAAGTCATTGGAGAAATAATAGCCGATAAAGGCTGAGACGTGGTGGTCGGTGGCTGAGACGGTGGCTGAGGAGTGATGGCCTGCGGCTGAGGTATGGTGGGCGTTGACCGAGGAGCCGGGTCCAGGTCAACCGTCCAGATGGAAGATGGTGGTGAAGGAGGGGCAGCTGGAATAGGCACAGACACAGGTGTGGTAGCCCCAATCGATGAAGTAACAGTTCCATCAAAAAATGATGAAATCTCCAGATCTGAAATTGAACGACTGTCCGTGGAAGATGAGACATAAGGGAAGAAAGTTTCATCAAAATGAACGTGGCGAGAGATATATATGTGCCCAGAAGTCTGGTCGAGACACTGGAAGCCCTTGTGACGAGGGCTATAGCCAATAAAAACACAGGGAATGGATCAGGGTGCAAACTTATCAGTAGCAGTGGCACGCAGACATGGAAATGCACGGAAACCAAACGGGTGAAAGAGGGTATAGTCAGGCACATGACCAAAAACAACCTCAAAAGGTGATTTTCCACTCAGAACTGAACTAGGCAGACGGTTAATAATGTAAACCGCAGAGGAGAAAGCTTCCACCCAATAACAGTGCGGCACAGAAGAGTGAAAAAGCATGGCAAGACCAGTCTCTGTGATGTAACGATGCTTCCGCTCAGCCCGGTCATTCTGAGCAGGTGTATAGGGCGAGGACATCTAATGATGAATGCCACATGATATGAGATGAGCCTGAACTCGGTGATTAGTAAACTCGGTGCCACCATCGGTCTGAAAATTTTTAACCCTAGCAAAAAACTGATTCTCAACGAATTTCTGAAACTGGATAAAAGTGTCATAGAAATCCGACTTATGCCGCATCGGAAGGAACCATGTGAATCGCGAAAAATCATCAATGAAAATGGCATAATAAGATAAACCACCGACAGATAAAACAGGAGCTGGTCCCCACAAATCACAATGGACTTTATCCAATAAACCAGTAGCACGCTTGTCACTAGTGAAAAAGGGCAAACGGCTACTCTTGGCCATCTGACAAGGAGAGCAACTGACAGGTACATGCATAGCAGAAGTGACAGAAATAAGGCTCCGTCAATTCAATAACTGAACAGTATCATGAGACACATGACCGAGGCGAGAGTGCCACTGCTCAAAAGAAGCATGAAACTTTGTAGAGCGTAGTTCGCCTAAAAAACTGGAATCACCAGTCTCAAGAAAATAAAGACCAGACCTATGACGGCCTTTACCAATTATCGCCCCTGTAAGCTTGTGCTCAATGGAAAATGCATCGGCATCAAATATAACACGGATAGGTAGATCACAAGTAAGCTAACTAATGGACAGTAAACTTCTAGTAATCTTAGGGACCACAAGGACATCATTAACAGAGAAACCAGATAAATGACATTGGCCGATGTGAGAAATAGATAATGATTCACCATTTCCAACAAGAATAGAATCAGAACCACGATAACGTTGTACCTTATCAAGATGACTGGTATGAGCAGTGATATGGGATGTAGCACCAGAATCAATGATCCACTGATTCAACGAAGAATGACGGTTTGAACCATTATACTGGCCTGAAACAAAATTTGCCTGTAATCCAATTAGCGAAACAATCTTCCCGAGATAAGGGCGCCAAATAACCCATAGGAGGAGCTGAAATTTTTGCTCTAATAGTCACAAAAGAAACAAGAAATCGGCAAGCAAACAAAAAAAAATCAACAGCTCCTACCAAGCGAGTGTCCCTACGCGCAGGGAGTGGCTAAGCGCGTGCCTTCACACGCCAAAACTAGGACTGCACAAATTTGGCCAGACGCGCGTGGCCCCCACGCGCTGGAGCTTCTTCTTCGCGGACGGATTGCGTGAATCGCACACGCTTAAAAATCCATCGAGTTCTGAAACCGAGATCGGCTTCCTTTGTAGCAAAAGCCGGATCTTGAGCTTCCTCTGTAGCAGAAGCCAGATCTTGAGCTTCCTCTGTATCCTCTGCGGTGAACTGGAGAAACGGTGGGAGACGAAATTGGAGACGCAGTGGGAGGAGGTCGTCGGCAGAGGAGGTCGACGGCGAGAGAAGGTCGACGGTGCGACTGGACACGCGACTGGAACAGCGGCGTTGGAAAGGTGGAAGAAACTTGAAGACGACGAGGATCTGACGAAGATGCTGTCGGAGATGACTTGAATGCCGGTGAAATTTGTCGCCGTGAGAGTCGCCGGAAGTCGCCAGAAATTGGCCGAAAATTTGGCCGGAAAATTTGCTCGAATCAGGATCCGAAAATAATAATAAATTTATGATTAATGATTCAGGATCAGAACATGCTCTGATACCATGATAGAATGATTTGCCGTAATCAATTGTATTATTGATATCGAAATATATAGAGAGTACAATAGAGGTATAATAAGGAGAGAACTCTAATCAGAATATATCATAATCTAATCAGGAGTCTGATTTAGTCTAACACAGAACATCCCACTTCTCAACTCTAGTGCCGTGTATTGTGTCAAATTAAAAGTAACCGTAGCAAAGTACATATTATAAATGAGTCATAGCGATATTCTCATTTTTAAATACGCAGATATCATTTGGTCATTCCTACAAAATATACACATGATTATGGAAGACGATAGCCATGTATACACATACGTTTTTTTCATCAATGAGTTCGTCGCTATCTCCATAGAGTAATTTACATTGTATGAACTATGAAGCAGCACACGCACTGACACACAATCATTTACAGGCAGATTTTTGTGCCAAGACTAATCAACATCTTGAGATCCTCTGGTTATTTGGTTTCTTATGCAGTTGGATATGAAGCATCCATTGCAATTCCACAGATGCCTCCTTTAGCTGCCACACCACGTTGCATCATAATGTAACCACTGTCACCCCAGCTTTCGCCCCATGAGTTCTTAACTAGCCAATACTTGGTCCCATCAGAAGCAGTCCCGTAGCCAACTACGGTTACACCGTGGTCCAAGTCGGTTCCGCACTCTCCGGTGAAGACTCCGCTGCTGTATAACTGGAAATCCATGCCACTTGCATCAATGGCAACTGACACAGGCTGGTTGGCCACCGCTTTCAGCAATGCAGCTTCACTGTTGGCCGGGACCTTCTCGAAACTGGCAATCTTGGCGGCGTGGGAAGCTTCTTTAGTCTTGCTGCAAGTCCCATCGGCTGCTGTGTAAGGGTAAGTAGCTTCAGCAGCAACGCCTTTGTTTTTCACTATGAATGCAAAGGCATCTTCCATTTCGCCGCCGTTGCAACCCTGATCGTCACTGGTTCTGTCACAATCTACTATTTCCTGCTCGGAAAGTGAGATCAACTTTCCGGTGCTCAGCTTTGTGATCCCTTCAGTTGCAGCAATAGCAGAAAACGCCCAGCAACTTCCTGTGAAAGCAAATTAAGCAAGATTTATAGTTAATGTTATGTGAATCGAGCTGAATTCAGTACTGCTTTGAGAATAAAAACAATTCACTTTGTAGTACTGCTTTGAGAATTAGATATTACTCTTCATGGAACCAAAAACCATTTGCTTAAGTTTCTTACCACACTGGCCCTGATTCTTAATTGATGTGACTGCGCCTTTCTTCCTCCAGTCCATGGTTGCGGGCACTGCGGTCACATTTTCGTACTTAAAGGATGACAGCTTCGGTGGAGAGGATGAGAGCTTGAATCCATTTCGGGAGGCAGTGAATTCGTCATTGGCGAGATCCGCAAATTGGTTGATACCAAGCTTGTATGGCCTGTTTCCGACTTGATTGGATTCTTCAATATATGCTACGTTGTTCTTGAATATCATGAACCGCAGTTCCTTCTCAGCAGCATCCTTATAGACTCGTCCGTGGAGATTCATCCATCGTTCGTGTCTGGCTCTCATCTCGGCCTCATCATAGTTCAGTGTTCTTGCTGCTGTTTGGTGAGCTGCCAGCAATCCCAACAGGAATAGCAAACCAATAAATACTTTCATTTTGGTTGATGGTTTATTTCCCCTCTAAGCTGATTGTTTCTTGGTTGCTGTTTCAATTAGGACGTAACAAAGGTTAGTATATATAGGCTTTAGAATTATAATTTCACCTCACAATCGTAAAAGGATTTAAAGGTGGATCAAGTAATTTGCCGGGCAAATTGTGCAGCGTTGTATTGGACAGCTTAGTTGATGATGCCGTACGCAGATGGTGGTTAATTATTTGAATGCTTTCTACATACGATCTTTAATTACTGCGCTTTGGACTCCTTTGGAGCTGTGTACTGTCTTTAGCTACTGTTTTCTTACTCTAATATTAATGAGCTGTGGCTTTAAGATAGGCTTCTTAATCCCTTTCTTTAGTTAAGTTTAGACAAAATAATTTAAACAATTAGAAAAGGCTAAGTACTAATATAACCCTACATAGTCGCAAATGTGCCAATATAATCCTCAAGCTTTTGAAAGAAAGAACAACCCTACGTTTTTAATGAAAGTTATGAAATAATCCTTAGGTACCATTTTCCTCTAACAATAACGGAATTGACTGGAACTAAAAAGAAAAAAATATCCCTTGACAGAAATCTAAATTTTGAAGGACTATTTTACCCTAAATAATCTCGTTGTGCCACCAAAGAACCTAATTTCACCCAATTTCATCACGACTGCACCACTTATCAGAAATCCAAACATCAAACACCAAATCACAAATTAAAGCACTTCTGGCAAAGGAGCACCAATGTCATTGCAGTATGACGATGATCTGCACCTAGAAGCATGTGCTAACCAATACATTTAGCGCACGTATTAGTAGCCTATGTATGGTTCATTGCTATGCTTAGTTAGGTTTACATCACAAGGGGTTTACATAGCCTGATAGCGGGCAGTCGTCGCACCCCTATGCAAAGATAATCTATAAGCCCTTTTTGCTTACTTTCTACAACTAGGTAGATAGCGGCAAATCGGGGTCGTCCAAGGAGAAGAGGGATCTTCCTAAGCGCTTAAGCACAAATGGTTGATATTATGCTAGGAGTAGATATAAATACATACACATAAAAGCATGTAAAAAGGGGGGGGGGGGTTTGGTTGGTTGGTTGTCCTAAGTTATGAAAGTAAAAAGACACGATAACTAGAAAGGTCAAGTGACTATGCTAATCATCAAACAAAACTAAAGAAAAGGGGTTTTAAAACTACAAAGATAAAGCCTTGGGGGCAATGGATATCCACTTCCAAACCTAATGTAGATCATTGAACCATTCACTCATCCTATCGCATTCGTTACTTGGCTTAACATTAACATACCTCTCTAGCAAGAATTACAACACATTATGCACAAGAAGTTCTAAGTTCACATTCATAGATTTTCATGCAAAGGAGCTACGGAATTCGTCACGTTCCTAACACCTAACCAATTCAATCATACAAACACTCCCTATTCTCAAACAACTCATGGCATAAATGAAGGGAAACACACCATCAAGAATACACAAATGCTAAATAACAAATGCTTCAAGGATGAATAAAACCATATATTCACTACTTCAACTACTTGTTGTGAAGACTAAACTTCTATCCTTCTTAGGTAGTAGTTTACAAGAGTGAATTCGACATCTCTTGTCAAACCTCACCAATGACTCCCGTTGTCGAGACCACGACTCAAGGTATCCCATTGATGGCATTTAGCACGAAGGATCAACAAGCTCGGAAACACTTATGACCACTACACCGTGACTAAGCATTTAACCGATTCATGCATTTCCACGGGATTATTCAAGAGCGACCACTCATAGACCTCTCTCTTTTGCTACCCAACACAAACATGATGAAGAGTTCGACATCATCACATTCATCTAGCAATTATCAACACACCAACACAATCAAAAGCTCTAAATCAAACTCATACATTCCTAACAAGAACGGGGGGGGGGGGGGAAATTAATCCAAATCCCCCAAACCCTAGCAAGCAATTAATACAAGTATTTCATATGCTCAAGCTTTCAACAACATTAATGAATCAACAAACACATTAAAAGCACAATAAATGCACAATAGCAAAAACACCAAATAGATAGATATAAATGGTCCTTACTACATAGAAATGGAAGCTTCAATCCCTTGCTCCCAAGATAGAACTAAGCTATAGAACTACAAGACATAATTAAACTACAAAAACTAAGAAAAGAAAGAGAAGAAAACCAAGGGTTTTCAAGCCCTAAAACCAGAGAAAAATGGGCTGGGCAAAAGCTGAAGAAGAGGAGGAAAGAGAGTGGTATTTATAGTGCAAAGAAGATAAAGTGGATTTCTGGCCGCCCGTTGGTCGCGACTCGCGACGGTGTCGCGACGGGTTCGTCGCGACCCGCGACGGGTGCCAGGATTTTGCATGTTGTCTTCTTTTTCTTCATAGTCATCCCTCTCAATCTTCAAGTCTTCAACGGCTCCAAAAATGGTCTTCAACGGCCTCCGGTCTTCATGTCTTCGAAGTGAGTATTCAAAAGTCTTCGAAAGTGTAGTCTTCAATGTCCTCCGGTCTTCGTTGCTTCCGTGTTCTTCCCTCGTCACACAAAGTCCACTTAGAAGAGGTAAAAGGGCATAAAGTTGCTCTTACCTCTCCTAAGAGAATTTCAAGGTAAAACACAAGCTCTCGATAATAAAAGAGGACAAAAGTGATCATAAATACTACTAAATAATGCATATAAAATGGACACATCAAACCTCCCCGAACTTAAACCTTACCCGCCCTCGAGTAAGAAAGATCCAAGCACATGAAGGAAATGATATATCCATATCCTAACTACTAATCCCCCAATCAAAGCCTAACAAAAACTCTCAATATCATAAATCCCAAAATAAAAGCTCACATGAGAATTTTTCACACACACATCCCCGATCCTAAATCTAACCAAACGTACCACTTATCAATTTACTACCCATAAAAATATTTCAAAGCCCCGAATTGATATTCCCAAAGTCCAATGACACAAAATGATGTTAAAACCATTTAATAGGTTTAAGCACATACTTCACCTAATGCCAATATATCCACCAAAATCCAATGACATAAAATGAAGCTAAAGCCATATAAGAGGTTCAAACACATGCTTCACCTAATGCCAATATATCAACCAAAAACGAAGTAGAAAAGGATCAAGAATTTCATAACCATACTTCGTTTTCCTAACCCACTAAGCTACCCAATCCCAAGAGGTCTATAGATGTTGAGCTACCCGATCCATCCATGTGACAACCGCAACCTTATGACTCCAACGCCAGCAAATGAGTGAAATCATAGCATTTTTCAATTTCTTTCATTTTGCCTAGGAGCTCTTTCGAGTTTTCATCCTAGCCACACATCATGTTTCTTTAGCTCACATCTCACCTTTTTCCGCACATTTTAGCCTCTCATTTTTGCCTAGGCCGCCCTTTCGGGTTTTCAACCTATCCGGGCCCCCAATGTTGCCTAAGTTTCCCTCTCGGGTTTTAAACTTAGCGGGTTTTCTTTTCTCTTTTTTTATTATTTTTTTTCTTTTTCTCATGTTTTTCCAATGAAAAGTAGCAAAAAGCATTCCAAAACAATCTAGCATGCATGTGATTCCTCTAACCCCTCCCCACACTTAAAACATTACATTGCCCTCAATGTAAACATGTAAGGCAAGAACAATAAAAATCAAGGCAAGGGGGTAGAGTGACACCCGTTTCTCCGCATAGTCGCCGGTGATATGGCGCAATCCAATGTAATTGTATGGTCCTGAAATCGGTTTCGGAACCGGAAGGGGGAGCAAAGATGCTGTAGAAGAACTTACCCCTCGAGAAAGGCATTGTCTCCGTGGTGCCGTTTGATCAAGACTAACACCACAAAGAACAACATTAGGATTTGGAATACTAGGTTTATCATAGAGAATTAATAACCATAGTATTCTCAAAGAACAACTAATCCATCATGCAATCACAACTATAAGATTATCCAATAAAAATATCCAACATATAAATCCACACAAATTCAAGCATCACTATAGAACATAGCAATTGAGTCACAATGATGTAGTCGGCATACTACAATCAACAAAGATACTATAATCATGCAAGAATTTCATGTGTCAATATATGTAAGATGGTGTGGAAATGAGTGGATATGTGGTGGTTCTTGGGAGTGTTGGGTGGAGAAGAAGGAAGAATCATGCAATGTTTAAGATCAAATGAAAACTTGGAATTTTCATCGCGACTCGCGATTGAATTGGTCGCGACTCGCGATACGTTAGTCGCGACTCGCGACAGGCTCGTCGCGACTCGCAAAAAGTCGAGGCCGGGAGCTGATCTTTAGCAAAACTTTTCTGATCTTGTCGCGACTCGTGACCTCTATGTCGCGACTCGCGATGGCCCATCGCTAGGCTGTCGTGACTTGCGAAAAGTTGGTTCCGAAAGCCCAAAAATTTCTGAGCTCGTCGCGACTCGCGACGAGACCTCGCGATGTCATCGCGACTCGCGGAAAGTTTGTGCTGGGAGTGGATTTTTCTCCCCTGTTCGTCGCGACTCGCGACGAGCTCATCGCGACTCACGACGGCAGGGTATCCCAGGCTTGAAATTTTTTTTTCTTTTGCTTACCAACTGTCCAAGCTTTCTTCCCTTGTTTGTTGATCTAGTTCCTTCATCTCCTCCATTGCAATGCACTTCACTTTGCTACAAAATCACAGAAAAACACCCCATAAAAAGAACAAAACAAAACAACAACAAAAACAAACTAAGAAATAAAAACTAAAAGAAATGCTGAATTAATTTTACGTCGTCGGCACGACGAAGCTCCGTATATTTAAGGTCGTCGGCATGACCCTAATGTTATCCATATGGTGAAGGCGGCTTGAAGCTCTTCACCATGAGCATCCAAAATAAGAGAGGTGGGGGCACAAAACTTTCAAGAGGAAAGTCTTGTGGAGGTGGAGATGGTTCAAAGGGAATTGAGTGGTTAGGGAGCTTGTGATAATCTTTCGGCTCCTCTCTTGTTTCCCTCAAAACTTCCGAAAATATTAGAGTTGGTTCATTAGGTGGGAGAAGGGGTGACGATGCTAATGGATGTAGCACTATCACCTCTTCCTCCATTTTTCTATCCTCAACAACCAACTCCTCATCCCTTTCAAACTCAAAATCATTCTTATTGGTGACCTCACTCACCGAGTCATCGAATTCAAGTTGGGATGGTGTATTTTCGGAATCACGAGCTTCCATGCGGGCCAATACCTCTAATATGTTCCTCACATGCCCCTCAATGGCCTCAACACTAGAGGAGAGCTGGGTATCCAGCTCCTCACTAGTAAAGGAGTTCAAGTTTGCTATGGTATTTAAGACATCCTCACGTGTCAAACTTGAATTTCCTTGTTGGGCTTGGTTTTGGGGTATGGTATAGGGTGGTGATGTCCAACTAGGTTGCTCGTATGGTTGGTTTTCCGGCTCATTCTCATACCACCAATCCGGACTACCACTCCATTCCGGATTGTAAGAGTTGTGGTATGGATAGCATTCATGAGCTTCTTGCCCTTGAAAACCAACATCTCCTACCTCTTGGTAGCACTCTTCATAGTAACCATGGTTTTGAAAACCAAGGATTCTTTCTCGATCATAGTGCTCTTCCCACAACAAAGGGCAAGATTCGGTAGGATGATCAGAATGACACATCCTACAAAACCTTGCTTGTTGAGCCTCTCTTCTCATCATGAGTTCTCTCAAAGTGAGACGCTCCATTAAATTTTTTTTTCAAAAGTTCGGAATCATAGTGCAAGGATTCTCGATAAAAACACACCAAGAACTCAAGAAATACCTACTCCAAACAAAAACAACCACCAAGGAGTGGAAAATAAAAACAACTAGCTAACGTGCAACCAAATACACCTAAACACTTAAAAATAAATGCCCCTTCCCTGGCAGCGGCGCCATTTTGATAGCGGGCAGTCGTCGCACCCCTATGCAAAGATAATTTATAAGTCCTTTTTGCTTACTTTCTACAACTAGGTAGATAGCGGCAAATCGGGGTCGTCCAAGGAGAAGAGGGATCTTCCTAAGCGCTTAAGCACAAATGGTTGATATTATTCTAGGAGTAGATATATATACATACACATAAAAGCATGTAAAAAGGGGGGGTTCGGTTGGTTGGTTGTCCTAAGTTATGAAAGTAAAAAGACACGATAACGAGAAAGGTCAAGTGACTATGCTAATCATCAAACAAAACTAAAGAAAAGGGGTTTTAAAACTACAAAGATAAAGCCTTCGGGGCAATGGATATCCACTTCCAAACCTAATGTAGATCATTGAACCATTCACTCATCCTATCGCATTCATTACTTGGCTTAACATTAACATACCTCTCTAGCAAGAATTACAACACATTATGCACAAGAAGTTCTAAGTTCACATTCATAGATTTTCATGCAAAGGAGCTACGGAATTCGTCACGTTCCTAACACCTAACCAATTCAATCATACAAACACTCCCTATTCTCAAACAACTCATGGCATAAATGAAGGGAAACACACCATCAAGAATACACAAATGCTAAATAACAAATGCTTCAAGGATGAATAAAACCATATATTCACTACTTCAACTACTTGTTGTGAAGACTAAACTTCTATCCTTCTTAGGTAGTAGTTTACAAGAGTGAATTCGACATCTCTTGTCAAACCTCACCAATGACTCCCGTTGTCGAGACCACGACTCAAGGTATCCCATTGATGGCATTTAGCACGAAGGATCAACAAGCTCGGAAACACTTATGACCACTACACCGTGACTAAGCATTTAACCGATTCATGCATTTCCACGGGATTAGTCAAGAGCGACCACTCATAGACCTCTCTCGTTTGCTACCCAACACAAACATGATGAAGAGTTCGACATCATCACATTCATCTAGCAATTATCAACACACCAACACAATCAAAAGCTCTAAATCATACTCATACATTCCTAACAAGAACGGGGGGGGGGGGGGGAATTAACCCAAATCCCCCAAACCCTAGCAAGCAATTAATACAAGTATTTCATATGCTCAAGCTTTCAAAAACATTAATGAATCAACAAACACATTAAAAACACAATAAATGCACAATAGCAAAAACACCAAATAGATAGATATAAATGGTCCTTACTACATAGAAATGGAAGCTTCAATCCCTTGCTCCCCAGATAGAACTAAGCTATAGAACTACAAGACATAATTAAACTACAAAAACTAAGAAAAGAAAGAGAAGAAAACCAAGGGTTTTCAAGCCCTAAAACTAGAGAAAAACGGGCTGGGCAAAAGCTGAAGAAGAGGAGGAAAGAGAGTGGTATTTATAGTGTAAAGAAGATAAAGTGGATTTCTGGCCGCCCGTTGGTCGCGACTCGCGATGATTTTCGTCGCGACGGGTTCGTTTCCCCATCATAATGGGAAGATGGGGAAGTGAAGATTGAAGGGGGGAAAAAGAATGTTTTGAGAGAGAAGTTTGGGGGCGGCCCCGGAAGGGTTTAGAAAATAGGTGTTCTATTTTGGAACCTATATTTCACATAAATGTGTCCTCTAGTGATGCAGCTCCCCTTTTGGCATTGGTTTTTGCTGCTGTTTCGGGTTTGCCTTCGGAATCATCGTCGGTACATACATACTACTAGGGTTCGTTTAATTGGAATTTGAATTAGTTCATCAGTTTTGAATTTGATATGTACGGGAATCGGAGCTGGAGATCCGGAGGTGCAAACATGTATGGAACTCACTCTTGTTTGGCCCTGCTGCAAACATGTTCCAAAGTTCCAAATGAATCAAGCTTGATCTCTAGCTTGTTTTGTATCCTAATTTCTGGTGAATTGGTAGTATTTTTAATTCTCATATGCTTTTCATTAAAGTTTGGTATGAGACTCTGGAGTATAAAGTCTAGTTGTAAATTCGTAATGATACAAGTGTTTGAATGTTGGTGTCAGAGATGAGATAGGCGGTCTGATCGGCTGGTAGCAAACACCAAAAGGCTCTAAGAAGATATATAGTGGTTCATCACTGCCAGAGAAAATTCTATTCCTTCCTGTCCATTAAACTTGTACTCCCTCCGTCTTTAGATCACTCTATTTATGCAAAGTCAAATTTAGTAACTTTGACCATTGATATAACTATGTATATCTCATAAAAATATTATGTGTGATATTGTTAGATTCATCTCAATATCTATTTTCTAAATATTAATTTTTTATGCGAAATGATTACATGAATCTAGAGATAATGACAGTCAGACATAATCATTGAAAATCGTAAAAATATTAAGTGGCCAAGAGTAATGGGATAAAAGGAGTATGTAGGAACACAATAGAAATATCGATATCTTTTAGAAAATAATGTTATACTAAGTAATATGGTTTGGACTGTAACTATCATTATTACTATTATTATTATTGTTGTTATTATTAAATTAATGTTTTGCTACTTGGTTATTATTTTTGGGGGTCTTTGCCCTTTATCTTGCCGTAGCTGCACACAGTTACAGATAGAGAATAGGTTTTTTGAGAATCGATGCCCGAAAATAACCTGTGTTATAATAACACCAATTTTTTAAAATTGGTGCCAAAAAAACAATGACATATTAGTACCGGTTAAAAAAATGGGTGCCAAGAGAGCCAACAGTTTTTGAGAACTGGTGAAACATTTTCATCGCATACTTAAGCACTAATTTTCAAAACACCAAAAAATCAATGCTAACCCACCAAAAAAAAATCCATACAAGAAGGGTTTCATGTGACAGTGACTGAAACTTCCACTTCATTCAGAGTGATAGAATGATTTGCCGTAATCAATTGTATTATTGATATCGAAATATATAGAGAGTACAATAGAGGTATAATAAGGAAAGAACTCTAATCAGAATAAATCATAATCTAATCAGGAGTCTGATTTAGTCTAACACCCCCTCAAGCGAAGCGTCGGATGCTCGCCGACGCACAGCTTGGACCTGAAGAACTCGAACAGTGGACGAGAGAGCCCCTTGGTGAAAATGTCTGCAATCTGAAGAGAAGTCGGAACATGAGCAACGTGCAGTTTTCCAGATGTCACCAACTCACGAACAAAATGGTAGTCGATGTCGATGTGCTTCACCCGCTTGTGCGCCACTGGATTCTGAGCCAAGAAGATAGCACTACTATTGTCACATAACAACAGTGGAGAACCAGAAACTGGAACCCGAATATCACGAAGCAAATGAGTGAGCCAAACCACTTCTGAGGCAGTGTTGGCGAGAGCACGGTATTCAAACTCAGTGCTAGAGCGAGAAATAGTGGGTTGTTTCTTGGCACTCCAAGAAACCAGATTCCCACCAAGAAAAACCGCATAACCATAAGTGAACCGATGAGTCACCAGACAGTGAGCCTAATCAGCATCAGAGTATCCTAACACATCAGGAGTACTAGCAGAACAAAACCAGAGACCAAAATGAAGAGTGCCATGAACATACCGCAAAATCCGAGTCACAGCAGCAAAATGGTCATCTCTGGGATCCTGAAGATACTTACTCACCGTGTTGACCGAGAATGCCAAATCCGGGCGAGAGATGGTGAGATACTGGAGAGCACCAACAAGAGAACGATAAAGTGTAGGATCCCGAAATGGAGGACTGGTAGAGCTGTGAAGCTGAGAACCAGCAACAAATGGAGTAGAAACAGGTACCGCTTCAGACATACCGGCCCGATTCAAAATATCCCGAGCATACTTGGCTTGGCTAAGCAATAATCCTGAGGAGGTAGGCGAAACTTCAAGACCAAGAAAGTAATAAAGAGCACCGAGATCCTTGATCGCAAACTCTCTGTGTGTCCGATCAATGAACTGGCGAAGAAGAGACGAGTCATTGCTTGTATGAATGATATCGTCCACATACACAAGTAGGTACAGTAACGATGACCCTCTGGAAAGGACAAACAAAGAAGTATCAGCTGAGCTGCACCGAAAACCAAGCTGTGTCAGATAACTGCTGAAATACTGGAACCAAGCCCGGGGAGCCTGCTTAAGACCATAAATGGCCTTTCGCAAACGATAAACATAGTCTGGATGGACAGAATCCTGATAACCAACGTGCTGCTTCATGTAGATTGGAACATCAAGAACACCATTAAGGAAAGCGTTCTTGACATCCAACTGATGAAGTGGCCAGGAACGCATGGTGGCTACGGCGAGAACCATCCTAACAGTGGAGGCTTTGACCACAGGACTGAAAGTGTGGTCAAAATCAAAACCCGGAATCTGTGAGAAACCCTGCGCCACAAGTCTAGCTTTATGACGCTCAAGAGTGCCATCTGGTAGATACTTGAGCCTATAGACCCATTTGGAGCCAACAATGTTGACATTCGAAGGTCGAGGCACCAAATCCCAAGTGTACTGACCACGAAGAGCGGCCATCTCATCATCCATGGCTGAAACCCAGGCTGGATCCTGAAGGGCAGAGCGATAATCAGTGGGCTCTGGCTGAGAGAGGAGTGTGGCAGTGAGACCATGAGCAATAATATCTGAATAATCCTGGCGCTGAATGGCACCAGTAGAAAACCGAGTGGCCATCCGATGAGTACGAGGCGGGGGCGGCAAAGATGGAGAAGTCGAACCAACTGATGACACCGAGGAAGATCGAGATGTGCTGACTGGAGAGTGGCCGTCGAAAGTCATTGGAGAAATAATAGCCGATAAAGGCTGAGACGTGGTGGTCGGTGGCTGAGACGGTGGCTGAGGAGTGATGGCCTGCGGCTGAGGTATGGTGGGCGTTGACCGAGGAGCCGGGTCCAGGTCAACCGTCCAGATGGAAGATGGTGGTGAAGGAGGGGCAGCTGGAATAGGCACAGACACAGGTGTGGTGGCCCCAATCGATGAAGTAACAGTTCCATCAAAAAATGATGAAATCTCCAGATCTGAAATTGAACGACTGTCCGTGGAAGATGAGACATAAGGGAAGAAAGTTTCATCAAAATGAACGTGGCGAGAGATATATATGTGCCCAGAAGTCTGGTCGAGACACTGGAAGCCCTTGTGACGAGGGCTATAGCCAATAAAAACACAGGGAATGGATCAGGGTGCAAACTTATCAGTAGCAGTGGCACGCAGACATGGAAATGCACGGAAACCAAACGGGTGAAAGAGGGTATAGTCAGGCACATGACCAAAAACAACCTCAAAAGTTGATTTTCCACTCAGAACTGAACTAGGCAGACGGTTAATAATGTAAACCGCAGAGGAGAAAGCTTCCACCCAATAACAGTGCGGCACAGAAGAGTGAAAAAGCATGGCAAGACCAGTCTCTGTGATGTGACGATGCTTCCGCTCAGCCCGGTCATTCTGAGCAGGTGTATAGGGCGAGGACATCTGATGATGAATGCCACATGATATGAGATGAGCCTGAACTCGGTGATTAGTAAACTCGGTGCCACCATCGGTCTGAAAATTTTTAACCCTAGCAAAAAACTGATTCTCAACGAATTTCTGAAACTGGATAAAAGTGTCATAGAAATCCGACTTATGCCGCATCGGAAGGAACCATGTGAATCGCGAAAAATCATCAATGAAAATGGCATAATAAGATAAACCACCGACAGATAAAACAGGAGCTGGTCCCCACAAATCACAATGGACTTTATCCAATAAACCAGTAGCACGCTTGTCACTAGTGAAAAAGGGCAAACGGCTACTCTTGGCCATCTGACAAGGAGAGCAACTGACAGGTACAGGCATAGCAGAAGTGACAGAAATAAGGCTCCGTCAATTCAATAACTGAACAGTATCATGAGACACATGACCGAGGCGAGAGTGCCACTGCTCAAAAGAAGCATGAAACTTTGTAGAGCGTAGTTCGCCTAAAAAACTGGAATCACCAGTCTCAAGAAAATAAAGACCAGACCTATGACGGCCTTTACCAATTATCGCCCCTGTAAGCTTGTGCTCAATGGAAAATGCATCGGCATCAAATATAACACGGATAGGTAGATCACAAGTAAGCTAACTAATGGACAGTAAACTTCTAGTAATCTTAGGGACCACAAGGACATCATTAACAGAGAAACCAGATAAATGACATTGGCCGATGTGAGAAATAGATAATGATTCACCATTTCCAACAAGAATAGAATCAGAACCACGATAACGTTTTACCTTATCAAGATGACTGGTATGAGCAGTGATATGGGATGTAGCACCAGAATCAATGATCCACTGATTCAACGAAGAATGACGGTTTGAACCATTATACTGGCCTGAAACAAAATTTGCCTGTAATCCAATTAGCGAAACAATCTTCCCGAGATAAGGGCGCCAAATAACCCATAGGAGGAGCTGAAATTTTTGCTCTAATAGTCACAAAAGAAACAAGAAATCGGCAAGCAAACAAAAAAAAATCAACAGCTCCTACCAAGCGAGTGTCCCTACGCGCAGGGAGTGGCTAAGCGCGTGCCTTCACACGCCAAAACTAGGACTGCACAAATTTGGCCAGACGCGCGTGGCCCCCACGCGCTGGAGCTTCTTCTTCGCGGACGGATTGCGTGAATCGCACACGCTTAAAAATCCATCGAGTTCTGAAACCGAGATCGGCTTCCTTTGTAGCAAAAGCCGGATCTTGAGCTTCCTCTGTAGCAGAAGCCAGATCTTGAGCTTCCTCTGTATCCTCTGCGGTGAACTGGAGAAACGGTGGGAGACGAAATTGGAGACGCAGTGGGAGGAGGTCGTCGGCAGAGGAGGTCGACGGCGAGAGAAGGTCGACGGTGCGACTGGACACGCGACTGGAACAGCGGCGTTGGAAAGGTGGAAGAAACTTGAAGACGACGAGGATCTGACGAAGATGCTGTCGGAGATGACTTGAATGCCGGTGAAATTTGTCGCCGTGAGAGTCGCCAGAAATTGGCCGAAAATTTGGCCGGAAAATTTGCTCGAATCAGGATCCGAAAATAATAATAAATTTATGATTAATGATTCAGGATCAGAACATGCTCTGATACCATGATAGAATGATTTGCCGTAATCAATTGTATTATTGATATCGAAATATATAGAGAGTACAATAGAGGTATAATAAGGAGAGAACTCTAATCAGAATATATCATAATCTAATCAGGAGTCTGATTTAGTCTAACACAGAACATCCCACTTCTCAACTCTAGTGCCGTGTATTGTGTCAAATTAAAAGTAACCGTAGCAAAGTACATATTATAAATGAGTCATAGCGATATTCTCATTTTTAAATACGCAGATATCATTTGGTCATTCCTACAAAATATACACATGATTATGGAAGACGATAGCCATGTATACACATACGTTTTTTTCATCAATGAGTTCGTCGCTATCTCCATAGAGTAATTTACATTGTATGAACTATGAAGCAGCACACGCACTGACACACAATCATTTACAGGCAGATTTTTGTGCCAAGACTAATCAACATCTTGAGATCCTCTGGTTATTTGGTTTCTTATGCAGTTGGATATGAAGCATCCATTGCAATTCCACAGATGCCTCCTTTAGCTGCCACACCACGTTGCATCATAATGTAACCACTGTCACCCCAGCTTTCGCCCCATGAGTTCTTAACTAGCCAATACTTGGTCCCATCAGAAGCAGTCCCGTAGCCAACTACGGTTACACCGTGGTCCAAGTCGGTTCCGCACTCTCCGGTGAAGACTCCGCTGCTGTATAACTGGAAATCCATGCCACTTGCATCAATGGCAACTGACACAGGCTGGTTGGCCACCGCTTTCAGCAATGCAGCTTCACTGTTGGCCGGGACCTTCTCGAAACCGGCAATCTTGGCGGCGTGGGAAGCTTCTTTAGTCTTGCTGCAAGTCCCATCGGCTGCTGTGTAAGGGTAAGTAGCTTCAGCAGCAACGCCTTTGTTTTTCACTATGAATGCAAAGGCATCTTCCATTTCGCCGCCGTTGCAACCCTGATCGTCACTGGTTCTGTCACAATCTACTATTTCCTGCTCGGAAAGTGAGATCAACTTTCCGGTGCTCAGCTTTGTGATCCCTTCAGTTGCAGCAATAGCAGAAAACGCCCAGCAACTTCCTGTGAAAGCAAATTAAGCAAGATTTATAGTTAATGTTATGTGAATCGAGCTGAATTCAGTACTGCTTTGAGAATAAAAACAATTCACTTTGTAGTACTGCTTTGAGAATTAGATATTACTCTTCATGGAACCAAAAACCATTTGCTTAAGTTTCTTACCACACTGGCCCTGATTCTTAATTGATGTGACTGCGCCTTTCTTCCTCCAGTCCATGGTTGCGGGCACTGCGGTCACATTTTCGTACTTAAAGGATGACAGCTTCGGTGGAGAGGATGAGAGCTTGAATCCATTTCGGGAGGCAGTGAATTCGTCATTGGCGAGATCCGCAAATTGGTTGATACCAAGCTTGTATGGCCTGTTTCCGACTTGATTGGATTCTTCAATATATGCTACGTTGTTCTTGAATATCATGAACCGCAGTTCCTTCTCAGCAGCATCCTTATAGACTCGTCCGTGGAGATTCATCCATCGTTCGTGTCTGGCTCTCATCTCGGCCTCATCATAGTTCAGTGTTCTTGCTGCTGTTTGGTGAGCTGCCAGCAATCCCAACAGGAATAGCAAACCAATAAATACTTTCATTTTGGTTGATGGTTTATTTCCCCTCTAAGCTGATTGTTTCTTGGTTGCTGTTTCAATTAGGACGTAACAAAGGTTAGTATATATAGGCTTTAGAATTATAATTTCACCTCACAATCGTAAAAGGATTTAAAGGTGGATCAAGTAATTTGCCGGGCAAATTGTGCAGCGTTGTATTGGACAGCTTAGTTGATGATGCCGTACGCAGATGGTGGTTAATTATTTGAATGCTTTCTACATACGATCTTTAATTACTGCGCTTTGGACTCCTTTGGAGCTGTGTACTGTCTTTAGCTACTGTTTTCTTACTCTAATATTAATGAGCTGTGGCTTTAAGATAGGCTTCTTAATCCCTTTCTTTAGTTAAGTTTAGACAAAATAATTTAAACAATTAGAAAAGGCTAAGTACTAATATAACCCTACATAGTCGCAAATGTGCCAATATAATCCTCAAGCTTTTGAAAGAAAGAACAACCCTACGTTTTTAATGAAAGTTATGAAATAATCCTTAGGTACCATTTTCCTCTAACAATAACGGAATTGACTGGAACTAAAAAGAAAAAAATATCCCTTGACAGAAATCTAAATTTTGAAGGACTATTTTACCCTAAATAATCTCGTTGTGCCACCAAAGAACCTAATTTCACCCAATTTCATCACGACTGCACCACTTATCAGAAATCCAAACATCAAACACCAAATCACAAATTAAAGCACTTCTGGCAAAGGAGCACCAATGTCATTGCAGTATGACGATGATCTGCACCTAGAAGCATGTGCTAACCAATACATTTAGCGCACGTATTAGTAGCCTATGTATGGTTCATTGCTATGCTTAGTTAGGTTTACATCACAAGGGGTTTACATAGCCTGATAGCGGGCAGTCGTCGCACCCCTATGCAAAGATAATCTATAAGCCCTTTTTGCTTACTTTCTACAACTAGGTAGATAGCGGCAAATCGGGGTCGTCCAAGGAGAAGAGTGATCTTCCTAAGCGCTTAAGCACAAATGGTTGATATTATGCTAGGAGTAGATATAAATACATACACATAAAAGCATGTAAAAAGGGGGGGGGGTTTGGTTGGTTGGTTGTCCTAAGTTATGAAAGTAAAAAGACACGATAACTAGAAAGGTCAAGTGACTATGCTAATCATCAAACAAAACTAAAGAAAACTACAAAGATAAAGCCTTGGGGGCAATGGATATCCACTTCCGAACCTAATGTAGATCATTGAACCATTCACTCATCCTATCGCATTCGTTATTTGGCTTAACATTAACATACCTCTCTAGCAAGAATTACAACACATTATGCACAAGAAGTTCTAAGTTCACATTCATAGATTTTCATGCAAAGGAGCTACGGAATTCGTCACGTTCCTAACACCTAACCAATTCAATCATACAAACACTCCCTATTCTCAAACAACTCATGGCATAAATGAAGGGAAACACACCATCAAGAATACACAAATGCTAAATAACAAATGCTTCAAGGATGAATAAAACCATATATTCACTACTTCAACTACTTGTTGTGAAGACTAAACTTCTATCCTTCTTAGGTAGTAGTTTACAAGAGTGAATTCGACATCTCTTGTCAAACCTCACCAATGACTCCCGTTGTCGAGACCACGACTCAAGGTATCCCATTGATGGCATTTAGCACGAAGGATCAACAAGCTCGGAAACACTTATGACCACTACACCGTGACTAAGCATTTAACCGATTCATGCATTTCCACGGGATTATTCAAGAGCGACCACTCATAGACCTCTCTCTTTTGCTACCCAACACAAACATGATGAAGAGTTCGACATCATCACATTCATCTAGCAATTATCAACACACCAACACAATCAAAAGCTCTAAATCATACTCATACATTCCTAACAAGAACGGGGGGGGGGGGGGGGGAAATTAACCAAAATCCCCCAAACCCTAGCAAGCAATTAATACAAGTATTTCATATGCTCAAGCTTTCAACAACATTAATGAATCAACAAACACATTAAAAGCACAATAAATGCACAATAGCAAAAACACCAAATAGATAGATATAAATGGTCCTTACTACATAGAAATGGAAGCTTCAATCCCTTGCTCCCAAGATAGAACTAAGCTATAGAACTACAAGACATAATTAAACTACAAAAACTAAGAAAAGAAAGAGAAGAAAACCAAGGGTTTTCAAGCCCTAAAACCAGAGAAAAACGGGCTGGGCAAAAGCTGAAGAAGAGGAGGAAAGAGAGTGGTATTTATAGTGCAAAGAAGATAAAGTGGATTTCTGGCCGCCCGTTGGTCGCGACTCGCGACGGTGTCGCGACGGGTTCGTCGCGACCCGCGACGGGTGCCAGGATTTTGCATGTTGTCTTCTTTTCTTCATAGTCATCCCTCTCAATCTTCAAGTCTTCAACGGCTCCAAAAATGGTCTTCAACGGCCTCCGGTCTTCATGTCTTCGAAGTGAGTATTCAAAAGTCTTCGAAAGTGTAGTCTTCAATGTCCTCCGGTCTTCGTTGCTTCCGTGTTCTTCCCTCGTCACACAAAGTCCACTTAGAAGAGGTAAAAGGGCATAAAGTTGCTCTTACCTCTCCTAAGAGAATTTCAAGGTAAAACACAAGCTCTCGATAATAAAAGAGGACAAAAGTGATCATAAATACTACTAAATAATGCATATAAAATGGACACATCAAACCTCCCCGAACCTAAACCTTACCCGCCCTCGAGTAAGAAAGATCCAAGCACATGAAGGAAATGATATATCCATATCCTAACTACTAATCCCCCAATCAAAGCCTAACAAAAACTCTCAATATCATAAATCCCAAAATAAAAGCTCACATGAGAATTTTTCACACACACATCCCCGATCCTAAATCTAACCAAACGTACCACTTATCAATTTACTACCCATAAAAATATTTCAAAGCCCCGAATTGATATTCCCAAAGTCCAATGACACAAAATGATGTTAAAACCATTTAATAGGTTTAAGCACATACTTCACCTAATGCCAATATATCCACCAAAATCCAATGACATAAAATGAAGCTAAAGCCATATAAGAGGTTCAAACACATGCTTCACCTAATGCCAATATATCAACCAAAAACGAAGTAGAAAAGGATCAAGAATTTCATAACCATACTTCGTTTTCCTAACCCACTAAGCTACCCAATCCCAAGAGGTCTATAGATGTTGAGCTACCCGATCCATCCATGTGACAACCGCAACCTTATGACTCCAACGCCGGCAAATGAGTGAAATCATAGCATTTTTCAATTTCTCTCATTTTGCCTAGGAGCTCTTTCGAGTTTTCATCCTAGCCACACATCATGTTTCTTTAGCTCACATCTCACCTTTTTCCGCACATTTTAGCCTCTCATTTTTGCCTAGGCCGCCCTTTCGGGTTTTCAACCTATCCGGGCCCCCAATGTTGCCTAAGTTGCCCTCTCGGGTTTTAAACTTAGCGGGTTTTCTTTTCTCTTTTTTTATTATTTTTTTTCTTTTTCTCATGTTTTTCCAATGAAAAGTAGCAAAAAGCATTCCAAAACAATCTAGCATGCATGTGATTTCTCTAAACCCTCCCCACACTTAAAACATTACATTGCCCTCAATGTAAACATGTAAGGCAAGAACAATAAAAATCAAGGCAAGGGGGTAGAGTGACACCCGTTTCTCCGCATAGTCACCGGTGATATGGCGCAATCCAATGTAATTGTATGGTCCCGAAATCGGTTTCGGAACCGGAAGGGGGAGCAAAGATGCTGTAGAAGAACTTACCCCTCGAGAAAGGCATTGTCTCCGTGGTGCCGTTTGATCAAGACTAACACCACAAAGAACAACATTAGGATTTGGAATACTAGGTTTATCATAGAGAATTAATAACCATAGTATTCTCAAAGAACAACTAATCCATCATGCAATCACAACTATAAGATTATCCAATAAAAATATCCAACATATAAATCCACACAAATTCAAGCATCACTATAGAACATAGCAATTGAGTTACAATGATGTAGTCGGCATACTACAATCAACAAAGATACTATAATCATGCAAGAATTTCATGTGTCAATATATGTAAGATGGTGTGGAAATGAGTGGATATGTGGTGGTTCTTGGGAGTGTTGGGTGGAGAAGAAGGAAGAATCATGCAATGTTTAAGATCAAATGAAAACTTGGAATTTTCATCGCAACTCGCGATTGAACTGGTCGCAACTCGCGATACGTTAGTCGCGACTCGCGACAGGCTCGTCGCGACTCGAAAAAGTCGAGGCCGGGAGCTGATCTTTAGCAAAACTTTTCTGATCTTGTCGCGACTCGCGACCTCTATGTCGCGACTCGCGATGGCCCATCGCTAGGCTGTCGTGACTTGCGAAAAGTTGGTTCCGAAAGCCCAAAAATTTCTGAGCTCGTCGCGACTCGCGACAGGTTTGTCGCGACTCGCGACGAAACCTCGCGATGTCATCGCGACTCGCGGAAAGTTTGTGCTGGGAGTGGATTTTTCTCCCCTGTTCGTCGTGACTCGCGACGAGCTCATCGCGACTCGCGACGGCAGGGTATCCCAGGCTTGAAATTTTTTTTTCTTTTGCTTACCAACTGTCCAAGCTTTCTTCCCTTGTTTGTTGATCTAGTTCCTTCATCTCCTCCATTGCAATGCACTTCACTTTGCTACAAAATCACAGAAAAACACCCCATAAAAAGAACAAAACAAAACAACAACAAAAACAAACTAAGAAATAAAAACTAAAAGAAATGCTGAATTTATTTTACGTCGTCGGCACGACGAAGCTCCGTATATTTAAGGTCGTCGGCATGACCCTAATGTTATCCATATGGTGAAGGCGGCTTGAAGCTCTTCACCATGAGCATCCAAAATAAGAGAGGTGGGGGCACAAAACTTTCAAGAGGAAAGTCTTGTGGAGGTGGAGATGGTTCAAAGGGAATTGAGTGGTTAGGGAGCTTGTGATAATCTTTCGGCTCCTCTCTTGCTTCCCTCAAAACTTCCGAAAATATTAGAGTTGGTTCATTAGGTGGGAGAAGGGGTGACGATGCTAATGGATGTAGCACTATCACCTCTTCCTCCATTTTTCTATCCTCAACAACCAACTCCTCATCCCTTTCAAACTCAAAATCATTCTTATTGGTGACCTCACTCACCGAGTCATCGAATTCAAGTTGGGATGGTGTATTTTCGGAATCACGAGCTTCCATGCGGGCCAATACCTCTAATATGTTCCTCACATGCCCCTCAATGGCCTCAACACTAGAGGAGAGCTGGGTATCCAGCTCCTCACTAGTAAAGGAGTTCAAGTTTGCTATGGTATTTAAGACATCCTCACGTGTCAAACTTGAATTTCCTTGTTGGGCTTGGTTTTGGGGTATGGTATAGGGTGGTGATGGCCAACTAGGTTGCTCGTATGGTTGGTTTTCCGGCTCATTCTCATACCACCAATCCGGACTACCACTCCATTCCGGATTGTAAGAGTTGTGGTATGGATAGCATTCATGAGCTTCTTGCCCTTGAAAACCAACATCTCCTACCTCTTGGTAGCACTCTTCATAGTAACCATGGTTTTGAAAACCAAGGGTTCTTTCTCGGTCATAGTGCTCTTCCCACAACAAAGGGCAAGATTCGGTAGGATGATCAGAATGACACATCCTACAAAACCTTGCTTGTTGAGCCTCTCTTCTCATCATGAGTTCTCTCAATGTGAGACGCTCCATTAAATTTTTTTTTCAAAAGTTCGGAATCATAGTGCAAGGATTCTCGATAAAAACACACCAAGAACTCAAGAAATACCTACTCCAAACAAAAACAACCACCAAGGAGTGGAAAATAAAAACAACTAGCTAACGTGCAACCAAATACACCTAAACACTTAAAAATAAATGCCCCTTCCCCGGCAGCGGCGCCATTTTGATAGCGGGCAGTCGTCGCACCCCTATGCAAAGATAATTTATAAGCCCTTTTTGCTTACTTTCTACAACTAGGTAGATAGCGGCAAATCGGGGTCGTCCAAGGAGAAGAGGGATCTTCCTAAGCGCTTAAGCACAAATGGTTGATATTATTCTAGGAGTAGATATATATACATACACATAAAAGCATGTAAAAAGGGGGGGTTTGGTTGGTTGGTTGTCCTAAGTTATGAAAGTAAAAAGACACGATAACTAGAAAGGTCAAGTGACTATGCTAATCATCAAACAAAACTAAAGAAAAGGGGTTTTAAAACTACAAAGATAAAGCCTTGGGGGCAATGGATATCCACTTCCAAACCTAATGTAGATCATTGAACCATTCACTCATCCTATCGCATTCATTACTTGGCTTAACATTAACATACCTCTCTAGCAAGAATTACAACACATTATGCACAAGAAGTTCTAAGTTCACATTCATAGATTTTCATGCAAAGGAGCTACGGAATTCGTCACGTTCCTAACACTTAACCAATTCAATCATACAAACACTCCCTATTCTCAAACAACTCATGGCATAAATGAAGGGAAACACACCATCAAGAATACACAAATGCTAAATAACAAATGCTTCAAGGATGAATAAAACCATATATTCACTACTTCAACTACTTGTTGTGAAGACTAAACTTCTATCCTTCTTAGGTAGTAGTTTACAAGAGTGAATTCGACATCTCTTGTCAAACCTCACCAATGACTCCCGTTGTCGAGACCACGACTCAAGGTATCCCATTGATGGCATTTAGCACGAAGGATCAACAAGCTCGGAAACACTTATGACCACTACACCGTGACTAAGCATTTAACCGATTCATGCATTTCCACGGGATTAGTCAAGAGCGACCACTCATAGACCTCTCTCGTTTGCTACCCAACACAAACATGATGAAGAGTTCGACATCATCACATTCATCTAGCAATTATCAACACACCAACACAATCAAAAGCTCTAAATCATACTCATACATTCCTAACAAGAACGGGGGGGGGGGGGGAATTAACCCAAATCCCCCAAACCCTAGCAAGCAATTAATACAAGTATTTCATATGCTCAAGCTTTCAAAAACATTAATGAATCAACAAACACATTAAAAGCACAATAAATGCACAATTGCAAAAACACCAAATAGATAGATATAAATGGTCCTTACTACATAGAAATGGAAGCTTCAATCCCTTGCTCCCCAGATAGAACTAAGCTATAGAACTACAAGACATAATTAAACTACAAAAACTAAGAAAAGAAAGAGAAGAAAACCAAGGGTTTTCAAGCCCTAAAACTAGAGAAAAATGGGCTGGGCAAAAGCTGAAGAAGAGGAGGAAAGAGAGTGGTATTTATAGTGTAAAGAAGATAAAGTGGATTTCTGGCCGCCCGTTGGTCGCGACTCGCGATGATTTTCGTCGCGACGGGTTCGTCGCGACCCGCGACGAGTGCCAGGATTTTGCATGTTGTCTTCTTCTTCTTCATAGTCATCCCTCTTAATCTTCAAGTCTTCAACGGCCTCCGGTCTTCATTTCTTCGAAGTGAGTATTCAAAAGTCTTCGAAAGTGTAGTCTTCAATGTCCTCCGGTCTTCGTTGCTTCCGTGTTCTTCCTTCGTTACACAAAGTCCACTTAGAAGAGGTAAAAGAGCATAAAGCTGCTCTTACCTCTCCTAAGAGAATTTCAAGGTAAAACACAAGCTCTCGATAATAAAAGAACACAAGAGTGATCCTAAATACTACTAAATAATGCATATAAAATGGACACATCATAGCCTTTGTTGGTTTTCTTTCCTAAATCCCTTGTTTTGTAGATTTATTTGGACCTAATGGATGATATGTCCTTTCGAGCATCTAGATCCTATTTTTTGGGCTTCATTGTAGATTGCTCGTAAGCACTTTGGAATACAAGGTCATTCGCTAGAATGGTAGTAGATAATTGAAGGTCATTCGCAAGGATGGTAGTAAAACGAAGGCCACGTGCTTAATCGTGGTAGTAGATTGAAATGCACCAAGCAAGAGGAGTTGAAGCTCTGACAACATTGAAGATTGGAATGATCGTGTTCTTCTGCACAACCCATACCAGTTAAAGGGTGGTGCGCCTAAGTAATGGCGCTAGTCGTGTGTTATTGCACAGCCCGTGCCATTCAGCTGGCTTGTGTTACTAAGTGAGAGCGACCCATGTCCTTTTGCATGGCTCGTGCCCCTTGAAGATCATAAATCCAAAGACAAGCCCACACCTCGGTACATTTTACAGGGCCGCTCTATCAGAATGAGTAAAGCTTAGCTTCATCCCGCAACCCACGAGGATCTGCACGAGCCACGACATTCAGAGAACCAAGTCACCCTTCCAGGCGGCGGCCCACGGGGATCCACACGGTCGTGCCACTGAGCAGGATAGGAAACCCCATCCATTCGGCGGCCCGTGAACTATTGCACGGATTGTACCAAGCAGGTTGTGTGCTATTGCACGGCACGTGCCGCCATTCTAGCTAGGGTTTCACTAGTATTTGGGCTTTTTTAAGGCCCAGTTCCTACCTACTATATAAAGAAGCCTATGTCTACTAGGGTTTAAGTAGCAAGTAGTAGTTTTAGTTTGTGTGATTTCTATTCTCCTTGTTTTCTAAGAGTAGGTAGAGAGAGAAAGGGAATAACCCTTCTCTCCTATTTTAATCTTCCTAGTTTTTCCCAATGGCATTGAATCCAATGGAAAGATTGGGTTCAATGCTAGGGAGTAGTTTGTTTGCTTAGGGATCTAAATTGTATTCATGATCTGGTAGATATTTTAGGTCTCATTATCCTTTTATGTTTAACAATATCATGGTTGATTTGTTCTTTACATTCTTGTTTAATCCTTGTTAGATATCCTATGTTGGTATACACCTTAATATATGTTTCATGTATGGTGCTAGGCTTGTTTGTCCCCTTAGGAGTGTCCGCTAGGGTAATAGGGGAAGTGAGAGTCCTCAGCCATGTGGGTGTATGCATGTAGATCATGAGCAGCACTCTGATGACCATACGCTGGTAAACTGGAAGGTTGTACCTTGATAGGTGAGGGAATGATAGTTTGTAGCAACTATGGTTGTAATAATTCGACCATTGTCGTTGCAACCCTAGAGTCACCATGAGATGCCAATCCATTTACCTCTATAGGCCTAGGGAGAAGCGTTCATAGTGGAGGCCCGGGTTGTAATTCATTAAGGGAAAGAGGAGCACATAACTGTTGGACCGCCTAATGCATTTTCCTAATTACATAGGTGGTGTCAATAGAATAAGACGTGGGCACCTTTATGTGACAGACAAAGGGAAGTGTAGACTTCCGGCCACACAATGTAACAAAAACATTTGGATATGCTTATACTTCTTGCATTTGACTGAATATAGGATCAAAGTACTCTACTGATCATGTAACACAAATGTCCCCAAGTCTTAGCTTAATATAGTTTGATCTCTTGTTTCACATGCTTTGTAGTTTATAGATGAACACCCCCCTCCAAACCATGTTTGCTACACTAGCTATTCTCAACACGCAATCAGAGTGATGACCCGATTGCGAGTTTTACGTAGTTAGTTTTTTAATCCTAGCATCTCCATGGACAACCATGAACTTGCCACTAGCTACCCTTTGGTAGTTTGTAGTGAGTACGAGAGAAACAATATAAATTCTTATCTTTGGTCTCATAACACTCTGAGGTTAATTTATCTCCCATGAAAAGGATGATCTGTTAGTGACCCTGCGGAGTGTGGATCAATTTTTGGCGCCACTGCCGGGGATGATAGTTTACAGATTTGATTGTTGAATTTCATTACTAGTTGGTAGAGTAGTTAGTGTTGTCTTTATTTTGTATCTTTAGTTGGTTATTGTGTTGAGATTTTTACACTACCAGAGAGACCTCCCTCTAGCACCAATTTTTTTTGTTCTAGCACCGGTTTTTTCGTTAAAAAAATGGTGCCTAAGTAACCGATGAAACGGTTTCACCAGTGGAAAACAAACCGGTGCTAAATTCCTACTTTTAGCACCGGTTTTTTTGTTTGCACCGGTTTTTCAACTAGTGCTATTTTTTTTGTTAGCACCGGTTTTTGAACCGGTGATAATTTAGCCCCGATTTTTTTTGTTAGCACCAGTTTTTCAACCAATGCTAATTTAGCACTAGTTTTTTTGTGAACACTGATTTTTTAACCACTGCTAATTTTAGCACCAGTTTTTTTCTTAGAATAGGTTTTTTAACCGGTGCTAAATTATTTACGACGACGAAAAAAAATCCCTTCCTCTAAAAGCGGCAGCGCGTTTCCGCTTTCAAAGGAAGGGAAAAAACCCAAAATTAACAATTTAATTCCACATTAATTTAAATAAAATCAACTTCACAAAATTGATAATATAGAAATAAAACCGAAAAAAGTTATGATACAAAATTAATAATCAATGGGAATAAACATAATTATCACAAACATAACTATCTACGAGACTAAACATAACTTTAGCTTGAACTAGCAATTGAATCATGTGGCGTATACACATCAAATCCCAAGGCTAAACCACACAACTAATCTTGAATCTATGATCCTTAAAAATTCTCAGATGTACCGTTCCATATGCATCTACAAGACCATACAACTACAAACTTCAATTTAGTTTGCAAATTTGGTAGGGGGGAAAGGTAAATTTAACTATCTCATTATGTTTTACCTTACCATTTGAAAATAATGTCACAAGCACCTATATAAATAAGAAAAGTTTTAGTGAATGCCTACTGACTAGCTCCGCCAAGTCCATTAACCCTATGTTTAGCAAGAAAACTCAATGCGTTCAACAATAACAAAACAATGATGGTGTGATACCTCTGCCTTTGATTTCTCATATGCAGTTTCAAGCTGTTTAAGGGCTTCTTCATTTTCCTGAGAAATACTTGTATATTGACATAATAATTAGGAAAAATTAGCATATGCTTGATTCATGCTATAACGACAGAGTCATTTGGTACCTGAAGCATGTGATCTTTATTCATTTTTACCTCCTCCACCAAATTTGCAATTTCTTTGTTCTGTTGAGCAACTACATAGTTCACAATGAAACCGAGAATTAATAGTACCATGAACTATTTAGCAGAAACATGAAATGAATCACACATATAAGCATAGGTTTAAATTCAAAGCTTCTCTGATGCGTAAAAAGTGACACACGTATCATGTATGGTCTACTAGCACTATTGTTATAAGTTAGAAAGATTAAGCTTGTATATAGATGCTCCGAACCAATGCCGGAGTTGTTCAAGCAAGTCTTTAGTTATATCTACTATCCCTTCTACTACCAAATACCGTACTATGCATGAACAATCACAAGGGGAAAAGGGGAAAGGTTCATTCAATATCATTGACTTTACTAATGCCGTTATTGTTTTACTCAAGACTAAGAAGGGTTCACAATTTGAAGTGACATCCAATTTACCAATTAAATAGAATGCTAGCCTTCCACCAGGTCTAATGTATGCATCCCCTTCTCTTCGAACCTACATAAAAATGGCAAAAGTCAGTGATCAGCTGGAAAAATCTTAGCCATCTTGCTTTACCGAAGCTTTCTCACCTAGTTTTTAGAGATGATGTTCACTAGAACATTGAAATTTATTCAAGCTTTCTCAGCACATTTTCCAACAAAAGGAAATGGCACGCTGCTCCTTTAAATGTTCATATACAGTCCTAAGGCACATTAAAGTTTCCTCCCAGGAACAAGAAGTGGCAGTAATATCTTAATTACAAAACTAAGAAATTTTAGTACTCAAAGAAATTCAACACGTTAATATTCTCAATAAAAACACGAAAAGGAACCAACGACATCAGATTATTTGAAAAACCAAGCAAACCAGCCACAAGCAGAAAAAACTACAAAGAATCCAATGATCATTACCTTTTCTCTGGCAACTTCCTTGGCTATTTGTCTGGCCCTCCACTCATTAATTTCTTTGTCATATTTCTCAAACTCCTCCAGCTTCTGAATATACAAAAAACAAAAAATTTTAATTGAAATCACAACCAACTCTAGAAACAACAACCAACTCTAGAAACAACAAGCATTACAATGAGAAAGCAATATATAAAAGACCTTCATCTTCTTCTTAGCAATCTGCTTCCTCCTCCTCCTCTTCCTCCACAGTTTATTCCATTTAGGCTGCTGCAACTTATCTCCCAATCTCACCACTGCACATTTCTCCTCCCACAGAGATTTCTCATCTGCCGCAACTCAAAACGGTTCGAGCTGAACCCTCAGTTTCAACATCAAAGCATTCGCAGCTTCTAGAGCAAGAGATTCATGAGAGTCCAAATCTATCCTATTTTCTACTAGTAGTTTCTTAAACCTATTAACAGAACCGTAATCATTTACACTCATTTCACCATTTTTCACCATGTTTAATGTCTCCAACCCTTTCTCTCAGTAGACCGATCGAAATTAACCGTGGAATTTGAGAAATCTAATTTGATTGAAACATTTTACTGTTTTGAGCAGAATCTTATAGTGCTCTAGCAAGGCTGAAGGTTTCGTAAAAGTTTTTGAGGGTCTCGTGGATGTTTCTGGTGTTCCAGAAGGCGCTCGATGGTAGGGAAAATGAGGAAAATAGAAAGCGCTCCTAGCTCTGCCCTAGCTCCGCTAGGAACCCATGCCACCAGCCACCAGAAAGAACCTAGCTCCACCACAGCTGCCCTAGCTCCGCCACCCCCTACCTCCACCCTAGCTCTGCCACCTCCTAGCTTTGCCAGAAACTCTATCCCCCACCGCACCGTGCCATTTTGCCGCCGCAGCTCCACAACTCCTCCAATCGAACCACCGTCGCACTGTTGCTGACCATCTCCAATCGAACCACCGCACTCACACCAATTGAACCACCATCGATCATCGATTAGTCGAGCAGCAGCGAGGAAAACGCGAAGGAGGAATTTTGGGAAGAAAGAAAAGGAAGAAATGAGGGTGAGGTTGCCTTTTTATTTTTTATTCACAAGGGTATAATAGTTATTTCACTTATTTCAAGCCATTTTAAAAATTTTATTTATATATAATAATTCAAATGAAGTTTGACCATGGATTAGTTAACTTCAACTTAGTTATTAGTGTTTAAATATTGAAAATCGAGTAAAGTTAGACTATTGATTAGTTAAAGTTAGCTTAGTCACTAATGTTTCTATACAAAGAGAGAGAGAGTCAAGTAAAGTTTGACCGTTGATTAGTTAAAGTCAACTTAGTCACTAGTATTAATATATAGAAAGTCAATTAAGGTTTGACCATTGATTAGACAAAGTCAAACATTATTATTAGTATTTAATATATACTAATTCAAATAAAGTTTGACTGTTAATTAGTTAAAGTCAACTTTGTTATTAGTGTTTATTTATTGAAAGTCATGTAAGGCTTGACCGTTAATTAGACAAAGTCAACCTAGTTATTAGTGTTTATATATTGAAAGTCGAGTAAAGTTTTACCGTTGATTAGTTAAAGTCAGCTTAGTCACTAGTATTTCTACATAGAGTCAAATAAGGAGGTTCGAGTCCTCGAGGTAGAAAGTTCGAGGGTTCAAGGGTTCGAGGGCTCGAGGCAAGAGGTTCGAGGGATCGAGGGTCGAGGGTTCGAGCGCTGAAGCATGAAATGGTCAAAAACCCCAACATTCGGGATCGAGGCTCGAGGCAGGAGGTTCAAGGGTCGAGGGCTCGAGGGTTCTTAAAACCGGTGCTATTTATTACAAAAACTGGTGCTAAGTTTTAATTTTAAGCACCAATTTTAAAAATCGGTGCTATTTTGTACAAAAACTGATGCTATTTTTACATTTCTAGCACCAGTTTTTAAAACCGGTGCTATTTTTTAAGAAAATAGGTGATATTTTGATTATTTTTTTTGGCGGGAAGATAGAATTTTACATGTTTTTAGCACCGGTTTTTAAAAACCGGTGCTAATATTTCCAAAACTGGTGCTATTTAAAATTATTTGGATATTTCTTTAGCGGCAAAAATGAAATTTTCAAATTTTTAGCACCGATTTTTAAAAACCAGTGCTAATGTTTCCAAAACCAGTTCTATTGCAAAATTTAGCACCAATTTTTAAAAAACCGGAGATAAAATTTAAAAAATCTGGTGTTAGTTACCAGTGTTAAAATTTAAAAAACAGTGCTATTAGATTTTTATCACTGGTTTTAAAAATCGATGCTAAAAAACCGTTGCTAGAGAGGAGTCTCAGTGGTAGTGTTATATAGTTATTCTTGTTACTTCTAATCGGTTTGCTAGTGTTTGCTCTTGAGACTAGTAGTGTTTAGTTTCATCTTTATGGTACATACCCGTACCACGAACTTATAAACTTTACACTATCCACCGAAAAACACACACTACTTCAGGTTACCCCCCTATGGCACCGGTTTTTGGGGATTTAGGCACCGGTATTTTGGGCCCCCAGAGTATGGTGCCTAAGTATAGTGGTGTTGGAACATAGTTACAAAGGCAACGGTAAAATTAATCAGTGTTAAATAATGATATTGAGCTCCAATTTTTAATATCGGTGCCAATGATAAACAAGCAGTGCTGATTAATGACATATGACACCAGTTCTTAATACCGGTGCAAGAATAGATTGGTGGTGCTAACTATTAATGTACAGAACCGGTTCATATTACAATCAACACCTGGTGAACAAAATCGCTGCTTATAAATGAATACTAGCACCGGTCTGTAGCTTACTGATACCTTGTTAAATGTTATGTGGTGCCAATAATATAAGAATCGGTTGCTATGACGACCAGTGCTAGGTTTATTAAATCTAGCACCGGTATATATTAATTGTCGGTGCTTGTTTGTAGTATGTTCTTATTTTTATAGCACCGGTATATATTTTCAGAAACCGGTGCTAGTTTTGTTTTCCATTTGCAATAGCCTATTTTAAACCAGGCCAAATATGTTAGATGAAACCCACATCAGCCATCCAACAAGATGGAATCAACTAACTGGATTAATACTAATAAACAAGAAATGAATTAAATATAAAAAATTGTCTGAGAAAATATAATCCCTCCAAAAAGAAAATTAGTGAAAAAACATTAAATATCCATGCCATCCATTTCTACACTTGCTTAAACTTATCCATGTCCATAAAAGTCTTGAAAAGTTTGGAAAAGTCGTCCACCCATGCTTGACTCCATCTATCGGCTACAGCTGCTAACTCAATGGCATTGAATGCTCCTCATTTTTCAGTAAATAGATGTTTTGATGAAAACAACCCAATTATTAATTACATGAATGTAGCTACTTCGTAATAATTAAAAATGTTTAATTTATAATATTTTGACCAACCTCGAGAATATCTGTAGAGGTAGTCTTCAACACAAACTCGTCCATGAAGATAAGGATGCAGTATTCACATTCCCAACCACTCATTTTACTTTGGTACTGCAAATGGAAAATTTGAGTCAAGCGTAACTGTATTAAATAAAGGTGGAAATGAAGGGACTCTTGGATTGAATGACTTACATCAATGTGTGATTTTCCATGTAATCCAGAGGCGATTCAATTTCCATCTTCTTCCTTTGATATTCGCATGCAATCCTCGTATTCATGATCAACTTGTAATGGTTAGGTGACTCACACTTGTAGATGTTGAAATTAGTATGAAGAAAGCAGTGAAAGTATCTGGCAATGATTTTATTTTTATTGATGTTTTTAGGCGTGATTCCTCCAGTCGGCGAGTCAAGGATAAAAGCCTCCTCCGTACTAGGATGTATGAGCATTAAGTACCAATGATCGCTGCGTTGAAAAAAAAAGAGTAGCACGTGAATGAATTATTCAGCAGTGTATAATTTTTCGTAGTTGAGTGAAGTAGAAGAGTACCACTTACATTTTAATGCATAGAACCACATAAATCACGGCATCAACATTTAGCATGGTTTCCAGGATGGCTTTTGCTTGTCCCTCAACTTTTACATCCTTGATTTTCATGGCATAGCCTCCCGTATAGGACGGAAAAAATAGAATGTGGCCATGGTTGGTTTCAAAGACTTGGCCCAGAGGTGCCTTCAAAAATAGCATTAGTTAATATTTATAAAAGTTTATTGTATAAATAAAAACTATTAGTGTGAAAACAGTAAACCTTACCCCATGAAAACATCAATCATGAAGTTCGATAGCCAAGCTATTCCTCTGTCGTTGCAAAGTTTTTCTCGAACTCCACCAAGCAATCGATGAACAATGTAGCACTATGTTATTTGTTGAAAGTACGCTACAATAGACAGCAACTATTACCTCAGTTTTCAGGGCTTTTTCCATAAAAAATGAGGTAAATGTAGGTGAATTAAAAAGTATAATTTTTACCTCGGTTCAAAACTGAGGTAAAAAGTACTTTCTTACCTCGGTTTTGGACCGACGTCGCTAGGTTCTGAGACTGACATCGGTCCAAGTAAGTAGGCTGACTATAGTACAGCATAGGTACAACATTGTTTCCATCAACATTGACGTTCATAAGAAGCAAAATTGATCGTAGCAAGGATGCCTTTGATGGCACTAAAAACACTGTGACATCGAAAAGACTAAAGTCGTGGAATAATAGGAGCGACGTCGCACATGATTGTATGCGAGATCGCATGATCTAGGGCACCTTCATCATGTGCCTTCTGACGTGGGAGGGTAACTAATATGATGCGGTTTGAATGGGCAATGTCGCAAAAAAATGCCACCGGTTTATGCAACATTGGTTAGGTGTCATACCTTTACCAATTTATGCAACATCGGTTAGGTTTCTTATATTTACCTGTTCGTGTGTAATCGTAGTATGAATCATGGAGAAATTGGTTCTCGTACAAAAAATATAATATTTACTATTTGATTGCACAAAAAAAACCTTGAACATAAATTACCAATAATGTCAGAATATATTCAAATACATGAGGTTAATGTTAAAATGAAAAATTAACTATATTGAACATCCCTTTCCTACGTTGTACGACAATAAAACTATTAGTGGGATTGGGGAAATAAGAAGTATGTGGTAAGAGTCCATCGATAACTCTATTTGTCCTATTAAAAAAATACACATGAAATAAAACTTATGTTATAATTCGACAGTCCTCGAATGATGTACACATAATATAGTCAAGTGCAGGTGACAATAATATAAATATGGAAAAAATACCTGTACTTATTGAAAGCGATGTCGCTTGGTTGATAAATCGATGTCGCTGAGTTGATAAATCGATGTCGCTGACACCGACGGCTAAGTGACGTCGGACATACAAGATGGTGATGTCAATTCCCAGATAATGCAAAGTCGCTCAACATTCAGTGCCATATTATACAGGGTGATGAACAGAGTGCGAGTCGCACATTCAACCAGTGTTCATACAAAAATTTGATTATTGTCCACAATCAGCCATAATCTATGTTTTTTTCCTCACTCCTTACAAACAAGACATTATTTTGGAAAGGCAAACATTGTACATTATATAACATGTAACATAATCATCATACTGAATGAATATATTCAATGATTAGTCAATGAGGAAAAAAACATATACAATTAAGGAGATGCTAAAATGAACTACCTCAATTTATTTGAACCCGGTGATGCTCCATTCTAGGATATTTGATGATATTTGGTAGAAGAAATTAGATTGGGCTCTATAGCATTTCTAATGGTGTTAATGGAGATGATGGTGTGGAGTTGTGTTAGGAGGAAATGTGTTGGAGATGAGAAATGGGTGTTGGTGCTGGATATTATTTTAATGAGATGGATTTAGGGGAAACTTTTGGTCCAAAATTTCAGTTCCCGTTGGAAATTTTAGGATGAGCGATGTCGTTAGGTTGTCGATCCCTGGTTCGTTTCATGCGACTAGCTCATGTGAAGTCGTGCGTGTGGGCCAAAGTCTAATTTTTGAAAATTGTCGCAAAAGACTCCATGCCAAGATTGCTGCCTCTTCTGACGACCCGTTCATGCCAAATAAGGACAACATTATCTTGTAAATGTGTATCAAAAAATGTTATCTCCAATTTTTCATTTCAACGCCTCCCACTTTCTTGGAATGACCTAGGTGGAAAATCTGAGAATTTCACCACTAGTCCCAAAAATGATGAATGATTACCCAGGTTTGCGTACGGGGCCCTTCCCATTCCCCCCATCAAACTTATAATTATCATTACTGACAAAGAAACTAGCACGATCCCACGGAGAATTCCACAAGTTCTTCCTGAATGAACTCTGTATACTTATAAGTAATGATCTACAATTTACTCTAGATAATGTACTAGCGCTTTTTAAAATTTGATGGACAGAATTTTTATTAGGTTTTAATTTCATAAAAAACCTACACTATTAAATTTCATGTGATTCTATGTGGTGGAAATAATCGTTCTCATAACGCGTATAGTAAGGGTATTAATGGAATACTAACAAATATGACGAACGATTACCCCGGTTCCTGGACAGGAACCTTGCCATCCCCTAGTCAAACTAATCATCACCGTTAGTGATAAAGAAACTGGCATGATCCAACAGAGAATTCCACAAATTCTTCCTAAATGAACCTTGTATACTTATAAGTAATAATCAATAATTTACTCTAGACAATGTACTAGCGCATTTTTAATATGATGGATGGAATTTTATTAACTTTTAATTTCACAAAAAACCTAGAATATTAAATTTTTTGTGATTCTATGTGGTGGAAATAGTTGTTCTCGTAACACTTCTAATAAGGGTAATAATGGAACACAAACAAAAATGACGGACGATTACCCTGGTTTGCAGATGGGACCCTTGCTACCCCCAATCGAAATCATGACAATATGATTTAGATTAATGGGTAGCCCCAATTTTGTATTTCGTCCTCCCTCACCATATTGGAAGGACCTAATTGTAAAAATAGAAAAGTTCCCCAGCTTTGTTAAAATTGGTTCAGATCAAACCAGACGTTAATATAGTTCATGGACAGTTATAAATTTAAATTAGTAGTATCTAATATACAATTAACCATTGTGAAGGTCAATTATATTTGTCTTCATCAAACGCGGGCCCAGTTGACATGCTAGCGGGCTGAAATGGTGAGGCCCAATTTCACAATAGCCGGCATCGGCCCCCCCCATGTCGGTCACATGTTGCTAAACTAAGATTACATGCGACCTCGCACATCAACTTTTCAAACACACGCCCATTCTTATGCTAGTAGTCCAAAATGGAGAGGCCAACATTTAGACACCAATTTTTTAGCACTGATTTTGAAATTTGGTGCCAAAAATGTAATAGTACCAATTTTTAAAATTTTAACCCCAGTTTTAAAAACTGGTGTTAATTTAACACCAATTTTTTCAATTTTAACACCGGGTTTTAAAAAACAAGTGTTAAATTTTAAAATAGCAAAGGTTTTTAAAAATCAGTGCTAAAAATTTTAAAAATTCTATCCTCCTGCCAAAAAATTGCCAAAGATTTTTAAATAGCACCGGTTTTGGAAAATTAGCACCAGTTTTCAAAAACAAGTGCTAAATATTTTTAAAAATTCTATCTTCCCGCCAAAAAATTGCCAAAAAATTCAAAATAGCACCTCTTTTAAAAACCAGTGCTAAAATTTTTTAAATAGCACCGGTTTTTAAAAACCACTGCTAAAAATTTTAAAAATCATTTTTCCCGCCAAAGACCAAAGAAATTGCCAAAAAAATTAAAAAATTCAATCATCCCGCCAAAAAATTCACAATATTCGTCAAAAATTTTTAAGTTCAATCTTTCCGCCAAAGAATTCAAAAAATTTTCCAAAAAAGTTTTAGAAAATTGACATACTATCTCAAATAATGTTGCCAAAAATTCCACAGGCAGGAAGCAGTTGCGCGCAGGCGCTCTAAGCTAATTTTTTTTAACTTTCAAAGTCGTTCACTTCTTTTGTTGACTTTAACTAATAAATAAGTTAAGTTAAATTAATCAACAGTCAACCTTTATTGACCTAATACATATATAAATAAGAATAAAATTGTTTACATTAACTAACTAACGTTTAACCCTTAATTGATTTAGTATACATAAATACAACTTTAACTAGTCAACGGTTAATCCTTATTTGAATTTCAATATATGAACACTAATAACTAGGCTGACTTTGACTAATTAACGGTCAAACTGTACTTGACTTTCAATATATAAACACTAATAACTAACTTAACTTTAACTAATAAACGTTCAACCCTTACTTTACTTTCTATAAATGAACGCTAATAACTAGGTTGACTTTGACTAATCAACCGTCGAAATTTACTTGACATTCAATTAAACACTAAGAACTAAGATGACTTTAGCTAATTAACGGTCAAATTGTACTTAACTCTCTATATGTATACACTAGTGACTAAGCTGACTTTAACTAATCAACGGTCAAACTTTACTCGACTTTCAATATATAAACACTAATAACTAAGTTGAATTTAATTAATCCATGGTCAACCCTTACTTGACTTTAAATAAATAAACATAAATTACAGAGTTGACTTTAACTAATTAACGGTCAAAATTTATTTGAATTAGTATACAATAAATACTAATAAAAATGTTTGACTTTGACTAATCAACTATCGAACCTTAGTTGACTTTCAATATATAAACACAAATAACCAAGTTGACTTTAACTAATTAACAGTCAAAATTTATTTGAATTAGTATATATAAATACAAATAAAATATTTGACTTTGACTGATCAACGGTCAAGCCTTACTTGACTTTCAATATATAAATATTAATAACTAAGTTGACTTTAATTAATTAACGATCAAAATTTATTTGAATTAGTATATACTAATACAAATAAAAATGTTTGACTTTGACTAATCAACGGTCAACCTTTACTTGACTTTCAATATATAAACACTAATAACTAAGTTGACTTTAACTAATTAATGGTCAATCTTTATTTGATTTTATCTAATGAAAACTTTAATGGGCTCAAACCCGTAAATTTTGGCCCAAACCCCACCACCCCTCGGCCTCCTCTGGTTTTCTCCACCGATCAGCCACCGGCCACGCATTATTTGAAGAAGTTGAAGGAAGGGGAGATGTCATCGACTCCGGTGAGGGTGGCAAGCAGCTTGCAAACCTTTGGCATATTGCGGTATTCGTCGGCGGTTCGGTAATCGCATTTGGCTAGAATTTTTTCTCGAAGCTCTCGGTGCTCAGGTCGCTAACTGCTTCTCGCTCTAATGGACGACTCACTACTTCCCTTGCACTCTGCAGTATCTTTCAGGTACTCGTTGTTTTCCCTTTCTTCTTACAGTATACTAAGCTTCCACTTTTAATCAACATTTTTGACACTGAGTCTCTGCCCTTGTGGTTGTAGGGTTTCCTAATTTTTTTGGGAGACCAGAGCAGTTTGAACCGGGGTTTCCTTATTTATGTTGTGGTTTCGTTTTTGAAGTCTTTTTGGGCAGTTTGGAGTAATTGCAATTTCTCGTGTGATAGGTCTATCTATATGTCTCACAGGAAGAGGATTACATGAAGGGTTACCGTTAATTTCCTCTAGAGAAGAGAAGTTTCACTTTCATTGACTTTATAGTTGGTTTTGTTTGGATTAAGGTGTTTTGGTTGTGTGTTCGTAGGTGCATAGTGTTAGCTTGGATTGAATTTGAATGCTATAATGAAGATGATCATGCCTTGTTCTCGAGGAGTACTCCTTTCGTATTTATAACCTATTTAATAATTTCAAGATGAATTTGAACTGCATATTAGCTTTGCGAAGGAACATTAACAGTTTCATAATTCCTTTTTTTTCCTGTTCTATCACTTGAATTCTTTGACGATACATATCAGCATGTAACTATGATGCTACATGGCTCATTTTATGAACCTGATCTAGATAGGAATCTAGATAGGAAGTGAGTATCAGTACATTAGTACTCAGTAAAGGAAGTTAAATTGATTATTCATGACCTTGGCAATAAGTGTCACTTTTTCCCTCTTTGTGTGTCAATTTTAATCGCAGGAACCAAATCAGGTGGATGTGAAAGTACGAAGACGTGAATTATCCTATTGGTGGACTAGATGAGGTTGGTTTTTGTATTTTATGGTCAGAAGTTATTGCACCTCAGGTGTTGCTCATCTTAACCATAGGGAAGCTCACATCTCATTTCTGATTCTTGAATGTAGATTAGGTTCCGGGTTCACAATGTTAAGTATCCAACAATACCCCTTGAGTAAGAAAAGGATGCTAAACCATTCTCCCCAATGATATTCATCATATGTCAACCTTTAGATTTGTTTCCTTCTTTGAAATTAGTCATGTTCTTTTGATTTGTTGTGCTCAGCTGATGTTCTTTTCAGATTTTCTAGCTTAACTGGTAAAATTTTAAAAATACTTTCATCAGCATTGGCAGGGATCACTTGATGTCGATGGCCTTGGTCCAGCTTCATTGTGAGTTTGACTCATGACAAGTTCTTTATGGAACTCGGAAGATCTTAAGCAAAAAAATGAATGCATCAACTTTGTGCTGGTGAGCTGATTTCTCTCTAACATTCTGGAATAAGGCAAAATATGACTCGTCTCGTGTTTATGCATCCTTTTACATAAGTTTGAAAAGTTCAGAGACAAAAAGTTCCTTTACATTGATGTTTTATTTTAACATATATGTAAAGTAATATGAGTGGAAAATTGTTCAAAATCTAGGGCAGTGATGTTGAAGCTGTGGTTTTGTCACTTTTTTCAAGAATTGGGAGTTCTGAAATCCGTTACATTTAAACTTAACCAGTAATACACATTATATTCTCAAGTGATACCCTTATACATATTTAAAACAAATGAATTAGTTCACTGTTCATATTGCACGACATGTATATTATCATGTATTTGAATTGCAACAGTTAACAAAATGGGTAAAACTAATATCCTAGATAGAAAATAATTTACAATTATTCCAACGAAGTTTGAGTAAAAAAATATAAAAATCCATCATGGTCCACCCCTTAAATCAATATGTGTGCATCTTTGTATGATTTTTATGCTTTTTGTGCTCTTTCTACCTGTGTACATTTGTATTTTGAATTAGGATCATGTTTTGTGAGTAAGGATTGATTGGTGGATGACTTCTTAGGGCTATGTTGTGTACTATATTTGTGTGAGACATAGTGGAAGAATGAGGTCAGTGCCGAAGGGTATTGTGTATTGGAAGCTTACAAACCAGGGTAAAGAGTTGTTTAGATCTAGTTTTTTCCACCTCTTCCTTTATTGACCTTGATAGTTATGTTTGGGATAGTTATGTTTAGTCCTATAGATTATTAATTTTGTATCATACATTTTTTTGGTTCAATTTTGTGAAGTTAATTTTATTATTAAATTAATGTCCTACTAAATTGTTAATTTTAGGTCTTTTCCCTTCCAGAGGAAGGGATTTTTTTAATCCTTGTAAATGTTTTAGCACCGGTTAAAAAACATGTGCTAACAAAAAAATGGTGCTAAAATTAGCATTGGTTTAAAAAACTGGTGCTAAGAAAAAAGTCGGTGCTAAAATTAGCACCGATTTTTTTAAAACCAGTGAATATTTTGGGTAAAAAAACCGGTGCTAAAGGGGGATTCATGTGATAGTGAGATTAAGATTAGCCGACGTTGAATTAATGTCGGTCATATGTTGGTAACTTTAACTGACATGCAACGTCACACAACCCTAGGCAGAAGACACAACGCTTTCTAACGAATATTTAATAGAGTCCACCTCTCATACATCACTTCAAAATTTCACCATTCCCTCGAATTTCAACACTCCTCCCTGCCCATCTTCTAAAAGGTGTGGTTTCCACATGTGGCTACATTACTTTTGTTTTTGTAATAATCCTTGAAATGGTTATGTTTATGGATTATGGTGTGAATGTGTTAACTATTTTATGTTTTGAAGTTTCTATGGTTTGGGGTGCTAGAATATGGTTTTAGGGTGTTAGAATATGGTTTTAGGGTGTTAGAATATGGTTTTAGGGTGTCAGAATATGGATTAGGGGGCTACAATATGGTGTGAGGGTGAAGTTTCTGGTGGTATTATTTGTTCTCTGCTTGAATGCGACATCGCTGGCAAGTCGATCTTCCTTCTATTTTACAGATCCTAAGGTGATGTCGCAAGTCATGCTTTCTGTAGTTGGCCACGTAAATGCGACATTGCACCCTTATCGGTTATACCGAAGGTAGAGTGACGTTTCCTTGACTTGGACAAATAAATAGTTTGTATGTATTTATTAATCATTTTCTATCTATCATAACATTCAACATCTGTGACAATATGAATTACAGCAATCATGCTAACAATGTCGATTCCAGCCGTGAATTGATTAAGGTGAGAAATTTTTTGTACTATTTTAAATATTCCTTCTAATTCATTACTAAGATTCTAGTTGAATTTTCAATAATTTCATTGGCCAATATAGATTCATACTAATTAGAATGATGACAGTCTGCATCGCATATTCTCAGGCAGATATCTGCATTTTGTACATACTCTGACCCAGACGAACTTTGGATCAATTCCAATTCTGGTAAGTACTCCCTATTTCAAAAAATTTGAATTTTCAATTAAATTTTTTATAGATTACTATCATATGTACTCACAAAAGTTTTGTTTATAATTCAGTACATCCCTAACCGAATTGTTGAGCTCCTACTGCCGTACAAGGTGGATGTTGTGATCAGATGCAAAAGGGGGGAGTATCACATGCACTACTCCGGGAATAGGAGGCTCAAGACCCTAACCCTAACCCTCAAAGGGGTTTGGCCAGTTTCTTGCCGAAGAGGAACTTGAGATTGGGGACACCCTGTAATTTGAGCTCCTAAATGGTGTTCTGCCCATAGTTTCCATGTTGTAATTCTTCCCCACGAACATTAGATGTTTAGCTTAGACTTTGTATGACCATGTATTTAAAACTAATTGAGTCATATTTGGAAGAATATTTATTTGGATGTATTTTATATCTGAAATCTTTAATTTTAAATTTGGTTTTTTATTGTTATTTTAATGTTATTGAAAGTTTAATATTTAACCTAACATGTGATCAAAAGAGTTTTAATTTAATGGTCATTTAGGATACTGCAAAAGACTTGTGTGTATTGAATAATTTCTTCTAATTATTCTGCAGCTAGCAAATATTTGTTGCTTCAAATTATTTTTTACAAATTGGAATTGTTGGATGGCTAGGTGGTAGGCGGAAATTTTTAAGTCTGTATAAACATGTGACGTTGGTCATAGATTGGCATATTTTTGTACGAACCGACATGTGTGCGACGTTGCACCATAATAGGCGGACTTCACAATCTGGCTAAAACGACATCGTTCGAATTAGGTATAAATATAGTAACCCTAAAAGAGAATTCAAGCATCTCTTCACAAATTTCCCGTGAATTCCAATGGTCTCCAGCTTCCTCCCTTCTCTTCTATGTTAGAAAAAATGTATGGTTTTTCTAATCTCCTAACACCTAATTTTTGTAATTCTTTTATTACAACGTCAGATCTATGGTCTGTGAATTTGTTTTTTTTTTGGTTTTCTAGCTTTTGTTTCTAATTTATGAGAGTGTGAACTTTTCTTTATTTTTAACGTTGGTACAATGTTTTGGTATGTCTCCAAAGGGTTTTTGTTTTGGAAATATGCAAATATAACCCTATATAATTGAGATAGTCCAGATATAGCCCAGAGAAAACTTTTAGTGCAAACATAACCCTAACATAACCGGTATTGATTGGTAATTTCCGGTCATTGACCGAATGGAAATGACCAAAATGCTCTTTTAGACTAAAGAAAGCATGTCAAAGACAAAAATACCCCTACCCACCACCCCCAGCCACTGAACACCACCACCAGACCACCCCTCCTCTGCTACTCCGCCACCACCGGTCCACCGGAAATGACAAAAATGTATTTGGCAGGGCTTCTTCCCCAATTTAATCGAAGATATCTTCCTCCACACTTTCCCACTTCTATTTTTGTTCATGAAATCTAATTACCAGAAATTCTACAAAACTTACGAGAAAGACGAGTCTATGATTCCTGATGAAATGGATAAATCCGGGCTGAACCGAGCTGAGGCCTTCCACAACCTGGTCTTTCTCACCGGGTTTAGCACCTACGATAGTATGCAGTTTTCTTCCCATTGCTAATCAAATGGGTCATGGTTACCGATGAGGACCAATGCCACCACCTCCAGGAAGAAATTTGGCCACCTTGAATGAACAAAATGGCGTCACATTCTCCGCCATAGGCAAAATGGAGCTGATCAACTCTTTCGTCTATGAAACCATGCAAATCAAGCCGCCGGAGCTTTTCTAATATGTTTCCACAGTGTCTCCACCACCAGTACGCTGCCATGCCACCTCTAAGGTCCAAACCGCTTCATGATTTGCTTTTATCACCACCTTTCTTCTAGTAGTGTCGCTCTCGATTGCGTGAAGGCGGCAGTGGGAGATGAATTTCCCCAAAACCCAAGAAGTAATGCCCAAAATGGAGGAGAAGAAAACCCAAATTAGGTGGAAAATTATAAGCATGTGGTATTTGAAAAAAATATCATCGGAGAAGTATATGAATACAACATCTAAAAGACGGACTCTTAATGCCCAAAGCGACGGAGAAGTAAGAAGTCGGAGAAGTACATTAAGAAAACCCAAGGAGAAAGAAGGTGGAGAAGAAAGAATGGAGGATAAGAAAAAAGGCGGAGAAGAAAGAAAAGGACAAATGAGGTGGAAAATTAGAGTTTTAGGGGCATTACAGAAATTTCATTGCTTTTGGTATTTTCATTTTTTGTTACAGATGGGTAAATTTGTCTTTTCATCACAAGCTGGCCTCAAACTACCGGAAAAAGTTATATTTGCACATAAACTAACTATCTAGGGTCATATTTGCACTTTCAATTATTATAGGGTTCTATGCGCAGTTTTGTCAATAATATAGGGTTATAAATGCACTCCGTTATGAAGCCTCATTTTTTGGGTTTGATGGGTTTGATGTGTTTGTTCCCGTAGCTTCCTCTATTATCTACGACATTGGTATTATGTATGAAACATTTTGGTTAATGTGATAACAGTGCGACGTTGCATATTTTTAATTCCAGTAGCATATTCTTCACTTTCTAACGTCGCATGTATCTCAGTCTGACCTTCGGTATGACCGAAATGAAACAACGTCTCATTATGGCTTCTAAGTTTACTTTGGATTTACATTAGCGACATTGGTTTTATGTCGGCCCGTTGTTCGATTTGACTGACACAAAATTGAGGTCGCATTTACAAGTCGACCAACCCACTGCTTTGGATCGATATGCACTTGCAATGGTTTTTGTGACGTCGCACCATGCATTCCATAGGGGAGTTAGCACTTCACATTTTCACTATTGATGCAAGGCTAATGGGGACGAAGGATTGTTCAATCGGCCCTTTTTCAGGTATTTCAACTATTTACATTTATATTTCCTAACACAATTTCACACTTCGTAACAACTAATACTTTTTTGATTTTCGTACAGTTTGTCGCACCACAAAGCCACCCAGAGCCTTTTTTCTTCGACATGAACATCATTCGATGGCTATTGATAGCCCATGTTTCGACTACACTTTGAAGCAGCTGAACTTTGGTAAAACTTTTTAAATAAATTTTATTTGTTGACAATTGCATGCACATATATAGTTCTAATCAATATTTTTTATTGTGACTTAGTACATCCCGTGGGAGATTGTACCACTACTGCCAACTGAGAAGACTCCCGTAGTGCTGAGGTGCTAGGGGATAGAGTGGCATATGTACTACTTGGGGGGTGGAAGGGTCAAGGTCTTTTCCCTTAGGGTTTTGGCAAATTCCTTAGGGGAAATAACCTATGCGTCGGGGACACCTTGTTCTTCGAGGTGATACAAGTTGGGGGGCCAATCATCTTCAAGGTCATCATTATCCGAGCTGATGGAGTGTATTTTATGTTCAGTTATGCTTGAACTAAGACAATTCTTATTCGAATTTAATTATGTACTATATTTGTAAGGATATTTTCATGACTACTGTTTTTCTAATTATTTGTCTCTCTTATTTGAACATTGAACAAAGGGGGTACTGGTCATGTACAAATTAGGGGAGGATTTCTGGGGTGTTTGTAGCACAATGATTGCTAGCAACTGTTTTTCCTAATTGTCCTTAATTTTACATTCCCCCAAATTAATCGTGATGACAGCATATTATGAGGAGAGAGATGCCAATGACAACGTGGAAAAGCGCACGACTTCCAATTTTTTATATTTTTCTATCGCCGGCAAATTCTTTACTTTAACTTTTGTTTTACATATATGCAATGTCACTAGTCGTTCACAATACATATCGGTAAAAATGATGTGTTAAGTGAAATTGGGCAGGCTTTTCAAAGAACATATGCAACGTCGCACCATATTCGGTAACATTATTCACTTCATTTTTTAACCTTTTACTTCGGTTCAAGAATAACCGATATAAAAAACCAATTATTTACCTTGGTTTTTTATAACCAAGGTAAATAATATCGTTTACTTTGGAAAAAATCAGGGTAAAAGGAATTTTTACCTCGGCTATTTAGTGTAACAAACAAATTGAGGTAAAAGGGTCCAAGTAATAGGTCATGTTTCTTGTAGTTGTACTTGGTCGATAATCCGGAAACAAAACCACTGTTCCCAACTTATGCATGCTCTTCACCAGCTCATTGCAGTATTTGATGTAATTTTCCATGCTGGTATACGTTTTGAACTGGTGCTTGTTGAAAATATGAAATATTGTAATGGAAAAAAATTTGGGAAATTGATAAATAATGAAGTATAGTATAAATTAATGATTTTTTCAAGATTTGCCTGTTTTAGAGGCCTGTGTTTCGTTGCTTTTTCCTTCGAGGGCCGGTAGGAGCTGGTTGATCCAAACTGCTTAGGAGGAGACTGGGAGTAGAGGTTCCATAAGAACTAGCTATTTTTGTAGAGAAGTTTGTTGAGATGGCGGAAGACAATCAGGCGCTTAGGGAGTTTATGGCTTCGAATTTGGAGAGTCAACCCCTATTCATAGTCTTCCTGATTTTTTCATCTAATGTAAGCTGTGAGCTGAATAGCAGCATGATCCAATGCTTGCCCACTTTTCACGGGATGGTCGGAGAGGACTCGAACAAGCACCTATCGGAGTTTCACTTGGTTTGGACCAACATTAAGCCACCGTGGTGTTGGAGAAGAACTACAATCTGAGATCATTTCCTTTTTTGTTGTGGGGTGCAGCCAAGGATTGGCTATTTTACCTCTCATTGGGTTGCATCACTTCTTTGATGGACATGAAATGGAGGTTTCTTGAGAAGTACTTCCCGATTTCCAAGTTTGCAGGTTTGAAGAAGCAACTATCCAATATTTTGCAACTGGCAAATGCTACCTTGTATGAGTACAGAGAGAGGTTCAAGCATCTATTGGCTAGTTTCCCTTATCATACATTCAAGGGAGGCAATATGGTGTATTACTTCTTTGAAAGCTTCTGTGATGAAGACATGTGCATGGTGCATGCGACATGTAATGGTTCTATAGAGAACAAAGCCCCAAAGATACAATAGCACTATATGGTCAATGGTACAAGGCTATTTGGTACCTGATCTCATGCGAAGACCTTAGAAGAGCCTGCTCATTCTCCAAAGCTTGAGGAACAAGTCCAAGCGCCTGCTTCCATAATGAAAGAATTCGTGAAAGGTAGAATGCAATAAGTGAAGGTGTGTGTCATTTGCAATCTTGATCACCCAACCGGCACATGTTCGCAACCTGTTGACAAATTTGAGGTGATAAAGGCCTTAGACTTCATTGGTGGGAATAGGCAGTTTGGTAGAGGGAAACAGGTAACACCACTAGAACTAATGGATGGAATATAATTGGAAATATGCAATTGATGATAGTGAATCTTATTCAGCTAAAATTGGGGAAGTTTACGAATGGAAAGGGAAAAGAAAAACAAGCAGATGGTGCAGAGATGATGAACTTTGCACATATTGGAGACTTTTCAGGTAGCCTTATAACTCATGTTGTTAATGTTGAATCATTTTTTGATAATGAGGATTGGATCCATGATAGTGGTGTGTCTCCCATATATGTGGTAATCTTTTGGCCTTTGACATCTTAAAACCAATCACACATAAAACCCTAATCTTATTGCCTAATCACTCCATTGTACTCATCAATGCTATGGGTTTAGTAACTTTGAATAAGAAAATTGTGCAAACTGATTGTTTGTCGGTTGAGTCTCTTAAGTTCAAACTTCTTTCTGTAAAAAAAAAGACCAAAAAGCTTCTAATTTGTTTCTCACTTTCTATCCTAATGTGTGCATCATACAGGACCACATGACTAGTTCAGTAATAGGTGTTGCACCTGAGTGCAGTGGCCTCTATATAATGAACAAGAAATCATTTTAGTTAGATGTTGACAAGAAGCAGCTAGATAGAGTTCATATTAATAATCTGTCAGCTCACTCACCCTTTATATATGTTAGCAAGTATTCTAATAAACATGTAGAAAGTTCACATAACAAGTTAGGGCATCCATATAATATTGTAATGCAACATTGCAAATTCATGGTATGATTAAAAGATTTTTTATCTATCCTTCAGACAAGAAAATTAGTCTTCCTTTTCCAGATTCATGTATTCATAGTACTAAACCTTTTGAATCTTTACACATGGATTTGTGGGGACCTTTTAGAGTCAAAAACACTTCAGGAACAATAATTTTGTTTACTATTGTTGATGATTTTTGTATATCAACTTGGATCATTATGATCAAATCAAAGACCTTATCACCCTTTATCATTAGAAACTTTATTCTAATGAATGAGACTCAATTTGGTGCTAAAATCAAACTAATTATAACATACAGTGGAATTCAATTTGTAATCAGTCATGTACTTAGTTTCTTAGGCTTTGGGGATTGTCCATAAAAAGTCTCGTGCATATACATCCCAACATTATGGAGTGGTAGAGAGAAAGCACAAACACCTCTTACAAGTACCTAACGCCTCACTGCACCAATCTAATCTACTTTTGATTTTTTGTGGGGATTCCATTATTACAACAACTTACATCATACACAGGTTGCCATCTTCAATCTTAGGGTAGAAGTCACCCTATGAAATCTTGTTCAGAGGCCACCTGATTTGTCAAATCTCCAAGTATTTGGTTCTCTTTGTTACACATCTAAACTCAGTCCACATAAACACAAATTTAGCCCTAGAGCAATGCCTTGTATCTTCCTGGGATATCCTGCACATCATAAAGCCTACAAGGTTTTTGATTTGACAAATAAAAGGGTCTTTATTGCTAGATATGCTATTTTCTCTAGTAAGTGGTTTCCTTACAAGCCACATTAACTCTCATTAACTCAATTCACTTCTAATCCTACTTATTAGGGGGATAAAACTCACCCAATAACATATTCTTATCAGTTTTTCTATTACAGTTTAGACTTATTAACATGTACTCCTAATCCATGCTAAAAAACCACATCTAATTCTCCCTACATTGAGCCTCAAATATCTGATTGTCTTCCACAAAACCTCAGTCATCTATTAATCCCAAATGAAATTCATCAATCCCTCATTCATCCACCCCTAATCCTGAAAATGATCCTGTAAGAAATTATGCAAACAATTCAGTCATCCCCAGAAATAACACTAGAATAAAAACTAAACCAGTTTGGATGAATGATTTTGTAGTTAATTATGCTCTCTCTTCTTACATTTCACTACTACAAACAACACTATTACCTCAGTTGTTCAAACCTATTTACCTCGGTTTTTTGACCATGAAAATCCGAAACAAATGTGGCTGAAGAAAAAAAGGATACCTTTTACATCGGTTCAAAACTAAGGGAAAAAATTTTTACCTCAGTTTCGTGCGACATCGCACCCCTGTCGGGCTTACCGATAGAGGTGCAATGTCGCACCAAAAAACCAAGGTAAAGGTATTTTTTACATCGGTCACATGCGACATCGCACCCGCTGTCTGTCATACCAAAACCGCTACCGAGAGAGGTGCGACATTGCACGTATCATTATGAAATATTTTTAAAAAACTATTGAAAGCAGAACTGATATCGGTCATTCTTTCGATAGTTAATATCATAATCTAAAATAGTTTATTATTAAATTTGATTAACCACATTCAACAACCAGACTACACAATAATAATATTTAATTAAATAACTAACAAAAACCCTAAAACTCTAAAATAATTTTAAAAAGCCTAAAATTAAAAAAACATATTTGAGCTCGGCGGGGGTGACAGCTCGGCGGCTTGGCATGGCAATGGTATGAGCTCGACAACGGGAGGAGCAGAGGTTGATACCGGATAGGGAGCAAAGGTCTATGACGGATCGGGAGCTGAGGTCGATGCCGGATTGGGAGCGGAGGTCAATGCCAGATTGGGAGTGGAGCTCGATGGTGGGTCTGGAGTGGATGTCGATGCAAGATCAGTAGAGCTCCACCGGATCTGGAAAGCGCCAGTCTGTGCTCCGCAGGTTGAGGTCGACGGAGTTGGCCTCGGGCGAAAGCATTAGATGCGGGCGGAGATGGTGGGATGGCATTGGTGGCTTGGCCGAGGATGACTGAGGCTGGGAGGAGGACGGTGAAGGCTAAGTGGAGGTTGGCAGAGGCTAGGCGGAGGACGGCAGCCGCTGGGTAGATCTAAAAGGAAGATAGGAGAGGGAATGGAAGAGAGGAGAGAGGGGGCTTTCTAGAAGATAATGGAAGACTAATTAGGGTTTCAGTATACCACTAGGGTTTGGGTCATATTTTGGGATTAATTTAGAATGGCTGAAATAAAAGGGTTAAAATCAAGGATTTCATTTAATTTGTTCAATAGTATAATTAAGATTAGGCTAGATTCATTATCATGTTCATAAGTTAAATTAATGAATTTAATCTATTTTTAAAAGTCACAATGTCATTCTGAATTAAATATTTATGTTAATTTAACTTTTCATTTTTATAGAATAAAATAATTATAGATTTTATTACGTTAGTGTTATATAATCAGCACACGTAATCATTTTAGTTTATTTGGATTTGTGGAATCGCAAAATTGGCGACACCAAAATGAAATTCAATAATATAAGATTGTGAATTTGTAATTTGGGCATCTATGGGTGAACGTAAGGGTCTCAAAAGTCAACATTGATCAATTCTAGACTGTCTTGAAAAATTACACTATGGCCCAAAAATATATTACCCCATTATCCATTGTTTCAAAATACATGATTTTTATTATTCTTGCCTAAATATAAAAATATAAAATAAATTATTTTTTTGGTGAAATGTTGGAAAGCATTGGTACATGTTCTTGAGTAACTTAGAGTTGAATACTTAGAAGTAAGAAAGAAAAATTGGAAAGTATTACAGATATGTTCTTATATCTAATTGTTGATATATATATTCCGTTACAAACTTGGAAAATACAATGATGGTGTATATGGTAGCATCCTTTTTAACACCAATAAATCCCAAAGAATGGGAGGGGTTTTATATTAGGGTCCCTAGTCCTTAAATTGTAAAAAAGAGTTTTAATAGTTACATGAGTGAGGTCAAGTGTTAACTTGATGATTGTTTGAGATAATCAAAAGGCAACACATTTTCCATAGGGTGGATTTTGAGTAATGCAAAGTAGTGATTCCGCTAAAGTTATCTCCACCCCTCGTGTTCTCAACTTTGTAGCCAGACACTTTGAATCTACTCTAAATATTCATCAAAATATGTACATAAAAGGAGTAGATTGTGATGGAGTAGTGACTACTACGTTGAGTTAGTTCTCCTTTGATTTTGCAGCAGTGTTCCTTTAAGTCACTGGCATTCTTGTGGCTCTTCTTCTGTCTTTTCATTTCCATGCATTTCTTTCTATTGAATCTTCACATGCATTGGCCATATGTTGTCTCTTCTTAGTTTTGTCTCTGTAAAAAGATAGTCATAATCTAATCAGTAGCATCTGTCTAATGTCTAATCTAATAGTTGGGCAACCTAACTTATCTAAGCTAAGTAAACCTCTGCATTTCTGGTCCAAGTTTTCCAAATTTAGACATCCTAAGAGTGAACCTTGTAGTGTAGATTTAGCAATGTGGTCAGCTACAAGATTACCATGTCTAAGTGCATGAACAATATGTACTTTGCTCAATTGTTCGTGCATTGTAGAGGTAAGTTTGTACATGTTCCAAGGGCCATTTACGGGATGAGTAGTATAATCCATGGCTAATTTGCAGTCAGTTTCCAGTATGAAATTCTGTATTCCAAGTTTCAGAGCATACTTGTGGCCATGTCTGATTTCCATTAGTTCGGAGAATAGGGAGGAATCGGCAAGATAACTTTACTACATCCATAAAATCATGTTACCTAGAGAGTCTCTTACAACTAGAGCAATACTTTCTTTTTGCAAAGTGGCTAACCATGAGCCATCAACGTTGATTTTAAATCCCACAACTGGTTTGGACCAGTAAATTATTTTGATTTTGGGCTTGGGAGGTGGTCTTATTTTAGGAATTAGACCAATTTTAAACCACTGCTCATCTTCTTTGTTATTTTTAAAAGTTTCACTCTTAAAGAAAGCATTATAAAATATCTTGTATAATATTTGAATCAGTACACCTGGTAGATGATTCAAATTCTTATATAAGATACTATTTCTAGCTTTCCAAAAGTGCCAACAAAATAGAGAAGGTGTAATAGCTATGAACTCATTATGTATCCTACTAAAACCATAATTGGACCAATAGAAAGTTATTCTCTCCCAAATGTTCAAAAAAAGGAGAGGTATTAGGTTCAGCATTTTATCACAATGTACCCAAACAATAGTTGCCAAGGTGCAGTCATTAAAAAAATGGGATAAAGAGTTAGAGTTCCTGCAGCAGGGGCATTTTGAGGCTATGGATATTTGGGAGAAAAACTTAAATTTCATCAAAAGGTAGGATGGAATTAACAAGCTTCCACATAAACACTGATACTTTCTTTTGAACCTTTTTGTGCTATACCTTATTTAAGGATCTGATGGTAGGTCTAATCTCTGAGACCAGTTGATATGCTAATTTGAATGGAAATTGGTCATTCATGGAGGGTTTCCAAATCAGGCTATCCTCCCTATTTGTTATGATAGTGTCAACCTCTAAGAAAGATAACAAGTTAAAAGATAGAATTGTAATTGAGGCAAGTATAAGTGTTTCAAACTTAGAAATTCTGCAATTGAAATTCCGATCTCTAGATTGAAGTTAGAATTTTGGAATAGGTCTTGGAGTGGTCCAAAGTCAGTCCAATTAGAGGTGAATGCATTAGCTTTAACATCTTCATGAATTTTTCTTGTGTTCTGTTTAGCTAATTTATTCAATTCTACAATTCTATTCCAAGTTTGAGATTTTCTATATGTTTCAGGGATTGACCATAAAAACTATGACCATGGGGTAATGCCCTTTTGGAATTTCCACCACAGTTTTAAAGAGATAGATTGTATGATCAATTTGAATTCTCTCAGACCTAGGCCATTCTGAGTTTTAGGAAAACATAGATTTTTCCAACTTTTCAACATTTTCTTACTCCCTTCATCTATTTCACCCCAAAAGAAAATTGTTATGTTTCTTTTAAGGATCCTTAACACAGTATCTGGTGGTTTTGAAATTTCCCACAAATGTTGTGGGATGGAAAAGAGTACAATTTTAATTAGCACTAGATTCCCAGCCGTACTTAACCAGATATTTTTCATGTTTTTCGGCATCTTATCATAGAGTTCAAATAGAGGACTGAAAAAAGAAGTCTTAGTCCTACCTGTGTAAATTGGGCAACCAAGATAAGTTAATGGAAACTGACCTTGCTTCATACCAAGCTGGCTTTTCACTAGATGAATGTTACCTGTATTGGCATGCTTACTTATTTAAAATTTACTTTTTTCATAGTTTATTTTCTTCCCTGTTTTGGATTCAAAAACAAAAATAAATGTTTTAAGTCTAATTATGCATGATTTAGTTACTTGGATGAACAATACTGTATCATCAGCATAACTCAAGTGAGAAATAGGCAAAATTGCAATGGGGAGTTTATAGTAATTCATTTTACCATTCTGGAAAATGAATTTTAAACTCCTTGTGAAAGCTTCAGTGAAGATATTAAACAAGGTGGGTGATAATGGGTCACATTGTTTAATTCCCCTGGAAACCTGGAAGAAACCAGAAGGTTTTCCATTGATAATAATGGAAATCAAGCTGATGATAGATTGTTAATTATTAGCTTAATAATGGGTCACGTTGTTTAATTCCCTTGGAAACCTGGAAGAAACCAAAAGGTTTTCCATTGATGATAATGGAAATCAAGCTGATGATAGATTGTTAATTATTAGCTTAATGAAAGGCTTATGGGAACCAAATTTTTCCATGATTGCATCCAGAAAGTTCCACCTAACTCTATCGAAAGCCTTTTCTAAGTCCAGTTTTATGATACAGTTAGAATTCTTTTGCTTACTATTTAGAAATCTAGTCATTTCCTGAAGATATATAACATTATTAGAGATTTTTCTTTGTTTCATTAAAGCGGTTTGGTTTTCAGAAATTATTTTAGGCATTAAAATGGTTAGTCTATCATTTTATGAGTTTGGAGAAAATTTTGTTTACAAAATTTGATAGGCTTATTGGCCTATAATTAGAGAAAGTTACTGGGATTTCCTTTTTAGGGATTAAGGTAATCCAGGTGCTGGCAATTCTAGCAGGGATGGTATCACCTTTCATAAACTGAAGCACAACATCATATACATCATAATGTATGATGTCCCAATAATTTTTTAAAAAATACAGTTGTATATCCATCTGGCCTTAGTGTGCTATTTTGGTTAAGATGAAAAACTATATTTTTTTATCTCTTCCAAAGTAGGCTGACAGAGTAGATATGCGTTTTCCTCCTCTGAGATCACTTGTGGAATATAGCTAAGGAAATAGGATTTGAACTTAGAGGATGATTCATTTGAATCCTCAATCAATAGATTTGAATAGAAACTGATTGCTTCAGTTTCTATTTCAACTGTATTATCCAACCAAACACATGTGCCTGACTTAATTTTTGTTATATTTTGTTTGGTTCTTCATTCCTCTACAGATTCATGAAAATGCCTAGTATTCTCATCTCCATTTTTTAACCATTTAAGTTTGGCCTTTTGTTTCCAAAACAGTTTTTCCTCATGAAGGGCTCTAATTAGCAGTGCATTTGTTCTTTTGAGTTCAATTAAATTAGTAGTACTGTTAGTAGTTTTATAAATTACCTCTTGATGTCTCAGCTCCTCCTACTTTTTTTAATGTTTGCATTTATGTCCCCAAATATTCTTTATTCAATTTTTTAAAATCAATTTTTAGCCTCTTCAGTTTTAGAAATATGGGTTTTAAGTGGCTGAAACCAGTTAGTAGAGATTATGGTTTTGAAGTATGACCTAGTCATCAAAACATCTAAGAATCTAAAAGGCCTCTGGTGGGTTTTTAGGTCACTGCCAATAGTAAGCAATAGTGGACAGTGGTCTGATGAGTGTTTATTAAATATGTGTGTATAGAACTATTAGGAAAATCTTAGATCCATTGATCACACACTAGAGCCCTATCTAGCCTCTCTAAAGTATGGAATTTCCTATTATTAGTCCATGTAAAGGTATTCCCTACTGTAAATAGGTGTTTAAGCTGATTTATGTTAATAAATTCAGTAAAATCCCAAATGATTTTCCTGTTAGGCCTACTTGGTCCTCTGTATTCATCTACAATCATCATTGCATTAAAATAACCTATGTGTAGGTTATTTAAACTATGATCAGTTTTCAGTTCTTTCCAAAGCATTTTCCTTTTTCTAAAAAAAATAGAAGCATGTATGAAAAAACACATTCATAGTTTTCTGGAACGTGGAGATATAGATGCTAGCTCTTATGAACTAATCAGTATCAAAAATAGCCAAATGTTATTTAGCACATAATCTTGATTCCAAAATAGCCAAATGTTATTCATAGTTGAGCAATAGCAGTTTGTAAAATTGAGCCTCACTCTATAGAACTCTCTCTGATTTGCTGTATGCTTGGGTTCTATAATGCGCAGTATTTTTATGGAATGAATCCTGATCAACTTCTTGAGTCTATCCATTGATGTTTCAACACCTCTTAGGTTCCAGAATAAAGTTTTGAGATTATTGGTCTTACTATCCATGTAAACCTGGTGATTTACATTTTGTTGAGGATCTAAGGCTCATTTTGTTTAGTTTGTTAAATAAGGTTGTCTTCCTTGATTTACTTTCCTCTAGATTCGGTTTGAGGCCTGTGAGAGGTTTAGGAACACCTACCTGATCTAGCTTTAACTCTTGAGAGTCTCCAACTGATTCTTCCTGACCCATTTCATCTTTATCCACCTCTTAATTTTGAGCAAGTAGTTGGAAAATGTTTTCTAATTGGGGACTATTCCTAAGAGGCTGAGTTTGCAAACTGTTAGAATCATAAGCATCAGGTGAAATATTTATGTTCATACCTGGGAAATCATCAGAAGCTCTGAGTGACTGAGTTTCAGTTTGGTGTGTCTTTTCATACTGAGTTTTGTCTTTATCTTGGAGAAAGAGGATTTGCAGTGGTGTGCAACTAGCAGGGGTTTCATTAATAGGTTGGTTGGGCCAAAAGATGGGATATGTCTCATTGATCTATTTTGTAGCAGCATTTTGTTGGTTTTCCATTTCACTATTCTAAACTTTTGAAACAGGGGATTTAATCACATTGGTGGGGGGGAATCAAGCACGTTTGTAGGTATCTCAGGGTTGATATCTACAACTTGGAATTTGGCCTCGGAATACTTCTATGCTACTGTTAGGCTTGATCCTTCAGTAGCATTTGGCTTATTTGCAGCTTTCCAGATAGTTTGTGAGGGAGTGGCTTTTGGGTTAGGATGAGGCTTTGGGTTTGTCTTGAGTACAAGATTAAGATTTAGTATTCTATATTTGCTCCTATCATGACCTATCTTTTTACAGCGTTTGCAATAGATTGGGAGGTTATCATACTCAATTGTATATTTCTCATTATAAGAAGTCTGATGGTACCTGTAATCTGGGCTTGTAGGTCAACTTCTATACAAATTTTTAGTGTTGATGGACGAGTGAGCCGAGCAGTAGCCACATCCATCTTCATAAACAAGCCTATCTGGTTTCCAATGGCCTCAATTGATTCTCTATTCTAATAGTATAATGGTACATTCTTGATTGTGGCCAAAATAGGAACAATAGAGGATTCTAATTTGGCTTTGAACTCCACAGTCCACCTGAGAACCCTCATCGTGACACCATTGAAAGACCTGACTCCATTAATCTAGCATCTGTGGAAGTCTTCTATGTTTTGAAAGTGTATGCGAATGTTTTTTTGAAATCCAACGCTCCAAGTTGGTATTTGTCTGTGAAACCTATAGTTATGAAATCCGATTCGTTGCGCTCCATTGCAAGTCTGCCTTTGGGGAAATTCCCGATTAGGGCATTTTTGTAGTGGCTGGATAGTTTCTCAAGTTGTTGCGGAGAGTATAAACACGCTAATTCGCCCTTGTGCTGGGTAATAGGTTCCAGATTTGGGATTGATGTTAGGGCAAATGTAAAAGGGAGGTTTCTCGATTGCAGAGTTTGGGTGAAGGTCTTTTGTGGTGCAGTGGAAATTTGGGTGGTGGCCGCCATGGCGAAGAGGCTTGCTTATGTAACCATTTTTCTGGTGATATTAGCCGGTAAAGATGAACAGGGATGAAAAATGAGCTGTTATTGTCAGTTGTGGAAAAAAGTAGATCGATTAAAGAGAAGGGAGAGAAAAATTGTGGAGAGAGAGAGAGGAAGAGAAATCTTAGCTCTTGAATTTTTAAGTATATGTTAGCATTACATTCGAGAAAATTTCAATTTGCAGTTACGAATAAAGTTTTAACTTTTTGCACTTAGGTCCCTCCAAGAAAGTTGGAATTGTTGAATCACGAAATCGACGACACCAAAATGAAATTCAATAATATAACATTGTGAATTTGGAATTTGGGCATGTATGGGTGAACAGAAGGGTCTCAAAAGTCAACATTAATTACTTCTTCACAGTCTTGAAAAATAACACTATGACCAAAAATTGTGTTACCCAATTAACCATTGCTCCAAAATACGTAATTTTGGTTATTCTTGCATAATTATAGAAATATAAAAAAATTGAAATGTTGGAAAGCGCTAGTACATGTTCTAGAGTAACTTAGAATTGAATACTTAGAAGTAAGAAAGAAAAATTGGAAAGGATTACAGATACGTTCTTATACCTAATTGTTGATATATATTTTGTACAAACTTGGAAAATACAATGAGGGTGTATATGGTAGCATCACGTTCGAGCAGATTTCAATTTGGAGTTACGAGTAAAGTTTTTACCTTTTGCACTTAGGTCCATCCAAGAAAGTTGGAATTGTGGAATCACAAAATTGGTGAGGCCAAAATGAAATTCAATAATATAAGATTGTGAATTTGCAATTTGGGCATGTATGCGTGAACAGAAGGGCCTCGAAAGTCAACATTGACTACTTCTACACAATCTTGGAAAATTACACTATGGACCAAAGTTATGTTATCCTATTCTCCATTGCTCCAAAATACATGTTTTTTGTTATTTTTTCCTAAATATAGAAATTTTAAATTTTAAAAAAAATCTATGAAATTTTAGAAAGCATTAATAAAATCTATTAAAGTTTATGTATAATTTATTGCATTTAAACGTATTAAAAGTTTAATTTATTTCAATTTTAAAAAATATAAACAAAAAGTCATTGTTAAAAGTATAGTTATAAAAGCTACTAAAAGTTTAAAAGAAATGGAGTAGCAGAAAAAATTTACAAAGTTATATTTCAGTTTTGTTAAACGTTAAATTAACGTGGGTAAAATCAGAAATGCAGAAATAACCCTAAATTTTGTTGAATGAAATGTCAACGGTCAAATTGGCCGGAAATTATTTAAATGACCATTTTATCCTTCTATTAAAAAAATTAAATCCAAAAAAAAACAAAAAATTGAAATTTTTCCCTTTCATTTTTTTCCTTTCTTCATCATTTCTTCTCCAAAACATCGATCGCTAATCACTATTCCTCATTGCTACTGCTATCCCTAAACCCAAACCTTGAAGCTAACTGGGACAAGAAATTATCAACCTACACTAACGACTCCATTAAAATAGCAGCCCCCACTATTGTGAGCATAATTCATATTGATTCTATCTCTATTAATATTCTCAGATGTAATGCATAGTAATGGCTAATATATGTTTTGTTTCCTAGAAATCCCTTTTGGATAAGAAGCAAGAGGGAGATTTGGTTATACAAGGAAAAGAAGATATTCTCGTTCAAGCAATGGGTAAGAAGGATTATGGGGGTCGTTGGAGAGATTGCTCCACAAAGTCCAAGGTGAACGAGGCCATACCACATATAGCTATGAGCCGTTACGCATCTAGTCAATGTGGGAGCACAAACACAAAACCATCTGAGGAAATCTCAAATTTAAACAAACTACCAAAAGATGTCATCGAGGTCAAGGAAAGATTTGTTGCCTTATTCCATACCATGAACCTCGTCGTTAGCTCCTTTCTTGCTCTGTGATTTTTAGTTTTTGGATTTCCATTTCCTGTCTGTAAAGTCCTCGGGAGTTGGACTTGTTTTATGGCAAATTGTGAATTGTGGAAATCTGGTGTTTAAACACCGTTTTGCAGGTTTTAAGGATTTCCGGAAGCACAATCTTTATCCACGGAATTATGGAGTATATTGATGTGATCAAATCAGAATATTGTGGAAGATATTATCTTAGTTCGTGGAAGATTAATTCTGGTAAACAATATTCCTGTAATAGTTGGGAATTGATTTAGTAGTTTAATTATGGTACAAGTCCTATTGTTAACAGGATTGTCCATTTAAGTACCAGATTAGAATCAGAGTTTTCCTTAGTCTAGAAGTCTATTTATGGTAGAGTTAGACAAGGAAGGAAGTTGATTCAAGGCAGGATTGCGATGGAATAAATAGAAGAAGATGAAAACGCAATCAAGTTCGTGCATCCAGGATTATTCTCTACGTTGAGAACTTTGGAGCAATCTGCCGTGTTTGGAGGTTCGTAAATCAACCGACCAAGTTTGTAGAGATCAGAAACAAGGAAGCCTTAATTCCTCGGGAGGAGGAGATCCAGGGAGACGTGTTGATCGTGAGGGTTCAACGGCGTAGGATCGGCAGTGAGGGGAGCTCACAACATTCACTCTATAGGTTAGCAATGGATTAGTATTTAAGTTAAGCTTCTTGTACTAAAGACTGCTTTCTAGTGAATGGTTTCTGATCTGGGCAAGGCCCCGCAGACGTAGGTGTATTTGCACCGAACTGCGTAACCAAGTTGTGTGTGCACTGCGTATTTTGTTTTGCTTTTAAAAACAAAACTAATCTTGGTGTTCCAACACCAAACTGTTAAACAACTTGGAAAAAGGTTTAGTAATCAGGTGAAACGGAATTTCAATTGGTATCAGAGCAAGGCGCTTGTTGACCCCTATACAGGGAGAGTGAGATCAGGTTTCACCATGGTACCGAAGGAGGGGGCATCAGTCACGCGACCACCATTGCTGGAACAAGGAAATTATGCTTACTGGAAGGCACGGATGAAAGTGTTCATTGGAGCTCTAGATGATCAAGCTTGGAACTATGTCATAAATCAATACACTCCACCTGCTAGTGACACAACTGAAGGATCAAGCTCCACTGCCACTAAACCATTCTCTAGGTATTCCACCGAGGAGCATAAAGCGCACGTGTCCAACTCAAAAGCATTGAATGCCATCTTTACGGCTGTGGACGAAGATCAGTTTAAAATGATTTCAAACTGTGAGACTGCAAAGGAAGCGTGGGATGTTTTACAGACTTACCATGAGGGAACAAGCTCTGTAAGAGAATCAAAGTTGCAATATTATACATCGAAATTTGAGGAATTGAAGATGCGGGAAGATGAAACTATCTCTGAGTTTAATGGACGAGTCCGAGATATTGCAAACAAGGCGTTTCAGTTTGGCAAAAAGTACAAAGATCAAAAACTTGTAAGGAAAGTGTTGAGGGCATTACCCCCACGGTTCAACATGAAGGTCACGGCAATAAATGAAAATGGAAGGATCGGAACAATGACACTTGATGAACTTATGGGATCTCTGGAATCGTATGAAATGGAGATGTTCCAAACTAAAACGGGGAAGAAAGAAATGGCGTTTTCAAGCACAAACACTGGAAAGGTTGATGAGTCTACAGATAATGAAGAGACGGATGAGATTGCAAACATAACCAGGAATTTCTCCAGATTTATGAAGAAGATAAGCAGGAAACCACAAGATAAGTCAAGTGGAAGCAAAAATCCGAATGCAAACTCCACTCCACGATTCGGTCAATCTACTGGTGTTGAAACACCAAAATTCAAATCGGTAAATCTGACCCTGAACAGGAGAATCCAGTGCAGAGAGTGTGAAGGTTTTGGACACATACAAGCCGAGTGTGCCAATACACTCAAAAGACAAGGAAAGTCATATGCCACAACCTGGAGTGATGATGATGGTGGAGATGATGTTAAGTATGAAGAGGAGTATACAAATCATGTTGCGTTCGGCGTGTCAATGGTGGAGGTAGAAGATTTTTGTAAGGAAGGTCTCAGCCTGATGAACGAAGAAGAGATCTGTAGCTCAGATGAAGAGAGTAGAAGTGTTAGTGATGAAGACATTCGCAAAGAAAGCATGGAGATGTACAAGATGTGGTTAAAAGTGGCAGATGAAAACAAAGAACTCAAGGCTGAAAACAAGAGGTTAAGTGAGAATGCTAAAGTGTATGAATGCGAAAAGGAAGAGGCAACTCGAGATCTAGAAAAACTCAAGAAGGAATTTGCTGTAGTGGTGCAACGAGCAGAGGAAGCAGAACAATCCATTAGACGCCTTAATACTGGGAAAGCTAAACTCGAAGAATGTCTAAGGATGGGACAGACGAGCAAATTTGGCATTGGCTATGAAAGGACAGTGAAAGAAGAAAATCATCAGACAGATCAAAATGCACCAGTTGCAAGAATAATTGAGAAGAATGGTCCCACAAAAAGGATCAGACGATGCGGATACTGTGGAATTCAAGGTCATGTGACAAACAGATGTTTTAGACTGATGAGAACCCTGTCTGTCAACACAGAATATCAGGGCATGCACACCACCCCATATCGATGTTTCAACACCAATCCAGTTCGAGGTTTCAACACCAACTTAGAACATAAAATGCACCAATTCAATGCTGGAGGATATAGAACTGGATCTCTCAACACACGGGTTAATCAGAATCCACAACAAGTCACTCGACCAGTACGCCAGGTATGGGTTCGAAAATTCCAAGATGTTTGTTTTTCTAGTTTTGTATGTTTTGGGGCACATACAGGAACCTCGTGGTATTTTGATAGTGCGTGCTCAAGGCACATGACTGGAGTTCCTGAATTCCTGCGAAAGTTCAAACCTGGATTTGGTGGACATGTTAAATTTGGAGATGGAAAACGGAGCAGAATCATTGGAAAGGGTGAGTTAGCAATTAAAGGACTCCCGGTGTTTCAAGATGTATTGCTTGTGGAAGGTCTGAAGGCGAATCTATTGAGCATTAGCCATCTATGTGACAATGATATGACAGTTAACTTTGACAAAGGAAAATGTATTGTTAACCATGGGACTGGAGTATTCACTGGAACAAGGTCAATAGATAATTGTTATTTGCTCGATCAAGATGTCACATGCTTGAGTTCGAAGAAGGACGTTAGCACTCTATGGCACAGAAAATTGGGACATATAAATTACAAATCCTTGGCTCGTATTTCCAGACTGAATGCAGTCAGAGGTATTCCTGAAATCGGTGAAAGCAATGAGGTTGTGTGTGGCTCATGTAAAGAAGGAAAGCAAATTCGAATCCCACACCATGCTGTTCATGATGTGTCAACGTCAAGACTTTTGGAGCTTCTACATATGGACTTAATGGGACCGATCAATACACCCAGTGTAGCAGGGAAGAAGTACATTTTTGTGTGTGTAGACGATTTCTCGAGATATACTTGGGTATCTTTTCTCAAAGAGAAGTCAGAGGCAGCTGAAGTTTTCGAGACCTTGGTATACAAATTACACGTAGAAAAAGGACCTACTCAGGCAAGAATTGCACGTATCAGAAGCGATCATGGAAAGGAGTTTGAAAACTCTAAATTTAATGACATCTGTGAGACACTTGGTATACACCACGAGTTCTCTGCTCCCATCACACCGCAACAAAATGGTATAGTGGAAAGGAAGAATAGAACACTGCAGGAAATGGCCAGAGCAATGTTAGCCGAAAAGAAAATTCATTCTAAATACTGGGCTGAGGCGCTTCATACAGCATGCTACACCATCAACAGAGTATATTTGCGTCCATTTACTGAGAAGACACCGTATGAGATTTGGAAAGGGAAGAAACCGGATGTGTCGTATTTTCATGTTTTTGGCAGTAAGTGTTATATTCTAAAAGATCGTGAGCCGTTAGCTAAGTTTGAATCTAGAAGTGATGTCGGGATATTCTTGGGATATTCTCCCACCAGTCGAGCATACCGAGTGCTTAATCAACGTACTGGAACGGTTATGGAATCTATTAATGTGGTGGTAGATGATTCTGAGGATGACAGAGTTGGAGAAGGTGAAGTGCTGGAACCAGTGTTCCCTACCGGTGTTGAAACACCAACAGCGTCAACTGGTGTTGAAACACCAGAAACCGAGACACCTGAATCTGAACAGCGTCCGTCCAGACAAATGCAACTTCGGGATCAACCTCGTGTAAATTACAGGGAATTGGCAGGATTATCTTGTTTCATATCACTCACGGAGCCGAAGAATTATAAAGAGGCTTTGCTCGATGAATATTGGATTTCTGCTATGCAAGAAGAATTACAGCAATTCGAAAGAAACAATGTTTGGGTCCTTACCCAACGACCTGCAAATGTCAATGTGATCGGTACCAAGTGGATTTTCAAGAATAAATCTGATGCAGATGGTAATATCACAAGGAATAAAGCACGCCTCGTTGCTCAAGGGTACACGCAAGTAGAAGGAATAGATTTTGATGAGACCTTTGCGCCTGTGGCCAGATTGGAGTCGATCAGACTTTTGTTGGCTGTGTCGTGTATTCTGGATTTTACTCTTTTCCAGATGGATGTCAAGAGTGCATTCTTGAATGGGGTCGTGAAGGAGGAGGTGTATGTAGAGCAACCTAAGGGGTTTGAAGATCCACAGTTTCCTGATTTTGTCTATCGGTTGAATAAGGCACTATATGGCCTCAAGCAGGCGCCCCGAGCATGGTATGAGCGACTGACAACCTTTCTGATTAAAAAGGGCTATCGTCGAGGGGGAGTAGATCGGACTCTGTTCGTACTACACAAAGGTTCAAATATTCTGATTGCACAGATTTATGTAGATGATATTGTGTTTGGATCCACCTCTTCAGTTTTGTTACAGGAGTTTGTTGACTTAATGACTAAAGAGTTCGAGATGAGCATGGTAGGGAAACTTTCATATTTTCTGGGATTGCAAGTTGTTCAGGAGAAGAATGGTCTCTTCATCAATCAGCAGAAGTATGCTGAAAACTTGATCAAGAGATTTGGACTTACAAATGCAAAGGCAATACGCACTCCAATGGCTACTACTGATAAACTGACTAAAGATGAGCAGGGACAAAGTGTTGATCAGAAAATGTACAGGAGTATGATTGGGAGCCTGTTGTACTTAACCGCAAGTAGACCAGACATTTGTTTGAGTGTTGGTATTTGTGCTCGCTATCAAGCAGATCCAAAGGAATCACATATGTCAGCAGTGAAGAGGATTATTCGGTATATAAGTGGAACAGTGGAGTATGGAGTATGGTTTTCTCGAAACAAGGATTCACAGTTAGTAGGATTCAGTGATTCAGACTGGGCTGGGAATGCTGATGATCGTAAGAGTACTACAGGTGGATGTTTCTTTGCTGGATCGAATCTAGTCAGCTGGTATAGCAAAAAACAGAACTCCATATCTTTGTCTACGGCTGAAGCAGAGTATTTAGCTGCTGGGAGTTGTTGTGCACAACTATTGTGGATGAAGCAGATGATGAGAGATTATGGGTTTGATGATGTGAGTCTGACAGTGCTGTGTGATAATAAAAGCGCTATTGATATTTCCAGGAATCCTGTGCAACATTCGAGGACGAAGCATATTGATATTCGTCATCATTTTATTAGGGACTTGGTTGAAAAAGAGGAAGTTACAGTCCAGTATGTGCCAACAGCTGAACAACTGGCCGATATCTTTACAAAACCTCTGGATGGTGAGACGTTTGAAGTACTTAGACAGCACTTGGGTGTTTGTCGAATGTAAGGTACTGAGGCTTGTATTTTCTATTGTATTATTTACTGCTTTGTTTCCTTTATATCGTAAAAATCGAAAATACCAAAAATATGTGAAGTGATGTTTAAACACCAAGGAGCTCAGAGGCAAGTTATTCAGACGGGCTGAATATGTGGGCCAGAAAATTATGTTGGGCCTATGATGTGTGTATGACAGTCTGAAAAAAGGGAAAAAGGAGATGGCCTTTTTGGTGTCGAAAAAGGGGGGAAAGAGAAAGTAGACTCCCACACAAACTCAAACCAGAAACTGTTCATCTTCTTCCTCAGTTCGGAGGTCTCTGTTCCTCAAGTTTTCTTTTCAAACCCCGATTATTGTTACTCACCAACCAGATAACAATGCCGAGCTCAGTGTTCAAGAAGATGGTCGGAAATTTAGTCAGGGTTCGGGTGCCTGAGAATCCGAGGATTGAAGAGCTCAGTGATGACACAGACTTGAACGAGATGGGTGAAGATCGAGTACGGACAGTAGGGTCTTGGTATGGACAAAATCAGAGGAGACGGAAAGCCAGCTTTGATTGCTCTTTCGTCCGTGATGGTATGTTCTTTAGCTCTGTTCTTGAATTCATCGAATGGATGGTGCAAAATAGAGACTATGTAGACCTCAGGAAATATAGAAATTTGCATGGCAAAATAAATAGGTTTAAGCTCGATGAGGTGTTAACTGGGAAAATAGGAGACATTGAGGAGATCAGCAATTATGATGCTAAGTTAGTTGGAGTTGGTTTTGGAGAAACTTATAAAGTAGAGTATGAAGAGGGCCAGTTCGAGAGTAAATTCTTTACAATCTATACTCGGATAGCATCATTGCACAGGCCCAGTATCAAACATTTAGGAGATAATGCCTTTGTACAGCCGTGGATAAAAGTGGTTAAATCCACAAATGTTGCTAGGGAGATGATGTGTGTTGATGAGTCTCTGAATCAGACTCGAATATCTCTGAGAAGGTTATCGATTCCAGTTGTGGAGATTTCTGACAGTGAGGAAGATGTTGGAAGTGTTGGAAGAGTTAATACAGAGGAAACCCCGATGAGTGTAACTGAAGAGGCCACTGTGCTGGATGAAGCTCTGGAAGCTTTTATGAGATCTGAAGAGGCTCTGGCAGCATTTGTGAGATCAGATTCAGAGAAGGATGTTGTTGGAACTGTTGCTGAGGAAAAGAGTGAAAATGGTAGTGTTAATGCTGAGATGCCAGAAGAAGAGAAATCAGAAGGAGTGAACATGCTGAGTACTGATGTGGACAAAGATACTGCAGTGCTGGGTTCTGGTGTTCTAACACCAGGAGAAGATTTGACCGAGGAGCAGCAAATCTCTGCGCTATTTGGAAGTGATGTTGAAACTCCACCAGAGACAAGTCCACTCTAGGGACTTAGGAGGAAAAGAAAGGCAGTCGGTATTGAAACACCAGCTGATGGAAGTTCGGCCTCAGCCTTCAAGAAAATTCGCAGATCAAAACGCTGCAGAGAAAGAAGTGGAGTTGAAAGTGAAGACAGTGATGAACCCATCGGGCAGAAACTGAAGAGATTAAGAGCAGAAAAGCTGAAGCAGTCAGTTAAGAAAATGAAGCCTAAAGTCTTGCCTGCACCTGAAGTCAGTCAAGCCATTAGCAGTGAATGGTATGACAATGATGTTCAAGACAAGTTTGAATTCATCAGTGGAAGGAAAATCCTAGCCGAGAGACCGGCTGATGCTAAGAAATTTGAAGATTGTGGGTTTACTGCTTTTCTCAAATATCTTAAGGTGTTTAGAGCTGCCACCTGCTTTGCAGAATTCAATAAACAAATGGTGCTGGAATTTTATTCAAATTTGAAGGAAGAATCTGAAGATGAAGACTCTCGATGGTTTCACAGAGTCTATGTGAGAGGTAAAATCATTGCTTTTTCCCCTGAGGCTGTAAGTAGGTGTTTGCAGCATGGCAGTTTCAAGAACTCTCAGTCGGTGTTTCAACACCAAGTTCCAGAAAACTTTGATGCGGTAGCGGTTGAGTTGACAGGAGGAGTGGAAACTAGTTGGCCACTTGCTGGGAGACAACAGATACCAGCTTCGAACCTGACTTCGAGGTACTACTGTCTATATGTGGTTGCAGTGCATAACTGGATTCCCTCAGTGAACAGCACTATGGTTACAAAAGAAATGGCAACGTTACTGTATAGTCTGGGTGCGAGGCAACGAGTGGATCTGGGCAGACTCATATTCAATGACATTCTGGATTGTGCTCGTAAAACTAGGAAGGAATCTCTTGTCCATCCGTGTATTATTTCCATGGTACTGTTGAAAGAAGGAGCAGGTGCAAGGGAAACAGATGAGATAATTTCTACACATCCTTTACGGCCAACACTCAGGACTTTGAGCGGTCGGATAGTTAAGGACCTACCCTGGACGCCTCCGGCGACTACTGGCTTGGATGGAAGAGAAGCTCGGCTGAGAGCAATTGAGGCAAGGGCAGTTGTGTGTCAGGAAATCCTTGGGCGTCATCAGGCAGCAATAGACAAGATTCAGGGGGAGCTTGCAGCTTTGGAGGCTGAAAGAGAAGCTTTATTGGCAGAATCTCAAGTCGGGTCCAATGTTGGTACTTCGGACGAATCGGACGACACTTTGGCTTAACTGATTTTAGTGGTTTCTTATTTTGTGGCCTTCTTGTCATATTCATGAATTCAGGGGGAGAAGTTTTGGAATTTTATATTGTTGATTGATTCTAAATTCTGATTTGATTTTGGATTCTGGATATGTGTGCTAGCTGTTTTTTTCTAGTGTTCTATGATGGTTGTGCTAGCTGGTATTCTGGTGTTCTCTGTTGTGTGTATTAATGAATTCACCAATATGCCAAGGGGGAGATTGTAAAGTCCTCGGGAGTTGGACTTGTTTTATGGCAAATTGTGAATTGTGGAAATCTGGTGTTTAAACACCGTTTTGCAGGTTTTAAGGATTTCCGGAAACACAATCTTTATCCACGGAATTATGGAGTATATTGATGTGATCAAATCAGAATATTGTGGAAGATATTATCTTAGTTCGTGGAAGATTAATTCTGGTAAACAATATTCCTGTAATAGTTGGGAATTGATTTAGTAGTTTAATTATGGTACAAGTCCTATTGTTAACAGGATTGTCCATTTAAGTACCAGATTAGAATCAGAGTTTTCCTTAGTCTAGAAGTCTATTTATGGTAGAGTTAGACAAGGAAGGAAGTTGATTCAAGGCACGATTGCGATGGAATAAATAGAAGAAGATGAAAACGCAATCAAGTTCGTGCATCCAGGATTATTCTCTACGTTGAGAACTTTGGAGCAATCTGCCGTGTTTGGAGGTTCGTAAATCAACCGACCAAGTTTGTAGAGATCAGAAACAAGGAAGCCTTAATTCCTCGGGAGGAGGAGATCCAGGGAGACGTGTTGATCGTGAGGGTTCAACGGCGTAGGATCGGCAGTGAGGGGAGCTCACAACATTCACTCTATAGGTTAGCAATGGATTAGTATTTAAGTTAAGCTTCTTGTACTAAAGACTGCTTTCTAGTGAATGGTTTCTGATCTGGGCAAGGCCCCGCAGACGTAGGTGTATTTGCACCGAACTGCGTAACCAAGTTGTGTGTGCACTGCGTATTTTGTTTTGCTTTTAAAAACAAAACTAATCTTGGTGTTCCAACACCAAACTGTTAAACAACTTGGAAAAAGGTTTAGTAATCAGGTGAAACGGAATTTCACTGTCAAAATGATTTTGTGGGGATACATTGACTATTATCACGTTCGTTTTGGATGTTGGTAGTTTGGGCCTACTTATATCTTCATCTTGTTCTTTCCCACGTAAACTGAGAAAATGTCTCTTTGTCAATATATTTTTATTTGATATATAGTTCATGGCAGATGAACGCTGAAAGCTGCAGCGTTATCCAGCTCTCAGTCTCAGCTGAAAACTGAAAGCTACAGCGCGCTGCAGCCTTCAGCAGCTACATGTAGACACTATTTCTTGTTATAGTCTATCGATTGCACTTACGAAATTATTTAATTTTTTTTACTTAATAGCACTTACTTATTGTCCAACCAATGTATTTCCCCAATCTCTGAGTTTATTTCTCAGAAAGGAAAAAGTGCTACCTATATGTTTTGAACCATAATGGAGAAAGGGATGTAGCTACATTTGGTATCTTGTTTCCAAAGGACACGGAAACGGACTTACCCATTAAGTGGGAGTGAGTAAATCTTCGTGGACCTATGATCATTCCAAAGCCACCTTTGCCGATTGAACACGAAGAATTTGAGTTTGTCACTGAGGCCATTGGATATAACATTCTCTGGCCGGGAAAGCTGATAAGTGTCATTGGGCAAGAGGATGATGAGGTGTGATAATTGTATTTTTCTTCTTGTCAAATCATATATATCTTTCTAGATGTTACTAAAACATAATATGTTGTTCATCTGCTTACGTAGGAGAACGAGCAGCAACCGCCTCCGCAAGAATTGGTAGTTGACGAAGTTGGAAGTCCTCAAATAAACCTCACACTGAAACTTGCCAAGGACACTACACAGGTTAAACAAATAAGCATATTAATTGGATATGACATCCAGATGCATATTATTAACACACTGTCCCTTATAGGAGGCGGTGGCTAAGGAAGATACTCCGCATGGAGAGGTGGTCGCTCGACCGGTAAAAAGAGAGGTACATACCCCCAGACTATTTTATTCCGACCGATTTTTTACAATGCATGACTAACATTTTACCCATTAGCAAGTTCCAAAAGGAAATACTACATCAATGGAGAATGGGCATCCAAATCCTCCCATGTCAATTTCTAACCAGTACATATTTGTGAGAACCCATTTTAGCATTTACAATATGATCCACTTTTTAATTATATACAACTACTGGTCAACTAACATTATTAGATTCTCAATGTAATTAGGGGGTCGCGGAAGACCAAGAATGCATCACTGTTGTTCAACAGATTAATGATGCTTTAAGGCTATCTACACAAATTTGTGGACCAAACAAAGTCTTCCGCATCAATTTCAATGCGGAGGTGTTTGGATCAGAAGAGGTCTACACAGCCATATTTAATGACAAGCTAAGACGGTTCACGAGAAGTTTGGACATAGAAGATGAAATGGAGTGGATCAGTGGGTGCCAACTTGATATATGGGCATCGTAAGAATTGCATCGAGAGTAAGTTCCATTTGTTTTCTGAGTTGCTAGTCCCGGCCACATGGAAGCAATAGCAACCTTATGCTGTGATTTTATTTTCAAAATATATTTTAAGTATTTTGGTGTTTCCTTTTTTTTAGGGACCATTGATTTTTGCTAGCTCTCGTACCGGAAATCGATCGAGTATATTGCATCGACTCAATGACTGGGGGAATTTTCAAACGCAATAGGTCATGCCTTAAATTGATTCATTTGTAAGTGGAACACATTCATGTCATTCCTTCAACTTCAATGTTTTACAGAAATGTTTGTTCACGTAAATGTGTTCTTGTACATTTCTCACTTTCTTGGCTCGATTATTTTCATATACTGTGTGAACCCCAATTTCTGAAAATATTTTTTAATATGTTGACATAAATATGTTTTCATCGATCGTAGGATTGCAACAAAATATCGACGGTTCAATTCCGACCAAAATAGCTCCTACCCTTCGAACTATACATGGAATGTCATAAGCATCAATGTACGTATTATCCCATAACGTCATATTTTCATCTGTCGTTTTCATGTTCGTAATCGTTTCAACAAATTCTCTTTGACATCAGCACAAGATACAAAGTAGTACTTGGGAGTGGGGATACCATTGAATGTATTACATGGAAAAAATTGTTAGGCATGTGCATGACATTGACATTATTCCGGTACGTTTTCCTACATTGCTTTTATGTATATGTTATTCTCTCACATCTATATCCTTTTCTTAACATGTGATTTAATACATTGTTTCAGCCATTTCTAGAAGATTACACTTCACTGAGGAGCGATCAATTGCGGAGAATTGCTCTGAAATGGGTTTGTGTTTTTGCAAAATGTACACTGCCAAAATGCATAGCTCAATTGAATGTCATACATGGACTTGCCTCCATCATCGGATAGTGGTTAGTATTATCTCTTATGAGAAAGGTAATTGACCTTCACTTTTGATACTCGTCAACTCCGTGATAAGGGGGGTTCCAGTATCTTAGGCCACTAAGAAACACGTTGCTCTTCTTTTGTTAATAAAAAATTATAGTTCATCGAACTCAATGCTTTTTTGAACCTACTTCTTGTCTATGCATCATGGTTGCTCACAATTTGTTCTATTTTTATTCGTGCACCGTTCTGTTACTACGCATAACAAATAATCGGTACCATCCTTAAAAAGAACGCACCAGATAGGAATACAAGCGTAAAAATGAAACTGGCTACGTGAAGATGAACTGAAAGAGCGGCAGCGTGCCTCAGCTTACAGTGACCACAATAGTTAGTCACGTTTAACACTGGTTTCTTCCATTTACAAAACCGGTGCTAATAATAACCGGTGCAAAATTTACGCTTTCAGCACCGATTTCAAAACTGCTGCTAAAAAATAAACCGGTGCAAAATATGCACTATTATCACCGGTTAAAAAACCGGTGCAAAATAATAACCGGTGATAAATTTACACTAATAGCACCGGTTTTTAAACCGGTACAAAACATAACTGGTGCAACATATACACCTCTAGCACCGGTTCAAAAATCGGTGCTAAAAAATAACCGTTGCAACATACACACTTTTAGCACCGGTTAACGAAGTGGTGCTAAAAGTGAACCGATGCAATAAAAAATTTTATCAATGATTTCAAAACCGGTGCTAACTAAAAACCGGTGTTACATTTGCATATTTAGCACCGGTTTTATAACCGGTGCTAAAAATAACCGGTGCAAAATTTACAAATTTAGCACCGGTTTTTTTGTTAGCACCGGTTTACAACCGGTGCTAAATTTTGCACTGGTTTTCTTATTAGCGCCGGTTTTCCAACCGGTACTAATTTAGCATCGGTTTTCAACCGGTGCTAAAGAAAAAATCGTTGCTAATTTAGCACCGGTTTAAAAACCGGTGCTAACAAGAAAAACCGGTGGTAGCATCGGTTTAAAAACCGGTGCTAACTAAAAAACCGGTGCTAAAAGTTGGGATTTAGCACCATTTTTTTTCCAACCGGTGCTAAAGTTTCATCGGTTAGGCACCGGGTTTTTTTTTGCAAAAAAAAAAATAGTGCTAGAACATAAAAAAACCGGTGCTAAAGGGTCCTTCTTGTGATAGTGAGTCCGTGATCTAGTGTCTTGACATACTATTTCTACCTGTCATATTTCTACTTTGGAACAGTTGTCGGACATGTTCACGAAGGCGCTAGGTGGGATGCCTTTTCTTCATCTTAGTTCCAAGTTGGGCATTATCAACCTTTTTGCTCCAACTTGAGGGGTAGTAATAGAGTCATAGTGTTTGCGTTGTAATAGGTTACGTAGTTTACGTAGTTACGAGTGTCATATCTTGTACATTTGGGTATAAATCACCCATCATTCTGTCAATATCAATCGGATCATTATTCCCAAAATATCTCAGTCTTCCTTGTTTCACATACTAATATAACTTTCAGTTGCCAGAATATGATTACATCATTAATTCAAACACAATTAGCTCTTACTAATTGATAAACACTTGTAGCTAGGAGCTGATATGAAAGTTTCATTCAGGACAAATTTTTTTGTTGCAAATGTTGTGCACAGGCCCTAAAGTATAGACATTTGTGTAGCTTAATGCATTTGTAGCTTAATAACAACCATAACACATTTCATAAGAGCTTCCTACTTGTTAGAAATTTTCAACCAAAAAGATATGAAAAACCCACATGGGTTATTTTAACCTATATGGGTTAAAATCCATGGGTTTACCCATTTTGACCCACGAGTTGAGTGATTTTCAACCAGCAGGGTGAGCGGGTTTCAACTTGAACCATTTTCACTCGACCCATTTTTGACCCATCATAAAACATGTTGTAATGGGTTATACCCATATTTTTCTATTACCCATATTACTCTACCCGTATTCGACCCATCCGCCCATTTGCTAACCCTAATTGGAAAGTATGAGAATCTATGTGCCATTCCAAGTGGAAAGGGGGTCTAGGGATGAGATCCACAGAACTAATGAACCAAGACTTGTTATGAAAATTAGCATGGAAATTAATTATCGACAAGGATTCATTCTTCTCCAGCTGTTCATATACACGTACTGCAATAAGTAGAACTTTCTGGATGTTAAGCCAAAACATGGATCAACATGGGGATGGAGAGGCATCCTATGGGGTCGAGACCTAATCAAACCAGAACTCAAATGGAAAGTGATAGTTGGCTGTAATATAAATATCCAAAAAGAATAGATCCCAAACCAAAGAAGCCCGATAAGGTATGAGTGTCAATTCCTACACCAACTGGGTTTCAAGGTCAGTGATCCAATAGATCTAGCAAAGCAATAAAGGATGTCATTATAAAGGATGTTTTTCCAGCTAGAGATAACAAGGAAATCATCGGAATTCACATCCCACTAGCCCCCCATTTGTTAAAGAGACTATAAATTTTGGGACAGAGACTGGCTTGTGATGTGCCTTTTTTATACGGTTATATTAGGACTTTAAGGATTCACTTTTGTACACTTTTGTGCTCTAAATGGGACATTTTGCCTTGAAGTTCTCTAAGGAGGGTTAAAAGCGACTTTTACGCTTTTATTACTTTTCTAGAGAATTTTGTGTGACAAGGTAATTTGTTTGAAGACTTTGAAGACTTAGAACACTTTGAAGAATACCTTTGAAGATTTAAAGATTTGAAGATTTGAAGACTTGTAATTGAAGTTTTGAAGATTTGAAGTATTGAAGAAGTGAAGAGAATAGGAGGATATGAAACAAAAAGGAGAAAGAAGAAATGGTGCTGGACTTGGAGTGCGGCGCGAGCACGTCGTGACTCGCGACGGACGAGGGGTTAGAAAACCTTCTTGCTTTTTTCACTATAAATACTCACCTTATCCTCTCATCTTCCACAAGCTTTGGACAGCCTCTTCTTCCTGCATTTTTCTGGGTTTGAAACCCTAGTTTTTCTTTCTTTCTTTTCTTAGTTTTTGTTGGTTAATCATGCCTTTTAATTGTCTAGCTTAGTTTTATCTTGGGAGCAATGGATTGAAACTTCCATTTCTATGTAGTAAGAACCATATATATATATATATATATTTGGTGTTTTTGCTATTGTGCATTTATTTAGCTTTGAATGTGAATTGTTAATGGCATTGATGTTGTTGGGAGCTTGAGTATATGAATTGCTTGTATGATTACTTGTTAGGGTTGGGAGAAAGTAGTTGATTCTCCCCTCTTTTAATGTGGAATCCAAGAGCATGAATTAGAGCTTTTAATGATGTTGATGTGTTGATTATTGCTAGATGAATGTGATGATGTTGAATTCGTTGTCATGTTTGTTTTAGGTAGCAGATGAGAGAAGTCAATAAATGTCGATTGTTCTTGGCTAACCTCGTGTAAATGCATGATTAGTGAAAGTAGTGAATAGATTTTGCCATTCGTTCTTGAAGCCTTTGTTATTTAGCATTCAGGTGTTCTTAATGCTATGTTTCACTTCATTTATGCCATGTGTTGTTTGAGAATAGGAAGTGTTTGTATGATCGAAGTGTTAGGGTGTTAGGAAAGTGACGAATTCCTTATCTCCTTTGCATGAAAATCTAGGAACATGAACTTAGAACTTCTTGCGCATAATGTGTTGTGATTCTTGCTAGATAAGTATGTTAATGTGGATTGTTCTCATATTTATCCTATAGATGCAATGAAAGGTTGAACCTTGAATATGGTTTGTTCTAGGTTTAGCCTAATGAATGTTATGTTTGGTCAAATGGCTATGTCTTTGGTAGAAGGCTTGTCATTGTCAAATCGATGGTCCTTCATGTATAATGCCATTGATGAAATACCCCTATTGTCGTTGTTTGTCTAGGGTGATCATTAATGAGGTTTGCAAATCATCGTTGTTTATCTTTGCAAACTACTCTTAAGAAGGAATGAATATCGATCTTCCATTGGCATTCCCTATAGGTAACAATGGTGATAGGATGAGTGAATGGTTCAATGATCTACATTAGGTTTGGAAGTGGATATCGGTTGCCCCCAAGGCTTTATCTTTTGTAGTCTTAAAACCCTTTTTCTTAGTTTTGTTTGATGACTTAGCATAGTTGCTTAACTTTGCTAGTTGTCCCGTCTTTTAACTTTCATAACTTAGGACCACCAAACAACCAACCCCCCCCCCATTTACTTGCTTTTATATGTGTATCTATATCTACTCTTAGCCTAATAGCAACCTTTTGTGCTTAAACGCTTGAGAAAATCCCCCTTCTTTGTGGACGACCCTGACTTGCCGCTATCTATTTAGTTGTAAATAGTAAGCAAAAATGGCTTATAAATATTAACTTTGAGAGGCACGGCAGTGACCTCCCAACTTGGTAAATACACAGCCAAATGCGGCTACCATGAAGCTTAGCGCATAAAAATGAGACAGAAACCGTCTAGCTCATCCACAGTATAAGTCACAGGGGAGGACCAACAATTTTGGATGAAACTATGGCAGTCGCCGACAATAGAAAAAGTGAAATTCCTAGTTTGGAGACTAGTGCAAAATCCAATGACATGCCCAGCCCTTAGAGTCAGAGGAATAGAAGTTTCTCCTATCTATCAAATGTTCCACGTGAAGGTAGAAACACCCTCAACACATGATCCTAAAATGCGAGGTCACAAGAAAAGCCTGGAGATCGTCAAGGCTAGGTTTTGACTTTGGATGAGGACATCCCCAACAATTAAAGGTCTAGTTGGGAGAGTGGTTCAAGAATGCCCCAAAAAAAAACTTCGACTTGACAGACATCATCATCTGGACAATTTGGTGTGCAAGGAATTAGGCAACGTTAGGCAGCATAAAACTTCAGTAGAATCAATACTGGCAATTGTCAGGATAGCTCAAACGAAGGACTACCAGAAGGATGAGGCGGAACAACCAGCCTCAGACCCCAAGTCACATCCGTTCCACCTGGAGTGCACAAAAAATCAGCCTCTTCAAAGTACGATAAGAGAGTCAAGAATGGAAAAAGTGGGCAACATCCAATTAATTTGGCATACAGTGGAAGGTCTGACAAATCACGAATACATGAACTGGACGCACATCAACACAGATACAACATTCCAAACACAAGATCGCAATGCAGTGGCTTCTTGGTGTGCACAAAGGGTCATTGAAGGTACATGGCAAAGCACACGATCCGTTTGGTCACTTTCAACAATTCTAGCCGCCGTACATGAAGTGTTGGCAAACGCAAGGCAAAGAGCGGCAATAAACATTTGGTTGCAGACTGACTGTGAGATGACGCTAAAATCATATCCATAACTTTCCGAACATCTCACCGGGACTTAATGGACTAGTAAGCAGTATAATTATACTAACAATAATTTTCACTAATTTGTATGTAATGAAAGTCTCTAGAACTGATGTAACAAACGTCCAAAACCTGGCTATTGATGTAATGAGTGGCCACGACAACTATGTTACAATATCAGGGTCCGACCGTTTGCTTTCAATAATAATAAAAAAAAGTAGAGGAACTGATCGAGGGTGTAAACTAGTAATTGCCAATTGGACCTTGGTCGGGTACGTCAATGATCCATAGTTTATAACTACTTACCCATGATGCAAAAAGGCAATAACTTTATGAAAGACTCATAATTACTGACCTAATGGCTTTCCAGTTTTTACATCCACGAAATGCGGAATCTATGGTGACGATTATTAAACGAACAAACCATACGGCCGAAAGTAGTCGTTGATTTCTTTACTTAGTAAAGTGCGGCAACACAGGTTCGGCCACAAGTATATGTTGAATATTGATGATGGTCATTTCTCCGTTCTTTATTTTGTATCAATTGTAACGACATTTAATTAGTTTTCCTGTAAATGGTAGATGGTTGGTCTGTAAAAAAAATCACCCCATAAATATGAGAGTTTGAGCTGCAAATCTCACCACACACCATTGGCCGCGCTTTGGAAAGCCCTTTGTTAGACTAAATCAGACTCCTGATTAGATTATGATTTATTCTGATTAGAGTTCTTTTCTTATTATACCTCTATTGTACTCTCTATATATTCAGATATCAATAATACAATTTATCACGGCAAATCATTCTATCATGGTATCAGAGCAAGGTTCTGATCCTAAGCCCTAAATTTTAATTTATTGTTCAGTGCCTCCCTCCTTCTCTTTTTTCCGGCCCGAAGTTCCGGCCAAATTCCAGCGAAGTTCCGGCCTCCATTCTCCGGCGTCCTCTCAAGTCTCGATTTTCCGGCAAAGTTTTCATCTTTTTCCAACGGCGTCTCCCTCCATCGGCGGCCTCCTCCTCCGGCGTCCTCTAGCGGCGGCGGCCTCCTCCGGCATTCTCCAGCAGTGACCTCCTCCTCCGGCGTCCTCCACCTCTGGCGTCCTCCGGCGGCGGCCTCCTCCTCCGGCGTCCTCCAGCGGCGGCCTCCTCCTCCGGCATCCTCCAGCGGCGGCCTCCTCCTCCGGCGTCCTCCAGCAGCCACACGGAGAAAATCAAGCGAAGCCACACGGAGAAGAAAAGCCCGAGCGTGACACGGAGGAGAATATTTCGCGCGTGAAGCCACGAGCGAGACGACTCGCCAGCAAGAAGGAATACTCCGCACGTGAAGCCACGCGCGAGTTGACTCGCCAGCAAGGGAGTTTCTCGTGCCTCCAATTTATCGTGGGCTGAATCAAATTATCGCGAGTTGATCAAATTATCGCGAGTTGAAGTTGTTTCTCGTGAATTTCTCACAGTCTCACGAGTTTTTCAAATTCTCATCAGCATCCAGTCAATTTCTGTGCAATTCGGCCTGTTGTACAATTTTTTGGTCTTCTGCTATGGTTCATTTGGGCCCTATATTTCGGGAAAATTGCTCCACCAATTGGATTGCGGACAAGGTGTTGTTTCAGGCCAGTTTGAATGGTCCCAACTGTCATTCTTCGTCAAATCAGTGGATTATTGATTCAGGTGCTACATCTTATATCAATGCTCACACCAGCCATCTTGATCAGGTACAACGTTATCGTGGTTCTGATTCTATTCTTGTTGGAAATGGTGCATCATTATCTATTTCTCACATCGGTCAATGTCATATATCTGGTTTCTCTATTAATGATGTCCTTGTGGTCCCTAAGATTACCAGAAGTTTATTATCCATCAGTAAGCTTACTCGTGATTTACCTGTTCGTATTATATTTGATGCTGATGCATTTTCCATTGAGCATAAGCATACTGGGAAAATAATTGGTAAAGGTCGTCATAGTTCAGGTCTTTATTTTCTTGAGACTGGTGATTCCATCTTTTTAGGCAAACTACGCTCTACAAAGCTTCATGTTTCTTTTGAGCAGTGGCACTCTCGCCTCGGTCATGTGTCTCATGATACTGTTCAGTTATTGAATCGACGGGGCCTTATTTCTGTCACTTCTGCTATGCCTGCACCTGTCAGTTGCTCTCCTTGTCAGATGGCCAAGAGTAGCCATTTGCCCTTTTCCACTAGTGCCAAACACACTACTGGTTTATTGGATAAAGTACATTGTGATTTGTGGGGACCAGCTCCTGTTTTATCTGTCGGTGGTTTCTCTTATTATGCCGTTTTCATTGATGATTTTTCGCGATTCACATGGTTTCTTCCGATGCAGCATAAGTTGAATTTCTATGACACTTTTATCCAGTTTCAGAAATTCGTTGAGAAGGAAGGATTGGAGCGAGCGAAGCAGAAGCAAAGCAAGCTCTAGTGATGGGCTGTCTTCCTAGTCCCATTTCAGTCTTTTTTTTCATCGACATAGTCAGAAGCAATGGATGTTGCAAATCAGTTTTCTGCTAGGGTTAAAAAATTTCAGACCGATGGTGGCACCGAGTTTACTAATCACCAACTTCAGGCTCATCTCATATCATGTGGCACTCATCATCAGATGTCCTCGCCCTATACACCTGCTCAGAATGGCCGGGCTGAGCGGAAGCATCATCACATCACAGAGACTGGTCTTTCCAAGCTTTTTCACTCTTCTGTGCCGCACTGTTATTGGGTGGAAACTTTTTCCTCTGTGGTTTACATTATTAATCGTCTGCCTAGTTCAATTCTGAGTGGAAAATCACCTTTTGAGGTTGTTTTTGGTCATGTGCCTAACCATACCCTCTTTCACCCATTTGGTTGTCGTGCATTTCCTTGTCTGCGTGCCACTGCTACTGATAAGTTTGTACCCCGATCCATTCCCTATGTTTTTATTGGCTGTAGCCTTCGTCACAAGGGCTTCCAATGTCTCGACCAGACTTCTGGGCGCATATATATCTCTCGCCACGTTCGTTTTGATGAAACTTTCTTCCCTTATGTCTCATCTTCCACGGACAGTCGTTCGATTTCAGATCTGGGGATTTTATCATTTTTTGATGGAAATGTTACTTCATCTATTGGGGCCACTACACCTGTGTCTGTGCCTGCTCCAGCTGCCCCTCTTTCACCACCATCTTCCATCTGGACGGTTAACTTGGACCCGGCTCCTCGGCCAATGCCCACCATACCTCAGCTGCTGGCTATCACTCCTCAGCCACCGTCTCAGCCACCGGCCACCACGTCTCAGCCTTTATCGGCTATTATTTCTCCAGCGAATTTCGACGGCCACTCTCCGGTCAGCGCATCTCGATCTTCCTCGGTGTCTTCAGCTGGTTCGACTCCTCCATCTTCACCACCCTCGCTTCGTACTCATCGGATGGCCACTCGGTCTTCTACTGGTGCCATACAGCGCCGGGATTATTCAGATATTATTGCTCATGGTCTCACTGCCGTACTCCTCTCTCAGACAGCACCCACTGATTATCGCTCTGCCCTTCAGGATCCAGCTTGGGTCTCAGCCATGGATGATGAGATGGCTGCTCTTCGTGGTCAGCACACTTGGGATTTGGTGCCTCGACCTTCGAATGTCAATATTGTTAGCTCCAAATGGGTCTATAGGCTCAAGTATCTACCAGATGGCACTCTTGAGCGTCACAAAGCTAGACTTGTGGCACAGGGTTTCTCGCAGATTCCGGGTTTTGATTTTGACCACACTTTCTGTCCTGTGGTCAAAGCCTCCACTGTTAGGACGGTTCTCGCCGTAGCCACCATGCGTTCCTGGCCACTTCATCAATTGGATGTTAAGAACGCTTTCCTTAATGGTGTTCTTGATGTTCCAGTCTACATGAAACAGCCCATTGATTATCAGGATTCTGTCCATCCAGACTATGTTTGTCGTTTGCGAAAGGCCATTTATGGTCTTAAGAAGGCTCCCCGGGCTTGGTTTCAGCGGTTATCTGACACAGCTTAGTTTCCGGTGCGGCTCAGTTGATACTTCTTTGTTTGTCCTTTCGAGAGGGTCGTTGTTACTGTACCTACTTGTGTATGTGGACGATATCATTCTTACAGGCAATGACTCTACTCTTCTTGGCCAGTTCATTGATCGGACACACAGAGAGTTTGCGATCAAGGATCTCGGTGCTCTTCATTACTTTCTTGGTCCTGAAGTTTCGCCTACCTCCTCAGGATTACTGCTTGGCCAAGCAAAGTATACTCGGGAAATTTTGAATCGGGCTGGTATGTCTGACGCGGCACCTATTTCTACTCCATTTGTTGCTGGTTCTCAGCTTCACAGCTCTACCAGTCCTCCATTTTGGGATCCTATACTTTATCGTTCTCTTGTTGGTGCTCTCCAGTATCTCACCATATCTCGCCCGGATTTGGCATTCTCGGTCAACACGGTGAGTCAGTATCTTCAGGATCCCAGAGATGACCATTTTGCTGCTGTAACTCGGATTTTGCGGTATGTTCGTGGCACTCTTCATTTTGGTCTCCGGTTTTGTTTTGCTAGTACTCCTGATGTGTTAGGATACTCTGATGTTTATTGGGCTCACTGTCTGGAGACTCGTCGGTCCACTTATGGTTATGCAGTTTTTCTTGGTGGGAATCTGGTTTCTTGGAGTGCTAAGAAACAACCCACTGTTTCTCGCTCTAGCACTGAGTCTGAATACTGTGCTCTTGCCAACACTACCTCAGAAGTGGTTTGGCTCACTCATTTGCTTCGTGATCTTTGGGTTCCACTTTCTGGTTCTCCAATGTTATTATGTGACAATAGTAGTGCTATTTTCTTGGCTCAGAATCCAGTGGCGCAAAAGCGGGCGAAGCACATCGACATCGACTACCATTTTGTTCGTGAGTTGGTGACATCCGGAAAGCTGCGCATTGCTCATGTTCCGACTTCTCTTCAGATTGCAGACATTTTCACCAAGGGGCTCTCTCGTCCGCTGTTCGAGTTCGTCAGGTCCAAGTTGTGCGTCGGCGAGCATCCGACGCTTTGCTTGAGGGGGGGTGTTAAACTAAATCAGACTCCTGATTAGATTATGATTTATTCTGATTAGAGTTATTTCCTTATTATACCTCAATTTTACTCTCTATATATTCAGATATCAATAATACAATTTATCACGGCAAATCATTCTATCACCCTTGATCGATAACTTCTTCGTATTGATAGCCTGGCAGGCTGGCACGTTGAACCAATGGCTACTTGACTGGGTAATAATCACGGTGTGGTTTTGCTGAATTGACTAGCATCGGCAAAGGTTTGCAGGCTTATTGAATGGTATCTTTTTTAATTAGATTCATGGCATTTAATCCAGAATTAATCACTTAGTAAATCACTTGTCCAACTTATATCATGTGGTTTTATTTAACATTAATTAATTAAAATGAATCAAACTGACACTAGTGCAGGAAGACCTATTAAAGGCGGTTATTTCGGTTGGTAGAAGACACTTTTGTAGTGTCTTTTCTGGATGTGCCTTTGATCGATTTCGATCAAAGGCGGTTGCGAGAATCGCCTTCTACGAGCACAGAAGTAGTTCCGAATTTGGAACTTGTTTATGATTTTAAAAAAAAAAGTCGTATAACAATACATCACAAAAATACAGATCTGGAAACTCCTGAAGCACAGAACAAAATAAAAACACAAATCTGTAAAAATAACAACAAAGATCTCGGTTGAATTAAAAAACAAACACAATTGTAAACACTTTTGGTGCAGCGGAGCGAAGGGGGTAGCGGCGGTTGCGACACGGCTCCGCAGTGGTGACAACGCGGCCCTTCTATGTGGCGGCGGTGGAGGGAATCATCGACGGAGAGATTCACACAGTGAAAGGATTCACGCAGCGGAGGCAGTTGCGTTCACCGGTAGATCTGAATCGACGCGGGGGAGGGCTTCGTCGGAGGGAGGGACAGGAGAGCGGTGGATGTGAGCGGCGGAGAGAGATGAGGACGACGAAGGGTGAGCAACGTAGGGAGAGGAGGACGGCAGAGGGTGAGCGACGGAGGGAGATGAGCGTGGTGCAGGGAGAGGACTCGATAGGGTTTACTGTGTGGAGGGAGAGAGGAGGCGGGTGTTAAGGAGATATTTTGTCATATTCTATGTATATCTTGTACCGTAGTTAGAATACTTTTCCATTTGTACTTTTGCATATGGTGCCTTTAATATAGTACCCATGTAGCATCAATAAAATCACGCGTTCATATTTTACATGGTATCAGAGCTCAAATCCTGAAAACCTAAATCCTAAAATATCACCACCGCACCTCACACACCGCTTCCTCCTTCATTTACCACCATCGCCGCCGCCATGCGTCGTCGCCACCGTCGCCATGCGTCGTCGCCACCGTCGCCATTCAAGGATCTACCGCTGCCATCCCTGTTCTTGTCACCATGAATCCTCTTGATCATGTTGAAATTGAAGATATTGACCTTGCTCTTAATCCTGTTTTCGATGATGCTGCCGTTGCAGGACAACTAGTCCACGTGCCGCCACTGCCTGTCAACCCCGCTGTTGGAGCCGATCTGATCACCACCAGCAACGTCGTTCCCACCGTGCCACCGCCGGTGAATCCCCTGCGACCGCCGCCGCATCCTCCGGGCTTTCCTGATATAGGATCTTCCATCTTCCAGGCTGCCGTACAGGCCGCAGCTATGGCCGCTGCACAGGCCATACGCCAGTCATCTAGTGACTCTTCTCATGCTTTTCCTACCAATCATACCTACTATGTTTATCCGTCAGATCATCCAGGTTTGAGAATCTGTCCTGTGATCTTTAAGGGTGATAATTATAATGAATGGAGTGAATCCCTGTTTAATGCGTTTTCTACAAAAAATATAAGGAGGGTTTTCTTGATAGTTCTGTTGTTAAGCCATCACCATCTGACCCATTTTACAATGATTGGATTAATGTGAATTCTATGCTTGTTGGTTGGGTGGTTGGGACACTTGATCCATCCATTCGTTCTGGTGTCACTTATCGTGGGTCTGTTAAGGAACTTTGGGATAACCTTAAACAGCGCTTCTCTATTGGTGATAGTCCACGCATGTGTGAAATACGTGCAACCATTTATACTTGTCGCCAGAATGGTCAGCCTGTTGCTGCTTATCATAATAAATGTAAGAAGTTGTGGGATGAATTGAATACTTACTTACCTGCTCAAACATGTGTTTGCCCTCATGCTAAAATTGCTACTTAGTCTCATGAGAAGGAGATCATTCATTAATTTCTCATAGGCCTGGATGAAGAGTACCATACGTCGAGAACTCACATCTTGACACTTGATCCTTTGCCTCCTATTGGTCATGTTCACTTGCTTTCCATTCAGGAGGAGCATCACAAGATTGTTGTTCATGCTCGTGAGTCTGCCCTGGACAATATGGCCTATGATGTGCGTCGACCTCAGCCTACACCAACACCGCCTGCCGCTGCACAGGGATTAGGGCTGCCTGCCACTGCCATTGATAAAAAATATTTACTCTGTAGTCACTACAATGCAAGGGTCATAATGCTGCTACTTGTTTTAAAATTTGCGGTTATCCTGCATGGTTTGAGCAATAGTGACAACAAGGATCCGGCCAGAGAGCTCAGCCCTAGTGAACCAACTCCCCAGCAGCTGCGCCGTTCGCCGGAGCAGCCCCTGCCGTCACCGCCGCGACTCCTACTGCTGCCAATGCCGGTACCATTCTTTCTAATGTTGATCGGATAGCTTTCGGTCCCGGCTTGTCCAAAGAGCAGTGGAACTCGGTTATTAACATGTTCTGTAAGTTGACTAATTCTGACAATACGTCAGGTAAGTCTATTTTTTCTTAGATTCTTGATACCGGAGCTTCATATCATATGACCGGCTCTACAAGACATTATTTTTTCCCATAAAAATAGAGGCGTTCAAGAAAGAATACAAAAGATGTTGATCGTAAATGAGAAGATTTGTTACGCTAAAAGTAAAAAATGGATTCGGCGACGAGAATATTCTACATGACATTAAACCTGTTGATCATGTTGATGTTATTCTTCCTAATGGCTCTATATCTACTGCTCCTCATCATGGAAACTTATATTTTGGAGATATTCTTGTTACTCATGTTCTCTTCATTCTGGAATTGCGATGCAATCTATTGTCTTTTGCTAAGTTAACTGCAACATTAAAATGCCTAGTTTTGCTTATTGAAAAATTATGTATCATACAGGATATCAACACGAGGACAGTGATTGGCGCGGGTGATCAGCAGGGTGGGGTTTATTGGTTGCGCAGACTCGGGAAATTGTCGCCGATATTGTCGGCATCCGCCTTTACTGCCGCCGCCAGTTCCCCTTCATTGTGGCATCAGCGATTTGGTTATCCTTCCAGTTCTGTGTTGTCTTCTATAACAGATATTACTTTTAAGCCATAGTTATTTGAATAAAACTGTTCGTTGTTCCGTTTGCCCAAAAACACTTTAAAGTCAACACATTAAAGTTAGAACCGCCTTCTATTGATGTCAAAAACTGCCTCAAGAACCGCCTTTGATTATATTTTTAACCGCTTTCTATTAAGATCTGAAAGTAGTTTTGACTTCGGAACCTCAGTTCCAATATCGGAACTCATTCTGATCTCAATAGAAGACAGTCCCTCAACAATCGCCTTTGATTAGGTGTTTTTAATGAATGCCTCTCCACTAGTGTGAACAAGGTACGATTTAAAGTATGCTTTTTTTAAAAAAAAAATTAACTACAATTCAGCTCTGTCGTTAATTAATAATACTCATTATACTCTCCTGTTTTAGAGGTAACCCCATAGTTTTAATAAACTTTTTCAATATACGCTGTATAAAAAGGTTTCAAGTGGCACAGATATGCAAGGAACAAACAAATGAACAACCCCATATACTTTCCGATCTTTTTGCCTCATCACAAATGATTGAACGGAAAAATATCAATGACATAACTAATATAAACTAAATTTCATTGGTTTAAACTTGAATTAATTTGAATGCAGCTAACTAAAAAATAAATTGTTAGTCTTACACAGGTGATTGACTCTTAAAATCTTTCCTCACACCCGAATATATGCTGCTGGTAACAATGAAAATATATCCAACTTCATCCCGGAGATAGCCCCGGAGATAGCGACACAAATCAGACATGTTCCGGAAAGGAAAACCTCCTGGTTGAAAAGAGATCCTACCAAGTATTAAGCAGAAGTAGTTGCATCTGAGCTTTAAGATGTAGATTACAGTAGTCAACCTTAAAAACTAGTTCTAATTCCTTAGTCTCATACTAGTACTATATATATTGATAACCAAACACTTCTCAACCTGGTGACTCACCTCTCATTTCTTGGGTTCATCTGTAGCTGCTGCAGGCTTTACATCCTCGGTTGCGGGCTTCTCTTCGGTCGGCTTCGGAGGAGCAGCCGGCGGTGGCGGTGGCGGCGGTGGAGGAAGACCAGCATCAATGCAACTTCTGCACCTCCTTTCCACCCATCCCTCAATGTCATGTTCCCCGGAGCCTCCCAAATGGCGGCCGCCGCATAACCGGGCAATCACCCCGGCGACGACACCAAGTATTGTGATGACTGCTAGTACTACCACCAGAGTCTCGATCGACTGATGTGTGGAGTGCCTGGGTTCTCCGCCTACTGGTGGTCCTCCCCCTACTAATGGTGGCAGCTGATTTGGACTTTCCATGAACAAGGCCTTTTTTCTTCACACACTAGCTTTAGGAAAACAGGGATATAAGATGAGGAAGTGGGTATTGGACTTTTGCTTTGATAGGGAAATAGCTCTAATATTGCAGTGTCATTAGAAGCGGACAAAATGGGTGAGATAATAGTTCCTAGTACCTTCAATTTTTTTTTTTTTTTTTGGTAAAATGCATTTGTATCGTGAGTTCTCTGTTTAGTGCACATAAATTCAACTTTTTTGAAATTGCATATATACACTCTCAATTTTTTCAAATTGTACATATATATCTTCTAATTTTTTGGAAGTACACAAATACCCCTATAGTCGGATGCCGATGTCTGAAAACTGAGGGATAATGTCCACTATACAAGGATCTATGCTATATGTGCACTTTTAAGAAATTGAGAGGTATATGCAAACTAAACAGATAACTGGAGGAATAAATGCATTTTACTCTTTATTTTATTATGTCACACTTGTTTTTTTACATGATTTTATGTGAATTAAATAGTTAAAGAAAACAAAATACAGAATTATCGAATGAGTTTAAGTAAATTTATCACAAAGAAAAATTATTAGTTATAATAATAAATAGTGCCTGAATATAAAAATAGAGGAGTACTGTCTCTCTAATTTCCTAATCGTATAACATCTTGAAGTAGAGGATCAAAGGAATTTAATGAATTAGTGGGGTAGGGCGCATGCTTTTTTAGGACAGAGAACAGACTAGTATACCAACGTTCGGAACTCGAAAGGTAGTGAAGAAAATCCGAAATAGGATTCCAACTTTGAAAACATTGTAGCTGCTGTTTTTTTTGTTGTGTTGTGGTTTCCTTAAGCCTTGATTTCTCTTCTATTCCCTTTTTAGCTTTGTATATTGCTGTGGGTTTTTTCTGTTTAACTTGGATTTTGGTCTTTTAAGGAGCATTCAAGAATGTAAAACACACTCATTAAGAGTATGTACAATGGAATTCAAGAGTAATTTCAGTTTGAAACTGGAATCACACTAAAACCGAATTGAAACTTTAGAACTTGAAAATGGGGTTTCAAAATGGTTCCAACTAATTAGAACCAGGCATAAACTGGAACCACTCAATTCCGATGCAAGCCAGGTTTTACTGACCTCTCCCACGTGATGCTGTCCCATGCATTTGTTTCTAATTTTTTTAATCGAATTGGGACACGTGGCCCAATAATTTGGTATTGGGCCACGTGTCCCATCTAATTTTTTTAAAGAGCTGCATTAAAAATTGGAAAAAATTGAAAAAGCTTTAAAAATTCTGATTTTAATTTTTTAAAATCGAAATTAAATTTTGATTCTTTTTAAAAATTGAAATTACAATTTTTTTAAGAGTCCGTCTCTTGAAAAACTGTGTTTCCATAAGTAATGGAAAGACCAATGTTTAAAGTGCAAATTAGAAGAAATAAAGATAAAATTTTTGGGTTGCATGAATAGGGTTATAAACTTTATAACTACTACACATTGCATAATAAATTTCTAATATTGCAACTATGACCTTTTACCTTTTATTATTCTAATTAAACCACATATTTCCATAAGTATATGGAAAGACGGTCTTTTCCAAACTATAACTTTTTTTTTTTAAATGGTTCTTTTAAATTCTGGTTCATAAAATTATTTTCAAAAATTGAAATTATTTTAAATATTACATTTAAAAAATGAAGAATTTACAATGTTTTCTCTCTCATCCCTCTGACTTCTCTCCACCTCCGAACACTATTCACAATCGACAACGTCTTTATTTCCGCTTCTTCTATGGCGGAGCCACCGCAGGATCGCGGTGGCACGGCTCCGAATCGTAGCTTCCTTCAGGCCCTCAACACTAAACCAACTCCGCTCCTCTCCTCACTCCCCTCCACCCCCTCCATTAAACCAGTTACGGAATACAAGCGTAAGATTGCTTGTATAATCACCCCGGAGGAGGTCGCGCAACTGTCAGCTCACTACCAAAATGCCTTGATTGGAAAATTCGCCAGGCTCAAGCCATCAGTGGAGTTCCTGAACGAGGCTTTCAAATCGGTTGGTTTTAAAGGAAGATTCCAACTCGGCTCTATCGACTACCGACATGTCCTAATCCGATTTGAAGACCCAGAGGATTTTCAGCGGTGTTGGATGAAATCACAGTGGGCTTTCAAAGGTGCATATATGAAGGTATTCAAATGGACCCCTGATTTCTCTCCTGAGGCTGAAACCTCCATAGTCCCTGTTTGGATTACACTTCATAAAATTCCCCTATTTTGGTATAATTCTGCCATGCTAGAAATAATCGGGAATACAATAGGAAGGTTCATCAAAACTGATGTTGCTACCCTAGGTGTTACGAGACCCTCTGCTGTTAAGATATGTGTAGAAATTGATCTAATGTCCAAGCTGCATACTTCTATCTCACTGACAAATGGTATTGCTCATGAAGTTGCTGAGTATCCAATAGAATATGAACAGCTACCATTATACTGCAAACACTGCAAGAGGCTTGGTCATGAGGTTGTTGAATGTAGGATCCTTCACCCTGACCTTAGGCCCCTCACAACCAGGAACAATAATTCCAAACACTCCAACCAAAAACCCTCTCAGGTTAACTCAGTTTGGAAAGCAATCCCAAATAAGGAACCTAGTTCTTCTGGTGTTACTCCCTTAGAGAAAGCCACTACAATCTTGGCACAGAAAGAAGACAAACTCCTCACTCCATCTTCCACAGTTCAAAATGGTGATCATCCTTATTCAAGCAAGAATATAGTGTGGCCTGGTTCTCCGTCTAAGGATACTCAGGAAAACAAAGCTCCTACACAGCAAGCTCAAGTACTCTCTCAGGATAACCTGGGTCTGAATATTCCTATAATATCTGATCCAGTAGTTGTCCTGATTGAAGAAGAGTCCCTCCATATGGATTCATTAGCCTCCTCTGATCAATCAGCTCCGGTACCTCTTCTACAAGGGCAAATGATACCTGACTCTCAGACCTCAACTCCTCAAAGAGTCCAAAAATATGCTGCTGATGACATTTCAGTGCATCCAGGTAAACTGCCTATCTCTCCTGATAATCCTTTTAATACTAACAGGTTTGCTTGTTACTCTCAACCCAGATCCTCAGGAAATAGGTTTCTACCATTAATTCATGAAGAGGAGGAGAATTCTGAGCAGGCCTGTGTTCATCAATCCCCTGAAACTGAGGTACAATGTGACATACCCCAGGTACAAGTTGACTTCTTACCTGAGGACAGTTCTCCTCCAATCCCCCCCACTGTTATGACTAACACTTCACAGACCACTTCTCCTACACACAAAAATGCTGAACCCGCTCAAGGGAAAGTTCCCACGTACTTCAATCAGATAAATAAGATTCTCACCAGAACAGCTACAAAAAGCCTTAAACATAAAAAATAATGATTAGTACAACCTTAGGAATTAACATTTTAGTCTGGAACATTAGAGGCATGGATACTTCAATTTTGAGACTAGCTAGACTTATCAGAATACATAAATTGGAAATGATTTGTCTAATTGAACCTCAACATAACAACAATGAATGTGAATTTTATAGACAAAAACTTCATTTTGATCACTGCCTGTATGCTGTTAACTGTAATATCTGGCTTATGTGGAACTCTAAGATTGACATTGCTCCTAAGGTTGATCATAATCAATTCATCTCAGTACTGTTAACCAGCCATACATTAAACTCCTCTACTGAGGCCATTTTTGTTTATGGTTTGAGGACAAGAAAGGAGAGGAAAGACTTGTGGTATGATCTTAAGACAATGACACTGTCTGATACCCTCCTGATTGGTGATTTTAATGCTATGGCCTCTATAAATGAGTATAAGGGGTCCTCTACCCCCAACCTTGGTAGCATTAATGACTTTAGTGGTTTTATTGACTCTATGGCATTGCTCCCTATCAATACTGTTGGGAATTTTTTTACTTGGACTAATGGTAGGAAAAGTATTGGAGCTAATAGACATACGGTGGAGAGGTTAGATAGAGGTTTATGCTCCTCTCAATGGATCTCTAAATTCCCACAATCTTCTATCCAAGTTCTCAATAGAAATACCTCTGACCATTGTCCTCTCCTACTCAGAATCAGTAACAACTGTCCCTCTGTCCCTAGACCTTTCAGGTTCATCAATACCTGGTTTAAGAGGAAGGACTTTATGGATTTCATTAAATTCCATTGGAGTTCTCCTTTTCAAGGTCAAGGAATGCTAATTTTTTTTCTCAAGCTGAATCACCTTAAAAAACACCTTAAACTGTGGAATAAGGAGATTTTTGGTGATATTAATGCAAATGTCATACAAGCAGAGGAAAATCTGAAAGATCAGGAAATTGAATTTGATCTTAACAGCACTCCTAGTGAGCTAATTAAGTTAAATCATGCAAAAGCTATGCTTACTAGGGCTCTTAAAGAACAAAATAGTTTCTGGAAACAAAAGGCCAAATTGAGATGGTTTAAAGAGGGAGATGAGAATACAAAATTTTTCCATAATGCTGTAATGGAAAAAAGATGTATACTTAATATCACAAAAATCAGAAGTTCTGATGGTACTTGGTTAGTTAATAGCTCTGACATAGAAAATGAAGCAATTTGTTTCTATCAAAAGCTTCTGACTGACCAACCACACTCAGATCAGGGACTCTTCTACTCTCACTTCCTGTCCCAGATTCCCAATCTGATTACTGAGGAAGAGAATGCTTCTCTCATTAGTCCAGTGACAATTGAGGAATTAAAAAAAGTTGTTTTCAGTCTGAACAAGAGCAGCAGTCCTGGTCCTGATGGCTACACAGCAAAATTTTTTATTAAAGCATGGGATATTATCTGTTCAGATTTACTAGAGGCATCAAATGATTTTCTTTCAAGGTCTATCATTCCTAGAGGTATTTCTAGTACTTGGATCACAGTGATTCCAAAGAAACAAACTCCTACTAGTTTTAATGACTATAGACCTATTAGTCTTTCAAATTCAAAAATACTAATGGAAAGACTCAAACCATTGATGCCTAAATTAATTAGCCCTCACCAATCTGCTTTCCTCCAAAATAGAGACATCTCTGACAATGTCATCTATTTAAAGGAAATGATCAGATTCTTGCACAAAAAATCTAGAGACCCTAATTGCATTCTTAAACTAGATCTAATGAAGGCTTTTGATAGGGTAAGTTGGGCTTTTTTAAATAGTATACTTCTCAAGTTTGGTTTTCATGGGCAATTTGTTCATTGTATCATGAAAAATCTTGCAAATGCTTGGTTTTCAGTTCTCATAAATGGCAAACCTGTGGGTTTTTTTACTGCTTCTAGAGGCATTAAACAGGGGGATCCTTTATCACCCTTTCTGTTCAACATATTCTCTGAATCTTTTACTAGAAGTCTAGCCTATATTTTTGAGTCTGGAAAACTGCATTATTATGCTTTACCAAGGAATGCTATACCTATTTCTCATTTAAGCTATGCAGATGACACTATTGTCTTTCTCAAAGCTTCTAAAAGGAACCTGATCAGAATCAAAGCATTCCTAGGCATTTTTGAAGAGGTCACTGGTCAGAAAATTAACTATGATAAGAGTGACTGTTTTGTTAGTAAGAATGCCACTCAAGCTAAACTCAGACAAATTAGGAATATTTTGGGTATGAAATCAGGTATTTTACCTTTTAAATACTTGGGTGTTCCTATACACAGTGGTAAAATTCTCAATCTTCATTTTCAACCGGTTATGGAAATGATTGATAGGAAACTGAAAAACTGGAAAAATGTGTGGCTATCTACTGGAGGTAAGCTGACCCTTATAAAGTCATGCTTATACTCTATACCTCAACATATTTGGGCAGTGATGGAACCCCCCAAACAGATTATTAAGAAAATTGAAAGAAAATTTGCTATCTTTTTTTGGGGGGAGACAGATTCAGGTCCAAAAAAATCATGGAAAAAATGGGATTCTCTTTGCCATCCTACTGAACAAAATGGATTAGGACTGAGATCACTAGCTGCCATCATTAGAGCCTTTTCTTGTAAACTCTGGTGGAAATACCAATTAGGTGTAGCTCCCTGGACTGTTTTCCTTAACTCTCTTCCTGAATCTCACAAAAAATCTCAGAACTGGAAGAGGATATGCAAAATCAATCAATTTGCAGAATCCAATTCCAGGGTGATACATGGTCAGGGACTTTGCAATTTCTGGACTTCTAATTGGACTGATTATGGCCCCTTAATGGATTTCTATTACCCAAATGAGACCCAAAGACAATGCACTGTTGCTGAATTTATTAGCCACAAGGACTCTCTTCTCCCGCTCCTGCAACTAGTGCTCCCTGACCCTATCATTAATACTATCAAGTCTGCCTCCATCCATGAACACAGACCTGATAAACTAGTGTGGAAGCCTGACTATATTGGGAACTTTTCTGTCAAGACAGCATATCTCAAACTGAGACCCCCTACTAATGCTTTCCCTGCTCTTAGAAGTATATGGGCTACCCATATTCAGAACAAAATCTCAGTTTTTATGTGGAGGCTTTTAAATGTACTACTGCCATTTGATGATATTCTTGTGCAATTTGGCTTCCACCTCCCCTCTAAATGCTGTTTTTGCAATAATACTGATTCTCTGCACCATTTTTTCAATACATGTGCTATCTCATCCATGGTCTGGAAGGAAGTTCATCAAATCTGTGGTATTTCATATTTTTGAATCTGAAAATTTATGGGATAGATTGGCCAGTTTCTGGGCAATTACTGGTCTATCAAAACTCCATACCAGACTGATCCATACTGCACCTATCTTTGTCTGCTGGTCTTTGTGGAAGGCTAGAAATAGAAAACTTTTTGATAACCTCAATCCTCACTGTCATACTATCATTAAAGAGGTTAAAGACAACATTTATTTATCTTTTTCTGCCTTTCCCATTGACATATCAAGACAGATTGATTATGAACTTGCTTCAGAAGGCTATATTCCACAGATTTTTAAGCCTCCAAAACCTCACATTATCACAGTGACTTGGCAGAAACCTGAATTGGGCATAAAGATCAATGTTGATGCCTCTTGGCATCACTCCAAAAAGGCTGGCATTGCGGTCATCATAAGGAATAAGTATGGTTTTGTTCAAGCCAAGGGGTACTTTGTTACTGCAGTTTCCCCCTTGCATGCTGAAACTTTAGCTATCCAATGTGGGGTACAGTTAGCATTACCTTATGCAAATCAACAGGTTGTGATTGAATCTGACTGTCTAAATGCTATTAATATGATTTTACTACCATCTGTTAGACACTGGAAATTCCTTAATCTTATGGACAGCATTCACATCTCTTTGGGGAATACTAAACTGATACACACTCTCAGACAAGGAAACCAACCTGCTGATGATCTTGCTAAGTTCATGTTACTTACTAAGACTCACCAATCTTTCAGCTGGTCGAATCTGCCTGCAAGAACCAAAGGGCTACTCTGTCTTGATGACCTAGAGATTCCTACAGTTAGATCCCCTTCTTAGGAGAATTGATGCTACTAACTGTTTTTTCTTATGTTTTTCTTTGACAGGACCTAAAGTTTTTGTTTCACTGCCACCACTCTCAATCAGAGGACTTCTATTTGCTCCTTCAGCTTCAGATTTGATGCTGCAATTGTTTCAGCAACCAAAAAACCTCTCTGAGCTGCACCCCCACTCCTGCATTTGGTGCTGCTTTACTGTTCTGTTTATTCTTTGTACCATTCTTGTCTCTTGCTCCTATTGTCCTAGAGATATAGGTGGCTAAGTGGTGCTTCGATTCGTTGATCACCGACCTGCTCCTTATTATCACTAGGTATAGTGAGATAGTCGTCCCCTTGCGGTCTGTCTGATCGCCTAGGTAATTTTGGGTCCTTACAAACCCATCACATTGACTTTTGGGAGCAATTGTTTTGCTTCGGGCTCTTAGCCTCCTTTAGCTTAGGAGTTATTTTGTACTGACTGAGCAGTTATGGCTAATTACTGCTTTTCATTATTTTTAAAGGGTCTAGGGTGCCCAATAAATAGCCCTCCACCGCATGGTGGTCTTCATTTAAAAAAAACATTTAAAAAATGAAATTCAATTAAAGAATTGCAAATGTGTTACTCCCCCGTCCCAGCCCAAATTACAGCACAATCATTTCACAACGTTATACACATGTTTGACCGTTAATATGTTTAGCTATGTATAATAAAGACAAGCAAAAAGTTACTTTCTAGAAACTGCTTGTTACAACAAATTCAACCTGAACAATGGTAAAACAGCTTTGGAACCGTTCTTGTGGTTTCAGTTTATTAAATATTTAATCTCTCTCCTCCACCTCAGTAATTGGAACCATAAAGGAACCACTTTATTTTTCTCTCTACAATGGTGGAACCACTTTACAATGACTACATGGACCCCACTTAATTTTCTCTATTCTACTCATTAATTATACATTTAATATTTAATTTAAATAAATTTACCTACCAAAATAATTTGAAATTTGAAATTTAATAATACACTTGAAAATTTTAATTGAATTTCGTTTTTTAAAATTTCAATTTTTAAAAAATTTTATGAACTAGAACTTTAAAAAATAATATATATTTTTTTAAAAAAAGAATGTAATTTCAATTTTAGAAAAAGAACCAAAATTTAATATTAAGAAACTTTAATCGTACCTTAGGGATATGTACCACATTGTATCCCCATCAGTGCAAAATATGTAATGTTAGGTGGTTAAATCCCACAAAAGGTGGAATATGTGTTATCTTTTAAATTAAATCTAAATAGACTTTTTTACTGGGTGCCATGTTGTTGTATTTCGGGGACCCAACATACTAATTGTTAATATTATACTTTATCTGGAAATAAATTAAATGCAATTTAATGCCCATGGCGGGTAAAAATTATAATGAAAATTTGATCCTGACACATATTCTCTTGTAGTTTCAATCTTGGTAGCATTGTACAATCTCCCGCAAAATTTATTTGCAAAGGATTCAATGATGAATATTGAAAATCTTGTGGGTTATTGTGTGACGGTGGAATATGTGTTATCTTTTTAATATAAATACAAATAGACATTTTTTATACTAGGTACCATTGTTATTGTATCCCAGGGATCCAACATACTAATTGTTAATATTATACCTTATCAGGAAAAAAATTAATTGCAATTTGATGCTCATAGATGGTCAAAGAATATAATGAAATTTTGATCCTTACACATATTCTCTTGTAGTTAGATATTGGTAGCATTGTATAGTGATCTGCGCCATTATGCATGCTTTAACCAATGCATTTGATGTAGTTTTCATTTACTTTTGGTTGGCAGTTTGGCATCATTAGTTGAGTTTACATGACAAGGGGTTTAGACAACCATGTTCGGTTTTCTATTTTAAATACCACGTTTTGTACACGTAATTAGTGATTATTGACATTTCGTGTTCACAGGCTCCTTGGTCTTCATTATTAATACCTTTAGTAGGTTGCCCGTGAATGCCATTTGTTATGTTACATTGTTGAGAATGCCATTTGCTTTTATCGGTAGAGTTTTTGAAGGCCATTCACATTGAATGGTAGTAGATGAACGCCACGAGCATCAATGCATGGTGGAAGGAGATTGAAGCCAAGGATAGGTGGCTTCGATGTTCAAGGCGGCAAAAGGTGGAAATGGTGAATCGTGGTCCGAGGAGTATTGCCTTAGTCCGATAATGATCTGGAATAAACTACCCTTCAAGGCTGGTTCCATTGGATTTGTCTTCTCGGGTACTACAAAATCTATTACTAGAACTTCCTATTCGGACTAAGGGTTCACCCGTGGAATGCAATCGAAGTTCATTCAACGAAGGACTAGTGGCCCGTGACACCCTACGCTACATGAAGCACCAGCAACCTGTAAAGATGCCCACGGTCTGCCCTACACAAAGCAAAAATATTGGTCCATGAAAACCGGTTTGTGAAAACCTTCACGGACCATGACGAGAGTTCTGAGAAAACACCCATGCTGCTCGCGGTTCGTGAAAATGAGGCTGGGCCATGAAAACTACTGAGTGGAAATCATGGAGCTGCTCGCGGTTTATGAAAACCATCATGGATCATGGCTTCCTGCGGCTATGGATGTCCACAGACCATGCCATACCTTGCAATTTCAAAACTAGGTCACAAAATCTTAAATGACAGATGCATGATGATAGCAGTATAAGTTGTCAATTACAAAAGCTACTCATCTTGCCTCTTTGTAAAATATAGGTTTTAAGAAAGGAAGTCATAAATCTTGCAATACGACATATATGCCAATGAAAGTGCGACTAAAGTAAGCTATAGATCTTGCGGCTTCGCACACTCTTAATAAAGCAAGGAATAGATCTTATAAAACGACAGATATGCCTATGAAAAATGGCTAAAGCAAGCTAAAGATCTTGCGGCTTCACACACTCTTAATAGAGCAAGCAGTAGATCTTGCTATATGGCAGATATGCCTACGAAACAATAACTAAAGCAAGCTATAGATCTTACGGCTTCGCACACTCTTAGTAGAGCAAGATATATATCTTGTTATATGGGAGATATGCCTACAAAAAAGCAACCAAATCAAGCTATAGATCTTTCGGCTTCGCAATAAATAGAGTTTCAATACTCAAAACAAAGACAATAGACGCATGAGAAAGATATCTTGTGAAGAAAAATCAGTTATGCAGTTAAGAACATTCAAAAGTACAAGGTGGGTTTTATTGAAATGAGACAACCACGACACCCAAAAGCTGGAACAAAAAGAACATCATCCTATAAATGTTTTGAAAAAAACATTACAAATTATCTATGCTTAGATGCTCATGATGATCCATAAGAAAACAAACCACCACAACGATGGCCGTGCTCAGCTTTACATTGAGAGTGCTCAGCCCTACGCCAGTTTTCCTTAGCCTCACGCTCTTTGCTAACCATATGGTCGTATCTCCATTTCATGTGTAAATAAGCAGGATGGCGTATTAAACCCCTCTCTCCATATGACCAATATATCTAGTAGCATAGTACGCCTTGAAGTTGGTTAAAGGGCCAAAGTCCTCAAGATCAAGCTGTATACTCATAAAATTAACAGTTTCCTCATGCCGCTTATTTTTAGCCCTTAAATCTTGTTCAAAAATATGCGATTGGAAAGCCTTAGACAAGTTAATCCTCTACCCGCCAATTCCCACAATATGACCTTCACGTCCAGTATTCTTGCGAGATGAAGAAGGGAGAGCCTGAAGTTTATCTTTTACTTGACACAAGATTTCTCACGTTGGTGCACAGATGAATCAAGCTGATCGCACTCAACATGGAGCTGTTCATTTTCACTTTGCATCTGTGTGTTTATAGCAAACTGCTCGTCACACTTACTTTGCCAACCAAGGGCTGAGGATGAAAAGTGATCACATTCATCCAGCTTTTTCTTCAAATTATCAAACAAGTCATCAAGGCGAGCACATTGTTTATTAATGATAAGCATTTTCTGATGGGACTCGCGAGTCTTGCTCGCAACATAATTTCTAGCCTCCTCTTGCCATCCAAGCATCTTCACCATGGTCAACTGTTGATGGTGAATAAGACTGTTCTGCTCGTTGTAACCCTATATAAATCACGTACGACATCTTGAGTGTCCTTTACAGTCTTACCCCACTTCTCTTCAGGATCATTAATACCCCGGCGCATGTACATTAATCAAACGCCTAAACATAATGCCTACACTTGGACACAGATAGGGAGGTTAAGTGACTGCATATACGTGCTAGCGGATTAAGAATCAATGAAACCGCGGGGAATATCCTTGCTAAGAAATTCAACATTGTAAACATCGGGAACAAACTTACTGCAAGGACTTGTTTTAGATGAAGATGGAAATGGAGTGGGAATAGGAAGTTTCCACCCAATGCATAAAGGAAGCGGCTCAATATGAGAGAACAGATCAGAAGAAACAAGCTCCTCACCCTCCTTGGTGAAAGATTGAGTGGCATGAAGCAAACTAAAAGGGCAGTGAAAATCAGGTCGTGAAAATTGGTAGCGATAAGAAAAATGATCAGTACATCCCAGAAAGTCAAGTTGTTTAAAATATTTATGATTAAATAAAATATTGAAGCCCAGCAAATTAGTAAGGGCGATGAGAAAATGTAAAACAAGAAGGATAGATTAACATTTATAACCGAAGTCACACAAATAGTACAAACATAATCCAAGCTATTGTCTTAATATTACAATAAAAAATCCAAGAGCCCAATATACTAAAAATAAAATAACTTCAGAGTTGGAGGTAGGCAAAGGCTGGAAGACGATAGCAGTGTATTCTATGCTCATAGCTCATAGATTCATAGATTCAGCATGGAAACTGAATGAGTGAATCTATGATTCATTCACTCATTCAGTTACATTTATTGTCTAAGTGAAATGTTATCACTTCTCATTCGAAGATCAAATATTCCTTCTTAATAGTAGTTTGCAAAGACAAACAATGACCATTTACAAACCTCATTGATGATAACCCTAAGAAAACAACACCATAGAGGTATTTCATCAATGGAATTTCAAACAAAGGACCATAGGTTTGATAATAACAAGCCTTCTACCAAAGACATAGTCATTTAACCAAACTAATCATTTACTAGGTTAACCCTAGAACAAACCACATTTAAGGTTTAATCTTTCTTTGATTCTATGGGATAAACATGAGAACAATCCACATTAACATACTTATCTAGCAAGAATCACCACACATTATACATAAGAAGTTCTAAATCAATGCTTTTAGATTTCATTTCAAATGAGCTCAGAAATTTGAAACCTTCCTAACACCCTAACACTTCAATCATACAGACATTTCATATAATCAACAACCCATGATACAAATGAGGCAAAATACAACATTAATGTAATAATAAATGCTCTCCAATAAATGTTCATAAATAAGCAAATAGAGAATCTCACCACATAAGTTTTGAAACTTCAATCAATTTCTCCCAAGAACTAGATTTAGCTACTAAAGTTCATACTAATTAATGCTAACAAGCCAAACCAAAAACAAGATAAATCAAAGATGAAAATGGTGTAAAACTAGGGTTAGAATAGTACCAAATTTGGGTGGAAGAAGAGCTGTGAATGAGAAGAAAGAGAATCCTATTTAAAGTACAAAAAAGATAAGGTTGGGTTCTGGCCACCCGTGCGTCGCGACGGGTTCGTCGCGACTCGCGATGGTCGCCTGAACTTACCCTTGTCTTGTTTTATTCTTCTTGAAGAAAGCACTCTTCTTCACAATAATCCCTTAAGGCTTCAAATCTTTGAAGCAAGTCTTCAAAGTCTTCAAAAGATGATCTTTAACGGCCCCGGTCTTCAAGTCTTCAAATCTTTTAAGCAAGTCTTCAAAGTCTTCGAAAGGTGATCTTCAACGACCCCCAGTCTTCAAGTCTCCATGTTCTTCCTTTGTCACGCAAAATCCTCCTAGAAGAGGTAAAAGAGCGTAAAGTCGCTCTTACCTCTTCGAAGAGAATTTCAAGGTAAAACACAAGCTCTTGATAACAAAAGAGCACAAAAGTGATCCCACGCATAAACCTTACTCGCCGCCCTCGAGTAAGAAAAGATCCAAGCACACGCATATCCACATCCTAACTATTATTCCCCCAAGTCAATACCTCACAAAGCTCTCAATACCACACATCCCAATGTTAAGATCAAATGAGAAGTTTCCCACTCCTCTCAATATCATACATCCCAACGTTAAGATCAAATGAGAAGTTTCTCACTCCTAAGTCTACCCAAACCATATCAACCTATAAATTCATTGATGTGTCTAAAACATCTCCAAATTTTGAATTGACAATCCCAAACCAATGGTACAAGGTGATGCTAAAAGCATGCATACAATTCAAACACATACTCTACTTTATACCAATATATCATCCTAAAAACGAAGTATATCAACAATTAAGAGTTTCATAACTTACTCCCCCCCCACTAAATTTCACTATCCTAAGAGGTCTCAAGATGTCAAGCTACCTGAGCCATCCATATGGCTACCACAACCTTATGACTACAACGCCGGCAAATGAGTGAACACATATCATTTTTTTCTCTCTTTCCCTCATTTTTCCTAGGAGGTTTTCATCCTAGCCACACATTATGTTTCTTTAGCTCACAACTCACCCTTTTCCACACATTTAGCCTCTCATTTTTACCTAGGTTGCCCTTTCAGGTTTTTGACCTATCCAGGCCCCCAATGTTGCCTAAGATTCCCTCTCAAGTTTTCAACTTAGCGGGATTCTTTATATATATATACTAAATATTTTTTTTCATTCAAATTTTGCAATTTTTTTTCATATTTTTCCAATCAAAAAGTAGGAAAGTGCTTTCCAAATGTTAAGGCTAAGAAAAAAAACATCAAAGCTAATATCATCCAAGTACATCAAAAGTAAGGCACCCCCAAAACAAAAGGGAAAAATATCCAAAACAAAGCAAAAGAAATATCCCAAAAGTAGCGAGTCTAGAAAAACATCACCAAACCAAGCAGTGAAATTAGTAAATACCCTCTCCACACTTAAAACACTACCTTGCCCTCAATGTAGACAAAATAGGGAAAAAGCGTACAAAGAGAAGTATGGAAAAGGTAAGAATATAATGATCACAATCACTGCTGTGAGGAAGAAGGGCCACAACCAAAAGAATGATGCTGATAATGAGCTAGCCAATCCTTGTTCCTATGCCTCCTAGCTCTACGCCTCTCTACTTCAGGATCAGGGCCTGAGGTACCACCTGCCTGGGACTGCATCTCATGGATGCGAGCTGACAGAAGGTCAATCTCCTTATCCATGTCCATCAAGCTCCGGGAGACAAAAACATTGTAATCTAATATCATGTTGTCCTGGTGGTAGAATCCATCCTACATATTCTGCATCATACGCTCATAGAAATCAGGTAGAGGCTGAGAGTAGTGAGGTGGCACATAATCATCCTGCATAGGCTCGGTCTTTGGTGGAGGTTGTGGAGAGTGCTGCTGCTGTCGCTCAGTGAAAGGCAAACTACTATCATCGCGCTGAACTGAGGCTGGACTAAGATCATTGAGTTCGTGCTAAAATTCCTCTATGCACGAGGAGTCGGGTGGAATTGCCAAGTCTGCCAAGGGTGTATCAAACTCCAACTTTGTCTTGTTGGGATGAGAAAGTTCCATGAAGGTGACCTTCTTGGCGCCATATAACCAACGAAACACCCCTATGGCCCTCTTGGTGCTCAACATCTCAAATTGCACCAATCTCTCCGTAGTGATGAGCTGGGAAGTGCGCCTCCCCAAGCGCAAAAAATCATCCGGTGGGACCAATCCTAGGTACTCCGCTAAGAGGCCGATCATGCCTCTAGCCATAATCTTCCCCCTTTGGCTTCCCCACCACCTCTACAATCCTCTTCATCCATAGCTTGGCCTATAACCCATAAGAAGTGAATATTATTGTCTGACACATTCATTGGCTCCGCCGAGCAAAGCAACGTGCTGGCCAAAAGTCTAGGCATATAACAGAGTGCGGGATGGATGATAACACTGCTCTTGTCGTGGGAGTTCTTGGCCCTCATGTTGATGATACTCCAGAATTCTATGTCGTCCTCAATTGATCGGTCCTGGGCCTATGGGTCCAGCCTTACCCGAATCTCATTCATGACCCATCCAAATGCTCCCTCAACCTGTAAGATGGCAATCTCTTAGGGTATATCATCTAGGTGGAAAGTGATGTACCTCTCGCATGGTTGATTATCCCTCATGCTGCATATCCAGACCGTGGATAGGAACTCCAGTGAGTATCGCTGGTAGAAGGGGCCACTCTTTCCCATGAAACCCTCTAATCCCCTTTTGGCGAGGAGGCACCAGACTGGCTGGGTGATCCCAAGAGCATCCAATGTGAGCACATCAACAAAACTCATCTCCTTGAGATGAAGGTTGACCAAGGCTTCCCACCTCTCCGTATAGGGCCCGGTGATCCAGGTCAAACCCATATACCTATCAGGAGGAGGGGGTACAAGGCTCAACTCCGGAGCCAACGATAGAGGTGGAGGTGGAGCGGCGGTGCGCCTACCTTGTGGAGGATACCTAGGTCTCTTGGTAGGGGCCATATCTAACAACCGCAACAAACAAGTCAAATGCACATGAATATACATACATGCAATATCACAAAATCATACTCAATCTTAAACTAGTTTTGCCAACATCATAAACAAAATCAAATCCAAGCCAACTAGTTTAAGTCCTAACCAAAATTGCTTATACAATCCTTGTCACATTCAACATGCCCATAATTTCAAGTCCATTAGGTTCTCACATAGTTAAACATCCAATATGCTCTATCCCATAATCACAGTCATGCCTAACTATTTTAGCTACCATTAGTACATTCATAACGTTAAAATTCAAGTGCTATGGCAAAACTACCTTAAGCATAATAACATTGCATCCAAATATCAACTATGTTTAAGCAAGCCAATGTGCCTAATTTCTAGTACAAGCCACAATCAAATTCTCAACCAAAGCAACAATGTAAACACAATGCAAACACAACACCAATATGAACAAATCAACATAATTAAAATGAGCATAATGTTATCCTACATCCAATCAAATTATAAGCACAATATATTCACACGATCTCCATCAAACCAAATCATAAGCATAACATATTCATAAGAATCTACAATGTTCCAATAATCTAAATCCCTAGGGCATCACACATAATCCACACAATGCCCCATAAAATGGATTATACAACATAATCACAATTAAAGCTCAAGAAAGTGAGGTAATGTACCACTTAGATTCTTAGGATGAAGAAGGAACTAAGCCCACAACCAATTTGAATTGGGATTGCTAAAAATCACAAAACCCCCAAATTCCAGGGTTTTGTGTTCTTCAACAAACTAGGCAGATTTATGGGTAGAGATTGGGTAAGATGGATTGAGGAGTGGTGTAGCGTTGATTTTAGGGTGGAGTGCCAATGAGTGGTGGCCGGAGAGTGGTGGAAATTCAGTGGAGCGGCAGAGGATGTGAAGGGAAGAAGAAGAAATGGAGGAGAAATGGGTTCTACCCATTTTTTAAAACAGTTCTGTATGCCCATTGCGACTCGCGATGGGTAGGTCAACAGACACCTCCAGTAAAAGCTTGCGTCGCGACTCGCGACCAATCCACCATGACTCGCACTGGGACTATCGCTGAAAAGTGGACCTGGGAGCTCATTTGTTTCAGCAAAATCTTGTGATTTGGTCGCGATTGTTACCAAAATGTTGTGACTCGCGACAAGGCCATTGCAGCTCGCAAAAGGTTGAGCCCGAGGGCTCCAAAATTGACAAAATTTTCTGATCCCTCCGTGACTCGCGATGAAGTGGTCGTGACTCGCGACCGGGAACCCTCTTGGTACTTAGAAAAAATTTCACTCCTCCCAATCTTGTCCATCTTGACTCCAAGTATTTCTCCTTTCATCTATCCAATGCCTTGGGTTCGAATTGCTACAAAATCCTGGGAAAAAAAACCGTGAAAAGTACAATGTAAAACAATGAAACTAACGACAAAAACCCAAAACCAAACAACATCAATGGAAAATCACGAATGACGATCCGGATGATCAAAACCAAGTGTATTTAACATCGTCGGTATGACTCACTCCCATTTGTTGGAGCTTACTCACAAAATGAACTGAGTTGATCAGTTCCCTCTCCCCAATCCGGGTCAAAACAATTGGGATTTTCATTATCCCCCAATAAAACCTTCTTTAAATAGCTTAGGGTTTCTTCATGTTCCCTCAACATTTCCAACAACTCACATTTTTATTCCATGGCGATCTCAAGCACGTGAGCATTTGGGGGTTTCTTTCCTTCTCCAAGGGATGAACATTTAAGAGATTTTGGTGGTGGTTTTCACTCTTCCACCAAAGTCTTCTCAAGAGAAGGAGGGAAAACCACCCTTATTAGCTTTCATGTGGACACACAAAATGTTTTGGACTTTGCTTTCCCACAAATGTATTTGCCATTGTTGTTTTCCTTCAAGTTAGTACTAACAACATTTGAAATCAAAGCATCACTCAAAACATCATCTATGGCAACATTTAAGGAACTAACAGCTTTGGGCTCAACTACATCTTGCTCTTTATCATCAATAACATGAATAGCTTGGCAATGACGGTATCTACTAGGGTGATTAATAGAATTATTAGTGTCAAATTCTACCTTTTTCCCATTAAATTCCATGGGTAATGTTCCTTTATGCAATTCAATTATGGTCCTTGAAGTCTTTAGAAATGGCCTTCCTAAAAGAATAGGTTTAGCACTATTGCCACCTTTCATTTCAAGAACATAAAAGTTTGCGGGGAATGTCAAAGAATCCACTTTCACCAACACATCATTCACCATAGCCTTTGGGTATGCGCTAGAGTGATCAGCTAGTTGGATAATGACCCTGGTTTTATGAAATGTGCCTATATTTACACATTGACTCAAGGAATATGTGATCACATTGATTGAAGCACCTAAGTCCAACATGGACTAGTTAACACAATTGCCTTCTATCTCACAAGGGATTGTAAAAATTCCCAGATCATCACATTTAGGGGGCATTTCATCATCAAACACAGCGGAGACGTATTCACTCTTCACACGTTTTTTCTTACTTTTCAATTTTTGTTTCCTATTGACGGTACACAATTCCTTAAGAAATTTAGCATACCTAGGAATTTGATTTGGAGCATTTAAGTGTGGAATATTTACCTTACATCTACAAAAGACTTCGTAGATGTCCATGGTGTCCTCCTTGGTCCTCCTATCCTTTAATACCTCTTGAAACAGTGGATCCAGTGCATAGATAGGGATCTCTGCTCCTCTTGACTTCTTGTGCGGCGGGGATGAGGTTTTAGGATTTGATCCTAGTCTTGGCACTAATGTCTCCACCTCAATTTCATCTTCTTTGCTCTCTTTGGCCAAATCCTCGGCCTTCTTTTCATGGTCTTCTTCTTTTTAAATTATCAGCTCAAAAACAACCCTTGCTGAAGGCTCCTTCACATCCCTTCCACTTCTCAATGATATTGCACTCACACTTCGTTGAGAGTTGATCTCCTATTTGGAGGGAAGTTTTCCCTTTTATCAGGCCTTCATCTAATTCACCACTTGAGCTATTAAACTCACTTGAGTTTCCAAGTTTTTGATGCCCGCCTTGGCATCACCTTAGAAATTTTAGCCTTTCTCCGTGCACATGCTCAACCGGTGAATGGCTTGCATCACCTCATCTTTTGTTAAGTCCAAACTCTCCCCTTGGTTTTGGGGCTTGTCTTGGAGCTTTTGAAATTATTATTTAGGTGGCCTATATTATTGTTAAGAAGGCCGATATGATTGAGGGTTTTGGCCTCCTGGAGGGTTTCCATACCCGAGGTTTGGGTTATCATGATTACCTGAATAGTACAGCCAGTTTTGGTAGCCTTGGCCATCGTGGTACCCTTCATTTCCTTGATATCCTTGCGCACCTTGGTATCCTTGGTAGTTTTGGTTTCCTTGATAGCCTTGGTTACCTTGATACGCTATGGCACTCACTTTCTCGACACATTCATCTTGTAAAGTAGGGAAAGTGTCTGTAGGATGTGCCGAGTAACAAATTTGGGAGGTTGTCGTCGTACCTCTCAAAGTTAATACTTTTAAGACCTAATGCTTCCTATCTACAATTAAGTAAATAATGGCAAGTCTGGGTCATCCACAAGAAGAGGGATCTTTTCAAGTGTTTAAACATACATAGGAGAAAACATACTAGGAATATACATACATAGATACATATAAAATCATGTAAACAGGGGGGAGGGGTTGGTTTTTATCCTAAGTTATCAAATTGAAATATAACAACTAACAAAGCAAGAGAACTATGCTAATCATGCAACACAACTAAAGATACGATGTAAATGATAATTAACGGAGCCTTAGGGGCAATCAATTTTCACTTCCAAACTTCATATAACTCATTGATTCATTCACTCATTAAATTATATTTATTGTCTATGGGGAGTGTTATCACTTCTCGTTCAAAGATCAACATTCATTCCTCTTTAAGAGTAGTTTGCAAAGACAAACAACGACCATTTGCAAACATCATTTATGATCACCCTAGACAAACAACATCATATGGGTATTTCATCAATGGAATTTCACCCAAAGGACCATAGGTTTTATAATAACAAGCCTTCTACCAAAGACATAGTTATTTAACCAAACAAAGAATTAATTAGGTTAAACTTAGAACAAACAACATTCAAGGTTCAAAATTTCTTTGCATCTATGTGAAAAATATGAAAAAAAACCACATTAACATACTTATATAGAAAGAATTATCACACATTATACACAAGAAGTTCTAAATCCATGCTTTTGGATTTCCATATCAAATAAGTTAAGAAATTGGCAACTTTCCTAACACCCTAGCATTTCAATCTTACAAACATTTCATATTCTCAAACAACCCATGGTATAAATGAGGTAAAACACTACATTAATGGAAAAATAAATGCTCTCTAATAAATGTTTATAATTGAGCAAACATAGAATCTTACTACATAAGCTTGGAAGCTTCAATCAATTGCTCTCAAGAACTAGATTTTGCTACAAGAGTTCATACTAATTAATGCTAAACAACCAAACATAATACAAGAGAATTCAAAGATGAAAATGGAAGAAAATAGGGTTTGAAAGCAGTTCCAAAAATGCAGATGAAGCAGATCTTAATGAGAGGAAAGATAGTGCTATTTATAGTACAAAAAGGATAAGGTTAAATTCTGGCAACCTGTTAGTCGTGACTCACGATGGGCTCGTCATAACTCGCGATGGGCTCATGATCTTCAATGTCCGGTCGTGCCTCTCTTTTTTCAAGTCTTAAATGTCTTAAAAAATGGTCTTCAATGGCCTCCGGTCTTCATGTCTCCGAAGCAAGTTTTAAAAAGTCTTTGAAAATGTGATATTTAATGGCCTCCGGTCTTCATGCCTCTGTGTTTTTCCATTGTCACGCAAAATCCACTTAAGAGAATTTCAAGGTAAAACACAAGCTCTTGATAATAAAAGAGCACAAAAGTGACCTAAAATAGTACTAAAGTATGCACATAAAATGGACATATCAAACCTTCCCACACTTAAACCTTACTCGCCCTCGAGTAAGAAATGATCCAAGCATACGAAGGAAATGACGTATCCACATCCTAACTACTATTCCCCCAAATCAATACCTCACAAAACTCTCAATATTACACATCCCAATGTTAAGGTCAAATAAGAAGTTTCCCACAATCCCCATTCCTAACTCTACCCAAACCATATCAACCCATCAATTCATTGATATCCCTAAAACATCTCCAAATCCTGAATTGACAATCCCAAATCCAATGGTATAAGGTAAAGCTAAAGACATGTATAAGGTTCAAAACACATGTTCCATTTTATATTAATGTATCAACCTAAAAATGAAGCATATTAACGATCAAGAGTTTCATAACTTACTTCGTCTTCTCCCGCTAAATTTTCCATTCCCAAAAGGTCCTCAAGATGTCAAGCTACCCAATCCATCCGCATGGCCAGCACAACCTTATGACTCCACCGCCGGAAAATAAGTGAACACTTAACATTTTTCAATTTCTTTCATTTTCTCTACTTTTGCCTTGGAGCCCTTTCGGGTTTTCATCCTAACCACATGTCATGGTTTTGTTTTTGGCTTACATCTCACCTTTTTCCACACATTTGGCCTCTCACCTTTTACTAGGTTGCCCTCTCGAGGTTTTGACCTATCCGGGCTCCCAATGTTACCTAAGATGCCCTCTTGGGTTTTCAACTTAGTGGGATTCTTTTTTTTTTCATTTTATATATATATTTTCAAAATTTTCACGTTTCTTCAATCCAAAAAGTAGGAAAGTGATTTTCCAAATGTTAAGGCTAAGAAAAGTATCAAAGCCAACACTATCCAAGTACATCAAAAGAAAAACATCCCAAAACAAAAGGGAAAAATATCCAAAACAAAACAAAAGAGTTATTCAAAAGTATCTTCAATCCCAATCGCCTCAAAGTAGATACCCCTCCCCATAATTAGAACACCACATTGCCCTCAATGTAGAAAATATGGCAAAACGTACAAAGCAAAGTATGGAAGGGTAAAGATATTGTGATCACAAATCACTGATGTGAGGAAGAAGGGCCAACGCCAAAATAGCGCTGCTGATATTGAGCCTGCCACTCCATGCTCCTCTACCTCCTAATTCTCCACCTCTCCACTTCTGGATTGGGGCCTGAGACACCACCTACCCGGGACTGCATCTCATGGATGCAAGCTGACAGGTCATTAATCTCCTCACCCATGTCGATCAAGGCGTGGGAGACAAACACATTATGCTGCGATATCATGCTGTCCTGGCGGTGGAATCCATCCCGCATAGTCTGCATTATCTTCTCATAGAAGTTTGGTGGAGGCTTGGAATAGTGAGGTGGCACATCGTCCTCCTGCATCGGCTCAGTCTCTGGTGGAGGCTGCGGGGCTTCTAGGAGTGCTGGTGCTACTGTCGCTCAGAAAAAGGTAGGGTACTATCATCACACTGGACGGGAGCTGGACCAAGGTCACAGAGTTTGCACTGGAAGTCATCTCTACATGAGGAGTCAGGTGAAATTGCCAAGTCTCCTAGAGGTGTATCAAATTCCAGCTTCGTCTTGTTGGGCTGAGGAAGTACCATGAATTTGACATTCCTGGCACCAAACAACTAGTGGAATAACCCCGTGGTCCATGTGGCACTGAGCATTTCAAATCTAAGTTGCCTCTCAGTAGTGATAAGATAGGAAGTCTGCCTCCCTAAGCGTGGAAAGTCAGCCGGAGGAACCAATCCTAAGTACTATGCTAAAAGGCCTTTCATGCCTTCGACCATGATCTTCCCCTTTTGCTTTCCTGTCACCTCCACGATCCTTTTCATCCACAACTCAGCCCATAACCTGTATCCTGATCCCTCACTCGTTAAGTGCCATAGAAAATTACTTTCATTGTCGGGCACATTTGTCGGCTCCATGGATCAAAGTACTGTGCCAGCCAACAGTCAGTGCACATAACAGAATGTAGGGTGGATAATGGTGCTACTGTTATCATGGGAGTTCTTTGGCCTCATGTTAATGACATTCCAAAATTGCATGTCATCCTCGATCGATCGCTCCTGGGCCCGTGGCTCCAACCTTGCCCTTATCTTCGCAGTGTCCCATCCAAACGCTTCCTCAATCTGTGAGATGGTCATCTGTTGGGATATATCATCCAAATGGAAAGCGATGTACCTCTCGTATGGTTGATGACCTCTCATGCTGCTTATCCGAACCGTGGACATAAACTTTAGCGTGTATCTTCGGTAAGAGGGTGCGCTCCTGCTCATGAATCCTTCCATCCCCCTTTGGCGAGAAGACATCGACAGGCTGGGTGAGCCTAAGAGCGTCCAGCGTGGGTATGTCTACAAAACTCGTCTCTTTGAGCTAGTGACTTTCCAAGACCTCCCACCTCTCAGCATAGGACCCGGTGATCCGGGTCAAACCCATGTACCTATCTGAAGGGGAGGTACAAGGCTCAATTCCGGAGCCGGTGGAGGAGGCAGAGGTGGAGCGGTGGTGCTCCCGCCCCGGGGGAGGGGGGGGGGGAGAGCCCTGGGTCTTTTTGTGGGGGCAATATCTAACAACCACAACAAATAAGTCAAATGCACAGGAATATGTGTATAGCAATATTGAAAAGTCATTGTCAACCTTAAACTAGTTCATCATCACAAGCCAAATCAAAATCAAGTCAACTAGTTCAAGTCGTAATCACAATTGTATATACAATCCATATTATGTCCAAAAAGCCCATATTCTCAAGTCCATGAAATTTTCACATAGTTGAAATCAATATGCTATATCTCAAAACCACAGCTGTACTCAACTAGTTTAGCCACCATTAGTACATTCACAATGTCAATGTCAACATCCACGTCTCATGGCTAAACTACCCTAAGCAAAATAACATTTCAAAGCACAATTACATTTTATCTAAATAACAACTATGTTTAATCATGGGCCAACATTCCTCATATTAAGCATAAGTCACAATCCATTTTCAGCCAAACCAACACAAATGCACACAATCCAAAATCAAACAAGCACAATACAATCCAAACTGCAACCACAAAATATACAATCCAAACCGCAACAAAAAAATATACAATCCGAACTGCAACCACAAAATATGCACACAATACCCATCAAATTAAATTGCAAGCACAATATATTCACCAAAATCAACCAAGGTCCAACAATTTAATTTCCTAAGGTATCACACATAATCTACACAGTATCCAATAAATAGAGTACACATCCATAATCACAATTGAAGCTCAATAAAGTGAAGATATGTACAACTTAGATGCTTTGGAAGAAGAAAGGAGGAAACCCATAATCAATTCGAAATTGAATTGCCCAAATTCAGAAAACCCCCAAATTTTAGGGTCTGTGTTCTTCAAAGTTTTATGGTGATTTATGGGTGGAGATTTGGAAGAAGGGATGGGAGTATTGAGTGAGAGTGGTGAGATTGTGAGAGGTGGCGAGGTGATGAGGGGCGACGAAATGGTGAGAGGTGGCAAAATGGAGAAGATTGGAGGTTTGATATTTGTGGGAAAAAATAAATCTGCCCATTTTTTAAAACAGAGCTGTACGCCCATCGTGACTCGCGATGGGTAGGGAGGGCTTGGGTCTGGCTAGGCTCAAGGATGAAAGATGATGCCTCGTGGGGCATTGGTTTTTGAATTCGAGAGGCAAGTGGTTCTCGAGGGGTTAAAAGGCTTCACTGGTCTCGAGGGCTTCTGGCCTAGAGGACCCGAGGTCTTGAGGGTGACGTCTGGAGAGATTATGGACTTTCAGGTTTGGCTCGAGTCAAGAGCTTGAGGCCTTGAGGACCCGAGGTCTCGAGGGGATGATGTCTCGAGGGATGATGGGATTGCAGGTTTAACTGGTCTCGAGGGGTTGATGTCTCGAGGGCTGGTCTCGAGGGGCTAGTCTCGAGGGAATGATGTCGGAGGGCTGGTCTCGAGTGGTTGATGGCTTGAGAGATGATAGACTCATAGGTTTGGCTAGTCTCTAGGACTGGTCTCGAGAGGGTGGCATCTCAAGGGATGATAGACTTTTGGTTTTGGCTCAAGTCGAGGGCTTGCGGCCTCGAGGACCCGAGGTCTCAAGGGGATGATGTCTCAAGGGATAACGGACTTACGGGATTGGCTATAGTCGAGGGCTGGTCTTGAGGGTCATTGGACACGAGGACCTATTGTCCCGATGATATGATGTCTCGAGGGATGATGAATTTATGAATTTGGCTGGGTTTTCGCCACGGTTATCTAAAGATTTAAAGGGTTCTCAATGGTTTTACTACATCACTGGCCGTGCGCTTGAGGTGCTGACAAAATGGTGAGAGGTAATGGGTAAGGCAAAGAATACCAGAAGTCAATGTTTATGTCGTGACTCATGACCACTTTGTCGTGACTCACGATGGTCCATCGCGACTCGCGGCGAGGCCATCGCGACTCGCGGCGAGGCCATCACGACTCGCAAAAAGTGGAGGCTGGGAGCTGAATTTTGACACAAAATTTCTGATCACTTCGCGACTCGCGACCACTCCATCGTGACTCATGATGGTCTGTTGTTTCTCGTGATAAGGCCATCGCTACTCATGAAAAGTGGAGGCTGAGACCTCCATTTTTCAGCCAAATCCCTGATTTGATCGACTCGCAACCACTTCGCCATGACTCGTGACCACTTCATCATGACTCGCGACCATTTCATCATGACTCGCGACCACTTTGTCCCGACTCATGACCACTTCATCCCGAATCACGACCACTTCATCCCAACTCATGACCACTTTGTCCCGACTCGCGACCACTTTGTCCTACTCATGATGTGGAGGGTGAAAGCTAAAATCTCACCAAAAATTACTTAGCCCATCACGACTCGCGACGATATGGTCGTGACTCGCGACGGACTACTAACCTGGTACTTAGAATTTTTTTTATTCATTCTCTTGTCCAAGTCTTTCCTTTTAGAATCCAAGCATTTCTCCCTTCAAAAGTCCAATGACTTGGGTTTAAAATTGCTACAAAATCATGGAAAAACAACCTGGGAAAATCACAAAGAAAAACAATGAAACTAATGACAAAATCCAAAACTAAGTAACATCAATGGAAAGTCACAAATGATGATCCGGATGATCAAAACCAAGTTTATTTAACATCGTCGGCACGATTTACTCCCTTTTCTTAGAGTTTACTCACAAAATGAACCGAGATGATTGGTCCATTTTCCTCGGCCAGGGTTAAAACAATAGAGATTCGCATTATCCCCCAACAAAACCATCTTCAAGTAGCTTAGGGTTTCTTCATGTTCCCTCAACATCTCCAACAAATCACCTTTTTGTTCCATGGTGATCTCAAGCGCGTAAGCATTCAGGGGTGTCTATCATTTTCCAAGGGATGAACATTCAAGAGCTTTTGTTGGTGGTTTGCACTCTTCCGCCAAAGTCTTCACAAGTGAAGGAGGGAAAAAACACCCTTACTGACTTCCCCGTGGATACACGAAAAGGGTTGGATGCTACGTTCTCAAGAGTGCATTCGTTTTTACTTTCCTTCAAGTTAGTACTAATAACATTTGAAATCAAATTATCACTCAAAACATCATCTATGGAAACATTTAAGGAACTACCATTTCTGGGCTCAATTTCATCTTGCCCTTCGTCATCAATAACATGAATAGTTTGGTTAGAATGATATCTACTAGGGTGATCAATAGAATTATTAGTGTCAAATTCTACCCTCGCCCCTTAAATTCCATGGTCAATGTTCCTTTATGCACATCAATTATGGTTCTTAAAGTCTTTAGAAATGGCCTTCCTAAAAGAATAGGTTTAGTACTATTGTCACTTTCCATTTCAAGAACATAAAAGTCTGCGGGGAATGTCAAACAATCCACTTGCACCAACACATCCTTCACAATACCTTTTGGGTATATGCTAGAGTGATCGGCTAGTTGGATAACAACCCCGGTTTTGTGCAAATTGCCTAGATTTAGAATTTTATACAGGGAGTATGGGATTACATTGATTGAAGCCCCTAAGTCTAACATGGCCTTATTAACACATTTGCCTCCTATCTCACAAGGGATTGTAAACATTCCCGAATCATCATTGTGGGGGGAATTTCATCACTGAACACGGCGGAGACATATCACTCTTCACATTCTTTTTATTATTTTTCAATTGTTGTTTCCTATTGACGATACACAATTCTTTAAGGAATTTATCATACCTAGGAACTTGATTCAGAGTAGTTAAGAGTGGAATATTTACCTCACATTTACGAAAGACTTCGTAGATATCATCATTGTCCTCCTTGGTCCTCCTATCTTTTAATGCCTCCGGGAATGGTGGTTCCAGTACGTAGATAGGGATCTTTGCCCCTCTTTATTTCTTGTGAGGTGGGGATATATTCTCGGGATTTGATCCCAATCTTGGCACAAATGTCTCCGCCTCTGTTTCTTGTCCTTTGCTTCTCATGGATAACTTCTCATCCTTCTTCTTGTGATCTTCTTCTTTTTCAACCTCTCACTCAGCAACAACCATTGCTTGGGGATCCTTCACCTCCCTTCCACTTCTCAATGAGATTGCACTCACATTTTGTCGAGGATTGATATCTGGTTGGGAGGGAAGTTTGCCTTTTTCTCCGGACTCCACCTGATTCACTCCTTGGGCTATTTGGCTCACTTGTGTTTCCATGTTTTTTATGCTCACCTTGGCTTCATCTTGGAATTTCTCACTTTTCTCCGCACACATGCCCAACTGGTGAAAGGCTTGCATCACCTCATCCTTTGTTAGCCCCGAGCTCTCCCCTTGGTCTCGGGGTTTGTCTTGGAGCCTTTGAAATTTTTGTTGAGGAGGCCGATAAGGTTGAGGTTTTTGTCTTCCTTGAAGGTTTCCATACCATAGGTTTGGGTTATCACGATTTCCCAAATTGTACGACCGGTTTTGGTACCCTTGATAACCTTGGTAGCCATGGTGACCTGAGTAGCCTTTCCAACCTTGATATTCTTGGTTACCCTGGTAGCCTTGATTTCCTTTATATCCCATGGCACTTACCTCCTCAACATAGTCCTCTTGCAAAGTAGGGCAAGTGTCTGTTAGATGCGCCAAGTAACAAATTTCACATAATTTAACATATGGCGCATTTCCGGGCTTTGCCATCAAAGATTTCACCATGGATGTAAGGGCCGAGACTTGATCCTCTAGCTTCCCACTATTTGAAGATTCACTTGCGGGAATTAGATTTCTCCTTCTCAAATCGACCCTTGAGCTAAACTTTCTCGATTCTTCTGCTAGCTCCTCATACAATTGCATAGCCTCAGAGGATGTTTTGTTTCCAAGGGTGCCACCACAAGAAATTCTTACCAACCTTTGATATTCATTAAGAAGGCCATTGTAGAAGTAATAAACCAAATCTCTCTCCGAATAACCATGGTGAGGGAAACTTGCAAGAAGCTTCTTGAATCTCTCCCAATAGTCGAAGAGAGATTCTTCATGTCATTGGAGGATGTTGCTTATATCCTTCTTCAAGGCAGCAGATCTAGAGGCCGGGAAGTATTTGGCTAGAAACTTCATTTTCATATCAAGCCAACTCTTGATGCTCTTGGGCGGTAGGTAGTTGAGCCAATCTCTTGCACCATCCCTTAGTGTGAACGGGAATGCCTTCAACTTATAGAAATCTTCATCCACTCTATAGGGGACCGTACCACCGCACAAGAAGTGAAATTCGGTGAGGTGTTTGTTGGCATTCTCCCATTGCCTACCAAGGAAGGTGAATAGGATGTTGATGAACCCAGTCTTTAGCTCAAAGTGCCTGTTCGGTCCAACCACGGGATACTCAATGCACATTGGTTGTTGGTAGAGATTGGTGGCCATGATGTCTCTTAACAAAGCTTTCCCCAAAGGAATCTCCCTTTGTTGGAGAGGAGGAGCCAGCCCTTGGAGAGGAGAATGTTGAGCTCCCCCTGCTGGATGCTCATCTTCGTGCTCAATTTGATGTTCCATAGAGGAAGAAGTATCCAAAAAATAGTCACTAGGAGGGGTGTTATTCACACTTTCCAAAGAAAGCCTCATATGCCAATCTCAAATTCAACGCTAACTCGAGGTCGTAGTGTAGGGGTTCTTGTGAAGAGGATCGCGTGCGAACCATACACCAAGAACTCGAACAATACGTCTCCAAGCCAAGTGAAAATGGAAAATCAACTAAGAAATCAAAATAAAAACAAACTAGCAAATATTTACAATTAGCCAATAATAACACATAATATGCCCAAACACTTAAAAATAAATGCCTCTTCCCCGGCAGCGGCGCCAAAATGTGGGAGGTCATCGCCGTACCTCTCAAAGTTAATATTTTTAAGCCCTAATGTCTAAAACTAAGTAGATAGTGGCAAGTCGGGGTCGTCCACGAGAATAAGGATCTTTTCAAGTGTTTAAATATATATAGGAGAAAACATACCAGGCATATACATACATAGATACATATAAAAGTATGTAAACAAGGGGGGGTTTGGTTGGTTATGATCCTAAGTCAACAAATTGAAATACAACAACTAGCAAAGCAAGAAAACTATACTAATCATGCAATACAACTAAAGATATGATGTAAATGATAATTAACGGAGCCTTGGGGGCAATCTATTTCCACTTCCAAACTTCATATAACTCATTGATTCATTCACTCATTCAATTAAATTTATTGTCGATGGGGAATGTTATCACTTCTTGTTCAAAGATCAACATTCATTCCTCCTTAAGAGTAGTTTGCAAAGACAAACAACTACCATTTGAAAAATTTGGGAGGTTATCGCCAAACCTCTCAAAGTTAATATTTGTAATACCTAAATGCTTACTAACTATAACTAAGTAGATAGCGGCAAATCGGGGTCGTCCACGAAGAAGAGGGATTTTCTTAAGCGTGTAAAGGTAAAAGGGTGATATTAGGCTAGAAGTAAATATATATATGTATGTATATATATGTGTGTATATATATGTGTGTATATATATGTATATATATGTGTGTATATATATGTATATATAAGTGTGTATATGTATGTATATATATGTGTGTGTATGTATGTATATATATGTGTGTGTATATATGTATATATATGTGTGTGTATATATGTATATATATGTGTGTGTATATATGTATATATATGTGTGTGTATATATATGTATATATATGTGTGTGTATATATGTATATATATGTGTGTGTGTATATGTATATATATGTGTGTGTATATATGTATAAATATGTGTGTATATATATGTATATATGTGTGTATATATATGTATATATGTGTGTATATATATGTATATATATACATATAAAAGCGTGTAAATGGTGGGATTTTGGTTGGTTGGTTGTCCTAAGTTATGAAAGTTAAAAGACAAGATAGCTAGAAAAGTCAAGTAACTATGCTAATCATCAAACAAGCTAAGAAAAGGGGCTTTAAAACTACAAAAACAAAGACATTAGGGCAATTGATATCCACTTTCAAACCTAATATAGATCATTGAACCATTCACTCATTCTATCACTTTTGTTACCTATGGGGAATGCCAATGGAAGATCAACATTCATTCCTTCTTAATAGTAATTTGCGAAGATAAACAATGACCATTTGCAAACCTCGTTGACAATCACTCTAGGCAAACAACACCATAGAGGTATTTCATCGACGACATTATACATGAAGGACCATAGATTTGATAGCAACAAGCCGTCAACCAAAGTCATAGCCATTTAACCAAACATAGCATTCATTAGGCTAAACCTAGAATAAACCACATTCAAGGTTCAAACTTTCATTGAATCTATAAGATAAATATGAGAAAAATTCACATTAACATACTTATCTAGCAAGAATCACAACACATTATGCATAAGAAGTTCTATGTTCTTGTCCTTAGATTTTCATGCAAAGGAGCTGAGGAATTCGTCACTTTCCTAACGCCCTAACACTTCAATCATTCAAACACATTCTATTCTCAAACAACCCATGGCATAAATAAGGAAAAACATAGCATTAAGAACACATTAATGCTAAATAAAAAAGGTTTCAAGAATGAGTGAAACAATCTATTCACTACTTCAACTACTTGTTGTGAAGATAAATCTTCCATCCTTCTTAGATACTAGTTTGCAAGAGTGAATTCGACATCTCTTGTCAAACCTCACCAGTGACTTCCTTAACCGAAACACGACTAAGAGTATCACATTGGTGGCATTGAGCACGAAGAATCAACAAGCTTGGCAACACTTATAAATACTACACCGTGTCTAAGCATTTAACCAACTCATGCATTTACACAAGATTAGTCAAGAACTATCGACATTCATAAACTTATCTCATTTGCTACCTAAAGCAAACATGACAACGAATTAAACATCATCGCATTCATCTAGCAATTATCAACAAAGCAACATCATTAAGAAGCTCTAACTCATGCTCTTGGATTCCACATTAAAAGAGGGGAGAATTAGCTACTTTATCCCAACCCTAACAAGTAATCATACAAGCAATTCATATACTAAAGCTTCCAACATGATCAATTCCATTAACAATTCACATTCAAAGCTCAATAAATGCACAATGGCAAAAGCACTAAATAGATAGATATGGTTCTTACTACATAGATATGGAAGCTTCAATCCATTTCTCCCAAGATAAAACTAAGCTAGATAATTAAAAGAAATGATTAACCTACAAAAACTAAGAAAAGAAAGAAAGAAAAAATAGGGTTTTGAACCCAGAAAAATGCAGGAAGAAGAAGGGTCTGAAGAGGAGAGTATAAGGTTTAGTATTTATAGTACAAAAAAGTAAGAAAGTTTCTGGCCATACGTCCATCGCGAGTCGCGACCGAGCCCTGTTTCAGCATCTTAATTTCTTTCTTCTTTTTGTTTCAAGGCCTCCTCTTCACTTCACTTATCTTCAATTTTTCAAGTGTTAAAATGCTCAAATACATTTCTTCAAATCTTCAAATCTTCAAATCTTCAAAGGTATTCTTTAAAGTGTTCAAAGTCTTCAAAGTTTTCAAACTAATTGCCTTGTCACAAAAAATCCTCTAGAAAAGTAATAAAAGTGTAAAAGCTGCATTTAACTCTCCTTAGATAATTTCAAGGCAAAATGCCACATCTAGAGAACAAAAGTGTACAAAAGTCCTAATATAACCATATAAAATGGGCACATCAAACCTCCCCGCACATAAACCTTACTCGCCCTCGAGTGAGAAAAGATTCAAGCACACAAAAGAATTCATATGTCCATATACTAAACTTATACTCCCCCAATCAAAATCTCACAAAAACTCTCAATATAATAAATCCCAAAATCAAAGCTCAAATGAGAATTTTCCACAAACATAACCCCAATTCCTAAATCTAACCAAACGTACCACTTATTAATTCACTACCCATAAAAATGTTTCAAAGTCCCAAATTGATATTCCCAAAGTCCAATGACACAAAATGAAGTTAAAATCATAGGAAAGGTTCAAGCACATACTTCACTTCATACAAATATATCAACCAAAATCCAATGACACAAAATGAAGCCAAAACCATATAGGAGGTTCAAACACATACTTCACCCCATGCCAATATATCAACCAAAATGAAGTATAAAAGAATCAAGAATTTCATAACCATACTTCGTTTTTCAACCCGCTTACCCAATCCCAAGAGCTCTCAAGATGTTGAGCTACCCGATCCATCCATATGACAACCGTAACCTTATGACTCTAACACCGGCAAATGAGTGAAATAATAGCATTTTCCTTTTTCCTCTCTTTCTCTCATTTTTCCTAGGAGCCCTTTTGGGTTTTCATCCTAGCCACACGTCATGTTTCTTTGGCTCACATCTCACCTTTTTCCGCACATTTAGCCTTTCATTTTTTCCTATGTCACCCTTTCAGGGTTTTGACCTATCCAGGCCCCCAATGTTGCCTAAGTTTTCCTCTTGGGTTTTCAACTTAGCGGGTTTTCTTTTCTTTCTCTTTTTTTTCTATTTTATTTTCAAAATTTTCAATTTTTTCTTCCTTTTTGTCATGTTTTCCAATCAAAAGTATCAAAAAGCATTCCAAATCAAGCTAGCATGCATGTGAGTCCTTTAACCCCTCCCCTCACTTAAAACATTACATTGCCCTCAAGTTAAACATGTAAGGAAAGAATAATAAAACTCAAGGTAATAGGTAGAGTGACACCCGTTTCTCCGTATAGTCGCCGGTGATATGGGGAAATCCCATGTATTTGTATATAATCGTCCCAAAATTAGTTTTGGAGCCAGAAGGGGGAGCAAAAGTGCCGTAGAAAAACTCACCCCTTGAGCAAAACGTTGTCTCTTTGGTGTCATTTGATCAAGACTAACACCACAGAGAACAACATCAAACTCACATGTACATAAGGATTTGTAATACTAGATTTAGCATCAAACGTTAATAACCATAGTATTCTCAAAGAACAACCAATCCATCATGCAGTCACCACTATAAGATTGTACAATAAAAATATCCAACATATATTGACACATATCTAAGTATCATTAAAGACTATAGCAATTAAAGACTCAATGATGTAGTCAACATACTACAATCAACAAAGATACTATACCGATGCAAGAATCTTCGTATGTCAATATATGTGAGATGGTGGAGGAATGAGTGGATGTGTGGTGGTTCTTGGAGTATTTGGCGGAGAAAAAGGAAGGATTATGCAGTGTTTAAGCACAGTTGAAAAGTTGGTTTTTCCATCGCCATTCACAACGGAACTGGTTGCAAATCGCGATGCATCGTTGCGACTCACGATAGAACTGGTCGCGACTTGCGATATCTTTGATCTATGAGCTCAGTGCTTTCAGAAATTTTCTAATTCCATCGCAACTCGCGATGGCTATGTCACGATTAGCAATGGCCATGCTGCGACTCACAGAAAGCTGGTGCTAGGAGTTCATTTTTACTCCCCTGTTCGTCGCGACTCGCGACGTATCCGTCGTAACTCGCGACAACAGGATTTCCCAGCAGTTAAGAAGAATTTATTTTATTTCTTACCAACTTTCCAAGCTTTCTTCCCTTGCTTATTGATCTCATTCCTTCATCTCCTCTACTGCAATGCATTTCACTTTGCTACAAAATCACAGAAAAACACACCGTAAAAAGAACAAGACAAAATAACAAAAACTAAACAACAAAAACCAAATTAAAGGCCGAATTTATTTACGTTGTCGGCACGACAAAGCTCCGTATATTTAAGGTTTTTGGCATGATCCTAATGTTATCCATATGGTGAGGGCTTGAAGCCTTTCACCATGGGTATCCAAAAGTAGAGAGGTGGGGGTACAAAACTTTCAAGAGGAACAGTTTTTCAAGGTGGAGATGGTTTAAAGGGAGTTGGGTGGTTAGGAGGCTTGGGGTAGTCTTTTGGCTCCTCTCTTGTATCCCTCTAAACTTCCAAAAATGGTAGAGTTGGTTCACTAGGTGGGAGAAGGGGTGATGATGCTATGAATGTAGAATAATCACCTCTTCATCCATTTTTTCATCCTCAACAACCAAATCCTCATACCCTTCGAACTCAAGCTCATTTCTTATGGTGACCTCACTCACCGAATCCTCGAGTTTGATTTGGGATGGCGTATTTTTGGAATCACGAGCTTTCATTTGGGCCAATACTTCTAACATACTCCTCACATGCCCCTCAATAGCCTTAACACTAGAGGAGAGCCGAGTGTCTGGCTCCTCACTAGTAAAGTTGTTCAAGTTTTCCATTGCATTCATGATTACCTCACGTGTCAAACTTGAACTTTCTTGTTGGGCTTGGTTTTGGGGTATGTTATAAGGTGATGATGGCCAACTATTTTGCTCTTATTGTTGGCTTTCCAGCTCACTCTCATACCACAAATCCCGATTACCACTCCACTCCGGATTGTAAGAATTGTGGTATGAATACCATTCTTAGGCTTCTTGCCCTTGAAAACTAGCATCCCCCACCTCTTGGTAGCACTCTTCATAATACCCTTGGTTTTGGAAACCAAGGGTTTTTTCCTCCTTATAGTGCTCTTCCCACAACAAATATCAAGACTTGGAAGGATGGTCGGAATGACACATCCTAGAAAACCTTGATTATTGAGCCTCTCTTCTCATCATGAGTTCCCTCAAGGTGAGACGCTCCATTTTTTTTATCAAAAGTCTGAAATCATATTGCAAGGATTCTCGATAAAAATTCACTAATAACTCAAGCAATACCTACTCCAAACAAAAACAACCACCAAGGAGTGGAAAATAAACCCAAATAGAAAATATGCAAAAAAAATATGCTCAAACACTTAAAAATAAACGCCACTTCCCCGGCAGCGGCGCCAAAATTTGGGAGGTCATCACCAAACCTCTCAAAGTTAACATTTATAAGCCCTAAATGCTTACTAAATACAACTAAGTAGATAGCGGCAAATCAGGGTCATCCACGAAGAAGAGGGATTTTTTTAAGCGTTTAAACGTAAACGGGTGATATTAGGATAGAAGTAAATATATATATATATATACATATATATATATACAAATATATATAAATATACACACATATATATATATATATACATATAAAGTGTGTAAATGGGGGGGGGGTTTGGTTGGTTGGTTGTCCTAAGTTATGAAATTTAAAAGATAGGATAACTAGCAAAGTCAAGTAACTATGCTAATCATCAAACAAACTAAGAAAAGGGGTTTTAAAGCTACTAAAACAAAGCCTTGGGGGAAATTAATATCCACTTCAAAACCTAATGTAGATCATCGAACCAATGAAAGATCAACATTCATTCCTTCTTAATGGTAATTTGCAAAGACAAACAACGACCATTTGTAAAACTCATTGAAAATCACTCTAGGAAAACAACACCATAGAGGTATTTCATCAACGTCATTATACACGAAGGACCATAGATTTGATAACAACAAGCCCTCTACCGAAAACATAGCCATTTAACCAAACACTAAACTTAGAACAAACAACATTCAAGGTTCAACCTTTCATTGCATTTATAAGATAAATATGAGAACAATCCACATTAACATACTTATCTAGCAAGATTCACACCACATTATGCACAAGAAGTTCTAAGTTCATGTCCTTAGATTTTCATGCATAGGAGCTAAGGAATTAATCACTTTCCTAACACCCTAACACTTCAATCATTCAAACACTTCCTATTCTCAAAGAACCCATGACATAAATGAACCAAAACATAGCATTAAGAACACATGAATGCTAAATAACAAAGGCTTCAAGAACGAGCGAAACAATATCTTCACTACTTCCACTACTTGTTGTGAAAATAAATCTTCCATCCTTCTTAGATAGTAGTTTGCAAGAGTGAATTCGACATCTCTTGTCAAACCTCACCAATGACTCCCTTAACCGAAACACAACTAAGAGTATCCCATTGGTGGCATTGAGCACGAAGAATCAACAAGCCTAGCAACACTTATAACACTACACCGTGTTTAAGCATTTAACACTCATGCATTTACACAAGATTAGTCAAGAATAATCGACATTCATAGACTAATCTCATTTTCTACCTAAAACAAACATGACAACGAATTAAACATCATCACATTCATCTAGCAATTATAAACATATCAACATCATTAAGAAGCTCTAACTCATGCTCTTGAATTCCACTTTAAAAGAGGGGAGAATTAGCTACTTTCTCCCAACCCTAACAGGTAATCATACAAGCAATTCATATATTCAAGCTTCCAACAACATCAATGCCATTAACAATTCATATTTAAAGCTAAATAAATGCACAATAGCAAAAGCACTAAACAGATAGATATGGTTCTTAATACATAGATATGGAAGCTTCAATCCATTGCTCCCAAGATAAAACTAAGCTACATAATTAAATGACATGATTAACCTACAAAAACTAAGAAAAGAAAGAAAGAAAAACTAGGGTTTTGGACCTAGAAAAACGCAGGAAGAAGAAGGGTCTGAATAGGAGAGGATAGGGTTTAGTATTTATAGTACAAAAAAGTAAGAAAGTTTCTGGCCATACATCCATCGCGAGTGGCGGTAGGTTCGTTGCGAGTCGCAACCGAGCCCAGTTTCAGCTTCTTGATTTCTTTCTTCTTTTTGTTTCAAGGCCTCCTCTTCACTTCACTTATCTTCAATTCTTCAAGCCTTCAAAAGCTCAAATACATGTCTTCAAATCTTCAAAGGTATTCTTTAAAGTCTTCAAACAAATTGGCTTGTCACACAAAATCCTCTAGAAAAGTAATAAAAGCGTAAAGGTCGCTTTTAACTCTCCTTAGATAATTTCAAGGAAAAATGGCACATCTAGAGCACACAAGTGTATCCCAAAAGTCCTAATATAACCATATAAAATGGGTACACAAAAATTTCACACAATTTATAATGTGACACATTCTTGGGCTTGGTCATGAAGGATTTCACCATAGAAGCAAGGGTCGAGACTTAGTCCTCAAGCTTTGCACTATTGGAAGGATCACTTATGAGCATTGGATTTCTCCTTCTCAAATCGGCCCTCGAGCTAAAGTTCCTTGACTCCTCCGCTAGCTTCTCGTATAATTGCATAGCCTCCGATAATGTCTTGTTCCCAAGGGTACCACCATAAGAAATCCTCACTAATCCTTGGTCCTCATCAAGAAGACCATTGTAGAAATAGTAGACCAAATCTCCCTTCGAATAGCCGTGGTAAGGGCAACTCGTGAGAAGCTTCTTGAACCTCTCCCAATAGTCGAAGAGAGATTCATCATGCCATTGGAGGATGTTGCTTTTGTCCTTCTTCAAAGTGGTAGACTTTGAGGCTGGAAAGTACTTGGCTAGAAATTTTGTCTTCATATCAAGCCAACTTTTGATGCTCTTGGGTGGTAGGTAGTGGAGCCAATCTCTTGAACCGTACCTCAATGTGAATGGGAATGTATTTAACTTGTAAAAGTCTTCATCTACTCCATTGGGGGACTGTACCACCACACAAAAAGTGGAACTCGGTGAGATACTTGTTGGCATTCTCCCCTTGCATACCAAGGAAGATAGGTAGCATGTTTATAAACTCTGTCTTTAGCTTAAAGTGCCCATTCAGTCCAACCAAGGGATACTCAATGCACATTGGTTGTTGATCAAGGTTGGGGGTCATAATGTCTCTCAACAAAGCTTGCCCCAATGGAATTTCCCTTCCTTGGATAGGAGGAGCACTCCCTTGATGAGGAGGATGTTGAGGCCTTTCTCCCAGGATGCTCATCTTTGTGCTCGTGTTGATGCTCCATAGAAGTAGAAGTATCCACAAAATATTCATTTGGAGGGGTGTCATGCACACATTCCAAAGAAATCCTCCTAGCCCATCTCAAATTCAACTCTAATGTGGGGTCGTAGTGTAGGGGTTCTTGTTAAGAGGATCCCGTATGAACCATACACCAAGAACTCAAACAATACGTCTCCAATCAAAGCAAAAATTCCAAGTCAAATAAGAAATCAAAACAAAAGAAAACTAACAAGTATTTACAACTAGCACATAATCACATATAATATGCCCAAACACTTAAAGATAAATACCTCTTCCTCGGCAGCGGTGCCAAAATTTGGGAGGTTATCGTCGTACCTGTGAAAGTTATATTTTTAAGCCCTAATGGTTAATATCTACAATTAAGTAGATAATGGAAAGTTGGGGTCGTCCACGAGAAGAGGAATCTTTCCAAGTGTTTAAACATATATAGGAGAAAACATACTAGATATAAGCATACATAGATACATAAAAAAACATGTATAAAGGGGTGGGGGTTTCGTTTGTTTTTGGTCCTAAGTAATAAAATTGAAAGACAACAACTAGAAAAGAAATAGAACTATGATAATAATTCAAAAACAACTAAATAGATGATTAAAAGAACAATTAACGGAGCCTTGGGGCAATTGAATTCTACTTCCAAACTTCCTATAGCTCATAGATTCATTCACTCATTCAATTACATTTATTGTCTATGGGAAATGTTATCACTTGTAATTCAAAGATCAACATTCATTCCTTTTTAATAGTAGTTTGGAAAGACAAACAACGACCATTTTCAAACCTCATTGATGATCACCCTAAGAAAATAACACCATAGAGGTATTTCATCAATGACATTTCACACAAAGGACCATAGGTTTGAAAATAACAAGCCTTCTAACAAAGACATAGTCATTTAACCATACAAAGCATTTACTAGGTTAAGCCTAGAACAAACCACATTCAAGGTTCAACCTTTCTTTGTATCTATGAGATAAATATGACAACAATCCACATTAACATACTTATCTTGCAAGAATCACCACACATTAAACACAAGAAGTTATAAATCAATGATTTTGGATTTCATGTCAAATGAGCTAAGAAATTTGCAACTTTCCTAACACATAACACTTCAATCATACAAACATTTCATATAATCAAATAACCCATGGTATAAATGAGGCTAAAGACAACATTAATGACATAATAAATGCTCTCCAATAAATTTTTATAAATGAGCAAATAGATAACCTCACCAGATAAGTTTTTAAGTTTCAATCAATTGCTCCCAAAAACTAGATTTAACTACTAGAGTTCATACTAATTAATGCTAACTAACCAAACTTAAAACAAGATAAATCAAATATGAAAATGGTGGAAAACCAAGGGAAAGAATAGTATCAAATTTGGGTGGAAGAAGAGTTGTGAATGAGAGGAAAGAAAATGCTATTTATAGTGCAAAAAGGATAAGGTTGAGTTCTGGCCACCCGTGCATCGCGACTCGTGGCGGGTTCATCGCGACTCACGACGGGTGCTAGAACATAACCTTTTCTTATTTTCTTCTTATTGCTGCAAGCACTCTTCTTCAAAATAATCCCTCAATAGCCTCAACACTAGAGGAGAAATGAGTGTCCGGTTCCTCACTAGTCAAGTTGTTCAAGTTTCCTATTGCATTCATGACTTCCTCACGTGTCAAACTTGAACTTCCTTACTGGGATTGGTTTTCGGGTATGGTATAAGGTGGTGATGGCCAACTATTTTTCTCGTATTGTTGGTTTTCCAGTTCATTCTCATACAACCAATCCAGATTACCACTCCATTTTGAATTGTAAGAATTGTGGTATGGATACTATTCTTGGGCTTCTTGGCCTTGAAAACCAACATCTCCTACCTCTTGGTAGCACTTTTCATAATACCCTTGGTTTTGGAAACCAAGGGTTCTATCCCCCTTATAGTGCTCCTCTCTCAATAAATAGCAAGACTTGGTAGGATGGTCGGAATGACACATCCTAGAAAACCTTGCTTGTTGAGCCTCTCTTCTCATGATGAGTTCCCTCAAGGTGAGATGTTCCATTTTTCAAAAGTCCGGAATCATATTGCAATGATTCTCGATAAACAATCACCAATAACTCAAGAAATACCTACTCCAAAGAGTAAAAACCACCAAGAAGTAGAAAATAGGAACATCTAGCTAATATACAACAAAATATGCCAAAACACTTAAAAATTAATGCCTATTCCCCGGTAGCGGGGCCAAAATTTGGGACGTCGTCACCGGACCTCTCAAAGTTAAATTTATAAACCCTAAATGATTTTTATTTACAACTAAGTAGATAATGGTAAGTCTAGGTCATCAACAAAGAGCAGGGATCAATGAACCATTCAAAAAAACAAAAAAAACACATACTTCACTCTATACAAATATATCAACCAAAACAAATTATACAAGAATCAAGAAACAAGTCGTCTCTTTGGTGCAATTTGATCAAGACTAACACCACAAAGAATGACATCAAACTCACAAGTACATAGAGATTTGTAATAATAGGTTTAACATCAAGAGTTAATAACCTTAGTATTTTAAAAGAACAACCAATCCCTCGTGCAATCACCACTATGAAATTATCCAATAAAACTATCTAACATATATCAATATGTATCCAAGCATTATTATAGAATATAGAAATCAAAATCAAAATGATGTAAATGGCACACAACAATAAAAAAAGGTACTATAAAGATGCATGAATATTCATATCTATATATGTACGATGTTGGATAAATGAGTGGAGTTGTGGTGGTTCTTGGGAGTATTTGGTGGAGAAGAAGGAAGGATTGTGCAGTGTTTAATCTCAGTTTACTAGAAAAATTTCTGATTTCGTCGCACCATGTGACATGCAATGGATATTAGTGACATGCAATGGATATTAGTGACATGTGACGATTTTCATCGCACATCACAAAATATTCAAATCTGTAAAGCCAATAAATCAAACAAATTTCTGATTTTATCGCACCATGTGACAAAACCATCTCACCGTGCAATGGAACTTTGCGACGTGTAATTATTTCATCACACATCGCACAAAGTCTCACTTGAAAGCACAAATTGTCAAAAAAATTTCTGATTCGGTCGCACCGTGTGATAGACACCATCACACCGTGCAACGGATTACCTTGCCTAGTACTTAGAAAAACTAAAACTTTACCACATGCCCAAGCTTTTCCTCCTTTCTCCATGCCTTCTTTTGTTCAAAAATCCAGCTCCATGTTCTTTGAATGGCTACAAGATCACAGAAAAACACACCATAAAAAGAACAAAACGTAATAGAAAAAATTAAATAAAAACCTAATTTATTTACATCATTGGCACGACACAGCTCCATATTTTTAAGGTTGATGGCACAACCCTAATTTTATCTATATGGTGAAGGCTTGAACCCCTTCACCATGAGCATCCAAAAATAGAGAGGTGGGGGTACAAAACTTTCAAGAGGAAAGTTTTGTGGAGGTGGAGATGGTTTAAAGGGAGTTGGGTGGTTAGGAGGCTTGGGATTGTATTTTTTCTTCTCTCTTATCTCCCTCAAAACTTCCAAAAATGATGGAGTTGGTTCATTAGGTGGGGGAAGGGGTGACGATGCCAATGAATGTAACACAATCACCTCTTCCTCCATTTCTTCATCCTCGACAACCAACTCCTTATCCCCTTTGAACTGAAACTCATTTCCTATGGTGACCTCACTTATTGAATCCTCGAGTTCGACTTGGGATGGTGTATTATCGGAATCATGCAATTCTATTCTGGCCAATGCTTCTAATATTCTCCTCGCATACCCTTCAATAGCCTTAACACTAGAGAAGAACCGAGTGTCCAGTTCCTCACAAGTCAAGTTTTTCAAGCTTGCTATTGCATTCATGAATACCTCACGTGTCAAACTTGAACTTCCTTGTTGGGCTTGGTTTTGGGGTATGGTATAAGGTGGTGATGGAAAACCATTTTGCTCGTATTGTTGGTTTTCCGGCTCATTCTCATACCACCAATCTGGATTACCACTCCATTTCGGATTGTAAGAATTGTGGTATTGATACCATTCTTGGGCTTTTTGCCGTTGGAAACAAACATCTCCTACCTCTTAGTAGCACTCTTCATAATACCCTTGGTTTTGGAAACCAAGGGTTCTTTCCCCCTTATACTGTTCCGCCCTCAATGAATAGAAAGACTCGGTAGGATGGTGAGAAATACACATCCTACAAAACCTTGCTTGTTAAGCCTCTTTTCTCATCACGAGTTCTGTCAAGGTGGACGTTCCATTTTTTTCAAAAAATGTTTTTCTCTTTTCAAAAGTCTGGAATCATATTGCAATGATTCTCGATAAAATTCATGAAGAACTCAAGCAATACCAACTCCAAACAAAAACAACCACCAAGAAGTGGAAAATAGAAACAACTAGCTGATATACAACCAAATATGCCCAAACACATAAAAATAAACACCTCTTACCCGGCAGCGCCAAAATTTGGGAGGTTGTCGGCGTACTTCTCAAAGTTAATTTACAAGCCCTAAATTCTTCCTATCTACAAATAAGTAGATAATAACAAGTCGGGGTCGTCCACGAAGAAGAGGGATCTTCCTAAGGGTTTAAACATATAAGGTTGAAATTAGGCTAGAAGTAGATATATGTAGATATATATATATATATGTAGATATAAAAGAAAGGAAATAGGAGGTTGGGGGTTGGTTGGTTTTGGTCCTATGTTATGAAATTTAAAAGACAAACCAACTAGAAAAGTTATGTAACTATGATAATCATCAAAAAAACAAAGAAAAGGGGTAAAAACTACAAAAGATAAAGCCTTGGGGGAAAATGATAACCACTTCCAAACCTCATGTTGATCATTGAACCATTCACTCATTCTATCCCATTTGTTACCTACAGGGAATGCTATCACTTCCCATTTGAAGATCAACATTCTTTCTTTCTTAATAGTAATTTTCAAAGACAAACAACGACCATTTGCAAACCTTATTGACAATCATAGAGATATTTGTTCAACGACATTTCACATGAAGGACCATATTTTTGATAAAAACAAGCCTTTTACCAAAGACATAGCCATTTAACTAAACATAGCTTCATTAGGTTAAAACTAGAACAAACCACATTCAATATTCAACCTTTCATTGCATCTACCGGATAAATATGAGAACAATCCACATTAACATACTTATACAGAAAGAATCACAATACATTATGCACGAGAAATTCTAAGTCTATCTTCATGGATTTTCATGCCAAAGAGCTAAAGAGTTCATCACTTTCCTAACACCCTAGCATATCAATCATACAAATAGTTCCTATTCTCAAACAACACATGGCATAAATGAAGTAAAACAAAGCATTGAGAACACATGAATTCTAAATAACAAGAGCTTCGAGAATGAATGAAACAATCTACTCATTACTTTAACTACTTTTGTGGAAGATAAATATTATATCTTTCTTAGATAGTAGTTTGCAAGAGTGAATTCGACGTCTCTTGTCAAATCTCACCGATGACTCCCTTAGTCGAAACACGACTAAAAGTATCTCATTGATGGAATTGAGCACGAAGAATCAACAAGCTTGGCAACACTTATAAACACTATACCATGTCTATGCATTTAACTAATTCATGCATTTACACAATATTAGTCAAGAACGATCAACATTCATTAACCTCTAATTTTCTACCTAAAAGAAACATGACAATGAGTTCAACATCATCACATTCATCAAGCAAGTATCAACACATCAACATCATTTATAATCTCTAACTCATGCACTTGGATTCCACATTAAAAGAGGGGAAAATTAGCTACTTTCTCCCAACCCTAACAAGCAATCATACAAGCAATTCATATACTCAAACTTCCAACAACATTAACGCCATTAACATCTACATTCCAAGCTCAATAAATGCACAATAGCAAAAAGACCAAATCGATAAATAGAGTTCTCAAGAAATGAGTATGTAAGCTTTAATAAAGTTCTCCCAAGACTAAACTAACCAAGATAATGAAAATGCATGATTAAAATACAAAAAACTAAGAAAGGAAAACCTAGGGTTTTGCAGCCCCCAGGAAGAAGAAGTGTTCAAGAGAAAAAGGATATGGTGAGTATTTATAGTACAAAAAAGAAAGAAATAAGTCTTGCCACCCATTCGTCGCACCGTGCGATGGACACCATTGCACTGTGCGACACACCATAGCACAGTGCAACGGACAACATCACACCGTGTGATAGATGTAGAATCCAGCACTTTGATTTCTTCTTTCTTTTTGTCTTAAGTACTCCTCTTCTCTTTACTTTTATTCAATCCTTTAAAAGCTCAAATGCAAGTTTTAAAATCATTAAATCTTCAAAGGTATTTTTCAAAGTATTCAAACAATTGCATTGTCACCCAAAATCCACTAGAAAAGTAATAAAAGCATAAAAGTTGCTCTTAACTTTACTTAGAGAATTTCAAGGAAAAATTCCAAATCTAAGCACAAAAGTGTACAAAAGTAAACCTGAAAAGTTCTAAAATAACCATACAAAATGGGCACATCAAACCTCCCCGCACTTAAACCTTTCTCGTCACTGAGTAAGAAAAGATTCAAGCACAAGTATCATATTAAATGTTAATACAAGTACGTTAATCAACTTTTTAAAAGCACAAGTACATTGCCCATAGTAAATTATAGTTGATGACTTATATGTATAAAACAATCATTTGTAAGGAAGTTTTGGAGCTCCATATGGGAAAATGCATGTTTCCTTAACAGTTACGATGTTTAAGAGTTTTACTTGTACAAGTCCATCTATCAGAGATGAAATGTACTCTGGTCTGTCTTCTCTGAGGCAATTTTTCCACTCCGCTCTGAAACCATACCTCCTGACTGAACCAATGGTGATGCCTATGGCGGAGCCACTAGCACCGCCGGAACCTCAACCGACATTTTCCTACAAGCAAGCCCTAGATAAAGTATTGCTTCGGTCGCTGCATCCTAACTCTGAATCCACCCTTTCCCACTCTTCCCAACCTAGAGTTCCATTCAATCCAAAACAACCGATAGAACATCTAGGTGAACTAGGATGGAGTTTCAATATTGACGAATGCGAAAGGCTCGAGGCTTCTCTTCGACTAACCCTAATTGGAAAATTTGCTCGGAGCAGACCACAACTGGATCATCTCCGAAGGGACTTCCAAACTGCCAATTTCAAAGGTCACACGGATATCTCACTTTTAGATAATCGTCAGGTACTGATTCGTTTCTTTTTGTAGGAGGATTACTATTAATGCTGGCTTCACAAGGTTTGGAATTTTGGCTCTTATTCACTTAGAATTACTAAATGGGAACCTAATTTTTCACCAAATGCGGATTCACCTATATGCCCTGTATAGATTGCTATGTATGGCCTCTCCCAACAATTCTTTGATGAATGGGTATTGCTGTCTTTGGGTAATACTATCAATAAATCAGTAAAGGTAGATAAAGCTATGTTGAGTCGATCCAGACCACATGTAGCTAGGGTCTACTTGGAAATAGATATCACAGAAATAAAACTGGAAAGGATCTGGATTGAGTATAGAGGTGTAGGATTCTGGCAATATTTAGAATATGAGGATATGCCTGAATACTGTGCTAAATGTCTTAAGTTAGGACACACTATCACCTCTTGTAGAAATGACCAAACCCAGTAAAAAATTCATGCTTGGAGGCCTTCCATCAATATAGATAATAACATAAAAGGTGAACAGAGAAGGCCTACTGGTAAGGGCATTAAACCTTCTTCTTCAGGTCTATCTTCTCAGGAAAAAATATATATACCTGTCAGCAAGAACAAAGCTAACAATCAAATGCAGGTTACTAAAGCTACTTTTAATAAGGGATTAGACATATGCAACAACAACCCCACTCATACAGAAGTTCAGAAAGGGATACTGGAGACACATCAAACAAATAATACAAGTTCTAAAGTCTTGAACCTTGGTTAAGCTTCCCAGGTCCCTCTCTCAAACTCTCCTCATATTGAAAATGTGAACACTGGGAACTCATCACAAGTAAATCTGAGTACTGATCATGTTATTCATAATATAAACAATACTAAAGCAGACACACTTTTTATGGAACATGATATTAATATTTCAGTAAACAATTTACCTGTACCTGATGGTTCTACTGAAAATCTGAACTCAGATTATGACCTTGATGATCAATATATGAAACAAACAGTTACACTAACTGTTAATGATTATGAGCAACAATAATCAAATTGTTGAAAACCCAAACAATACATTAACATTAACCTCAGCCCCCATATCAGAAACTATCCCTAACAAGACCCATAAGAATCACCAAATAGACAACCTAATTTCTGAGTCAAATATAACTACAGAGGAAATAGAAAGCAATGAAAAAGCCTTCATAGAAATAAACGGAGGGAATTTTCCACTTCTATCTTCCAACTCCAAAACCAAAAACAGTTCAAAATCAACTCTTGACTCTCTGTCTGTAGAAGATTTTGAAAACTCAAAAATAGCTCTAAGGGAATCACAAAATAACTTCAACCTTTTAATAAATTCAGAACAGGTCTTGGATAACCTTGACATAAACAAGAACAGAAGACATAATAAAAAATCTTATACACAAACCCCTAAAACGGTCATTACCCATTCAACATCGACACATAACAAATCTTCTCAATGATAGGATTAAAAATATGTGTATGGAATGCTAGGGGTGTGGCAATTCTTCCACCATAAATAGGTTAAAAGATTTTAAAAAAAGACATCAAATTAACATCCTAACCATAATTGAACCAATGTTGGAAGCCAACTCCATCAAGAAAGTGGCCTTCCAGACTCAGTTTGAACAACACTTCTCAGATCCAAAATGTAAAATTTGGATTCTATGGGATGATTCAATCAAAATGCAGATCATCTCAGTAGATGAGCAAATGATATTAACCAAATTCAATAATCAGTTATCAACCCAAGATTGTTTCGCAGGTTTCATTTATACCAAACATACTATAAATGAAAGAAATAAACTATGGAAACAAATTCTGAACCATAACTGTTCACCCTTAAGCTTAATTGGAGAATATAATGTCATAAGTTCCATAGAGGAATATCTGGGACATTCTCAACCTGACGCAAAAAGTATTCAAAATTTTAATAATTTTTAGAAAAAGCCAATGTTTACAATTCCAACATCTGGATCTACTTTTACTTGGACAGGTATGAGATCCAAAGGAAGGGTTTGGAAAAGGTTAGACCGAGGATTATCTAATAATATATGGTGGGACTTGTTTAAGGATTCTGACATTAAAACATTAGCAAGAGGGCAATCAGATCATTCCCCCTTGCTATTTACCATAAGTGAAACAAAATTATTTAATAAACCATCCCCCTTCAGGTACCAAGAATGTTGGATTAATCACCCAACCTTTATGAAGATTGTAGAAGATTCATGGAACATCCCCTCTAACAAATTGGGAATTGGTAATTTCTTATTCAAGCTAAAATTTTTGAAAATTGCCCTTAAGTTCTGGAATAAACACACTTTTAGAAATATCTTTGACACAGTTAAAGTATGTGAAGAAGATTTTCTTCAAGCAGAATCTGCCATTCAAGAAAATGAAATACAAGCAAACTTAGAACACTTAAATAAAACTAAAGCAAAGTTAACTCTGGCACTGAATAATCAGGAAATTTACTGGTGGCAGAAATCAAGAGTAAAATGGCTTAAAGAAGGAGATCTAAACACAAAATTTTACCATCAAAAAGTTAAATCTAAGCATAAAAGACAAACCATATTTTCAGTAAAAACTGAAAATGGTATAACTTTAAACACTCAGGAGGAAATTGCAGAAGAGGGTGTTAAATACTTCTCTAACCTATTACAGGAAGAGTACAAAGATCCTTCTGGAATTCACACTGCTTGGTTATTAGGAAATATTCCAAAGCTAATTACTGAACAAATGAACTGTGAACTCACTAAACCAGTAACAATGGAAGAATTTAATAATATAGATAAAACAATGGATGGACATTCAGCTGCAGGGCCAGATGGTTTTTCAGGTTTTTTCTATCATAAAGGCTGGCACATCATGAACACAGATGTCCTACATGCCATACATGATCTCTTTTTATCAACCAACATCCCAAAATCAATTGCAGCCACTTTAATCATTCTCATACCTAAAAAAGTAGTTTGTTCATCCTTCAAAGACTACAGACCAATTAGTCTTTGTAATTTTATTAATAAAATCTGAACCAAAATCATTGCTGAAAGGCTTCAACCAATTATGGATATCTTAATAAGCCCAGAACAAACAACATTCATCACAGGAAGAGATATTTCAGAAAATATACTTCTAATGCAAGAACTTGCTTCTTTTATTAATACCAAAACCAAAGGTTTTAACATGATCATAAAGCTTGATATGATGAAAGAATTTGACAGAGTCTCTTGGACCTTTTTATCCAAGTTATTAGTTCAAATGGGTTTCTCCATCATAATAATTGAATTAATAATGAAAAACTTAAAATCGGCATTTTTCTCCATCTTGATACATGGATCATCATATGGTTTCTTCCAAGCAACCAGGGGGTTATAACAAGGAGACCCTTTATCGCCACTTCTATTCATCTTAATGACAGAAGCTTTTTCAAGGAACATAAACTTCCTGTTTCAGTACTCAAACCTGAAGTTTTATAAGCTTTCTAACCCAATTAAGAGGATCTCTCATCTATCCTTTGCAGATGATACTGTAATATTCATAAATTATTCCAAATCAGGACTTAAAACACTAAATTGCTTCCTACAATCCTATGAAATGGCTACAGGCCAAAATATTAAATTTGAAAAATCCTCATTTTATGTTGCCAAACACTGCCCACTCAGAACTATTGGTGATATTAAAAGCTCAACAGGAATGTTACAGGGCCACTTTCCTTTTAAATATCTTGGATGCCCAGTTTACATTGGTAGGAATAAAAATGTATACTTCACAAGCATTATATTATCAATACAGTCCAGAATTAATAGCTGGAAAAATAAACTGTTATCTCAGGCTGGAAAGATAATTCTGATCAAGCACATATTATCCTCTATCCCAATACATTAGATTACACTTCTAAAACCCACCAAACACATTATTGATGTAATTAATTAAATTCTTGGAAAGTTCTTATGGTCCTCCAACTCAGAAACCTCACAAAGGAAGAGAGTTTTGAGGGTTTACCCAAATTTATGTTTTCCTTTTGAAGAAAATGGCCTTGGTTTTAAAAATATTGAAACTTTGGTTCAAAGCTTCTCCATTAAATTATGGTGGAAGCTGCAAGTGGGAAGATCCCTTTGGTCACAATTTATGTGGTCAATTCCAAATCACCACAAAACTTCCAAAATCTTGAAGAGAATCAAAGATATTCAAGAAATAGCCATTCTAAATTCAAAAATACAAATAGGGAAAGGGGAAGTTTCTTTCTGGAGCTCTGGTTGGACAGATTGTGGTCCACTGTATAGGCTATGGGACAATAGTCGAATCACTCCTTTCCCTGACTTAACAGTTGGTGAATTCTTAATTAACAGACAAGAGTATATTAACCAGCTGAAACACCTGCTCCCAGAGCACATAATTATTGAACTGGACAAAGATCAAGGAATCTTTCCTGAATATGAGGATACTATAATATGGAAACCTACTCAAAATGGTAAGTTTACTCTGAAAAGTGCTTATGAACTGATCGGAAAGAAAAGAATAGGATTATCCTCCTTAAAACATGTTTGGTCCACAATTATGCCAAGAAAAATAAGCTTTATGAACTGGAAAATGCTTAAAAGATTAATCCCCCTTCCTGATGTATTGGAGGATCTATCTTTCAATCTTCCATCTATTTTCAGTTTTTGTTCAGGAGATGAAGAGAGTATACACCATAGTTTTAATTCTTGCACAGAAATTAAAAAAAATATGGATATGGATTGATATTGTCTTCAATTTTCTAACAAAGCATTCTCCATATCTATGAGATAGATACTTCAATTACTGGAACAACAATAATTTTCCTGATCATAAAAAACTGGTTCCCATCATCCTCTGCTTAGTAGTATGGACTATATGGTGTTTTAGGAACAAACACTATCATGAAAGTGTAAAACCTAACATCATAATGATGTTTAGGAAAAATTTATACCTCTTCAATGATATTTTTTTAGCCTAAAAACTAAACTTCAAATGGGATTTATCTAATGTTTTGCCAAGGTTATTAATGAACAATCAAATAGAACCTGGCAGCCTTGTCACTGTTACCTGGACAGCTCCATCTCCACTCCTCTATAAACTAAATACAGATGGTTCATGGAAACATTTGAATAAGGATGGAATTGGAATAATCATAAGAGACTCTCTAGGTGACATATTAATAGCTGATGCTCAGAAGATAAGTAGCCCCTCTCCTCTTCATGCTGAAGCAGGGGCAGTTAGAGCTGGTTTACAATTGGCATTTTCCATGGGTATTTGTCACTTACAAATTGAAAGTTACAATCAAATGCTCATTAAGGTTGTAAACAAACAACTACAACCTCACTGGAACATAATTGAGGAAGTAAGAATAATCTGGGATCTAATGAAACATATTACAGTCACTATGAATCATATTTATAGAGAAGAAAATGGAGAAGCAGATTTTCTAGCCAAAATGGCTAGTTCAAATCAGGTAAATACCTACAATTCCTTTGCTCAATTACCGAAAGAGCTGAAAGCTATAATATTTACTGATAAACAGGGTTTACCTTCCATCAGAAGAATTTAGCTGATTTTATTAACATATAATCCTGATGTATGCTGATGCCACTGGAACATTCTGTTTCATTATGTAAAATCAGAAAAAAATGATTTGAGTTAGGTTATCATCTCGAACTATTTACTGCTGGCCGTAATGTTCTTTTCAGATGGAGAAGAGAGGAATATTGAAGACCAAATGCAAGGTGCAGAAGAGAGCAGCTGCTTCACACAATCTACAAAGTTAAGTAATTATCTTCAGGGGAAGATAATTGCAAGGGAACACTATGGAAGGTCACCTCTTCTTGTCGACACTGGGGTGTGGAGGCAAGAAAGTGTAAGGCCATAGTTAGTCCTTAAACGGGATATAGGGCCAATTCCTTCATTGAGATAGGGTGTTTAGATGAAGGTTTTGGGTAAACATAAGTTTGTAATTAGCTTCCACTAATGTATTACACAGATTGAACATTTGAACGGCCCGGGGAGAAGAATATACACCCCCTCACTTACGTGAGTTTATATAAAAAAAGTCCATTTATCAATTTTAAAAAAGAACAAGTACATTGTCCACGGTAAATTGTAGATGATAACTTATAATCATACAAAGATCATACGTAAGGAAGTTGTGAAACTCTCTAAGGCACCATGCGTGTTTCTTTATTAATTACGGTGTTAAAAAGTTTGACTTGGGATTTCAAGTGCCCTGTCCCCAATTTGTCCCAGGGTAAGCGTCGATCAATTGGGTTATTATTCCATTATTACCCTTACAATAATCGTTACAGATGAGAGCGATAATTTCCACCGCATAGATTCTCGTGAAATGATATATTCTAGGTTATTTACAACTTGAAAGGTACAAAAAGTTCGTCCATGATATTTTAATAATCAAAAGTACATTGTCCAGAGTAAATTTTAGATGATGGCTTATAAACATACAAGGATCATTCGGGAAGATGTTTTGGAACTCTCTTTGTGACTATGCGAGTTTCTTTATCAGTTAGGGTGTTAAACAGTTTGACTTGGGATTCCAAGTGTCCCACCCGCGATCTGTCCCCGAGTAACTGTCAATCAATTATTTAAGTATTCCATTATTACCCTTTCAATAACCGTTACATATGAGAATGATAATTTCCACCGCAAAGATTCGCATGAAATTATATATTCTAGGTTATATCAAATTAAATGGTAATACAAGTACGTTAATCAATTTTTAAAAAGCACAAGTTCATTGCCCATAGTAAATTATAGATGATGACTTATAAGTATAAAAGAATCATTTGTAAGGAAGTTGTGGAACCCGCTATGGAAAAAAGCACGTTTCTCTATCAGTTACGGTGTTTAAGAGTTTGACTTGTACAAGTCCATCTATCGATTTTTAAAAAGAACAAGTACATTGTCCACGGTAAATTGTAGATGATGACTTATAATCATACAAAGATCATACATAAGGAAGTTGTGAAATTATCTAAGGCACTATGTGTGTTTCTTTATTAATTACGGTGTTAAAAAGTTTGACTTGGGATTTCAAGTGCCCCGTCCCCGATTTGTCCCGGGGTAACCATCTATCAATTGGGTTATTATTCCATTATCACCCTTACAATAATCGTTACAGATTAGAACGATAATTTCCGCCGCATAGATTTGCGTGAAATGTTATATTCTAGGTTATTTACAACTTGAAATGCACAACAAGTTTGTCCATGATATTTTAATAATGAAAAGTACATTGTCAAGAGTAAATTGTAGATGATGGCTTATAAACATACAAGGATCATTCATGAAGAAGTTGTGGAACTTTCTTTGTGACTATGCGAGTTTCTTTATCAGTTAGGGTGTAAACAGTTTGACTTGGGATTACAAGTGTCCCGTCTGCGATCTGTCCCAGAGTAACTCTCAATAAATTATGTTAGTATTCCATTATTACCCTTTCAATAATCGTTACATATGAGAACGATAATTTCCACCTCAAAGATTCACGTGAAATTATATATTCCAGGTTATTTATCAAATTAAATGGTAATACAAGTACGTTAATCAATTCTTAAAAAGCACAAGTACATTGTCCACGGTAAATTATAGATGATCACTTATAATCACACAAAGATCTTACGTAAGGAATTTGGGAAAAGTTTCTTTAGGCACTATGCGTGTTTCTTTATTGATTACGGTGTTAAAAAGTTTGACTTTGGATTTCAAGTGCCCCATCCTCGATTTGTACCAGGGTAACCGTCTATGAATTGGGTTATTATTCCATTATCACCCTTACAATAATCTTTACAGATGAGAACGATAATTTCCACCGCATAGATTCGCGGGAAATGATATATTCTAGGTTATTTACAACTTGAAAGGTAGAACAACTTCGTCCATGATATTTTAATAATCACTAGTACATTGTGTAGAGTAAATTGTAGATAATGGCTTATAAACATACAAGGATCATTCATGAAGAAGGTTTGGAACTCTCTTTGTGAATATGCGAGTTTCTTTATCAGTTAGGGTGTTAAAGAGTTTGACTTGGGATTGGAAGTGTCCCGTCCGCGATCTGTCCCAGAGTAACTCTCAATAGATTATGTTAGTATTCCATTATTACCTATTCAATAACCGTTACATATGAGAACGATAATTTCCACCTCAAAGATTCACGTGAATTATATATTCTAGGTTATTTATCAAATTAAATGGTAATACAAGTACGCTAATCAATTTTTAAAAAGCACAAGTACATTGCCCATAGTAAATTATAGATGATGACTTATAAGTACAAAAGAATCATTTGTAAGGAAGTTGTGGAACTCTCCATGGGAAAATGCATGTTTCTCTATCAAGTACGGTGTTGAAGAGTTTGACTAGTACCATTCCATCTATCGATTTTTAAAAAGAACAAGTACATTGTCCACAGTAAATTGTAGATGGTGACTTATAATCATACAAAGATCATACGTAAGGATGTTGTGAAATTATCTAAGGCACTGTGCGTGTTTCTTTATTAATTACGGTGTTAAAAAGTTTGACTTTGGATTTCAAGTGCCCCGTCCCTGATTTTTCCCCCGGTAACCGTCTATGAATTGGGTTATTATTCCATTATCACCCTTACAATAATCGTAACAGATGAGAACGATAATTTTCACCGCATAGATTCACGTGAAATGATATATTCTAGGTTATTTACAACTTGAAACGTACAACAAGTTCGTCCATGATATTTTAATAATGAAAAGTAAATTGTGAGCGTTAATCGTAGATGATAGCTTATAAACATACCAGGATCATTCATGAAGAAGTTGTGGAACTCTCTTTGTGGCTATGCGAGTTTCTTTATCAATTAGGGTGTTAAACAGTTTGACTTGGGATTTCAAGTGTCCCGTCCGCGATCTGTCCCGGAGTAACTCTCAATCAATTATGTTAGTATTCCATTATTACCCTTTCAATAACCGTTACATATGAGGACGATAATTTCCACCGCAAAGATTCACGTGAAATTATATATTCTAGGTTATTTATCAAATAAAAGGGTAATACAAGTATGTTAATCAATTTTTAAAAAGCACAAGTACATTGTCCACGGTAAATTATAGATGATGACTTTGAATCATACAAAGATCTTACGTAAGGAATTTGTGAAAAGTTTCTTTAGGCACTATGCGTGTTTCTTTATTGATTACGGTGTTAAAAAGTTTGACTTTGGATTTCAAGTGCCCCATCCCCGATTTGTACCAGGGTAACCGTCTATGAATTGGGTTATTATTCCATTATCACCCTTCAATAATCGTTACAGATGAGAACAATAATTTCCACCGCATAGATTCGCGTGAAATGATATATTCTAGGTTATTTACAACTTGAAAGGTAGAACAACTTCGTCCATGATATTTTAATAATCACAAGTACATTGTGTAGAGTAAATTGTAGAAGATGGCTTATAAACATACAAGGATCATTCATGAAGAAGGTTTGGAACTCTCTTTGTGAATATGCGAGTTTCTTTATCAGTTAGGGTTTTAAAGAGTTTGACTTGGGATTGAAATTGTCCCATCCGCGATCTGTCACAGAGTAACTCTCAATCCATTATGTTAGTATTCCATTATTACCCATTCAATAACCGTTACATATGAGAACGATAATTTCCACCGCAAAGATTCACGTGAAATTATATATTCCAGGTTATTTATCAAATTAAATGGTAATACAAGTACGCTAATCAATTTTTAAAAAGCACAAGTACATTGCCCATAGTAAATTATAGATGATGACTTATAAGTATAAAAGAATCATTTGTAAGGAAGTTGTGGAACTCTCTATGGGAAAATGCATGTTTCTCTATCAAGTACGGTGTTTAAGAGTTTGACTAGTACAAGTCCATCTATCGATTTTTAAAAAGAACAAGTATATTGTCCACGGTAAATTGTAGATGATGACTTACAATCATACAAAGATCATACGTAGGATGTTGTGAAATTATCTAAGGCACTGTGCGTGTTTCTTTAATAATTACGGTGTTAAAAAGTTTGACTTGGGATTTCAAGTGCCCCGTCCTCGATTTGTCCCGGGGTAACCGTCTATGAATTGGGTTATTATTCCATTATCACCCTTACAATAATCTTTACAGATGAAAACGATAATTTCGACCGCATAGATTCACGTGAAATGATATATTCTAGGTTATTTACAACTTGAAACGTACAACAAGTTCGTCCATGATATTTTAATAATGACAAGTACATTGTCTAGAGTAAATTGTAGATGATGGCTTATAAACATACAAGGATCATTCATGAAGAAGTTGTTGAACTCTCTTTGTGACTGTGTGAGTTTCTTTATCAGTTAGGGTGTTAAACAGTTTGACTTGGGATTGCAAGTGTCCCGTCCGCGATCTGTCCCTGAGTAACTCTCAATCAATTATGTTAGTATTCCATTATTACCCTTTCAATAACCGTTACATATGAGAACGATAATTTCCACCGCAAAGATTCACGTGAAATTATATATTCTAGGTTATTTATTAAATTAAATGGTAACACAACTACGTTAATCCATTTTTAATAACACAAGTACATTGCCCATAGTAAATTATAGATGATGACTTATAAGTACAAAAGAATCATTTGTAAGGAAGTTGTGGAACTTTCTATGGGAAAATGCATTTTTCTCTATCAAGTACGGTGTTTAAGAGTTTGACAAGTACAAGTCCAACTATCGATTTTTAAAAAGAACAAGTACATTGTCCACGGTAAATTGTGGATGATGACTTATAATCATACAAAGATCATAAGTAAGGATGTTGTGAAATTATCTAAGGCACTGTGCGTGTTTCTTTTTTAATTACAGTGTTAAAAAGTTTGACTTTTGATTTCAAGTGCCCCGTCCCCGATTTGTCCCGGGGTAGCCATCTATGAATTAGGTTATTATTCCATTAGCACCCTTACAATAATCGTTGTAGATGAGAACGATAATTTCCACCGCATAGATTCACATGATATGATATATTCTAGGTTATTTACAACTTGAAAGGTACAACAAGTTCGTCCATGATATTTTAATAATCACAATTACATTGTGTAGAGTAAATTGTAGATGATGGCTTAAAAACATACAAGGATCATTCATGAAGAAGTTGTGGAACTCTGTTTGTGACTATGCGAGTTTCTTTATCAGTAAGGGTGTTAAAGAGTTTGACTTCGGGTTCAAGTGTCCCGTCCGCGATCTGTCCTGGAGTAACTCTCAATCAATTATGTTAGTATTCCATTATTACCCTTTCAATAACCGTTACATATGAGAACGATAATTTCCTCCTCAAAGATTCACGTGAAATTATATATTCTAGGTTATTTATCAAATTAAATGGTAATACAAGTACGCTAATCAATTTTTAAAAAGCACAAGTACATTGCCTATAGTAAATTATAGATGATGACATATAAGTATAAAAGAATCATTTGTAAGGAAGTTGTGGAACTCTCTATGGGAAAATGCATGTTTCTCTATCAAGTACGGTGTTCAAGAGTTTGACTAGTACAAGTCCGTCTATCGATTTTCAAAAAGAACAAGTACATTGTACACGGTAAATTGTAGACGATGACTTATAATCATACAATATCATACGTAAGGATGTTGGGAAATTATCTAAGGCACTGTGTGTTATTCTTTATTCATTACGGTGATAAAAAGTTTGACTTTGGATTTCAAGTGCCTCGTCCCCGATTTGTCCCGGGGTAACCCTCTATGAATTGGGTTATTATTCCATTATCACCCTTACAATAATCTTTACAGATGAGAATGATAATTTCCACCGCATGGATTCACGTGAAATGATATATTCTAGGTTATTTACAACTTGAAAGGTACAACAAGTTCGTCCATGATATTTTAATTATCACAAGTACATTGTGTAGAGTAAATTGTAGATGATGGCTTATAAACATACAAGGATCATTCATGAAGAAGTTGTGGAACTCTCTTTGTGACTATGCGAGTTTCTTTATCAGTTAGGGTGTTAAACAGTTTGACTTGGGATTGCAAGTGTCCCGTCTGCGATCTGTCCCAGAGTAACTCTCAATCAATTATGTTAGTATTCCATTATTATCCTTTCAATAACCGTTACATATGAGAACAATAATTTCCACCGCAAAGATTCACGTGAAATTATATATTCTAGGTTATTTATCAAATTAAATGGTAACACAACTACGTTAATCCATTTTTAAAAAACACAAGTACATTGCCCATAGTAAATTATAGATGATGACTTATAAGTACAAAAGAATCATTTGTAAGGAAGTTGTGGAACTTTCTATGGGAAAATGCTTGTTTCTCTATCAAGTACGGTGTTTAAGAGTTTGACAAGTACAAGTCCAACTATCGATTTTTAAAAAGAACAAGTACATTGTCCACGGTAAATTGTGGATGATGACTTATAATCATACAAAGATCATAAGTAAGGATGTTGTGAAATTATCTAAGGCACTGTGCGTGTTTCTTTTTTAATTACGGTGTTAAAAAGTTTGACTTTTGATTTCAAGTGCCCCGTCCCCGATTTGTCCCGGGGTAGCCATCTATGAATTAGGTTATTATTCCATTATCACTCTTACAATAATCGTTATAGATGAGAACGATAATTTCCACCGCATAGATTCACATGATATGATATATTCTAGGTTATTTACAACTTGAAAGGTACAACAAGTTCGTCCATGATATTTTAATAATCACAATTACATTGTGTAGAGTAAATTGTAGATGATGGCTTAAAAACATACAAGGATCATTCATGAAGAAGTTGTGGAACTCTGTTTGTGACTATGCGAGTTTCTTTATCAGTTAGGGTGTTAAAGAGTTTGACTTCGGGTTCAAGTGTCCCGTCCGCGATCTGTCCTGGAGTAACTCTCAATCAATTATGTTAGTATTCCATTATTACCCTTTCAATAACCGTTACATATGAGAACGATAATTTCCACCTCAAAGATTCACGTGAAATTATATATTCTAGGTTATTTATCAAATTAAATGGTAATACAAGTACGCTAATCAATTTTTAAAAAGCACAAGTACATTGCCTATAGTAAATTATAGATGATGACTTATAAGTATAAAAGAATCATTTGTAAGGAAGTTGTGGAACTCTCTGTGGGAAAATGCATGTTTCTCTATCAAGTACGGTGTTCAAGAGTTTGACTAGTACAAGTCCGTCTATCGATTTTCAAAAAGAACAAGTACATTGTACATGGTAAATTGTAGACGATGACTTATAATCATACAATATCATACGTAAGGATGTTGGGAAATTATCTAAGGCACTGTGTGTTATTCTTTATTCATTACGGTGATAAAAAGTTTGACTTTGGATTTCAAGTGCCTCGTCCCCGATTTGTCCCGGGGTAACCCTCTATGAATTGGGTTATTATTCCATTATCACCCTTACAATAATCTTTACAGATGAGAAGGATAATTTCCACCGCATGGATTCACGTGAAATGATATATTCTAGGTTATTTACAACTTGAAAGGTACAACAAGTTCGTCCATGATATTTTAATTATCACAAGTACATTGTGTAGAGTAAATTGTAGATTATGGCTTATAAACATACAAGGATCATTCATGAAGAAGTTGTGGAACTCTCTTTGTGACTGTGCGAGTTTCTTTATCAGTTAGGGTGTTAAACAGTTTGACTTGGGATTGCAAGTGTCCCGTCTGCGATCTGTCCCAGAGTAACTCTCAATCAATTATGTTAGTATTCCATTATTATCCTTTCAATAACCGTTACATATGAGAACAATAATTTCCACCGCAAAGATTCACGTGAAATTATATATTCTAGGTTATTTATCAAATTAAATGGTAACACAACTACGTTAATCCATTTTTAAAAAACACAAGTACATTGCCCATAGTAAATTATAGATGATGACTTATAAGTACAAAAGAATCATTTGTAAGGAAGTTGTGGAACTTTCTATGGGAAAATGCATGTTTCTCTATCAAGTACGGTGTTTAAGAGTTTGACAAGTACAAGTCCAACTATCGATTTTTAAAAAGAACAAGTACATTGTCCACGGTAAATTGTGGATGATGACTTATAATCATACAAAGATCATAAGTAAGGATGTTGTGAAATTATCTAAGGCACTGTGCGTGTTTCTTTTTTAATTACGGTGTTAAAAAGTTTGACTTTTGATTTCAAGTGCCCCGTCCCCGATTTGTCCCGGGGTAGCCATCTATGAATTAGGTTATTATTCCATTATCACCCTTACAATAATCGTTGTAGATGAGAACGATAATTTCCACCGCATAGATTCACATGATATGATATATTCTAGGTTATTTACAACTTGATAGGTACAACAAGTTCGTCCATGATATTTTAATAATCACAATTACATTGTGTAGAGTAAATTGTAGATGATGGCTTAAAAACATACAAGGATCATTCATGAAGAAGTTGTGGAACTCTGTTTGTGACTATGCGAGTTTCTTTATCAGTTAGGGTGTTAAAGAGTTTGACTTCGGGTTCAAGTGTCCCGTCCGCGATCTGTCCTGGAGTAACTCTCAATCAATTATGTTAGTATTCCATTATTACCCTTTCAATAACCGTTACATATGAGAACGATAATTTCCACCTCAAAGATTCACGTGAAATTATATATTCTAGGTTATTTATCAAATTAAAGGGTAACACAACTACGTTAATCCATTTTTAAAAAGAACAAGTACATTGCCCATAGTAAATTATAGATGGTGACTTATTAGTATGAAAGAATCATTTGTAAGGAAGTTGTGGAACTTTCTATGGGAAAATGCATGTTTCTCTATCAAGTACGGTGTTTAAGAGTTTGACTAGTACAAGTCCAACTATCGATTTTTAAAAAGAACAAGTACATTGTCCACGGTAAATTGTGGATGATGACTTATAATCATACAAAGATCATAAGTAAGGATGTTGTGAAATTATCTAAGGGACTGTGCGTGATTCTTTATTCATTACGGTGTTAAAAAGTTTGACTTTGGATTTCAAGTGCCTCGTCCCCGATTTGTCCCGGGGTAACTCTCTATGAATTGGGTTATTATTCCATTATCACCCTTACAATAATCTTTACGGATGAGAACGATAATTTCCACCGCATAGATTCACGTGAAATGATATATTCTAGGTTATTTACAACTTGAAAGGTACAACAAGTTCGTCCATGATATTTTAATTATCACAAGTACATTGTGTAGAGTAAATTGTAGATGATGGCTTATAAACATACAAGGATCATTCATGAAGAAGTTGTGAAACTCTCTTTGTGACTATGCGAGTTTCTTTATCAGTTAGGGTGTTAAACAGTTTGACTTGGGATTGCAAGTGTCCCGTCTGCGATCTGTCCCAGAGTAACTCTCAATCAATTATGTTAGTATTCCATTATTATCCTTTCAATAACCGTTACATATGAGAACAATAATTTCCACCGCAAAGATTCACGTGAAATTATATATTCTAGGTTATTTATCAAATTAAATGGTAACACAACTAGGTTAATCCATTTTTAAAAAACACAAGTACATTGCCCATAGTAAATTATAGATGATGACTTATAATAAGTACAAAAGAATCATTTGTAAGGAAGTTGTGGAACTTTCTATGGGAAAATGCATGTTTCTCTATCAAGTACGGTGTTTAAGAGTTTGACAAGTACAAGTCCAACTATCGATTTTTAAAAAGAACAAGTACATTGTCCACGGTAAATTGTGGATGATGACTTATAATCATACAAAGATCATAAGTAAGGATGTTGTGAAATTATCTAAGGCACTGTGCGTGTTTATTTTTTAATTACGGTGTTAAAAAGTTTGACTTTTGATTTCAAGTGCCCCGTCCCCGATTTGTCCCGGGGTAGCCATCTATGAATTAGGTTATTATTCCATTATCACCCTTACAATAATCGTTATAGATGAGAATGATAATTTCCACCGCATAGATTCACATGATATGATATATTCTAGGTTATTTACAACTTGAAAGGTACAACAAGTTCGTCCATGATATTTTAATAATCACAATTACATTGTGTAGAGTAAATTGTAGATGATGGCTTAAAAACATACAATGATCATTCATGAAGAAGTTGTGGAACTCTGTTTGTGACTATGCGAGTTTCTTTATCAGTAAGGGTGTTAAAGAGTTTGACTTCGGGTTCAAGTGTCCCGTCCGCGATCTGTCCTGGAGTAACTCTCAATCAATTATGTTAGTATTCCATTATTACCCTTTCAATAACCGTTACATATGAGAACGATAATTTCCACCTCAAAGATTCACGTGAAATTATATATTCTAGGTTATTTATCAAATTAAATGGTAATACAAGTACGCTAATCAATTTTTAAAAAGCACAAGTACATTGCCTATAGTAAATTATAGATGATGACTTATAAGTATAAAAGAATCATTTGTAAGGAAGTTGTGGAACTCTCTATGGGAAAATGCATGTTTCTCTATCAAGTACGGTGTCGAAGAGTTTGACTAGTACAAGTCCGTCTATCGATTTTCAAAAAGAACAAGTACATTGTACACGGTAAATTGTAGACGATGACTTATAATCATACAATATCATACGTAAGGATGTTGGGAAATTATCTAAGGCACTGTGTGTTATTCTTTATTCATTACGGTGATAAAAAGTTTGACTTTGGATTTCAAGTGCCTCGTCCCCGATTTGTCCCGGGGTAACCCTCTATGAATTGGGTTATTATTCCATTATCACCCTTACAATAATCTTTACAGATGAGAAGGATAATTTCCACCGCGTGGATTCACGTGAAATGATATATTCTAGGTTATTTACAACTTGAAAGGTACAACAAGTTCGTCCATGATATTTTAATTATCACAAGTACATTGTGTAGAGTGAATTGTAGATGATGGCTTATAAACATACAAGGATCATTCATGAAGAAGTTGTGGAACTCTCTTTGTGACTATGCGAGTTTCTTTATCAGTTAGGGTGTTAAACAGTTTGACTTGGGATTGCAAGTGTCCCGTCTGCGATCTGTCCCAGAGTAACTCTCAATCAATTATGTTAGTATTCCATTATTATCCTTTCAATAACCGTTACATATGAGAATAATAATTTCCACCGCAAAGATTCACGTGAAATTATATATTCTAGGTTATTTATCAAATTAAATGGTAACACAACTACGTTAATCCATTTTTAAGAAACACAAGTACATTGCCCATAGTAAATTATAGATGATGACTTATAAGTACAAAAGAATCATTTGTAAGGAAGTTGTGGAACTTTCTATGGGAAAATGCATGTTTCTCTATCAAGTACGGTGTTTAAGAGTTTGACAAGTACAAGTCCAACTATCGATTTTTAAAAAGAACAAGTACATTGTCCACGGTAAATTGTGGATGATGACTTATAATCATACAAAGATCATAAGTAAGGATGTTGTGAAATTATCTAAGGCACTGTGCGTGTTTCTTTTTTAATTACGGTGTTAAAAAGTTTGACTTTTGATTTCAAGTGCCCCGTCCCCAATTTTTCCCGGGGTAGCCATCTATGAATTAGGTTATTATTCCATTATCACCCTTACAATAATCGTTATAGATGAGAACGATAATTTCCACCGCATAGATTCACATGATATGATATATTCTAGGTTATTTACAACTTGAAAGGTACAACAAGTTCGTCCATGATATTTTAATAATCACAATTACATTGTGTGGAGTAAATTGTAGATGATGGCTTAAAAACATACAAGGATCATTCATGAAGAAGTTGTGGAACTCTCTTTGTGACTATGCGAGTTTCTTTATCAGTTAGGGTGTTAAAGAGTTTGACTTCGGGTTCAAGTGTCCCGTCCGCGATCTGTCCTGGAGTAACTCTCAATCAATTATGTTAGTATTCCATTATTACCCTTTCAATAACCGTTACATATGAGAACGATAATTTCCACCTCAAAGATTCACGTGAAATTATATATTCTAGGTTATTTATCAAATTAAATGGTAATACAAGTACGCTAATCAATTTTTAAAAAGCACAAGTACATTGCCTATAGTAAATTATAGATGATGACTTATAAGTATAAAAGAATCATTTGTAAGGAAGTTGTGGAACTCTCTATGGGAAAATGCATGTTTCTCTATCAAGTACGGTGTTCAAGAGTTTGACTAGTACAAGTCCGTCTATCGATTTTCAAAAAGAACAAGTACATTGTACATGGTAAATTGTAGACGATGACTTATAATCATACAATATCATACGTAAGGATGTTGGGAAATTATCTAAGGCACTGTGTGTTATTCTTTATTCATTACGGTGATAAAAAGTTTGACTTTGGATTTCAAGTGCCTCGTCCCCGATTTGTCCCGGGGTAACCCTCTATGAATTGGGTTATTATTCCATTATCACCCTTACAATAATCTTTACAGATGAGAAGGATAATTTCCACCGCATGGATTCACGTGAAATGATATATTCTAGGTTATTTACAACTTGAAAGGTACAACAAGTTCGTCCATGATATTTTAATTATCACAAGTACATTGTGTAGAGTAAATTGTACATTATGGCTTATAAACATACAAGGATCATTCATGAAGAAGTTGTGGAACTCTCTTTGTGACTGTGCGAGTTTCTTTATCAGTTAGGGTGTTAAACAGTTTGACTTGGGATTGCAAGTGTCCCGTCTGCGATCTGTCCCAGAGTAACTCTCAATCAATTATGTTAGTATTCCATTATTATCCTTTCAATAACCGTTACATATGAGAACAATAATTTCCAACGCAAAGATTCACGTGAAATTATATATTCTAGGTTATTTATCAAATTAAATGGTAACACAACTACGTTAATCCATTTTTAAAAAACACAAGTACATTGCCCATAGTAAATTATAGATGATGACTTATAAGTACAAAAGAATCATTTGTAAGGAAGTTGTGGAACTTTCTATGGGAAAATGCATGTTTCTCTATCAAGTACGGTGTTTAAGAGTTTGACAAGTACAAGTCCAACTATCGATTTTTAAAAAGAACAAGTACATTGTCCACGGTAAATTGTGGATGATGACTTATAATCATACAAAGATCATAAGTAAGGATGTTGTGAAATTATCTAAGGCACTGTGCGTGTTTCTTTTTTAATTACGGTGTTAAAAAGTTTGACTTTTGATTTCAAGTGCCCCGTCCCCGATTTGTCCCGGGGTAGCCATCTATGAATTAGGTTATTATTCCATTATCACCCTTACAATAATCGTTATAGATGAGAACGATAATTTCCACCGCATAGATTCACATGATATGATATATTCTAGGTTATTTACAACTTGAAAGGTACAACAAGTTCGTCCATGATATTTTAATAATCACAATTACATTGTGTAGAGTAAATTGTAGATGATGGCTTAAAAACATACAAGGATCATTCATGAAGAAGTTGTGGAACTCTGTTTGTGACTATGCGAGTTTCTTTATCAGTTAGGGTGTTAAAGAGTTTGACTTCGGGTTCAAGTGTCCCGTCCGCGATCTGTCCTGGAGTAACTCTCAATCAATTATGTTAGTATTCCATTATTACCCTTTCAATAACCGTTACATATGAGAACGATAATTTCCACCTCAAAGATTCACGTGAAATTATATATTCTAGGTTATTTATCAAATTAAATTGTAACACAACTACGTTAATCCATTTTTAAAAAGAACAAGTACATTGCCCATAGTAAATTATAGATGGTGACTTATTAGTATGAAAGAATCATTTGTAAGGAAGTTGTGGAACTTTCTATGGGAAAATGCTTGTTTCTCTATCAAGTACGGTGTTTAAGAGTTTGACTAGTACAAGTCCAACTATCGATTTTTAAAAAGAACAAGTACATTGTCCACGGTAAATTGTGGATGATGACTTATAATCATACAACGATCATAAGTAAGGATGTTGTGAAATTATCTAAGGGACTGTGCGTGATTCTTTATTCATTACGGTGTTAAAAAGTTTGACTTTGGATTTCAAGTGCCTCGTCCCCGATTTGTCCCGGGGTAACTCTCTATGAATTGGGTTATTATTCCATTATCACCCTTACAATAATCTTTACGGATGAGAACGATAATTTCCACCGCATAGATTCACGTGAAATGATATATTCTAGGTTATTTACAACTTGAAAGGTACAACAAGTTCGTCCATGATATTTTAATTATCACAAGTACATTGTGTAGAGTAAATTGTAGATGATGGCTTATAAACATACAAGGATCATTCATGAAGAAGTTGTGGAACTCTCTTTGTGACTATGCGAGTTTCTTTATCAGTTAGGGTGTTAAACAGTTTGACTTGGGATTGCAAGTGTCCCGTCTGCGATCTGTCCCAGAGTAACTCTCAATCAATTATGTTAGTATTCCATTATTATCCTTTCAATAACCGTTACATATGAGAACAATAATTTCCACCGCAAAGATTCACGTGAAATTATATATTCTAGGTTATTTATCAAATTTAATGGTAACACAACTACGTTAATCCATTTTTAAAAAACACAAGTACATTGCCCATAGTAAATTATAGATGATGACTTATAATAAGTACAAAAGAATCATTTGTAAGGAAGTTGTGGAACTTTCTATGGGAAAATGCATGTTTCTCTATCAAGTACGGTGTTTAAGAGTTTGACAAGTACAAGTCCAACTATCGATTTTTAAAAAGAACAAGTACATTGTCCACGGTAAATTGTGGATGATGACTTATAATCATACAAAGATCATAAGTAAGGATGTTGTGAAATTATCTAAGGCACTGTGCGTGTTTCTTTTTTAATTACGGTGTTAAAAAGTTTGACTTTTGATTTCAAGTGCCCCGTCCCCGATTTTTCCCGGGGTAGCCATCTATGAATTAGGTTATTATTCCATTATCACCCTTACAATAATCGTTATAGATGAGAACGATAATTTCCACCGCATAGATTCACATGATATGATATATTCTAGGTTATTTACAACTTGAAAGGTACAACAAGTTCGTCCATGATATTTTAATAATCACAATTACATTGTGTAGAGTAAATTGTAGATGATGGCTTAAAAACATACAAGGATCATTCATGAAGAAGTTGTGGAACTCTGTTTGTGACTATGCGAGTTTCTTTATCAGTTAGGGTGTTAAAGAGTTTGACTTCGGGTTCAAGTGTCCCGTCCGCGATCTGTCCTGGAGTAACTCTCAATCAATTATGTTAGTATTCCATTATTACCCTTTCAATAACCGTTACATATGAGAACGATAATTTCCACCTCAAAGATTCACGTGAAATTATATATTCTAGGTTATTTATCAAATTAAATTGTAACACAACTACGTTAATCCATTTTTAAAAAGAACAAGTACATTGCCCATAGTAAATTATAGATGGTGACTTATTAGTATGAAAGAATCATTTGTAAGGAAGTTGTGGAACTTTCTATGGGAAAATGCATGTTTCTCTATCAAGTACGGTGTTTAAGAGTTTGACTAGTACAAGTCCAACTATCGATTTTTAAAAAGAACAAGTACATTGTCCACGGTAAATTGTGGATGATGACTTATAATCATACAACGATCATAAGTAAGGATGTTGTGAAATTATCTAAGGGACTGTGCGTGATTCTTTATTCATTACGGTGTTAAAAAGTTTGACTTTGGATTTCAAGTGCCTCGTCCCCGATTTGTCCCGGGGTAACTCTCTATGAATTGGGTTATTATTCCATTATCACCCTTACAATAATCTTTACGGATGAGAACGATAATTTCCACCGCATAGATTCACGTGAAATGATATATTCTAGGTTATTTACAACTTGAAAGGTACAACAAGTTCGTCCATGATATTTTAATTATCACAAGTACATTGTGTAGAGTAAATTGTAGATGATGGCTTATAAACATACAAGGATCATTCATGAAGAAGTTGTGGAACTCTCTTTGTGACTATGCGAGTTTCTTTATCAGTTAGGGTGTTAAACAGTTTGACTTGGGATTGCAAGTGTCCCGTCTGCGATCTGTCCCAGAGTAACTCTCAATCAATTATGTTAGTATTCCATTATTATCCTTTCAATAACCGTTACATATGAGAACAATAATTTCCAACGCAAAGATTCACGTGAAATTATATATTCTAGGTTATTTATCAAATTAAATGGTAACACAACTACGTTAATCCATTTTTAAAAAACACAAGTACATTGCCCATAGTAAATTATAGATGATGACTTATAAGTACAAAAGAATCATTTGTAAGGAAGTTGTGGAACTTTCTATGGGAAAATGCATGTTTCTCTATCAAGTACGGTGTTTAAGAGTTTGACAAGTACAAGTCCAACTATCGATTTTTAAAAAGAACAAGTACATTGTCCACGGTAAATTGTGGATGATGACTTATAATCATACAAAGATCATAAGTAAGGATGTTGTGAAATTATCTAAGGCACTGTGCGTGTTTCTTTTTTAATTACGGTGTTAAAAAGTTTGACTTTTGATTTCAAGTGCCCCGTCCCCGATTTGTCCCGGGGTAGCCATGTATGAATTAGGTTATTATTCCATTATCACCCTTACAATAATCGTTATAGATGAGAACGATAATTTCCACCGCATAGATTCACATGATATGATATATTCTAGGTTATTTACAACTTGAAAGGTACAACAAGTTCGTCCATGATATTTTAATAATCACAATTACATTGTGTAGAGTAAATTGTAGATGATGGCTTAAAAACATACAAGGATCATTCATGAAGAAGTTGTGGAACTCTGTTTGTGACTATGCGAGTTTCTTTATCAGTAAGGGTGTTAAAGAGTTTGACTTCGGGTTCAAGTGTCCCGTCCGCGATCTGTCCTGGAGTAACTCTCAATCAATTATGTTAGTATTCCATTATTACCCTTTCAATAACCGTTACATATGAGAACGATAATTTCCACCTCAAAGATTCACGTGAAATTATATATTCTAGGTTATTTATCAAATTAAATGGTAATACAAGTACGCTAATCAATTTTTAAAAAGCACAGGTACATTGCCTATAGTAAATTATAGATGATGACTTATAAGTATAAAAGAATCATTTGTAAGGAAGTTGTGGAACTCTCTATGGGAAAATGCATGTTTCTCTATCAAGTACGGTGTTCAAGAGTTTGACTAGTACAAGTCCGTCTATCGATTTTCATAAAGAACAAGTACATTGTACACGGTAAATTGTAGACGATGACTTATAATCATACAATATCATACGTAAGGATGTTGGGAAATTATCTAAGGCACTGTGTGTTATTCTTTATTCATTACGGTGATAAAAAGTTTGACTTTGGATTTCAAGTGCCTCGTCCCCGATTTGTCCCGGGGTAACCCTCTATGAATTGGGTTATTATTCCATTATCACCCTTACAATAATCGTTACAGATGAGAACGATAATTTCCACAGCATGGATTCATGTGAAATGATATATTCTAGGTTATTTACAACTTGAAAGGTACAACAAGTTCGTCCATGATATTTTAATTATCACAAGTACATTGTGTAGAGTAAATTGTAGATGATGGCTTATAAACATACAAGGATCATTCATGAAGAAGTTGTGGAACTCTCCTTGTGACTATGCGAGTTTCTTTATCAGTTAGGGTGTTAAACAGTTTGACTAGGGATTGCAAGTGTCCCGTCTGCGATCTGTCCCAGAGTAACTCTCAATCAATTATGTTAGTATTCCATTATTATCCTTTCAATAACCGTTACATATGAGAACGATAATTTCCACCGCAAAGATTCACGTGAAATTATATATTCTAGGTTATTTATCAAATTAAATGGTAATACATGTACGTTAATCAATTTTTAAAAAGAACAAGTACATTGCCCATAGTAAATTATAGATGGTGACTTATTAGTATGAAAGAATCATTTGTAAGGAAGTTGTGGAACTTTCTATGGGAAAATGCATGTTTCTCTAAGAGTTTGACTAGTACAAGTCCATCTATCGATTTTCAAAAAGAACAAGTACATTGTACACGGTAAATTGTAGATGATGACTTATAATTATACAAGATCATACGTAAGGATGTTGGGAAATTATCTAAGGGACTGTGCGTGATTCTTTATTCATTACGGTGTTAAAAAGTTTTACTTTGGATTTCAAGTGCCTCGTCCCCGATTTGTCCCGGGGTAACTCTCTATGAATTGGGTTATTATTCCATTATCACCCTTACAATAATCTTTACGGATGAGAAGGATAATTTCCACCGCATGGATTCACGTGAAATGATGTATTCTAGGTTATTTACAACTTGAAAGGTACAACAAGTTCGTCCATGATATTTTAATTATCACAAGTACATTGTGTAGAGTAAATTGTAGATGATGGCTTATAAACATACAAGGATCATTCATGAAGAAGTTGTGGAACTCTCTTTGTGACTATGCGAGTTTCTTTATCAGTTAGGGTGTTAAACAGTTTGACTTGGGATTGCAAGTGTCCCGTCTGCGATCTGTCCCAGAGTAACTCTCAATCAATTATGTTAGTATTCCATTATTATCCTTTCAATAACCGTTACATATGAGAACAATAATTTCCACCGCAAAGATTCACGTGAAATTATATATTCTAGGTTATTTATCAAATTAAATGGTAACACAACTACGTTAATCCATTTTTAAAAAACACAAGTACATTGCCCATAGTAAATTATAGATGATGACTTATAATAAGTACAAAAGAATCATTTGTAAGGAAGTTGTGGAACTTTCTATGGGAAAATGCATGTTTCTCTATCAAGTACGGTGTTTAAGAGTTTGACAAGTACAAGTCCAACTATCGATTTTTAAAAAGAACAAGTACATTGTCCACGGTAAATTGTGGATGATGACTTATAATCATACAAAGATCATAAGTAAGGATGTTGTGAAATTATCTAAGGCACTGTGCGTGTTTCTTTTTTAATTACGGTGTTAAAAAGTTTGACTTTTGATTTCAAGTGCCCCGTCCCCGATTTGTCCCGGGGTAGCCATCTATGAATTAGGTTATTATTCCATTATCACCCTTACAATAATCGTTATAGATGAGAACGATAATTTCCACCGCATAGATTCACATGATATGATATATTCTAGGTTATTTACAACTTGAAAGGTACAACAAGTTCGTCCATGATATTTTAATAATCACAATTACATTGTGTAGAGTAAATTGTAGATGATGGCTTAAAAACATACAAGGATCATTCATGAAGAAGTTGTGGAACTCTGTTTGTGACTATGCGAGTTTCTTTATCAGTTAGGGTGTTAAAGAGTTTGACTTCGGGTTCAAGTGTCCCGTCCGCGATCTGTCCTGGAGTAACTCTCAATCAATTATGTTAGTATTCCATTATTACCCTTTCAATAACCGTTACATATGAGAACGATAATTTCCACCTCAAAGATTCACGTGAAATTATATATTCTAGGTTATTTATCAAATTAAATGGTAATACAAGTACGCTAATCAATTTTTAAAAAGCACAAGTACATTGCTTATAGTAAATTATAGATGATGACTTATAAGTATAAAAGAATCATTTGTAAGGAAGTTGTGGAACTCTCTATGGGAAAATGCATGTTTCTCTATCAAGTACGGTGTTCAAGAGTTTGACTAGTAAAAGTCCGTCTATCGATTTTCAAAAAGAACAAGTACATTGTACACGGTAAATTGTAGACGATGACTTATAATCATACAATATCATACGTAAGGATGTTGGGAAATTATCTAAGGCACTGTGTGTTATTCTTTATTCATTACGGTGATAAAAAGTTTGACTTTGGATTTCAAGTGCCTCGTCCCCGATTTGTCCCGGGGTAACCCTCTATGAATTGGGTTATTATTCCATTATCACCCTTACAATAATCTTTACGGATGAGAACGATAATTTCCACCGCATAGATTCACGTGAAATGATATATTCTAGGTTATTTACAACTTGAAAGGTACAACAAGTTCGTCCATGATATTTTAATTATCACAAGTACATTGTGTAGAGTAAATTGTAGATGATGGCTTATAAACATACAAGGATCATTCATGAAGAAGTTGTGGAACTCTCTTTGTGACTATGCGAGTTTCTTTATCAGTTAGGGTGTTAAACAGTTTGACTTGGGATTGCAAGTGTCCCGTCTGCGATCTGTCCCAGAGTAACTCTCAATCAATAATGTTAGTATTCCATTATTATCCTTTCAATAACCGTTACATATGAGAACGATAATTTCCACCGCAAAGATTCACGTGAAATTATATATTCTAGGTTATTTATCAAATTAAATGGTAATACATGTACGTTAATCAATTTTTAAAAAGAACAAGTACATTGCCCATAGTAAATTATAGATGGTGACTTATTAGTATGAAAGAATCATTTGTAAGGAAGTTGTGGAACTTTGTATGGGAAAATGCATGTTTCTCTATCAAGTACGGTGTTTAAGAGTTTGACTAGTACAAGTCCATCTATCGATTTTCAAAAAGAACAAGTACATTGTACACGGTAAATTGTAGATGATGACTTATAATTATACAAGATCATACGTAAGGATGTTGGGAAATTATCTAAGGGACTGTGCGTGATTCTTTATTCATTACGGTGTTAAAAAGTTTGACTTTGGATTTCAAGTGCCTCGTCCCCGATTTGTCCCGGGGTAACTCTCTATGAATTGGGTTATTATTCCATTATCACCCTTACAATAATCGTTACAGATGAGAACGATAATTTCCACCGCATGGATTCATGTGAAATGATATATTCTAGGTTATTTACAACTTGAAAGGTACAACAAGTTCGTCCATGATATTTTAATTATCACAAGTACATTGTGTAGAGTAAATTGTAGATGATGGCTTATAAACATACAAGGATCATTCATGAAGAAGTTGTGGAACTCTCTTTGTGACTATGCGAGTTTCTTTATCAGTTAGGGTGTTAAACAGTTTGACTTGGGATTGCAAGTGTCCCGTCTGCGATCTGTCCCAGAGTAACTCTCAATCAATTATGTTAGTATTCCATTATTATCCTTTCAATAACCGTTACATATGAGAACAATAATTTCCACCGCAAAGATTCACGTGAAATTATATATTCTAGGTTATTTATCAAATTAAATGGTAACACAACTACGTTAATCCATTTTTAAAAAACACAAGTACATTGCCCATAGTAAATTATAGATGATGACTTATAATAAGTACAAAAGAATCATTTGTAAGGAAGTTGTGGAACTTTCTATGGGAAAATGCATGTTTCTCTATCAAGTACGGTGTTTAAGAGTTTGACAAGTACAAGTCCAACTATCGATTTTTAAAAAGAACAAGTACATTGTCCACGGTAAATTGTGGATGATGACTTATAATCATACAAAGATCATAAGTAAGGATGTTGTGAAATTATCTAAGGCACTGTGCGTGTTTCTTTTTTAATTACGGTGTTAAAAAGTTTGACTTTTGATTTCAAGTGCCCCGTCCCCGATTTGTCCCGGGGTAGCCATCTATGAATTAGGTTATTATTCCATTATCACCCTTACAATAATCGTTATAGATGAGAACGATAATTTCCACCGCATAGATTCACATGATATGATATATTCTAGGTTATTTACAACTTGAAAGGTACAACAAGTTCGTCCATGATATTTTAATAATCACAATTACATTGTGTAGAGTAAATTGTAGATGATGGCTTAAAAACATACAAGGATCATTCATGAAGAAGTTGTGGAACTCTGTTTGTGACTATGCGAGTTTCTTTATCAGTTAGGGTGTTAAAGAGTTTGACTTCGGGTTCAAGTGTACCGTCCGCGATCTGTCCTGGAGTAACTCTCAATCAATTATGTTAGTATTCAATTATTACCCTTTCGATAACCGTTACATATGAGAACGATAATTTCCACCTCAAAGATTCACGTGAAATTATATATTCTAGGTTATTTATCAAATTAAATGGTAATACAAGTACGCTAATCAATTTTTAAAAAGCACAAGTACATTGCCTATAGTAAATTATAGATGATGACTTATAAGTATAAAAGAATCATTTGTAAGGAAGTTGTGGAACTCTCTATGGGACAATGCATGTTTCTCTATCAAGTACGGTGTTCAAGAGTTTGACTAGTACAAGTCCGTCTATCGATTTTCAAAAAGAACAAGTACATTGTACACGGTAAATTGTAGACGATGACTTATAATCATACAATATCATACGTAAGGATGTTGGGAAATTATCCAAGGCACTGTGTGTTATTCTTTATTCATTACGGTGATAAAATGTTTGACTTTGGATTTCAAGTGCCTTGCCCCGATTTGTCCCGGGGTAACCCTCTATGAATTGGGTTATTATTCCATTATCACCCTTACAATAATCGTTACAGATGAGAACGATAATTTCCACCGCATGGATTCATGTGAAATGATATATTCTAGGTTATTTACAACTTGAAAGGTACAACAAGTTCGTCCATGATATTTTAATTATCACAAGTACATTGTGTAGAGTAAATTGTAGATGATGGCTTATAAACATACAAGGATCATTCATGAAGAAGTTGTGGAACTCTCTTTGTGACTATGCGAGTTTCTTTATCAGTTAGGGTGTTAAACAGTTTGACTTGGGATTGCAAGTGTCCCGTCTGCGATCTGTCCCAGAGTAACTCTCAATCAATTATGTTAGTATTCCATTATTATCCTTTCAATAACCGTTACATATGAGAACGATAATTTCCACCGCAAAGATTCACGTGAAATTATATATTCCAGGATATTTATCAAATTAAATGGTAATACAAGTACGTTAATCAATTTTTAAAAAGAACAAGTACATTGCCCATAGTAAATTATAGATGGTGACTTATTAGTATGAAAGAATCATTTGTAAGTAAGTTGTGGAACTCTCTATGGGAAAATGCATGTTTCTCTATCAAGTACGGTGTTTAAGAGTTTGACTAGTACAAGTCCATCTATCGATTTTCAAAAAGAACAAGTACATTGTACACGGTAAATTGTAGATGATGACTTATAATCATACAAGATCATACGTAAGGATGTTGGGAAATTATCTAAGGGACTGTGCGTGATTCTTTATTCATTACGGTGTTAAAAAGTTTGACTTTGGATTTCAAGTGCCTCGTCCCCGATTTGTCCCGGGGTAACTCTCTATGAATTGGGTTATTATTCCATTATCACCCTTACAATAAACTTTACGGATGAGAAGGATAATTTCCACCACATGGATTCACGTGAAATGATATATTATAGGTTATTTACAACTTGAAAGGTACAACAAGTTCGTCCATGATATTTTAATTATCACAAGTACATTGTGTAGAGTAAATTGTAGATGATGGCTTATAAACATACAAGGATCATTCATGAAGAAGTTGTGGAACTGTCTTTGTGACTATGCGAGTTTCTTTATCAGTTAGGGTGTTAAACAGTTTGACTTGGGATTGCAAGTGTCCCGTCTGCCATCTGTCCCAGAGTAACTCTCAATCAATTATGTTAGTATTCCATTATTATCCTTTCAATAACCGTTACATATGAGAACAATAATTTCCACCGCAAAGATTCACGTGAAATTATATATTTAGGTTATTTATCAAATTAAATGGTAACACAACTACGTTAATCCATTTTTAAGAAACACAAGTACATTGCCCATAGTAAATTATAGATGATGACTTATAAGTACAAAAGAATCATTTGTAAGGAAGTTGTGGAACTTTCTATGGGAAAATGCATGTTTCTCTATCAAGTACGGTGTTTAAGAGTTTGACAAGTACAAGTCCAACTATCGATTTTTAAAAAGAACAAGTACATTGTCCACGGTAAATTGTGGATGATGACTTATAATCATACAAAGATCATAAGTAAGGATGTTGTGAAATTATCTAAGGCACTGTGCGTGTTTCTTTTTTAATTACGGTGTTAAAAAGTTTGACTTTTGATTTCAAGTGCCCCGTCCCCGATTTGTCCCGGGGTAGCCATCTATGAATTAGGTTATTATTCCATTATCACCCTTACAATAATCGTTATAGATGAGAACGATAATTTCCACCGCATAGATTCACATGATATGATATATTCTAGGTTATTTACAACTTGAAAGGTACAACAAGTTCGTCCATGATATTTTAATTATCACAAGTACATTGTGTAGAGTAAATTGTAGATAATGGCTTATAAACATACAAGGATCATTCATGAAGAAGTTGTGGAACTCTCCTTGTGACTATGCGAGTTTCTTTATCAGTTAGGGTGTTAAACAGTTTGACTTGGGATTGCAAGTGTCCCGTCTGCCATCTGTCCCAGAGTAACTCTCAATCAATTATGTTAGTATTCCATTATTATCCTTTCAATAACCGTTACATATGAGAACGATAATTTCCACCGCAAAGATTCACGTGAAATTATATATTCTAGGTTATTTATCAAATTAAATGGTAATACATGTACGTTAATCAATTTTTAAAAAGAACAAGTAAATTACCCATAGTAAATTATAGATGGTGACTTATTAGTATGAAAGAATCATTTGTAAGGAAGTTGTGGAACTTTCTATGGGAAAATGCATGTTTCTCTATCAAGTACGGTGTTTAAGAGTTTGACTAGTACAAGTCCATCTATCGATTTTCAAAAAGAACAAGTACATTGTACACGGTAAATTGTAGATGATGACTTATAATTATACAAGATCATACGTAAGGATGTTGGGAAATTATCTAAGGGACTGTGCGTGATTCTTTATTCATTACGGTGTTAAAAAGTTTGACTTTGGATTTCAAGTGCCTCGTCCCCGGTTTGTCCCGGGGTAACTCTCTATGAATTGGGTTATTATTCCATTATCACCCTTACAATAATCTTTACGGATGAGAAGGATAATTTCCACCGCATGGATTCACGTGAAATGATATATTATAGGTTATTTACAACTTGAAAGGTACAACAAGTTCGTCCATGATATTTTAATTATCACAAGTACATTGTGTCGAGTAAATTGTAGATGATGGCTTATAAACATACAAGGATCATTCATGAAGAAGTTGTGGAACTCTCTTTGTGACAATTCGAGTTTCTTTATCAGTTAGGGTGTTAAACAGTTTGACTTGGGATTGCAAGTGTCCTGTCTGCGATCTGTCCCAGAGTAACTCTCAATCAATTATGTTAGTATTCCATTATTATCCTTTCAATAACCGTTACATATGAGAACAATAATTTCCACCACAAAGATTCACGTGAAATTATATATTCTAGGTTATTTATCAAATTAAATGGTAACACAACTACGTTAATCCATTTTTAAAAAACACAAGTACATTGCCCATAGTAAATTATAGATGATGACTTATAAGTACAAAAGAATCATTTGTAAGGAAGTTGTGGAACTTTCTATGGGAAAATGCATGTTTCTCTATCAAGTACGGTGTTTAAGAGTTTGACAAGTACAAGTCCAACTATCGATTTTTAAAAAGAACAAGTACATTGCCCACGGTAAATTGTGGATGATGACTTATAATCATACAAAGATCATAAGTAAGGATGTTGTGAAATTATCTAAGGCACTGTGCGTGTTTCTTTTTTAATTACGGTGTTAAAAAGTTTGACTTTTGATTTCAAGTGCCCCGTCCCCGATTTGTCCTGGGGTAGCCATCTATGAATTAGGTTATTATTCCATTATCACCCTTACAATAATCTTTATAGATGAGAACGATAATTTCCACCGCATAGATTCACATGATATGATATATTCTAGGTTATTTACAACTTGAAAGGTACAACAAGTTCGTCCATGATATTTTAATAATCACAATTACATTGTGTAGAGTAAATTGTAGATGATGGCTTAAAAACATACAAGGATCATTCGTGAAGAAGTTGTGGAACTCTGTTTGTGACTATGCGAGTTTCTTTATCAGTTAGGGTGTTAAAGAGTTTGACTTCGGGTTCAAGTGTCCCGTCCGCGATCTGTCCTGGAGTAACTCTCAATCAATTATGTAAGTATTCAATTATTACCCTTTCAATAACCGTTACATATGAGAACGATAATTTCCACCTCAAAGATTCACGTGAAATTATATATTCTAGGTTATTTATCAAATTAAATGGTAATACAAGTACGCTAATCAATTTTTAAAAAGCACAAGTACATTGCCTATAGTAAATTATAGATGATGACTTATAAGTATAAAAGAATCATTTGTAAGGAAGTTGTGGAACTCTCTATGGGAAAATGCATGTTTCTCTATCAAGTACGGTGTTCAAGAGTTTGACTAGTACAAGTCCGTCTATCGATTTTCAAAAAGAACAAGTACATTGTACACGGTAAATTGTAGACGATGACTTATAATCATACAATATCATACGTAAGGATGTCGGGAAATTATCTAAGGCACTGTGTGTCATTCTTTATTCATTACGGTGATAAAAAGTTTGACTTTGGATTTCAAGTGCCTCGTCCCCGATTTGTCCCGGGGTAACCCTCTATGAATTGGGTTATTAATCCATTATCACCCTTACAATAATCGTTACAGATGAGAACGATAATTTCCACCGCATGGATTCATGTGAAATGATATATTCTAGGTCATTTACAACTTGAAAGGTACAACAAGTTCGTCCATGATATTTTAATTATCACAAGTACATTGTGTAGAGGTTGTGGAACTCTCTTTGTGTAGATGATGGCTTATAAACATACAAGGATCATTCATGAAGAAGTTGTGGAACTCTCTTTGTGACTATGCGAGTTTCTTTATCAGTTAGGGTGTTAAACAGTTTGACTTGGGATTGCAAGTGTCCCGTCTGCGATCTGTCCCAGAGTAACTCTCAATCAATTATGTTAGTATTCCATTATTATCCTTTCAATAACCGTTACATATGAGAACGATAATTTCCACCGCAAAGATTCACGTGAAATTATATATTCTAGGTTATTTATCAAATTAAATGGTAATACAAGTACGTTAATCAATTTTTAAAAAGAACAAGTACATTGCCCATAGTAAATTATAGATGGTGACTTATTAGTATGAAAGAATCATTTGTAAGTAAGTTGTGGAACTCTCTATGGGAAAATGCATGTTTCTCTATCAAGTACGGTGTTTAAGAGTTTGACTAGTACAAGTCCATCTATCGATTTTCAAAAAGAACAAGTACATTGTACACGGTAAATTGTAGATGATGACTTATAATCATACAAGATCATACGTAAGGATGTTGGGAAATTATCTAAGGGACTGTGCGTGATTCTTTATTCATTACGGTGTTAAAAAGTTTGACTTTGGATTTCAAGTCCCTCGTCCCCGATTTGTCCCGGGGTAACTCTCTATGAATTGGGTTATTATTCCATTATCACCCTTACAATAATCTTTATGGATGAGAAGGATAATTTCCACCGCATGGATTCACGTGAAATGATATATTATAGGTTATTTACAACTTGAAAGGTACAACAAGTTCGTCAATGATATTTTAATTATCACAAGTACATTGTGTAGAGTAAATTGTAGATGATGGCTTATAAACATACAAGGATCGTTCATGAAGAAGTTGTGGAACTCCCTTTGTGACTATGCGAGTTTCTTTATCAGTTAGGGTGTTAAACAGTTTGACTTGGGATTGCAAGTGTCCCGTCTGCGATCTGTCCCAGAGTAACTCTCAATCAATTATGTTAGTATTCCATTATTATCCTTTCAATAACCGTTACATATGAGAACGATAATTTCCACCGCAAAGATTCACGTGAAATTATATATTCTAGGTTATTTACCAAATTAAATGGTAATACAAGTACGTTAATCAATTTTTAAAAAGAACAAGTACATTGCCCATAGTAAATTATAGATGGTGACTTATTAGTATGAAAGAATCATTTGTAAGCAAGTTGTGGAACTCTCTATGGGAAAATGCATGTTTCTCTATCAAGTACGGTGTTTAAGAGTTTGACTAGTACAAGTCCATCTATCGATTTTCAAAAAGAACAAGTACATTGTACACGGTAAATTGTAGATGATGACTTATAATCATACAAGATCATACGTAAGGATGTTGGGAAATTATCTAAGGGACTGTGCATGATTCTTTATTCATTACGGTGTTAAAAAGTTTGACTTTGGATTTCAAGTCCCTCGTCCCCGATTTGTCCCAGGGTAACTCTCTATGAATTGGGTTATTATTCCATTATCACCCTTACAATAATCTTTACGGATGAGAAGGATAATGTCCACCGCATGGATTCACGTGAAATGATATATTATAGGTTATTTACAACTTGAAAGGTACAACAAGTTCGTCCATGATATTTTAATTATCACAAGTACATTGTGTAGAGTAAATTGTAGATGATGGCTTATAAACATACAAGGATCATTCATGAAGAAGTTGTGGAACTCCCTTTGTGACTATGCGAGTTTCTTTATCAGTTAGGGTGTTAAACAGTTTGACTTGGGATTGCAAGTGTCCCGTCTGCGATCTGTCCCAGAGTAACTCTCAATCAATTATGTTAGTATTCCATTATTATCCTTTCAATAACCGTTACATATGAGAACGATAATTTCCACCGCAAAGATTCACGTGAAATTATATATTCTAGGTTATTTATCAAATTAAATGGTAATAGAAGTACGTTAATCAATTTTTAAAAAGAACAAGTACATTGCCCATAGTAAATTATAGATGGTGACTTATTAGTATGAAAGAATCATTTGTAAGCAAGTTGTGGAACTCTCTATGGGAAAATGCATGTTTCTCTATCAAGTACGGTGTTTAAGAGTTTGACTAGTACAAGTCCATCTATCGATTTTCAAAAAGAACAAGTACATTGTACACGGTAAATTGTAGATGATGACTTATAATCATACAAGATCATACGTAAGGATGTTGGGAAATTATCTAAGGGACTGTGCATGATTCTTTATTCATTACGGTGTTAAAAAGTTTGACTTTGGATTTCAAGTCCCTCGTCCCCGATTTGTCCCAGGGTAACTCTCTATGAATTGGGTTATTATTCCATTATCACCCTTACAATAATCTTTACGGATGAGAAGGATAATTTCCACCGCATGGATTCACGTGAAATGATATATTATAGGTTATTTACAACTTGAAAGGTACAACAAGTTCGTCCATGATATTTTAATTATCACAAGTACATTGTGTAGAGTAAATTGTAGATGATGGCTTATAAACATACAAGGATCATTCATGAAGAAGTTGTGGAACTCTCTTTGTGACTATGCGAGTTTCTTTATCTGTTAGGGTGTTAAACAGTTTGACTTGGGATTGCAAGTGTCCCGTCTGCGATCTGTTCCAGAGTAACTCTCAATCAAGTATGTTAGTATTCCATTATTATCCTTTCAATAACCGTTACATATGAGAACAATAATTTCCACCGCAAAGATTCACGTGAAATTATATATTCTAGGTTATTTATCAAATTAAATGGTAACACAACTACGTTAATCCATTTTTAAAAAACACAAAGACATTGCCCATAGTAAATTATAGATGATGACTTATAAGTACAAAAGAATCATTTGTAAGGAAGTTGTGGAACTTTCTATGGGAAAATGCATGTTTCTCTATCAAGTACGGTGTTTAAGAGTTTGACTAGTACAAGTCCAACTATCGATTTTTAAAAAGAACAAGTACATTGTCCACGGTAAATTGTGGATGATGACTTATAATCATACAACGATCATAAGTAAGGATGTTGTGAAATTATCTAAGGGACTGTGCGTGATTCTTTATTCATTACGGTGTTAAAAAGTTTGACTTTGGATTTCAAGTGCCTCGTCCCCGATTTGTCCCGGGGTAACTCTCTATGAATTGGGTTATTATTCCATTATCACCCTTACAATAATCTTTACGGATGAGAACGATAATTTCCACCGCATAGATTCACGTGAAATGATATATTCTAGGTTATTTACAACTTGAAAGGTACAACAAGTTCGTCCATGATATTTTAATTATCACAAGTACATTGTGTAGAGTAAATTGTAGATGATGGCTTATAAACATACAAGGATCATTCATGAAGAAGTTGTGGAACTCTCTTTGTGACTATGCGAGTTTCTTTATCAGTTAGGGTGTTAAACAGTTTGACTTGGGATTGCAAGTGTCCCGTCTGCGATCTGTCCCAGAGTAACTCTCAATCAATTATGTTAGTATTCCATTATTATCCTTTCAATAACCGTTACATATGAGAACAATAATTTCCAACGCAAAGATTCACGTGAAATTATATATTCTAGGTTATTTATCAAATTAAATGGTAACACAACTACGTTAATCCATTTTTAAAAAACACAAGTACATTGCCCATAGTAAATTATAGATGATGACTTATAAGTACAAAAGAATCATTTGTAAGGAAGTTGTGGAACTTTCTATGGGAAAATGCATGTTTCTCTATCAAGTACGGTGTTTAAGAGTTTGACAAGTACAAGTCCAACTATCGATTTTTAAAAAGAACAAGTACATTGTCCACGGTAAATTGTGGATGATGACTTATAATCATACAAAGATCATAAGTAAGGATGTTGTGAAATTATCTAAGGCACTGTGCGTGTTTCTTTTTTAATTACGGTGTTAAAAAGTTTGACTTTTGATTTCAAGTGCCCCGTCCCCGATTTGTCCCGGGGTAGCCATGTATGAATTAGGTTATTATTCCATTATCACCCTTACAATAATCGTTATAGATGAGAACGATAATTTCCACCGCATAGATTCACATGATATGATATATTCTAGGTTATTTACAACTTGAAAGGTACAACAAGTTCGTCCATGATATTTTAATAATCACAATTACATTGTGTAGAGTAAATTGTAGATGATGGCTTAAAAACATACAAGGATCATTCATGAAGAAGTTGTGGAACTCTGTTTGTGACTATGCGAGTTTCTTTATCAGTAAGGGTGTTAAAGAGTTTGACTTCGGGTTCAAGTGTCCCGTCCGCGATCTGTCCTGGAGTAACTCTCAATCAATTATGTTAGTATTCCATTATTACCCTTTCAATAACCGTTACATATGAGAACGATAATTTCCACCTCAAAGATTCACGTGAAATTATATATTCTAGGTTATTTATCAAATTAAATGGTAATACAAGTACGCTAATCAATTTTTAAAAAGCACAGGTACATTGCCTATAGTAAATTATAGATGATGACTTATAAGTATAAAAGAATCATTTGTAAGGAAGTTGTGGAACTCTCTATGGGAAAATGCATGTTTCTCTATCAAGTACGGTGTTCAAGAGTTTGACTAGTACAAGTCCGTCTATCGATTTTCAAAAAGAACAAGTACATTGTACACGGTAAATTGTAGACGATGACTTATAATCATACAATATCATACGTAAGGATGTTGGGAAATTATCTAAGGCACTGTGTGTTATTCTTTATTCATTACGGTGATAAAAAGTTTGACTTTGGATTTCAAGTGCCTCGTCCCCGATTTGTCCCGGGGTAACCCTCTATGAATTGGGTTATTATTCCATTATCACCCTTACAATAATCGTTACAGATGAGAACGATAATTTCCACAGCATGGATTCATGTGAAATGATATATTCTAGGTTATTTACAACTTGAAAGGTACAACAAGTTCGTCCATGATATTTTAATTATCACAAGTACATTGTGTAGAGTAAATTGTAGATGATGGCTTATAAACATACAAGGATCATTCATGAAGAAGTTGTGGAACTCTCCTTGTGACTATGCGAGTTTCTTTATCAGTTAGGGTGTTAAACAGTTTGACTAGGGATTGCAAGTGTCCCGTCTGCGATCTGTCCCAGAGTAACTCTCAATCAATTATGTTAGTATTCCATTATTATCCTTTCAATAACCGTTACATATGAGAACGATAATTTCCACCGCAAAGATTCACGTGAAATTATATATTCTAGGTTATTTATCAAATTAAATGGTAATACATGTACGTTAATCAATTTTTAAAAAGAACAAGTACATTGCCCATAGTAAATTATAGATGGTGACTTATTAGTATGAAAGAATCATTTGTAAGGAAGTTGTGGAACTTTCTATTTGAAAATGCATGTTTCTCTAAGAGTTTGACTAGTACAAGTCCATCTATCGATTTTCAAAAAGAACAAGTACATTGTACACGGTAAATTGTAGATGATGACTTATAATTATACAAGATCATACGTAAGGATGTTGGGAAATTATCTAAGGGACTGTGCGTGATTCTTTATTCATTACGGTGTTAAAAAGTTTTACTTTGGATTTCAAGTGCCTCGTCCCCGATTTGTCCCGGGGTAACTCTCTATGAATTGGGTTATTATTCCATTATCACCCTTACAATAATCTTTACGGATGAGAAGGATAATTTCCACCGCATGGATTCACGTGAAATGATGTATTATAGGTTATTTACAACTTGAAAGGTACAACAAGTTCGTCCATGATATTTTAATTATCACAAGTACATTGTGTAGAGTAAATTGTAGATGATGGCTTATAAACATACAAGGATCATTCATGAAGAAGTTGTGGAACTCTCTTTGTGACTATGCGAGTTTCTTTATCAGTTAGGGTGTTAAACAGTTTGACTTGGGATTGCAAGTGTCCCGTCTGCGATCTGTCCCAGAGTAACTCTCAATCAATTATGTTAGTATTCCATTATTATCCTTTCAATAACCGTTACATATGAGAACAATAATTTCCACCGCAAAGATTCACGTGAAATTATATATTCTAGGTTATTTATCAAATTAAATGGTAACACAACTACGTTAATCCATTTTTAAAAAACACAAGTACATTGCCCATAGTAAATTATAGATGATGACTTATAATAAGTACAAAAGAATCATTTGTAAGGAAGTTGTGGAACTTTCTATGGGAAAATGCATGTTTCTCTATCAAGTACGGTGTTTAAGAGTTTGACAAGTACAAGTCCAACTATCGATTTTTAAAAAGAACAAGTACATTGTCCACGGTAAATTGTGGATGATGACTTATAATCATACAAAGATCATAAGTAAGGATGTTGTGAAATTATCTAAGGCACTGTGCGTGTTTCTTTTTTAATTACGGTGTTAAAAAGTTTGACTTTTGATTTCAAGTGCCCCGTCCCCGATTTGTCCCGGGGTAGCCATCTATGAATTAGGTTATTATTCCATTATCACCCTTACAATAATCGTTATAGATGAGAACGATAATTTCCACCGCATAGATTCACATGATATGATATATTCTAGGTTATTTACAACTTGAAAGGTACAAAAGTTCGTCCATGATATTTTAATAATCACAATTACATTGTGTAGAGTAAATTGTAGATGATGGCTTAAAAACATACAAGGATCATTCATGAAGAAGTTGTGGAACTCTGTTTGTGACTATGCGAGTTTCTTTATCAGTTAGGGTGTTAAAGAGTTTGACTTCGGGTTCAAGTGTCCCGTCCGTGATCTGTCCTGGAGTAACTCTCAATCAATTATGTTAGTATTCCATTATTACCCTTTCAATAACCGTTACATATGAGAACGATAATTTCCACCTCAAAGATTCACGTGAAATTATATATTCTAGGTTATTTATCAAATTAAATGGTAATACAAGTACGCTAATAAATTTTTAAAAAGCACAAGTACATTGCCTATAGTAAATTATAGATGATGACTTATAAGTATAAAAGAATCATTTGTAAGGAAGTTGTGGAACTCTCTATGGGAAAATGCATGTTTCTCTATCAAGTACGGTGTTCAAGAGTTTGACTAGTACAAGTCCGTCTATCGATTTTCAAAAAGAACAAGTACATTGTACACGGTAAATTGTAGACGATGACTTATAATCATACAATATCATACGTAAGGATGTCGGGAAATTATCTAAGGCACTGTGTGTTATTCTTTATTCATTACGGTGATAAAAAGTTTGACTTTGGATTTCAAGTGCCTCGTCCCCGATTTGTCCCGGGGTAACCCTCTATGAATTGGGTTATTATTCCATTATCACCCTTACAATAATCGTTACAGATGAGAACGATAATTTCCACCGCATGGATTCATGTGAAATGATATATTCTAGGTTATTTACAACTTGAAAGGTACAACAAGTTCGTCCATGATATTTTAATTATCACAAGTACATTGTGTAGAGGTTGTGGAACTCTCTTTGTGTAGATGATGGCTTATAAACATACAAGGATCATTCATGAAGAAGTTGTGGAACTCTCTTTGTGACTATGCGAGTTTCTTTATCAGTTAGGGTGTTAAACAGTTTGACTTGGGATTGCAAGTGTCCCGTCTGCGATCTGTCCCAGAGTAACTCTCAATCAATTATGTTAGTATTCCATTATTATCCTTACAATAACCGTTACATATGAGAACGATAATTTCCACCGCAAAGATTCACGTGAAATTATATATTCTAGGTTATTTATCAAATTAAATGGTAATACAAGTACGTTAATCAATTTTTAAAAAGAACAAGTACATTGCCCATAGTAAATTATAGATGGTGACTTATTAGTATGAAAGAATCATTTGTAAGTAAGTTGTGGAACTCTCTATGGGAAAATGCATGTTTCTCTATAAAGTACGGTGTTTAAGAGTTTGACTAGTACAAGTCCATCTATCGATTTTCAAAAAGAACAAGTACATTGTACACGGTAAATTGTAGATGATGACTTATAATCATACAAGATCATACGTAAGGATGTTGGGAAATTATCTAAGGGACTGTGCGTGATTCTTTATTCATTACGGTGTTAAAAAGTTTGACTTTGGATTTCAAGTGCCTCGTCCCCGATTTGTCCCGGGGTAACCCTCTATGAATTGGGTTATTATTCCATAATCACCCTTACAATAATCTTTACAGATGAGAACGATAATTTCCACCGCATGGATTCACGTGAAATGATATATTCTAGGTTATTTACAACTTGAAAGGTACAACAAGTTCGTCCATGATAATTTAATTATCGCAAGTACATTGTGTAGAGTAAATTGTAGATGATGGCTTATAAACATACAAGGATCATTCATGAAGAAGTTGTGGAACTCTCTTTGTGACTATGCGAGTTTCTTTATCAGTTAGGGTGTTAAATAGTTTGACTTAGGATTGCAAGTGTCCCGTCTGCGATCTGTCCCAGAGTAACTCTCAATCAATTATGTTAGTATTCCATTATTATCCTTTCAATAACCGTTACATATGAGAACGATAATTTCCGCCGCAAAGATTCACGTGAAATTATATATTCTAGGTTATTTATCAAATTAAATGGTAACACAACTACGTTAATCCATTTTTAAAAAACACAAGTACATTGCCCATAGTAAATTATAGATGATGACTTATAAGTACAAAAGAATCATTTGTAAGGAAGTTGTGGAACTTTCTATGGGAAAATGCATGTTTCTCTATCAAGTACGGTGTTTAAGAGTTTGACAAGTACAAGTCCAACTATCGATTTTTAAAAAGAACAAGTACATTGTCCACGGTAAATTGTGGATGATGACTTATAATCATACAAAGATCATAAGTAAGGATATTGTGAAATTATCGAAGGCACTGTGCGTGTTTCTTTTTTAATTACGGTGTTAAAAAGTTTGACTTTTGATTTCAAGTGCCCCCTCCCCGATTTGTCCCGGGGTAGCCATCTATGAATTAGGTTATTATTCCATTATCACCCTTACAATAATCGTTATAGATGAGAACGATAATTTCCACCGCATAGATTCACATGAAATGATATATTCTAGGTTATTTACAACTTGAAAGGTACAACAAGTTCGTCCATGATATTTTAATAATCACGATCACATTGTGTAGAGTAAATTGTAGATGATGGCTTAAAAATATACAAGGATCATTCATGAAGAAGTTGTGGAACTCTCTTTGTGACTATGCGAGTTTCTTTATCAGTTAGGGTGTTAAAGAGTTTGACTACGGGTTCAAGTGTCCCGTCCGCGATCTGTCCTGGAGTAACTCTCAATCAATTATGTTAGTATTCCATTATTACCCTTTCATTAACCGTTACATATGAGAACGATAATTTCCACCACAAAGATTCACGTGAAATTATAAATTCTAGGTTATTTATCAAATTAAATGGTAATACAAGTATGCTAATCAATTTTAAAAAAGCACAAGTACATTGCCTATAGTAAATTATAGATGATGACTTATAAGTATAAAAGAATCATTTGTAAGGAAGTTGTGGAACTCTATATGGAAAAATGCATGTTTCTCGATCAAGTACGGTGTTTAAGAGTCTGACTAGTACAAGTCCGTCTATCGATTTTCAAAAAGAACAAGTACATTGTACACGGTAAATTGTAGATGATGACTTATAATCATACAAGATCATATGTAAGGATGTTGGGAAATTATCTAAGGCACTGTGTGTTATTCTTTATTCATTACGGTGTTAAAAAGTTTGACTTTGGATTTCAAGTGCCTCGTCCCCGATTTGTCCCGGGTTAACCCTCTATGAATTGGGTTATTATTCCATTGACACCCTTACAATAATCGTTACAGATGAGAACGATAATTTCCACCGCATGGATTCATGTGAAATGATATATTCTAGGTTATTTACAACTTGAAGCGTACAACAAGTTCGTCCATGATATTTTAATTATCACAAGTACATTGTGTAGAGTAAATTGTAGATGATGGCTTATAAACATACAAGGATCATTCATGAAGAAGTTGTGGAACTCTCTTTGTGACTATGCGAGTTTCTTTATCAGTTAGGGTGTTAAATAGTTTGACTTGGGATTGCAAGTGTCCCGTCTGCGATCTGTTCCAGAGTAACTCTCAATCAATTATGTTAGTATTCCATTATTATCCTTTCAATAACCGTTACATATGAGAACGATAATTTCCACCGCAAAGATTCACGTGAAATTATATATTCTAGGTTATTTATCAAATGAAATGGTAATACAAGTACGTTAATCAATTTTTAAAAAGAACAAGTACATTGCCCATAGTAAATTATAGATGGTGACTTATTAGTATGAAAGAATCATTTGTAAGGAAGTTGTGGAACTCTCTATGGGAAAATGCATGTTTCTCTATCAAGTACATTGTTTAAGAGTTTGACTAGTACAAGTCCATCTATCGATTTTCAAAAAGAACAAGTACATTGTACACGGTAAATTGTAGATGATGACTTATAATCCTACGTAAGGATGTTGGGAAATTATCTAAGGGACTGTGCGTGATTCTTTATTCATTACGGTGTTAAAAAGTTTGACTTTGGATTTCAAGTGCCTCGTCCCCGATTTGTCCCGGGGTAACCCTCTATGAATTGGGTTATTATTCCATTATCACCCTTACAATAATCTTTACAGATGAGAACGATAATTTCCACCGCATGGATTCACGTGAAATGATATATTCTAGGTAATTTACAACATGAAAGGTACAACAAGTTCGTCCATGATAATTTAATTATCGCAAGTACATTGTGTAGAGTAAATTGTAGATGATGGCTTATAAACATACAAGGATCATTCATGAAGAAGTTGTGGAACTCTCTTTGTGACTATGCGAGTTTCTTTATCAGTTAGGGTGTTAAATAGTTTGACTTGGGATTGCAAGTGTCCCGTCTGCGATCTGTCCCAGAGTAACTCTCAATCAATTATGTTAGTATTCCATTATTATCCTTTCAATAACCGTTACATATGAGAACGATAATTTCCACCGCAAAGATTCACGTGAAATTATATATTCTAGGTTACTTATCAAATTAAATGGTAACACAACTACGTTAATCCATTTTTAAAAAACACAAGTACATTGCCCATAGTAAATTATAGATGATGACTTATAAGTACAAAAGAATCATTTGTAAGGAAGTTGTGGAACTTTCTATGGGAAAATGCATGTTTCTCTATCAAGTACGGTGTTTAAGAGTTTGACAAGTACAAGTCCAACTATCGATTTTTAAAAAGAACAAGTACATTGTCCACGGTAAATTGTGGATGATGACTTATAATCATACAAAGATCATAAGTAAGGATATTGTGAAATTATCGAAGGCACTGTGCGTGTTTCTTTTTTAATTACGGTGTTAAAAAGTTTGACTTTTGATTTCAAGTGCCCCGTCCCCGATTTGTCCCGGGGTAGCCATCTATGAATTAGGTTATTATTCCATTATCACCCTTACAATAATCGTTATAGATGAGAACGATAATTTCCACCGCATAGATTCACATGAAATGATATATTCTAGGTTATTTACAACTTGAAAGGTACAACAAGTTCGTCCATGATATTTTAATAATCACGATCACATTGTGTAGAGTAAATTGTAGATGATGGCTTAAAAATATACAAGGATCATTCATGAAGAAGTTGTGGAACTCTCTTTGTGACTATGCGAGTTTCTTTATCAGTTAGGGTGTTAAAGAGTTTGACTACGGGTTCAAGTGTCCCGTCCGCGATCTGTCCTGGAGTAACTCTCAATCAATTATGTTAGTATTCCATTATTACCCTTTCATTAACCGTTACATATGAGAACGATAATTTCCACCACAAAGATTCACGTGAAATTATATATTCTAGGTTATTTATCAAATTAAATGGTAATACAAGTACGCTAATCAATTTTTAAAAAGCACAAGTACATTGCTTATAGTAAATTATAGATGATGACTTATAAGTATAAAAGAATCATTTGTAAGGAAGTTGTGGAACTCTCTATGGAAAAATGCATGTTTCTCGATCAAGTACGGTGTTTAAGAGTCTGACTAGTACAAGTCCGTCTATCGATTTTCAAAAAGAACAAGTACATTGTACACGGTAAAATGTAGATGATGACTTATAATCATACAAGATCATATGTAAGGATGTTGGGAAATTATCTAAGGCACTATGTGTTATTCTTTATTCATTACGGTGTTAAAAAGTTTGACTTTGGATTTCAAGTGCCTCGTCCCCGATTTGTCCCGGGTTAACCCTCTATGAATTGGGTTATTATTCCATTGACACCCTTACAATAATCGTTACAGATGAGAACGATAATTTCCACCGCATGGATTCATGTGAAATGATATATTCTAGGTTATTTACAACTTGAAAGGTACAACAAGTTCGTCCATGATATTTTAATTATCACAAGTACATTGTGTAGAGTAAATTGTAGATGATGGCTTATAAACATACAAGGATCATTCATGAAGAAGTTGTGGAACTCTCTTTGTGACTATGCGAGTTTCTTTATCAGTTAGGGTGTTAAACAGTTTGACTTGGGATTGCAAGTGTCCCGTCTGCGATCTGTCCCAGAGTAACTCTCAATCAATTATGTTAGTATTCCATTATTATCCTTTCAATAACCGTTACATATGAGAACGATAATTTCCACCGCAAAGATTCACGTGAAATTATATATTCTAGGTTATTTATCAAATGAAATGGTAATACAAGTACGTTAATCAATTTTTAAAAAGATCAAGTACATTGCCCATAGTAAATTATAGATGGTGACTTATTAGTATGAAAGAATCATTTGTAAGGAAGTTGTGGAACTCTCTATGGGAAAATGCATGTTTCTCTATCAAGTACGGTGTTTAAGAGTTTGACAAGTACAAGTCCAACTATCGATTTTTAAAAAGAACAAGTATATTGTCCACGGTAAATTGTGGATGATGACTTATAATCATACAAAGATCATAAGTAAGGATGTTGTGAAATTATCTAAGGCACTGTGCGTGTTTCTTTTTTAATTACGGTATTAAAAAGTTTGACTTTTGATTTCAAGTGCCCCGTCCCCGATTTGTCCCGGGGTAGCCATCTATGAATCAGGTTATTATTCCATTATCACCCTTACAATAATCATTATAGATGAGAACGATAATTTCCACCGCATAGATTCACATGAAATGATATATTCTAGGTTATTTACAATTTGAAAGGTACAACAAGTTCGTCCATGATATTTTAATAATCACAATTACATTGTGTAGAGTAAATTGTAGATGATGGCTTAAAAACATACAAGGATCATTCATGAAGAAGTTGTGGAACTTTGTTTGTGACTATGCGAGTTTCTTTATCAGTTAGGGTGTTAAAGAGTTTGACTTCGGGTTCAAGTGTCCCATCCGCGATCTGTCCTGGAGTAACTCTCAATCAATTATGTTAGTATTCCATTATTACCCTTTCAATAACCGTTACATATGAGAACTATAATTTCCACCTCAAAGATTCACGTGAAATTATATATTCTAGGTTATTTATCAAATTAAATGGTAATACAAGTACGCTAATCAATTTTTAAAAAGCACAAGTACATTGCCTATAGTAAATTATAGATGATGACTTATAAGTATAAAAGAGTCATTTGTAAGGAAGTCGTGGAACTCTCTGTGGGAAAATTCATGTTTCTCTATCAAGTACGGTGTTTAAGAGTTTGACTAGTACACGTCCGTCTATCGATTTTCAAAAAGAACAAGTACATTGTACACGGTAAATTGTAGATGATGACTTATAATCATACAAGATCATATGTAAGGATGTTGGGAAATTATCTAAGGAACTGTGTGTTGTTCTTTATTCATTACGGTGTTAAAAGTTTGACTTTGGATTTCAAGTGCCTCGTCCCCGATTTGTCCCAGGGTAACCCTCTATGAATTGGGTTATTCTTCCATTATCACCCTTACAATAATCGTTACAGATGAGAACGATAATTTCCACCGCATGGATTCATGTGAAATGATATATTCTAGGTTATTTACAACTTGAAAGGTACAACAAGTTCGTCCATGATATTTTAATTATCACAAGTACATTGTGTAGAGTAAATTGTAGATGATGGCTTATAAACATACAAGGATCATTCATGAAGAAGTTGTGGAACTCTCTTTGTGACTATGCGAGTTTCTTTATCAGTTAGGGTGTTAAACAGTTTGACTTGGGATTGCAAGTGTCCCGTCTGCGATCTGTCCCAGAGTAACTCTCAATCAATTATGTTAGTATTCCATTATTATCCTTTCAATAACCGTACATATGAGAATGATAATTTCCACCGCAAAGATTCACGTGAAATTATATATTCTAGGTTATTTATCAAATTAAATGGTAATACAAGTACGTTAAACAATTTTTAAAAAAAACAAGTACATTGCCCATGGTAAATTATAGATGGTGACTTATTAGTATGAAAGAATCATTTGTAAGGAAGTTGTGGAACTCTCTATGGGAAAATGCATGTTTCTCTATCAAGTACGGTGTTTAAGAGTTTGACTAGTACAAGTCCATCTATCGATTTTCAAAAAGAACAAGTACATTGTACACGGTAAATTGTAGATGATGACTTATAATCATACAAGATCATACGTAAGGATGTTGGGAAATTATCTAAGGGACTGTGTGTGATTCTTTATTCATTACGGTTTTAAAAAGTTTGACTTTGGATTTCAAGTGCCTCGTCCCCGATTTGTCCCGGCTCTATGAATTGGGTTATTATTCCATTATCACCCTTACAATAATCTTTACAGATGAGAAGGATAATTTCAACCGTATGGATTCACGTGAAATGATATATTCTAGGTTATTTACAACTTGAAAGGTACAACAAGTTTGTCCATGATATTTTAATTATCACAAGTACATTGTGCAGAGTAAATTGTAGATGATGGCTTATAAACATACAAGGATCACTCATGAGGAAGTTGTGGAACTCTCTTTGTGACTATGCGAGTTTCTTTATCAGTTAGGGTGTTAAACAGTTTGACCTGGGATTGCAAGTGTCCCGTCTGCGATCTGTCCCTGAGTAACTCTCAATCAATTATGTTAATATTCCATTATTATCCTTTCAATAACCGTTACATATGAGAACGATAATTTCCACCGCAAAGATTCACGTGAAATTATATATTCTAGGTTATTTATCAAATTAAATGGTTATACAATTTTTAAAAAGAACAAGTGCATTGCCCATAGTAAATTATAGATGGTGACTTATTAGTATGAAAGAATCATTTGTAAGGAAGTTGTGGAACTCTCTATGGGAAAATGCATGTTTCTCTATCAAGTACGGTGTTTAAGAGTTTGACTAGTACAAGTCCATCTATCGATTTTCAAAAAGAACAAGTACATTGTACATGGTAAATTGTAGATGATGACTTATAATCATACAAGATCATACGTAAGGATGTTTGGAAATTATCTAAGGGACTGTGCGTGATTCTTTATTCATTACGGTGTTAAAAAGTTTGACTTTGGATTTCAAGTGCCTCGTCCCCGATTTGTCCCGGGGTAACCCTCTATGAATTGGGCTATTATTCCATTATCACCCTTACAATAATCGTTACAGATAAGAACGATTATTTCCACCGCATGGATTCATGTGAAATGATATATTCTAGGTTATTTACAACTTGAAAGGTACAACAAGTTCGTCCATGATATTTTAATTATCACAAGTACATTGTGTAGAGTAAATTGTAGATGATGGCTTATAAACATACAAGGATCATTCATGAAGACGTTGTGGAACTCTCTTTGTGACTATGCGAGTTTCTTTATTTGTTAGGGTGTTAAACAGTTTGACTTGGGATTGCAAGTGTCCCGTCTGCGATCTGTCCCAGAGTAACTCTCAATCAATTATGTTGGTATTCCATTATTATCCTTTTAATTACCGTTACATATGAGAACGATAATTTCCACCGCAAAGATTCACGTGAAATTATATATTCTAGGTTATTTATCAAATGAAATGGTAATACAAGTACGTTAATCAATTTTTAAAAAGAACAAGTACATTGCCCATAGTAAATTATAGATGGTGACTTATTAGTATGAAAGAATCATTTGTAAGGAAGTTGTGGAACTCTCTATGGGAAAATGCATGTTTCTCTATCAAGTACGGTGTTTAAGAGTTTGACTAGTACAAGTCCATCTATCGATTTTCAAAAAGAACAAGTACATTGTACACGGTAAATTGTAGATGATGACTTATAATCATACAAGATCATACGTAAGGATGTTGGGAAATTATCTAAGGGACTGTGCGTGATTCTTTATTCATTACGGTGTTAAAAAGTTTGACTTTTTATTTCAAGTGCCTCGTCCCCGATTTGTCCCGGGGTAACACTCTATGAATTGGGTTATTATTCCATTATCACCCTTACAATAATCTTTACAGATAAGAAGGATAATTTCCACTGCATGGATTCACGTGAAATGATATATTCTAGGTTATTTACAAGTTGAAAGGTACAACAAGTTCGTCCATGATATTTTAATTATCACAAGTAATTGTGCAGAGTAAATTGTAGATGATGGCTTATAAACATACAAGGATCATTCAGAAGAAGTTGTGGAACTCTCTTTGTGACTATGCGAGTTTCTTTATCAGTTAGGGTGTTAAACAGTTTGACTTGGTATTGCAAGTGTCCCGTCTGCGATCTGTCCCAGAGTAACTCTCAATCAATTATGTTAGTATTCCATTATTACCCTTTCAATAACCGTTACATATGAGAACGATAATTTCCACCGCAAAGATTCACGTGAAATTATATATTCTAGGTTATTTATAAAATTAAATGGTAACACAACTACGTTAATCCATTTTTAAAAAACACAAGTACATTGCCCATAGTAAATTATAGATGATGACTTATAAGTACAAAAGAACCATTTGTAAGGAAGTTGTGGAACTTTCTATGGGAAAATGCATGTTTCTCTATCAAGTACGGTGTTTAAGAGTTTGACAAGTACAAGTCCAACTATCGATTTTTAAAAAGAACAAGTACATTGTCCACGGTAAATTGTGGATGATGACTTATAATCATACAAAGATCATAAGTAAGGATGTTGTGAAATTATCTAAGGCACTGTGCGTGTTTCTTTTTTAATTACGGTGTTAAAAAGTTTGACTTTCGATTTCAAGTGCCCCGTCCCCGATTTGTCCCGGGGTAGCCATCTATGAATTAGGTTATTATTCCATTATCAACCTTACAATAATCGTTATAGATGAGAACGATAATTTCCACCGCATAGATTCACATGAAATGATATATTCTAGGTTATTTACAACTTGAAAGGTACAACAAGTTCGTCCATGATATTTTAATAATCACAATTACATTGTGCAGAGTAAATTGTAGACGATGGCTTAAAAACATACAAGGATCATTCATGAAGAAGTTGTGGAACTCTCTTTGTGACTATGCGAGTTTCTTTATCAGTTAGGGTGTTAAACAGTTTGACTTGGGATTGCAAGTGTTCCGTCTTCGATCTGTCCCAGAGTAACTCTCAATCAATTATGTTAGTATTCCATTATTATCCTTTCAATAACCGTTACATATGAGAACGATAATTTCCACCGCAAATATTCATGTGAAATTATATATTCTAGGTTATTTATCAAATTAAATGGTAATACAAGTACGTTAATCAATTTTCAAAAAGAACAAGTACATTGCCCATAGTAAATTATAGATGGTGACTTATTAGTATGAAAGAATCATTTGTAAGGAAGTTGTGGAACTCTCTATGGGAAAATGCATGTTTCTCTATCAAGTACGGTGTTTAAGAGTTTGACTAGTACAAGTCCATCGATCGGTTTTCAAAAAGAACAAGTATATTGTACACGGTAAATTGTAGATGATGACTTATAATCATACAAGATCATACGTAAGGATGTTGGGAAATTATCTAAGGGACTGAGCGTGATTCTTTATTCATTACGGTGTTAAAAAGTTTGACTTTGGATTTCAAGTGCCTCGTCCCCGATTTGTCCCGGGGTAACCCTCTATGAATTGGGTTATTATTTCATTATCACCCTTACAATAATCTTTACAGATGAGAAGGATAATTTCCACAACATGGATTCACGTGAAATGATATATTCTAGGTTATTTACAAGTTGAAAGGTACAACAAGTTCGTCCATGATATTTTAATTATCACAAGTAATTGTGCAGAGTAAATTGTAGATGATGGCTTATAAACATACAAGGATCATTCATGAAGAAGTTGTGGAACTCTCTTTGTGACTATGCGAGTTTCTTTATCAGTTAGGGTGTTAAACAGTTTGATTTGGGATTGCAAGTGTCCCGTCTGCGATCTGTCCCAGAGTAACTCTCATTCAATTATGTTAGTATTCTATTATTATCCTTTCAATAACTGTTACATATGAGAACGATAATTTCCACCGCAAAGATTCACGTGAAATTATATATTCTAGGTTATTTATAAAATTAAATGGTAACACAACTACGTTAATCCATTTTTAAAAAACACTAGTACATTGCCCATAGTAAATTATAGATGATGACTTATAAGTACAAAAGAACCATTTGTAAGGAAGTTGTGGAACTTTCTATGGGAAAATGCATGTTTCTCTATCAAGTACGGTGTTTAAGAGTTTGACAAGTACAAGTCCAACTATCGATTTTTAAAAAGAACAAGTACATTGTCCACGGTAAATTGTGGATGATGACTTATAATCATACAAAGATCATAAGTGAGGATGTTGTGAAATTATCTAAGGCACTGTGCGTGTTTCTTTTTTAATTACAGTGTTAAAAAGTTTGACTTTTGATTTCAAGTGCCCCGTCCCCGATTTGTCCCGGTGTAGCCATCTATGAATTAGGTTATTATTCCATTATCACCCTTACAATAATCGTTATAGATGAGAACGATAATTTCCACCGAATAGATTCACATGAAATGATATATTCTAGGTTATTTACAACTTGAAAGGTTCAACAAGTTCGTCCATGATATTTTAATAATCACAATTACATTGTGTAGAGTAAATTGTAGATGATGGCTTAAAAACATACAAGGATCATTCATGAAGAAGTTGTGGAACTCTGTTTGTGACTATGCGAGTTTCTTTATCAGTTAGGGTGTTAAAGAGTTTGACTTCGGGTTCAAGTGTCCCGTCCGCGATCTGTCCTGGAGTAACTCTCAATCAATTATGTTAGTATTCCATTATTACCCTTTCAATAACCGTCACATATGATAACGATAATTTCAACCTCAAAGATTCACGTGAAATTATATATTCTAGGTTGTTTATCAAATTAAATGGTAATACAAGTACGGTAATCAATTTTTAAAAAGAACAAGTACATTGCCCATAGTAAATTATAGATGGTGACTTATTAGTATGAAAGAATCATTTGTAAGGGAGTTGTGGAACTCTCTATGGGAAAATGCATGTTTCTCTATCAAGTACGGTGTTTAAGAGTTTCACTAGTACAAGTCCATCTATCGATTTTCAAAATGAACAAGTACATTGTACACGGTAAATTGTAGATGATGACTTATAATCATACAAGATCATACGTAAGGATGTTGGGAAATTATCTAAGGGACTGTGCGTGATTCTTTATTCATTAAGGTGTTAAAAAGTTTGACTTTGGATTTCAAGTGCCTCGTCCCCGATTTGTCCCGGGGTAACCCTCTATGAATTGGGTTATTATTCCATTATCACCCTTACAATAATCTTTACAGATGAGAACGATAATTTCCACCGCTTGGATTCACGTGAAATGATATATTCTAGGTTATTTACAACTTGAAATGTACAGCAAGTTCGTCCATGATATTTTAATTATCACAAGTACATTGTGTAGAGTAAATTGTAGATGATGACTTATAAACATACAAGGATCATTCATGAAGAAGTTGTGGAACTCTCTTTGTGACTATGCGAGTTTCTTTATCAGTTAGGGTGTTAAACAGTTTGACTTGGGATTGCAAGTGTTCCGTCTTCGATCTGTCCCAGAGTAACTCTCAATCAATTATGTTAGTATTCCATTATTATCCTTTCAATAACCGTTACATATGAGAACGATAATTTCCACCGCAAATATTCACGTGAAATTATATATTCTAGGTTATTTATCAAATTAAATGGTAATACAAGTACGTTAATCAATTTTTAAAAAGAACAAGTACATTGCCCATAGTAAATTATAGATGGTGACTTATTAGTATGAAAGAATCATTTGTAAGGAAGTTGTGGAACTCTCTATGGGAAAATGCATGTTTCTCTATCAAGTACGGTGTTTAAGAGTTTGACTAGTACAAGTCCATCTATCGGTTTTCAAAAAGAACAAGTACATTGTACACGGTAAATTGTAGATGATGACTTATAATCATACAAGATCATACGTAAGGATGTTGGGAAATTATCTAAGGGACTGTGCGTGATTCTTTATTCATTACGATGTTAAAAAGTTTGACTTTGGATTTCAAGTGCCTCGTCCCCGATTTGTCCCGGGGTAACCCCCTATGAATTGGGTTATTATTCCATTATCACCCTTACAATAATCTTTACAGATGAGAACGATAATTTCCACCGCATGGATTCATGTGAAATGATATATTCTAGGTTGTTTACAACTTGAAAGGTACAACAAGTTCGTCCATGATATTTTAATTTTCACAAGTACATTGTGTAGAGTAAATTGTAGATGATGGCTTATAAACATATAAGGATCATTCATGAAGAAGTTGTGGAACTCTCTTTGTGACTATGCGAGTTTCTTTATAAGTTAGGGTGTTAAACAGTTTGACTTGGGATTGCAAGTGTCCCGTCCGCGATCTGTCCCAGAGTAACTCTCAATCAATTATGTTAGTATTCCATTATTATCCTTTCAATAACCGTTACATATGAGAACGATAATTTACACCGCAAAGATTCACGTGAAATTATATATTCTAGGTTATTTATCAAATAAAATGGAAACACAAGTACGTTAATTAATTTTTAAAAAGCACAAGTACATTGTCCATGGTAAATTGTAGATGATGACTTATAATCAAACAAAGATCTTAGGTAAGGAAATTGTGAAACATTTCTTTAGGCACTATGCGTGTTTCTTTATTTATTACGGTGTTAAAGAGTTTGACTTTGGATTTCAAGTGCCCGATCCCCGATTTGTACCGGGGTAACCGTCCATGAATTGGGTTATTATTCCACTATCACCCTTACAATAATCGTTACAGATGAGAACGATAATTTCCACCGCATGGATTCGCGTGAAATGATATATTCTAGGTTATTTACAACTTGAAAGGTACAAGAACTTTGTCCATGATATTTTAATAATCACAAGTACATTCTGTAGAGTAAATTGTAGATAATGGCTTATAAACATACAAGGATCATTCATGAAAAAGTTGTGGAACTCTCTTTGTGAATATGCGAGTTTCTTTATCAGTTAGGGTGTTAAAGAGTTTGACTTGGGATTGCAAGTGTCCCGTCCGCGATCTGTCCCAGAGTAACTCTCAATCAATTATATTAGTATTCCATTATTATCCTTTCAATAACCGTTACATATGAGAACGATAATTTCCACCGCAAAGATTCACGTGAAATTATATATTCTAGGTTATTTATCAAATTTAATGGTAATACAAGTACGTTAATCAATTTTTAAAAAGCACAAGTACATTATCCACGGTAAATTGTAGATGATGACTTATAATCATACAAAGATCTTACATAAGGAAATTGTGAAAAGTTTCTTTAGGCACTATGTGTGTTTCGTTATTGATTACGGTGTTAAAAAGTTTGACTTTGGCTTTCAAGTGCCCCATCCCCGATTTGTACCGGGGTAAGTGTCTATGAATTGCATTATTATTCCACTTACAATAATCGTTACAGATGAGAACGATAATTTCCACCGCATAGATTCGCGTGAAATGATATATTCTAGGTTATTTACAACTTGAAAGGTACAAGAACTTCGTCCATGATATTTTAATAATCACAAGTACATTGTGTAGAGTAAATTGTAGATAATGGCTTATAAACATACAAGGATCATTCATGAAGAAGTTGTGGAACTCTCTTTATGAATATGTGAGTTTCATTATCAGTTAGGGAGTTAAAGAGTTTTACTTGGGATTGCAAGTGTCCCGTCCGCGATCTGTCCCAGAGTAACTCTCAATCAATTATGTTAGTATTCCATTATTACTCTTTCAATAACCGTTACATATGAGAACGATAATTTCCACCTCAAAGATTCACGTGAAATTATATATTCTAGGTTATTTATCAAATTAAATGGTAATACAAGTACGCTAATCAATTTTAAGAAGCACAAGTACATTGCCCATAGTAAATTATAGATGATGACTTACAAGTATAAAAGAATCATTTGTAAGGAAGTTGTGGAACTCTCTATGGGAAAATGCATGTTTCTCAATCAAGTACGGTGTTTAAGAGTTTGACTAGTACAAGTCCAACTATCGATTTTTAAAAAGAATAATTACATTGTCCACGGTATTGTGGATGATGACTTATAATCATACAAAGATCATACGTAAGGATGTTGTGAAATTATCTAAGGCACTGTGCGCGTTTCTATATTAATTACGGTGTTAAAAAGTTTGACTTTTGATTTCAAGTGCCCCGTCCCCGATTTGTCCTGGGGTAACCGTCTATGAATTGGTTTATTATTCCATTATCACCCTTACAATAATCGTTACAAATGAGAACGACAATTTCCACCGCATGGATTCACGTGAAATGATATATTCTAGGTTATTTACAACATGAAAGGTACAATAAGTTCGTCCATGATATTTTAATAATGACAAGTAAATTGTGTAGAGTTAATTGTGGATGATGGCTTATAAACATACCAGGATCATTCATGAAGAAGTTGTGGAACTCTCTTTGTGACTATGCGAGTTTCTTTATCAGTTAGGGGGTTAAAGAGTTTGACTTGGGGTTCAAGTGTCCCGTCCGAGATCTTTCCCGGAGTAACTCTCAATCAATTATGTTAGTATTCCATTATTACCCTTTCAATAACTGTTACATATGAGAACGATAATTTCCACCGCAAAGATTCACGTGAAATTATATATTCTAGGTTATTTATCAAATTAAATGGTAATACAAGTACGCTAATCAATTTTTAAAAAGCACAAGTACATTGCCTATAGTAAATTATAGATGATGACTTACAAGTATAAAAGAATCATTTGTAAGGAAGTTGTGGAACTCTCTATGGGAAAATGCATGTTTCTCTATCAAGTACGGTGTTTAAGAGTTTGATTAGTACAAGTCCATCTATCGATTTTCAAAAAGAACAAGTACATTGTACACGGTAAATTGTAGATGATGACTTATAATCATACAAGATCATACGTAAGGATGTTGGGAAATTATCTAAGGCACTGTGTGTTATTCTTTATTCATTACGGTGTTAAAAAGTTTGACTTTGGATTTCAAGTGCCTCGTCCCCGATTTGTCCCGGGGTAACCCTCTATGAATTGGGTTATTATTCCATTATCACCCTTACAATAATCGTTACAGATGAGAACGATAATTTCCACCGCATGGATTCATGTGAAATGATATATTCTAGGTTATTTACAACTTGAAAGGTACAACAAGTTCGTCCGTGATATTTTAATTATCACAAGTACATTGTGCAGAGTAAATTGTAGATGATGGCTTATAAACATACAAGGATCATTCATGAAGAAGTTGTGGAACTCTCTTTGTGACTATGCGAGTTTCTTTATCAGTTAGGGTGTTAAACAGTTTGACTTGGGATTGCAAGTGTCCCGTCCGCGATCTGTCCCAGAGTAACTCTCAATCAATTATGTTAGTATTCCATTATTATCCTTTCAATAACCGTTACATATGAGAACGATAATTTCCACCGCCAAGATTCACGTGAAATTATATATTCTAGGTTATTTATCAAATTAAATGGTAATGCAAGTACGTTAATCAATTTTTAAAAAGAACAAGTACATTGCCCATAGTAAATTATAGATGGTGACTTATTAGTATGAAAGAATCATTTGAAAGGAAGTTGTGGAACTCTCTATGGGAAAATGCATGTTTCTCTATCAAGTACGGTGTTTAAGAGTTTGACTAGTACAAGTCCATCTATCGATTTTCAAAAAGAACAAGTACATTGTACACGGTAAATTGTAGATGATGACTTATAATCATACAAGATCATACGTAAGGATGTTGGGAAATTATCTAAGGGACTGTGCGTGATTCTTTATTCACTACGGTGTTAAAAAGTTTGACTTTTGATTTCAAGTGCCTCGTCCCCGATTTGTCCCGGGGTAACGCTCTATGAATAGGGTTATTATTCCATTATCACCCTTACAATAATCTTTACAGATGAGAACGATAATTTCCACCGCATGGATTCACGTGAAATGATATATTCCAGGTTACTTACAACTTGAGAGGTACAACAAGTTCGTCCATGATATTTTAATTATCACAAGTACATTGTGTAGAGTAAATTGTAGATGATGGCTTATAAACATATAAGGATCATTCATGAGGAAGTTGTGGAACTCTCTTTGTGACTATGCGAGTTTCTTTATAAGTTAGGGTGTTAAACAGTTTGACTTGGGATTGCAAGTGTCCCGTCCGCGATCTGTCCCAGAGTAACTCTCAATCAATTATGTTAGTATTCCATTATTATCCTTTCAATAACCGTTACATATGAAAACGATAATTTCCACCGCAAAGATTCACATGAAATTATAAATTCTAGGTTATTTATCAAATTAAATGGAAACACAAGTACGTTAATCAATTTTTAAAAAGCACAAGTACATTGTCCACGGTAAATTGTAGACGATGACTTATAATCATACAAAGATCTTACGTAAGGAAATTGTGAAAATTTTCTTTAGGCACTATGCGTGTTTCTTTATTGATTACGGTGTTAAAGAGTTTGACTTTTGATTTCAAGTGCCTCGTCCCCGATTTGTCCCGGGGTAACCCTCTATGAATTGGGTTATTATTCCATTATCACCCTTACAATAATCTTTACAGATGAGAATGATAATTTCCACCGCATGGATTCACGTGAAATGATATATTCTAGGTTATTTACAACTTGAAAGGTACAACAAATTCGTCCATGATATTTTAATTATCACAAGTACATTGTGTAGAGTAAATTGTAGATGATGGCTTATAAACATACAAGGATCATTCATGAAGAAGTTGTGGAACTCTCTTTGTGACTATGCGAGTTTCTTTATCAGTTAGGGTGTTAAACAGTTTGACTTGGGATTGCAAGTGTCCCGTCTGCGATCTGTCCCAGAGTAGCTCTCAATCAATTATGTTAATATTCCATTATTATCCTTTCAATAACCGTTACATATGAGAACGATAATTTCCACCGCAAAGATTCACGTGAAATTATATATTCTAGGTTATTTATAAAATTAAATGGTAACACAACTACGTTAATCCATTTTTAAAAAACACAAGTACATTGCCCATAGTAAATTATAGATGATGACTTATAAGTACAAAAGAACCATTTGTAAGGAAGTTGTGGAAATTTCTATGGGAAAATGCATGTTTCTCTATCAAGTACGGTGTTTAAGAGTTTGACAAGTACAAGTCCAACTATCGGTTTTCAAAAAGAACAGAGTACATTGTCCACGGTAAATTGTGGATGATGACTTATAATCATACAAAGATCATAAGTAAGGATGTTGTGAAATTATCTAAGGCACTGTGCGTGTTTCTTTTTTAATTACGGTGTTAAAAAGTTTGACTTTTGATTTCAAGTGCCCCGTCCCCGATTTGTCCAGGGGTAGCCATCTATGAATTAGGTTATTATTCCATTATCACCCTTACAATAATCGTTATAGATGAGAACGATAATTTCCACCGCATAGATTCACATGAAATGATATATTCTAGGTTATTTACAACTTGAAAGGTACAACAAGTTCGTCCATGATATTTTAATAATCACAATTACATTGTGTAGAGTAAATTGTAGATGATGGCTTAAAAACATACAAGGATCATTCAAGAAGAAGTTGTGGAACTCTCTTTGTGACTATGCGAGTTTCTTTATCAATTAGGGTGTTAAACAGTTTGACTTGGGATTGCAAGTGTCCCGTCCGCGATCTGTCCCAGAGTAACTCTCAATCAATTATGTTAGTATTTCATTATTACCCTTTCAATAACCGTTACATATGAGAACGATAATTTCCACCGCAAAGATTCACGTGAAATTATATATTCTAGGTTATTTATCAAATTAAATGGTAATACAAGTACGCTAATCAATTTTTAAAAAGCACAAGTACATTGCCTATAGTAAATTATAGATGATGACTTATAAGTATAAAACAATCATTTGTAAGGAAGTCGTGGAACTCTCTATGGGAAAATGCATGTTTCTCTATCAAGTACGGTGTTTAAGAGTTTGACTAGTACAAGTCCGTCTATCGATTTTCAAAAAGAACAAGTACATTGTACACGGTAAATTGTAGATGATGACTTATAATCATACAAGATCATACGTAAGGATGTTGGGAAATTATCTAAGGCACTGTGTGTTATTCTTTATTCATTACGGTGTTAAAAAGTTTGACTTTGGATTTCAAGTGCCTCGTCCCCGATTTGTCCCGGGGTAACCCTCTATGAATTGGGTTATTATTCCATTATCACCCTTACAATAATCGTTACAGATGAGAACGATAATTTCCACCGCATGGATTCATGTGAAATGATATATTCTAGGTTATTTACAACTTGAAAGGTACAACAAGTTCGTCCATGATATTTTAATTATCACAAGTACATTGTGCAGAGTAAATTGTAGATGATGGCTTATAAACATACAAGGATCATTCATGAAGAAGTTGTGGAACTCTCTTTGTGACTATGCGAGTTTCTTTATCAGTTAGGGTGTTAAACAGTTTGACTTGGGATTGCAAGTGTCCCGTCTGCGATCTGTCCCAGAGTAACTCTCAATCAATTATGTTAGTATTCCATTATTATCCTTTCAATAACCGTTACATATGAGAACGATAATTTCCACCGCAAAGATTCACGTGAAATTATATATTCTAGGTTGTTTATCAAATTAAATGGTAATACAAGTACGTTAATCAATTTTTAAAAAGAACAAGTACATTGCCCATTGTAAATTATAGATGGTGACTTATTAGTATGAAAGAATCATTTGTAATGAAGTTGTGGAACTCTCTATGGGAAAATGCATGTTTCTCTATCAAGTACGGTGTTTAAGAGTTTGACTAGTACAAGTCCATCTATCGATTTTCAAAAAGAACAAGTACATTGTACACGGTAAATTGTAATGATGACTTATAATCATACAAGATCATACGTAAGGATGTTGGGAAATTATCTAAGGGACTGTGCGTGATTCTTTATTCATTACGGTGTTAAAAAGTTTGACTTTGGATTTCAAGTGCCTCGTCCCCGATTTGTCCCGGGGTAACCCCCTATGAATTGGGTTATTATTCCATTATCACCCTTACAATAATCTTTACATATGAGAACGATAATTTCCACCGCATGGATTCATGTGAAATGATATATTCTAGGTTATTTACAACTTGAAAGGTACAACAAGTTCGTCCATGATTTTTAATTATCACAAGTACATTGTGTAGAGTAAATTGTAGATGATGGCTTATAGACATATAAGGATCATTCATGAAGAAGTTGTGGAACTCTCTTTGTGACTATGCGAGTTTCTTTATAAGTTAGGGTGTTAAATAGTTTGACTTGGGATTGCAAGTGTCCCGTCCGCGATCTGTCCCAGAGTAACTCTCAATCAATTATGGAATCATTATTATCCTTTCAATAACCGTTACATATGAGAACGACAATTTACACCGCAAAGATTCACGTGAAATTATATATTCTAGGTTATTTATCAAATTCAATGGAAACACAAGTACATTAATTAATTTTTAAAGAGCACAAGTACATTGTCCACGGTAAATTGTAGATGATGACTTATAATCATAAAAAGATCTTAGGTAAGGAAATTGTGAAACTTTTCTTTAGGCACTATGCGTGTTTCTTTATTGATTACGGTGTTAAGAGTCTGACTTTGGATTTCAAGTGCCCGATCCCCGATTTGTACCGGGGTAACCGTCTATGAATTGGGTTATTATTCCACTATTACCCTTACAATAATCGTTACAGATGAGAACGATAATTTCCACCGCATGGATTCGCGTGAAATGATATATTCCAGGTTATTTACAACTTGAAAGGTACAAGAACTTTGTCCATGATATTTTAATAATCACAAGTACATTGTGTAGAGTAAATTGTAGATAATGGCTTATAAACATACAAGGATCATTCATGAAAAAGTTGTGGAACTCTCTTTGTGAATATGCGAGTTTCTTTATCAGTTAGGGTGTTAAAGAGTTTGACTTGGGATTGCAAGTGTCCCGTCCGAGATCTGTCCCAGAGTAACTCTCAATCAATTATGTTAGTATTCCATTATTATCCTTTCAATAACCGTTACATATGAGAACGATAATTTCCACCGCAAAGATTCACGTGAAATTATATATTCTAGGTTATTTATCAAATTTAATGGTAATACAAGTACGTTAATCAATTTTTAAAAAGCACAAGTACATTATCCACGGTAAATTGTAGATGATGACTCATAATCATACAAAGATCTTACATAAGGAAATTGTGAAAAGTTTCTTTTGGCACTATGTGTGTTTAGTTATTGATTACGGTGTTAAAAAGTTTGACTTTGGATTTCAAGTGCCCCATCCCCGATTTGTACCGGGGTAAGTGTCTATGAATTGCGTTATTATTCCACTATCACCCTTACAATAATCGTTACAGATGAGAACGATAATTTCAACCGCATAGATTCACGTGAAATGATATATTCTAGGTTATTTACAACTTGAAAGGTACAAGAACTTCGTCCATGATATTTTAATAATCACAAGTACATTGTGTAGAGTAAATTGTAGATAATGGCTTATAAACATACAAGGATCATTCATGAAGAAGTTGTGGAACTCTCTTTATGAATATGTGAGTTTCTTTATCAGTTAGGGAGTTAAAGAGTTTGACTTGGGATTGCAAGTGTCCCATCCGCGATCTGTCCCAGAGTAACTCTCAATCAATTATGTTAGTATTCCATTATTACCCTTTCAATAACCGTTACATATGAGAACGATAATTTCCACCTCAAAGATTCACGTGAAATTATATATTCTAGGTTATTTATCAAATTAAATGGTAATACAAGTACGCTAATCAATATTTAAAAAGCACAAGTACATTGCCCATAGTAAATTATAGATGATTACTTACAAGTATAAAAGAATCATTTGTAAGTAAGTTGTGGAACTCTCTATGGGAAAATGCATGTTTCTCAATCAAGTACGGTGTTTAAGAGTTTGACTAGTACAAGTCCAACTATCGATTTTTAAAAAGAACAATTACATTGTCCACGGTATTGTGGATGATAACTTATAATCATACAAAGATCATACGTAAGGATGTTGTGAAATTATCTAAGGCACTGTGCGCGTTTCTTTATTAATTACGGTGTTAAAAAGTTTGACTTTTGATTTCAAGTGCCCCGTCGCCGATTTGTCCCGTCTATGAATTGGTTTATTATTCCATTATCACCCTTACAATAATCGTTACAAATGAGAACGACAATTTCCACCGCATTGATTCACGTGAAATGATATATTCTAGGTTATTTACAACATGAAAGGTACAATAAGTTCGTCCATGATATTTTAATAATGACAAGTAGATTGTGTAGAGTTAAATGTGGATGATGGCTTATAAACATACCAGGATCATTCATGAAGATGTTGTGGAACTCTCTTTGTGACTATGCGAGTTTCTTTATCAGTTAGGGGGTTAAAGAGTTTGACTTGGGGTTCAAGTGTCCCATCTGCGATCTTTCCTGGAGTAACGCTCAATCAATTATGTTAGTATTCCATTATTACCCTTTCAATAACTGTTACATGTGAGAACGATAATTTCCACCGCAAAGATTCATGTGAAATTATATATTCTAGGTTATTTATCAAATTAAATGGTAATACAAGTACGCTAATCAATTTTTAAAAAGCACAAGTACATTGCCTATAGTAAATTATAGATGATGACTTACAAGTATAAAAGAATCATTTGTAAGGAAGTTGTGGAACTCTCTATGGGAAAATGCATGTTTCTCTATCAAGTACGGTGTTTAAGAGTTTGATTAGTACAAGTCCATCTATCGATTTTCAAAAAGAACAAGTACGTTGTACACGGTAAATTGTAGATGATGACTTATAATCGTACAAGATCATACGTAAGGATGTTGGGAAATTATCTAAGGCACTGTGTGTTATTCTTTATTCATTACGGTGTTAAAAAGTTTGACTTTGGATTTCAAGTGCCTCGTCCCCGATTTGTCCCGGGGTAACCCTCTATGAATTGGGTTATTATTCCATTATCACCCTTACAATAATCGTTACAGATGAGAACGATAATTTCCACCGCATGGATTCATGTGAAATGATATATTCTAGGTTATTTACAACTTGAAAGGTACAACAAGTTCGTCCATGATATTTTAATTATCACAGGTACATTGTGCAGAGGAAATTGTAGATGATGGCTTATAAACATACAAGGATCATTCATGAAGAAGTTGTGGAACTCTCTTTGTGACTATGCGAGTTTCTTTATCAGTTAGGGTGTTAAACAGTTTGACTTGGGATTGCAAGTGTCCCGTCTGCGATCTGTCCCAGAGTAACTCTCAATCAATTATGTTAGTATTCCATTATTATCCTTTCAATAACCGTTACATATGAGAACGATAATTTCCTCCGCAAAGATTCACGTGAAATTATATATTCTAGGTTATTTATCAAATTAAATGGTAATACAAGTACGCTAATCAAGTTTTTAAAAGCACAAGTACATTGCCCATAGTAAATTATAGATGATGACTTAAAGTATAAAAGAATCATTTGTAAGGAAGTTGTGGAACTCTCTATGGGAAAATGCATGTTTCTCTATCAAGTACGGTGTTTAAGAGTTTGACTAGTACAAGTCCATCTATCGATTTTCAAAAAGAACAAGTACATTGTACACGGTAAATTGTAGATGATGACTTATAATCATACAAGATCATACGTAAGGATATTGGGAAATTATCTTAGGCACTGTGCGTGATTTTTTATTCATTACGGTGTTAAAAAGTTTGACTTTGGCTTTCAAGTGCATCGTCCCTGATTTGTCTTGGGGTAACCCTCTATGAATTGGGTTATTATTCCATTATCACCCTTACAATAATCGTTATAGATGAGAACGATAATTTCCACCGCAGAGATTCACGTGAAATGATATATTCTAGGTTATTTACAACTTGAAACGTACAACGAGTTCGTCCATGATATTTTAATAATGACAAGTACATTGTGTAGAGTAAATTGTAGATGATGGCTTATCAACATACAAGGATCATTCATGAAGAAGTTGAGGAACTCTCTTTGTGACTATGCGAGTTTCTTTATCAATTAGGGTGTTAAACTGTTTGAGTTGGGATTGCAAGTGTCCCGTCCGCGATCTGTCCCAGAGTAACTCTCAATCAATTATGTTAGTATTCCATTATTACCCTTTCAATAACCGTTACATATGAGAACAAGTACATTGTCCACGGTAAATTGTAGATGATGACTTATAATCATACAAGATTATACGTAAGGATGTTGGGAAATTATCTAAGGCACTGTGCGTGATTCTTTATTCATTACGGTGTTAAGAAGTTTGACTTTGGATTTCAAGTGCCTCGTCCCCGATTTGTCCCGGGGTAACCCTCTATGAATTGGGTTATTATTCCATTATCACCCTTACAATAATAGTTACAGATAAGAACGATAATTTCCACCGTATAGATTCACGTGAAATGATATATTCTAGGCTATTTTTACAACTTGAAACGTACAACAAGTTCGTCCATGATATTTCAATAATGACAAGTACATTGTGTAGAGTAAATTGTAGATGATGGCTTATAAACATACAAGGATCATACATGAAGAAGTTGTGGAACTCTCTTTGTGACTATGCGAGTTTCTTTATCAGTTAGGGTGTTAAACAGTTTGACTTGGGATTGCAAGTGTCCCATCCGCAATAAATCCCAGAGTAACTCTCAATCAATTATGTTAGTATTCCACTATTACCCTTTCAATAACCGTTACATATGAGAACGATAATTTCCACCTCAATGATTCACGTGAAATTATATATTCTAGGTTATTTATCAAATTAAATGGTAATACAAGTACGTTAATCAATTTTTAAAATGCACAAGTACATTGCCCATAGTAAATTATAGATGGTGACTTATAAGTATAAAAGAATCATTTGTAAGGAAGTTGTGGAACTTTCTATGGGAAAATACATGTTTCTCTATCAAGTACAGTGTTTAACAGTTTGACTAGTACAAGTCCAACTATCGATTTTTAAAAAGAACAAGTACATTGTCCACGGTAAATTGTAGATGATGACAAAGATCATACGTAAGGATGTTGTGAAATTATCTAAGGCACTATGCGTGTTTCTTTATTAATTACGGTGTTAAAAAGTTTGACTTTGGACTTCAAGTGCCCCGTCCGCGATTTGTCCCGGGGTAACCGACTATGAATTGGTTTATTATTCCATTATCACCCTTACAATAATCGTTACAGATGAGAACGATAATTTCCACCGCATGGATTCACGTGAAATGATATATTCTAGGTTATTTACAACTTGAAAGGTACAACAAGTTCGTCCATGATATTTTAATAATCACAAGTACATTGTGTAGAGTTAATTGTAGATGATGGCTTATAAACATACAAGTATCATTCATGAAGAAGTTGTGGAACTCTCTTTTTGACTATGCGTGTTTTTTTATCAGTTAGGGTGTCAAACAGTTTGACTTGGGATTGCAAGTGTCCCGTCCGCGATCTGTCCCGGAGTAACTCTCAATCAATTATGTTAGTATTCCATTATTACCCTTTCAATAACAGTTACATATGAGACCGATAATTTCCACCGCAAAGATTCACGGGAAATTATATATTCTAGGTTACTTACAACTTGAAAGGTACAACAAGTTCATCCATGATATTTTAATAATGACAAGTAAATTGTGTAGATTAATTGTAGATGATGGCTTATAAACATACAAGGATCATTCATGAAGAAGTTGTGGAACTCTCTTTGTGACTATGCGAGTTTCTTTATCAGTTAGGGTGTTAAACAGTTTGACTGTAGATTGCAAGTGTCCCGTCCGCGATCTGTCCCAGAGTAACTCTCAATCAATTATGTTATTATTCCATTATCACCCTTACCATAATCGTTACAGATGAGAACGATAAGTTCCACCGCATAGATTCACGTGAAATGATATATTCTAGGTTATTTACAACTTGAAACGCACAACGAGTTCGTCCATGATATTTTAATAATGACAAGTACATTGTGTAGATTAAATTGTAGATGATGGCTTATAAACATATTAGGATCATTCATTAAGAAGTTGTGGAACTCTCTTTGTGACTATGTGAGTTTCTTTATCAATTAGGGTGTTAAACAGTTTGACTTGGGATTGCAAGTGTCCCGTCCGCGATCTGTCCCAGAGTAACTCTCAATCAATTATGTTAGTATTTCATTATTACCCTTTCAATAACCGTTACATATGAGAACGATAATTTCCACCGCAAAGATTCTCGTGAAATTATATATTCTAGGTTATTTATCAAATGAAATGGTAATACAAGTACGTTAATCAATTTTTAAAAAGCACAAGTACATTGGCCATAGTAAATTATAGATGATGACTTATAAGTATAAAAGAATCATTTGTAAGGAAGTTGTGGAACCTTTTATGGGAAAATGCATGTTTCTCTATCAAGTACGGTTTTTAAGAGTTTGACTAGTACAAGTCCATCTATCGATTTTTATAAAGAACAAGTACATTGTACACGGTACATTGTAGATGACGACTTATAATCATACAAAGATCATACGTAAGGATGTTGTGAAATTATCTAAGGCACTATGCGTGTTTCTTTATTAATTATGGTGTTAAAAAGTTTGACTTTGGATTTCAAGTGCCCCGTCCCCAATTTGTCCCGGGGTAACCCTCTATGGATTGGGTTATTGTTCCATTATCACCTTTACAATAATGGTTACAGATGAGAACGATAATTTCCACCGCATACATTCACGTCAAATGATATATTCTAGGTTATTTACAACTTGAAAGGTACAACAAGTTCGTCCATGATATTTTAATTATCACAAGTAAATTGTGTAGAGTTAATTGTAGATGATGGCTTATAAACATACAAGGATCATTCATGAAGAAGTTGTGGAACTCTCTTTGTGACTATGCGAGTTTCTTTATCAATTAGGGTTTTAAACAGTTTGACTGTGGATTGCAAGTGTCCCGTCCGCGATCTGTCCCAGAGTAACTCTCAATCAATTATGTTAGTATTTCATTATTACCTTTTCAATAACCGTTACATATGAGAATGATAATTTCCACCGCAAAGATTCACGTGAAATTATATATTCTAGGTTATTTATCAAATTAAATGGTAATACAAGTACGTTAATCAATTTTTAAAAAGCACAAGTACATTGCCCATAGTAAATTATAGATGATGACCTATAGGTATAAAAGAATCATTTGTAAGGAAGTTTTGGAGCTTTCTATGGGAAAATGCATGTTTCTCTATCAAGTACAATTTTTAAGAGTTTGACTAGTACAAGTCCATCTATCGATTTTTAAAAAGAACAAGAACATTGTACACGGTAAATTGTAGATGACGACTTATAATCATACAAAGATCATACGTAAGGATGTTGTGAAATTATCTAAGGCACTGTGTGTGTTTCTTTTTTAATTATGGTGTTAAAAAGTTTGACTTTGGATTTCAAGTGCCCCGTCCCCGATTTGTCCTGGGGTAACCCTCTATGGATTGGGTTATTGTTCCATTATAACCTTACAATAATCGTTACAGATGAGAACGATAATTTCCACTGCATAGATTCACGTGAAATGATATATTCTAGGTTATTTACAACTTGAAAGGTACAACAAGTTCGTCCATGATATTTTAATAATCACAATTACATTGTGTAGAGTAAATTGTAGATGATGGCTTAAAAACATACAAGGATCATTCATGAAGAAGTTGTGGAACTCTGTTTGTGATTATGCGAGTTTCTTTATCAGTTAGGGTGTTAAAGAGTTTGACTTGGGGTTCAAGTGTCCCGTCCGCGATCTGTCCCGGAGTAACTCCCAATCAATTATGTTAGTATTCCATTATTACCCTTTCAATAACCGTTACATATGAGAACGATAATTTCCACCGCTAAGATTCTCGTAAATTATATATTCTAGGTTATTTATCAAATTAAATGGTAATACAAGTACGTTAATCAATTTTTAAAAAGCACAAGTACATTGCCCATAGTAAATTATACATGATGACTTATAAGTATAAAAGAATCATTTGTAAGGAAGTTGTGGAACTTTCTATGGGAAAATGCATATTTCTCTATCAAGTACGGTTTTTAAGAGTTTGACTAGTACAAGTCCATCTATCGATTTTTAAAAAGAACAAGTACATTGTACACGGTAAATTGTAGATGACGACTTATAATCATACAAAGATCATACGTAAGGATGTTGTGAAATTATCTAAGGCACTGTGCGTGTTTCTTTATTAATTATGGTGTTAAAAAGTTTGACATTGGATTTCAAGTGCCCTGTCCCCGATTCGTCCCGGGGTAACCCTCTATGGATTGAGTTATTGTTCGATTATCACTCTTACAATAATCGTTACAGATGAGAACGATAATTTCCACCGCATAGATTCACGTGAAATGATATATTCTAGGTTATTTACAACCTGAAAGGTACAACAAGTTCGTCCATGATATTTTAATAATGACAAGTAAATTGTGTAGAGTTAATTGTAGAGTTAATTGTAGAATCATTTATTTATCAATTAGCGTGTTAAACAGTTTGACTTGGGATTGCAAGTGTCCCGTCAGCGATCTGTCCCAGAGTAACTCTCAATCAATTATATTAGTATTCCATTATTACCCTTTCAATAACCGTTACATATGAGAACGATAATTTACAACAAGTTCAAATTAAATGGTAATACAAGTACATTAATCAATTTATAAAAAGCACAAGTACATTGCCCATAGTAAATTATAGATGATGACTTATAAGTATAAAAGAATCATTTGTAAGGAAGTTGTGGAACTTTCTATGGGAAAATGCATATTTCTCTATCAAGTACGGTTTTTAAGAGTTTGACTAGTACAAGTCCATCTATCGTTTTTAAAAAGAACAAGTACATTGTACACGGTAAATTGTAGATGACGACTTATAATCATACAAAGATCATACGTAAGGATGTTGTGAAATTATCTAAGGCACTATGCGTGTTTCGTTATTAATTATGGTGTTAAAAAGTTTGACTTTGGATTTCAAGTGCCCCGTCCCCGATTTGTCCCGGGGTAACCCTGTATGGATTGGGTTATTGTTCCATTATCACCCTTACAATAATCGTTGCAGATAAGAATGATAATTTCCACCGCATAGATTCACGTGAAATGACATATTCTAGGTTATTTATAACTTGAAAGGTACAACAAGTTCGTCCATGGTATTTTAATGACAAGTAAATTGTGTAGAGTTAATTGTAGATGATGGCTTATAAACATACAAGGATCATTCATGAAGAAGTTGTGGAACTCTCTTTGTGACTATGCGAGTTTCTTTATCAATTAGGGTGTTAAACAGTTTGACTTGGGATTGCAAGTGTCCCGTCCGCGATCTGTCCCAGAGTAACTCTCAATCAATTATGTTAGTATTTCATTATTACCCTTTCAATAACCGTTACATATGAGAACGATAATTTCCACCGCAAAGATTCACGTGAAATTATATATTCTAGGTTATTTATCAAATTAAATGGTAATACAAGTACGCTAATCAATTTTTAAAAAGCACAAGTACATTGCCTATAGTAAATTATAGATGATGACTTATCAGTATAAAACAATCATTTGTAAGGAAGTCGTGGAACTCTCTATGGGAAAATGCATGTTTCTCTATCAAGTACGGTGTTTAAGAGTTTGACTAGTACAAGTCCGTCTATCGATTTTCAAAAAGAACAAGTACATTGTACACGGTAAATTGTAGATGATGACTTATAATCATACAAGATCATACGTAAGGATGTTGGGAAATTATCTAAGGCACTGTGTGTTATTCTTTATTCATTACGGTGTTAAAAAGTTTGACTTTGGATTTCAAGTGCCTCGTCCCCGATTTGTCCCGGGGTAACCCTCTATGAATTGGGTTATTATTCCATTATCACCCTTACAATAATCGTTACAGATGAGAACGATAATTTCCACCGCATGGATTCATGTGAAATGATATATTCTAGGTTATTTACAACTTGAAAGGTACAACAAGTTCGTCCATGATATTTTAATTATCACAAGTACATTGTGCAGAGTAAATTGTAGATGATGGCTTATAAACATACAAGGATCATTCATGAAGAAGTTGTGGAACTCTCTTTGTGACTATGCGAGTTTCTTTATCAGTTAGGGTGTTAAACAGTTTGACTTGGGATTGCAAGTGTCCCGTCTGCGATCTGTCCCAGAGTAACTCTCAATCAATTATGTTAGTATTCCATTATTATCCTTTCAATAACCGTTACATATGAGAACGATAATTTCCACCGCAAAGATTCACGTGAAATTATATATTCTAGGTTGTTTATCAAATTAAATGGTAATACAAGTACGTTAATCAATTTTTAAAAAGAACAAGTACATTGCCCATTGTAAATTATAGATGGTGACTTATTAGTATGAAAGAATCATTTGTAATGAAGTTGTGGAACTCTCTATGGGAAAATGCATGTTTCTCTATCAAGTACGGTGTTTAAGAGTTTGACTAGTACAAGTCCATCTATCGATTTTCAAAAAGAACAAGTACATTGTACACGGTAAATTGTAATGATGACTTATAATCATACAAGATCATACGTAAGGATGTTGGGAAATTATCTAAGGGACTGTGCGTGATTCTTTATTCATTACGGTGTTAAAAAGTTTGACTTTGGATTTCAAGTGCCTCGTCCCCGATTTGTCCCGGGGTAACCCCCTATGAATTGGGTTATTATTCCATTATCACCCTTACAATAATCTTTACATATGAGAACGATAATTTCCACCGCATGGATTCATGTGAAATGATATATTCTAGGTTATTTACAACTTGAAAGGTACAACAAGTTCGTCCATGATTTTTAATTATCACAAGTACATTGTGTAGAGTAAATTGTAGATGATGGCTTATAGACATATAAGGATCATTCATGAAGAAGTTGTGGAACTCTCTTTGTGACTATGCGAGTTTCTTTATAAGTTAGGGTGTTAAATAGTTTGACTTGGGATTGCAAGTGTCCCGTCCGCGATCTGTCCCAGAGTAACTCTCAATCAATTATGTTAGTATTCCATTATTATCCTTTCAATAACCGTTACATATGAGAACGACAATTTACACCGCAAAGATTCACGTGAAATTATATATTCTAGGTTATTTATCAAATTCAATGGAAACACAAGTACATTAATTAATTTTTAAAGAGCACAAGTACATTGTCCACGGTAAATTGTAGATGATGACTTATAATCATACAAAGATCTTAGGTAAGGAAATTGTGAAACTTTTCTTTAGGCACTATGCGTGTTTCTTTATTGATTACGGTGTTAAGAGTCTGACTTTGGATTTCAAGTGCCCGATCCCCGATTTGTACCGGGGTAACCGTCTATGAATTGGGTTATTATTCCACTATTACCCTTACAATAATCGTTACAGATGAGAACGATAATTTCCACCGCATGGATTCGCGTGAAATGATATATTCCAGGTTATTTACAACTTGAAAGGTACAAGAACTTTGTCCATGATATTTTAATAATCACAAGTACATTGTGTAGAGTAAATTGTAGATAATGGCTTATAAACATACAAGGATCATTCATGAAAAAGTTGTGGAACTCTCTTTGTGAATATGCGAGTTTCTTTATCAGTTAGGGTGTTAAAGAGTTTGACTTGGGATTGCAAGTGTCCCGTCCGAGATCTGTCCCAGAGTAACTCTCAATCAATTATGTTAGTATTCCATTATTATCCTTTCAATAACCGTTACATATGAGAACGATGATTTCCACCGCAAAGATTCACGTGAAATTATATATTCTAGGTTATTTATCAAATTTAATGGTAATACAAGTACGTTAATCAATTTTTAAAAAGCACAAGTACATTATCCACGGTAAATTGTAGATGATGACTCATAATCATACAAAGATCTTACATAAGGAAATTGTGAAAAGTTTCTTTTGGCACTATGTGTGTTTAGTTATTGATTACGGTGTTAAAAAGTTTGACTTTGGATTTCAAGTGCCCCATCCCCGATTTGTACCGGGGTAAGTGTCTATGAATTGCGTTATTATTCCACTATCACCCTTACAATAATCGTTCCAGATGAGAACGATAATTTCAACCGCATAGATTCACGTGAAATGATATATTCTAGGTTATTTACAACTTGAAAGGTACAAGAACTTCGTCCATGATATTTTAATAATCACAAGTACATTGTGTAGAGTAAATTGTAGATAATGGCTTATAAACATACAAGGATCATTCATGAAGAAGTTGTGGAACTCTCTTTATGAATATGTGAGTTTCTTTATCAGTTAGGGAGTTAAAGAGTTTGACTTGGGATTGCAAGTGTCCCATCCGCGATCTGTCCCAGAGTAACTCTCAATCAATTATGTTAGTATTCCATTATTACCCTTTCAATAACCGTTACATATGAGAACGATAATTTCCACCTCAAAGATTCACGTGAAATTATATATTCTAGGTTATTTATCAAATTAAATGGTAATACAAGTACGCTAATCAATTTTTAAAAAGCACAAGTACATTGCCCATAGTAAATTATAGATGATTACTTACAAGTATAAAAGAATCATTTGTAAGTAAGTTGTGGAACTCTCTATGGGAAAATGCATGTTTCTCAATCAAGTACGGTGTTTAAGAGTTTGACTAGTACAAGTCCAACTATCGATTTTTAAAAAGAACAATTACATTGTCCACGGTATTGTGGATGATAACTTATAATCATACAAAGATCATACGTAAGGATGTTGTGAAATTATCTAAGGCACTGTGCGCGTTTCTTTATTAATTACGGTGTTAAAAAGTTTGACTTTTGATTTCAAGTGCCCCGTCCCCGATTTGTCCCGACAATGAATTGGTTTATTATTCCATTATCACCCTTACAATAATCGTTACAAATGAGAACGACAATTTCCACCGCATTGATTCACGTGAAATGATATATTCTAGGTTATTTACAACATGAAAGGTACAATAAGTTCGTCCATGATATTTTAATAATGACAAGTAGATTGTGTAGAGTTAATTGTGGATGATGGCTTATAAACATACCAGGATCATTCATGAAGATGTTGTGGAACTCTCTTTGTGACTATGCGAGTTTCTTTATCAGTTAGGGGGTTAAAGAGTTTGACTTGGGGTTCAAGTGTCTCGTCCGCGATCTTTCCCGGAGTAACTCTCAATCAATTATGTTAGTATTCCATTATTACCCTTTCAATAACTGTTACATGTGAGAACGATAATTTCCACCGCAAAGATTCATGTGAAATTATATATTCTAGGTTATTTATCAAATTAAATGGTAATACAAGTACGCTAATCAATTTTTAAAAAGCACAAGTACATTGCCTATAGTAAATTATAGATGATGACTTACAAGTATAAAAGAATCATTTGTAAGGAAGTTGTGGAACTCTCTATGGGAAAATGCATGTTTCTCTATCAAGTACGGTGTTTAAGAGTTTGATTAGTACAAGTCCATCTATCGATTTTCAAAAAGAACAAGTACGTTGTACACGGTAAATTGTAGATGATGACTTATAATCGTACAAGATCATACGTAAGGATGTTGGGAAATTATCTAAGGCACTGTGTGTTATTCTTTATTCATTACGGTGTTAAAAAGTTTGACTTTGGATTTCAAGTGCCTCGTCCCCGATTTGTCCCGGGGTAACCCTCTATGAATTGGGTTATTATTCCATTATCACCCTTACAATAATCGTTACAGATGAGAACGATAATTTCCACCGCATGGATTCATGTGAAATGATATATTCTAGGTTATTTACAACTTGAAAGGTACAACAAGTTCGTCCATGATATTTTAATTATCACAGGTACATTGTGCAGAGGAAATTGTAGATGATGGCTTATAAACATACAAGGATCATTCATGAAGAAGTTGTGGAACTCTCTTTGTGACTATGCGAGTTTCTTTATCAGTTAGGGTGTTAAACAGTTTGACTTGGGATTGCAAGTGTCCCGTCTGCGATCTGTCCCAGAGTAACTCTCAATCAATTATGTTAGTATTCCATTATTATCCTTTCAATAACCGTTACATATGAGAACGATAATTTCCTCCGCAAAGATTCACGTGAAATTATATATTCTAGGTTATTTATCAAATTAAATGGTAATACAAGTACGCTAATCAAGTTTTAAAAAGCACAAGTACATTGCCCATAGTAAATTATAGATGATGACTTAAAGTATAAAAGAATCATTTGTAAGGAAGTTGTGGAACTCTCTATGGGAAAATGCATGTTTCTCTATCAAGTACGGTGTTTAAGAGTTTGACTAGTACAAGTCCATCTATCGATTTTCAAAAAGAACAAGTACATTGTACACGGTAAATTGTAGATGATGACTTATAATCATACAAGATCATACGTAAGGATATTGGGAAATTATCTTAGGCACTGTGCGTGATTTTTTATTCATTACGGTGTTAAAAAGTTTGACTTTGGCTTTCAAGTGCATCGTCCCTGATTTGTCTTGGGGTAACCCTCTATGAATTGGGTTATTATTCCATTATCACCCTTACAATAATCGTTATAGATGAGAACGATAATTTCCACCGCAGAGATTCACGTGAAATGATATATTCTAGGTTATTTACAACTTGAAACGTACAACGAGTTCGTCCATGATATTTTAATAATGACAAGTACATTGTGTAGAGTAAATTGTAGATGATGGCTTATCAACATACAAGGATCATTCATGAAGAAGTTGAGGAACTCTCTTTGTGACTATGCGAGTTTCTTTATCAATTAGGGTGTTCAACTGTTTGAGTTGGGATTGCAAGTGTCCCGTCCGCGATCTGTCCCAGAGTAACTCTCAATCAATTATGTTAGTATTCCATTATTACCCTTTCAATAACCGTTACATATGAGAACAAGTACATTGTCCACGGTAAATTGTAGATGATGACTTATAATCATACAAGATTATACGTAAGGATGTTGGGAAATTATCTAAGGCACTGTGCGTGATTCTTTATTCATTACGGTGTTAAGAAGTTTGACTTTGGATTTCAAGTGCCTCGTCCCCGATTTGTCCCGGGGTAACCCTCTATGAATTGGGTTATTATTCCATTATCACCCTTACAATAATAGTTACAGATAAGAACGATAATTTCCACCGTATAGATTCACGTGAAATGATATATTCTAGGCTATTTTTACAACTTGAAACGTACAACAAGTTCGTCCATGATATTTCAATAATGACAAGTACATTGTGTAGAGTAAATTGTAGATGATGGCTTATAAACATACAAGGATCATACATGAAGAAGTTGTGGAACTCTCTTTGTGACTATGCGAGTTTCTTTATCAGTTAGGGTGTTAAACAGTTTGACTTGGGATTGCAAGTGTCCCATCCGCAATAAATCCCAGAGTAACTCTCAATCAATTATGTTAGTATTCCACTATTACCCTTTCAATAACCGTTACATATGAGAACGATAATTTCCACCTCAATGATTCACGTGAAATTATATATTCTAGGTTATTTATCAAATTAAATGGTAATACAAGTACGTTAATCAATTTTTAAAATGCACAAGTACATTGCCCATAGTAAATTATAGATGGTGACTTATAAGTATAAAAGAATCATTTGTAAGGAAGTTGTGGAACTTTCTATGGGAAAATACATGTTTCTCTATCAAGTACAGTGTTTAACAGTTTGACTAGTACAAGTCCAACTATCGATTTTTAAAAAGAACAAGTACATTGTCCACGGTAAATTGTAGATGATGACAAAGATCATACGTAAGGATGTTGTGAAATTATCTAAGGCACTATGCGTGTTTCTTTATTAATTACGGTGTTAAAAAGTTTGACTTTGGATTTCAAGTGCCCCGTCCGCGATTTGTCCCGGGGTAACCGACTATGAATTGGTTTATTATTCCATTATCACCCTTACAATAATCGTTACAGATGAGAACGATAATTTCCACCGCATGGATTCACGTGAAATGATATATTCTAGGTTATTTACAACTTGAAAGGTACAACAAGTTCGTCCATGATATTTTAATAATCACAAGTACATTGTGTAGAGTTAATTGTAGATGATGGCTTATAAACATACAAGTATCATTCATGAAGAAGTTGTGGAACTCTCTTTTTGACTATGCGTGTTTTTTTATCAGTTAGGGTGTCAAACAGTTTGACTTGGGATTGCAAGTGTCCCGTCCGCGATCTGTCCCGGAGTAACTCTCAATCAATTATGTTAGTATTCCATTATTACCCTTTCAATAACAGTTACATATGAGACCGATAATTTCCACCGCAAAGATTCACGGGAAATTATATATTCTAGGTTACTTACAACTTGAAAGGTACAACAAGTTCATCCATGATATTTTAATAATGACAAGTAAATTGTGTAGATTAATTGTAGATGATGGCTTATAAACATATAAGGATCATTCATGAAGAAGTTGTGGAACTCTCTTTGTGACTATGTGAGTTTCTTTATCAGTTAGGGTGTTAAACAGTTTGACTGTAGATTGCAAGTGTCCCGTCCGCGATCTGTCCCAGAGTAACTCTCAATCAATTATGTTATTATTCCATTATCACCCTTACCATAATCGTTACAGATGAGAACGATAAGTTCCACCGCATAGATTCACGTGAAATGATATATTCTAGGTTATTTAGAACTTGAAACGCACAACGAGTTCGTCCATGATATTTTAATAATGACAAGTACATTGTGTAGATTAAATTGTAGATGATGGCTTATAAACATATTAGGATCATTCATTAAGAAGTTGTGGAACTCTCTTTGTGACTATGTGAGTTTCTTTATCAATTAGGGTGTTAAACAGTTTGACTTGGGATTGCAAGTGTCCCGTCCGCGATCTGTCCCAGAGTAACTCTCAATCAATTATGTTAGTATTTCATTATTACCCTTTCAATAACCGTTACATATTAGAACGATAATTTCCACCGCAAAGATTCTCGTGAAATTATATATTCTAGGTTATTTATCAAATGAAATGGTAATACAAGTACGTTAATCAATTTTTAAAAAGCACAAGTACATTGGCCATAGTAAATTATAGATGATGACTTATAAGTATAAAAGAATCATTTGTAAGGAAGTTGTGGAACTTTTTATGGGAAAATGCATGTTTCTCTATCAAGTACGGTTTTTAAGAGTTTGACTAGTACAAGTCCATCTATCGATTTTTAAAAAGAACAAGTACATTGTACACGGTACATTGTAGATGACGACTTATAATCATACAAAGATCATACGTAAGGATGTTGTGAAATTATCTAAGGCACTATGCGTGTTTCTTTATTAATTATGGTGTTAAAAAGTTTGACTTTGGATTTCAAGTGCCCCGTCCCCAATTTGTCCCGGGGTAACCCTCTATGGATTGGGTTATTGTTCCATTATCACCTTTACAATAATGGTTACAGATGAGAACGATAATTTCCACCGCATACATTCACGTCAAATGATATATTCTAGGTTATTTACAACTTGAAAGGTACAACAAGTTCGTCCATGATATTTTAATTATCACAAGTAAATTGTGTAGAGTTAATTGTAGATGATGGCTTATAAACATACAAGGATCATTCATGAAGAAGTTGTGGAACTCTCTTTGTGACTATGCGAGTTTCTTTATCAATTAGGGTTTTAAACAGTTTGACTGTGGATTGCAAGTGTCCCGTCCGCGATCTGTCCCAGAGTAACTCTCAATCAATTATGTTAGTATTTCATTATTACCCTTTCAATAACCGTTACATATGAGAATGATAATTTCCACCGCAAAGATTCACGTGAAATTATATATTCTAGGTTATTTATCAAATTAAATGGTAATACAAGTACGTTAATCAATTTTTAAAAAGCACAAGTACATTGCCCATAGTAAATTATAGATGATGACCTATAGGTATAAAAGAATCATTTGTAAGGAAGTTTTGGAGCTTTCTATGGGAAAATGCATGTTTCTCTATCAAGTACAATTTTTAAGAGTTTGACTAGTACAAGTCCATCTATCGATTTTTAAAAAGAACAAGAACATTGTACACGGTAAATTGTAGATGACGACTTATAATCATACAAAGATCATACGTAAGGATGTTGTGAAATTATCTAAGGCACTGTGTGTGTTTCTTTTTTAATTATGGTGTTAAAAAGTTTGACTTTGGATTTCAAGTGCCCCGTCCCCGATTTGTCCTGGGGTAACCCTCTATGGATTGGGTTATTGTTCCATTATAACCTTACAATAATCGTTACAGATGAGAACGATAATTTCCACTGCATAGATTCACGTGAAATGATATATTCTAGGTTATTTACAACTTGAAAGGTACAACAAGTTCGTCCATGATATTTTAATAATCACAATTACATTGTGTAGAGTAAATTGTAGATGATGGCTTAAAAACATACAAGGATCATTCATGAAGAAGTTGTGGAACTCTGTTTGTGATTATGCGAGTTTCTTTATCAGTTAGGGTGTTAAAGAGTTTGACTTGAGGTTCAAGTGTCCCGTCCGCGATCTGTCCCGGAGTAACTCCCAATCAATTATGTTAGTATTCCATTATTACCCTTTCAATAACCGTTACATATGAGAACGATAATTTCCACCGCTAAGATTCTCGCAAATTATATATTCTAGGTTATTTATCAAATTAAATGGTAATACAAGTACGTTAATCAATTTTTAAAAAGCACAAGTACATTGCCCATAGTAAATTATAGATGATGACTTATAAGTATAAAAGAATCATTTGTAAGGAAGTTGTGGAACTTTCTATGGGAAAATGCATATTTCTCTATCAAGTACGGTTTTTAAGAGTTTGACTAGTACAAGTCCATCTATCGATTTTTAAAAAGAACAAGTACATTGTACACGGTAAATTGTAGATGACGACTTATAATCATACAAAGATCATACGTAAGGATGTTGTGAAATTATCTAAGGCACTGTGCGTGTTTCTTTATTAATTATGGTGTTAAAAAGTTTGACATTGGATTTCAAGTGCCCTGTCCCCGATTCGTCCCGGGGTAACCCTCTATGGATTGAGTTATTGTTCGATTATCACTCTTACAATAATCGTTACAGATGAGAACGATAATTTCCACCGCATAGATTCACGTGAAATGATATATTCTAGGTTATTTACAACCTGAAAGGTACAACAAGTTCGTCCATGATATTTTAATAATGACAAGTAAATTGTGTAGAGTTAATTGTAGAGTTAATTGTAGAATCATTTATTTATCAATTAGCGTGTTAAACAGTTTGACTTGGGATTGCAAGTGTCCCGTCAGCGATCTGTCCCAGAGTAACTCTCAATCAATTATATTAGTATTCCATTATTACCCTTTCAATAACCGTTACATATGAGAACAATAATTTACAACAAGTTCAAATTAAATGGTAATACAAGTACATTAATCAATTTATAAAAAGCACAAGTACATTGCCCATAGTAAATTATAGATGATGACTTATAAGTATAAAAGAATCATTTGTAAGGAAGTTGTGGAACTTTCTATGGGAAAATGCATATTTCTCTATCAAGTACGGTTTTTAAGAGTTTGACTAGTACAAGTCCATCTATCGTTTTTAAAAAGAACAAGTACATTGTACACGGTAAATTGTAGATGACGACTTATAATCATACAAAGATCATACGTAAGGATGTTGTGAAATTATCTAAGGCACTATGCGTGTTTCGTTATTAATTATGGTGTTAAAAAGTTTGACTTTGGATTTCAAGTGCCCCGTCCCCGATTTGTCCCGGGGTAACCCTGTATGGATTGGGTTATTGTTCCATTATCACCCTTACAATAATCGTTGCAGATAAGAATGATAATTTCCACCGCATAGATTCACGTGAAATGACATATTCTAGGTTATTTATAACTTGAAAGGTACAACAAGTTCGTCCATGGTATTTTAATGACAAGTAAATTGTGTAGAGTTAATTGTAGATGATGGCTTATAAACATACAAGGATCATTCATGAAGAAGTTGTGGAACTCTCTTTGTGACTATGCGAGTTTCTTTATCAATTAGGGTGTTAAACAGTTTGACTTGGGATTGCAAGTGTCCCGTCCGCGATCTGTCCCAGAGTAACTCTCAATCAATTATGTTAGTATTTCATTATTACCCTTTCAATAACCGTTACATATGAGAACGATAATTTCCACCGCAAAGATTCTATTGAAATTATATATTCTAGGTTATTTATCAAATTAAATGGTAATACAAGTACGTTAATAATTTTTTTAAAAGCACAAGTACATTTCCCATTGTAAATTATAGATGATGACTTATAAGTATAAAAGAATAATTTGTAAGGAAGTGGGGGAACTCTCTACGGGAAAATGCATGTTTGTTTATCAGTTACGGTGTTTAAGAGTTTGACTAGTACGAGTCCGTCTATCGATTTTTAAAAAGAACAAGTACATTGTCCACGGTAAATTATAGATGATGACTTATAATCATACAAAGAACATACGTAAGGATGTTGTGAAATTATCTAAGGCACTATGCGTGTTTCTTTATTAATTACGGTGTTAAATAGTTTGACTTGGGATTTCAAGTGCCCCATCCCCAATTTGTCCCGGGGTAACCGTCTATCAATTGGGTTATTATTCCATTATCATCCTTACAATAATCGTTACAGATGAGAACAATAATTTCCATCGCATAGATTCGCGTGAAATGATATATTCAAGGTTATTTACAACTTGAAAGGTACAACAAGTTCGTCCATGATATTTCAATAATGACAAGTAAATTGTGTAGAGTTAATTGTAGATGATGGCTTATAAACATACAAGGATCATTCATGAAGAAGTTGTGGAACTCTCTTTGTGACTATGCGAGTTTCTTTATCAATTAGGGTGTTAAATAGTTTGACTGTGGATTGCAAGTGTCCCGTCCGCGATCTGTCCCAGATTAACTCTCAATCAATTATGTTAGTATTTCATTATTACCCTTTCAATAACCGTTACATATGAGAACGATAATTTCCACCGCAAAGATTCTTGTGAAATTATATATTCTAGGTTATTTATCAAATTAAATGGTAATACAAGTACGTTAATCAATTTTAAAAAGCACAAGTACATTGCCCATAGTAAATTATAGATGATGACTTATAAGTATAAAAGAATCATTTGTAAGGAAGTTGTGGAACTTTCTATGGGAAAATGCATGTTTCTCTATCAAGTACGGTTTTTAAGAGTTTGACTAGTACAAGTCCATCTATCAATTTTTAAAAAGAACAAGTACATTGTACACGGTAAATTGTAGATGACAACTTATAATCATACAAAGATCATACGTAAGGATGTTGATAAATTATCTAATACACTATGTGTGTTTCTTTATTAATTACGGTGATAAAAAGTTTGACTTTGGATTTCAAGTGCCCGTCCACAATTTGTCCCGGGGTAACCCTCTATGAATTGGGTTATTATTCCATTATCACACTTACAATAATTGTTACCTATGAGAAAGATAATTTCCACCGCATAAATTCACGTGAAATGATATATTCTAGGTTATTTACAACATGAAAGGTACAACAAGTTCGTCCATGATATTGTAATAATCACAAGTACATTGTGTAGAGTTAATTGTAGGTGATGGCTTATAAACATACAAGGAACATTCGTGAAGAAGTTGTGGAACTCTCTTTGTGATTATTCGAGTCTCTTTATCAGTTAGGGTGTTAAAGAGTTTGACTTGGGGTTCAAGTGTCCCGTCCGCGATCTGTCCCGGAGTAACTCTCAATCAATTATGTTAGTATTCCATTATTACCCTTTTAATAACCGTTACATATGAGAACGATAATTTCCACCAAAAGATTCACGTGAATTATATATTCTAGGTTATTTATCAAATTAAATGGAAATACAAGTACGTTAATCAATTTTTAAAAAGCACAAGTACAATGCCCATAGTAAATTATAGACGATGACGTATAAGTATAAAAGAATCATTTGTAAGGAAGTTGTGGAACTCTCTAAGGGAAAATGCATGTTTCTCTATCAAGTACGGTGTTTAAGAGTTTGACTAGTGCAAGTCCATCTATCGATTTTAAAAAAGAACAAGTACATTGTCCACGGTAAATTGTACATGATGACTAATAATCAGACAAAGATCATACGTAAGGATGTTGTGAAATTATCTAAGGTACTGTGCGTGTTTATTTATTAATTACGGTGTTAAAAAGTTTGACTTTGGATTTCAAGTGCCCCGTCCCCAATTTATCCCGGGGTAACCGTCTATGAATTGGGTTATTATCCATTATCACCCTTACAATAATCGTTATAGGTGAGAACGATAATTTCCACTGCATAGATTCACGTGAAATGATATATTCTAGGTTATTTACTACTTGAAACGTACAACAAGTTCGTCCATGATATTATAATAATGACAAGTACCTTGTCTAGAGTAAATTGTAGATGATGGCTTATAAACATGCAAGGATCATTCATGAAGAAGTTGTGGAACTCTCTTTGTGACTATGCGAGGTTCATTATCAGTTAGGGTGTTAAACAGTTTGACTTGGGATTGCAAGTGTCCCGTCCGCGATCTATCCCAGAGTAAGTCTCAATCAATTATGTTAATATTCCATTATTACCCTTTCAATAACCGTTACATATGAGAACGATAATTTCCACCACAAAGATTCACATGAAATTATATATTCCTTGTTATTTATCAAATTAAATGGTAATGCAAATACATTAATCAATTTTAAAATAGCACAAGTACATTGCCCATAGTAAATTATAGATGATGAATTATAAGTATAAAAGAATCATTTGTAAGGAAGTTGTGGAACTCTCAATGGGAAAATGCATGTTTCTTTATTAGTTACGGTGTTTAAGAGTTTGACTAGTACAAGTCCATCTATCGATTTTAAAAAAGAACAAGTACATTGTCCACGGTAAATTGTAGATGATAACTTATAATCATACAAATATCATACGTAAATATGTTGATAAATTATCTAATGCACTATGCGTGTTTCTTTATTAATTACGGTGTTAAAAAGTTTGACTTGGGATTTTTCCCGGGGTAACCGTCTATCAATTGGGTTATTATTCCATTATCATCCTTACCATAATCGTTACAGATGAGAACGATAATTTCTACCGCATAGATTCACGTTAAATGATATATTCTAGGTTATTTACAACTTGAAAGGTACAACAAGTTCGTCCATGATATTTTAATAATCACAAGTACATTTTCTAGAGTGAATTGTAGATGACGGCTTATAAACATACAAGAATCATTCATGAACAAGTTGTGGAACTCTCTTTGTGACTATGCGAGTTTATTTATCAATTAGCGTGTTAAACAGTTTGACTTGGGATTGCAAGTGTCCCGTCAGCGATCTGTCCCAGAGTAACTCTCAATCAATTATATTAGTATTCCATTATTACCCTTTCAATAACCGTTACATATGAGAACGATAATTTCCACCGCAAATATTCACGTGAATTATATATTCTAGGTTATTTATCAAATTAAATGGAAATACAAGTACGTTAATCAATTTTTAAAATGCACAAGTACATTGCCCGTAGTAAATTATAGATGATGACGTATAAGTATAAAAGAATCATTTGTAAGGAAGTTGTGGAACTCTCTAAGGGAAAATGCATGTTTCTCTATCGTACGGTGTTTAAGAGTTTGACTAGTGCAAGTCCATCTATCGATTTTAAAAAAGAACAAGTACATTGTCCACGGTAAATTGTACATGATGACTTATAATCAGACAAAGATCATACGTAAGGATGTTGTGAATTTATATAAGGCACTGTGCGTGTTTATTTATTAATTACGGTGTTAAAAAGTTTGACTTTGGATTTCAAATGCCCCGTCCGCGATTTGTCCCTGGGTAACCGTCTTTGAATTGGGTTATTATCCATTATCACCCTTACAATAATCGTTATAGATGAGAACGATAATTTCCACCGTATAGATTCACGTGAAATCATATATTCAAGGTTATTTACAACTTGAAACGTACAACAAGTTCGTCCATGACATTATAATAATGACAAGGACCTTGTCTAGAGTAAATTGTAGATGATGACTTATAAATATGCAAGGATCATTCATGAAGAAGTTGTGGAACTCTCTTTGTTACTATGCGAGGTTATTTATCAGTTAGGGTGTTAAACAGTTTGACTTGGGATTGCAAGTGTCTCGTCCGCGATCTGTCCCAGAGTAAGTCTCAATCAATTATGTTAGTATTCCATTATTACCCTTTCAATAACCGTTACATATGAGAACGATAATTTCCACCGCAAAGATTCAAGTGAAATTGTATATTCTTGGTTATTTATCAAATTAAATGGTAATGCAAGTACGTTAATCAATTTTAAAAAAGCACAAGTACATTTCCCATAGTAAATTATAGATGATGAATTATAAGTATAAAAGAATCATTTGTAAGGAAGTTGTGGAACTCTCAATGGGAAAATGCTTGTTTCTTTATTAGTTTCGGTGTTTAAGAGTTTGACTAGTACAAGTCCATCCATCAATTTTTAAAAAGAACAAGTACATTGTCCACGGTAAATTGTAGATGATAACTTATAATCATACAAAGATCGTACGTAAATATTTTGATAAATTACCTAATGTACTATGCGTGTTTCTTTATAAATTACGGTGTTAAAAAGTTTGACTTGGGATTTCAAGTGCCCCATCCCCGATTTGTCTCGGGGTAACCGTCTATCAATTGGGTTATTATTCCATTATCATCCTTACAATAATCGTTACAGATGAGAACGATAATTTCCACCGCATAGATTCACGTGAAATAATATATTCTAGGTTATTTACAACTTGAAAGGTACAACAAGTTCGTCCATGATATTTTAATAATCACAAGTACATTGTCCAGAGTGAATTGTAGATGATGGCTTATAAACATGCAAGGATCATTCATGAAGAAGTTGTGGAACTCTCTTTGTGACTATGCGAGTTTCTTTATCAATTAGGGTGTTAAACAGTTTGACTTGGGATTGCAAGTGTCCCGTCAGCGATCTGTCCCAGAGTAACTCTCAATCAATTATATTAGTATTCCATTATTACGCTTTCAATAACCGTTACATATGAGAACGATAATTTCCACCACAGAGATTCACGTGAAATTATATATTTTTGGTTATTTATCAAATTAAATGGTAATGCAAGTACGTTAATCAATTTATGAAAAGCACAAGTACATTGCCCATAGTAAATTATAGATGATGAATTATAAGTATAAAAGAATCGTTTGTAAAGAAGTTGTGGAACTCTCAATGGGAAAATGCATGTTTCTTTATTAGTTACGGTGTTTAAGAGTTTGACTATTACAAGTCCATCTATCGATTTTTAAAAAGAACAAGTACATTGTCCACGGTAAATTGTAGATGATAACTTATAATCATACAAAGATCATACGTAAATATGTTGATAAATTATCTAATGCACTATGCGTGTTTCTTTATTAATTACGGTGTTAAAAAGTTTGACTTGGGATTTAAAGTGCCCCGTCCCCGATTTATCCCGGGGTAACCGTCTATCAATTGGGTTATTATTCCATTATCATCCTTACAATAATCGTTACAGATGAGAACGATAATTTCCACCGCATAGATTCACGTGAAATGATATATTCTAGGTTATTTACAACTTGAAAGGTACAACAAGTTCGTCCATGATATTTTAATAATCACAAGTACATTGTCCAGATTCAATTGTAGATGATGGGTTATAAACATACAAGGATCATTCGTGAACAAGTTGTGGAACTCTCTTTGTGACTATGCGAGTTTCTTTATAAGTTTGGGTGTTAAACAGTTTGACTTGGGATTGCAAGTGTCCCGTCCGCGATCTGTCCCAGAGTAACTCTCAGTCAATTATGTTAGTATTCCATTATTACCCTTTCTATAACCGTTACATATGAGAACGATAATTTCCACCGCAAAGATTCACGTGAAATTATATATTCTTGGTTATTTATCAAATTAAATGGTAATACAAGTACGTTAAACAATTTTTAAAAAGCACAAGTACATTGCCCATAGTAAATTATAGATGATGACTTATAAGTATAAATGAATCATTTGTAAGGAAGTTGTGGAACTCTCTATGGGAAAATGCATGTTTCTTTATCAGTTACGGTGTTTAAGAGTTTGACTAGTACGAGTCCATCTATTGATTTTTAAAAAGAACAGGTACATTGTCCACGGTAAATTGTAGATGATCACTTATAATCATACAAAGAACATACGTAGGGATGTTGTGAAATTTTCTAAGGCACTATGCATGTTTCTTTATTAATTACGGTGTTAAAAAGTTTGACTTGGGATTTCAAGTGCCCCATCCCCGATTTGTCCCGGGGTGACCGTCCATCAATTGGGATATTATTCCATTATCATCCTTACAATAATCGTTACAGATAAGAACAATAATTTCCACCGCATAGATTCGCGTGAAATGATATATTCAAGGTTACTTACAACTTGAAAGGTACAACAAGTTCGTCCATGATATTTTAATAATGACAAGTACATTATCTAGAGTGAATTGTAGATGGTGGATTCTAAACATACAAGGATCATTCATTAAGAATTTGTGGAACTCTCTTTGTGACTATGCGAGTTTCATTATCAGTTAGTGTGTTAAACAATTTGACTTGGTATTGCAAGTGTCCCGTCCGCGATCTGTCCCAGAGTAACTCTCAATCATTTGTGTTAGTATTCCATTATTACCCTTTCAATAACCGTTACATATGAGAACGATAATTTCCAACGCAAAGATTCACGTGAAATTATATATTCTAGGTTTTTATCAAATTAAATGGTAATACAAGTATGTTAAACAATTTTTAAAAAGCACAAGTACATTGCCCATAGTAAATTATAGATGATGACTTATAAGTATAAATGAATCATTTGTAAGGAAGTTGTGGAACTCTCTATGGGAAAATGCATGTTTCTTTATTAGTTACGGTGTTTAAGAGTTTGACTAGTACGAGTCCATCGATTTTTAAAAAGAACAAGTACATTGTCCACGGTAAATTGTAGATGATGACTTATAATCATACAAAGAACATACGTAAGGATGTTGTGAAATTGTCTAAGGCACTATGCGTGTTTCTTTATAAATTACGGTGTTAAAAAGTTTGACTTGGGATTTCAAGTGCCCCATCCCCGATTTGTCTCGGGGTAACCGTCTATCAATTGGGTTATTATTCCATTATCATCCTTACAATAATCGTTACAGATGAGGACAATAATTTCCACCGCATAGATTCGCGTGAAATGATATATTCAAGGTTACTTACAACTTGAAAGGTACAACAATTTCGTCCATGATATTTTAATAATGACAAGTACATTGTCTGGAGTGAATTGTAGATAATGGCTTATAAACATACAAGGATCATTCATGAAGAAGTTGTGGAACTCTCTTTGTGACTATGCGAGTTTCTTTATAAGTTTGGGTGTTAAACAGTTTGACTTGGGATTGCAAGTGTCCCGTCCGCGATCTGTCCCAGAGTAACTTTCAATCAATTATGTTAGTATTCCATTATTACCCTTTCAATAACCGTTACATATGAGAACGATAATTTCCACCGCAAAGATTCACGTGAAATTATATATTCTTGGTTATTTATCAAATTAAATGGCAATACAAGTACGTTAAACAATTTTTAAAAAGCACAAGTACATTGCCCATAGTAAATTATAGATGATGACTTATAAGTATAAATGAATCATTTGTAAGGAAGTTGTGGAACTCTCTATGGGAAAATGCATGTTTCTTTATCAGTTACGGTGTTTAAGAGTTTGACTTGTACAAGTCCATCTATCGATTTTCAAAGAGAACAAGTACATTGTCCACGGTAAATTGAAGATGATGACTTATAATCATACAAAGAACATACGTAAGGATGTTGTGAAATTTTCTAAGGCACTATGGTGTTAAAAAGTTTGACTTGGGATTTCAAGTGCCCCATCCCCGATTTGTCTCGGGGTGACCGTCTATCAATTGGGGTATTATTCCATTATCATCCTTACAATAATCGTTACAGATGAGAACAATAATTTCCACCGCATAGATTCGCGTGAAATGATATATTCAAGGTTATTTACAACTTGAAAGGTACAACAAGTTCGTCCATGATATTTTAATAATGACAAGTACATTGTCTAGAGTGAATTGTAGATGATGGCTTCTAAACATACAAGGATCATTCATTAAGAAGTTGTGGAACTCTCTTTGGGACTATGCAAGTTTCATTATCAGTTAGGGTGTTAAACAATTTGACTTGGTATTGCAAGTGTCCCGTCCACGATCTGTCCCAGAGTAACTTTCAATCATTTGTATTAGTATTCCATTATTACCCTTTCAATAACCGTTACATATGAGAACGATAATTTCCACCGCAAATATTCACGTGAAATTCTATATTCTAGGTTATTTATCAAATTAAATGGTAATACAAGTACGCTAATCTAATTTTAAAAAGCACAAGTACATGGCCCATAGTAAATTATAGATGATGACTTATAAGTATAAAAGAATCATTTGTAAGGAAGTTGTGGAACTCTCTATGGGAAAATGCATGTTTCTTTATCAGTTACAGTGTTTAAGAGTTTGACTTGTACAAGTCCATCTATCGATTTTCAAAGAGAACAAGTACATTGTCCACGGTAAATTGTAGATGATGACTTATAATCATACAAAGATCATACGTAAGGATGTTGTGAAATTATCTAAGGCACTTTTACGTGTTTATTTATTAATTACGGTGTTAAAAAGTTTGACTTGGGATTTCAAGTGCCCCGTCCCCAATTTGTCCCGGGGTAACCGTCTATCAATTGGGTTATTATTCCATTATCATGCTTGCAATAATCGTTACAGATGAGAACAATAATTTCCACCCCATAGATTCGCGTGAAACCATATATTCTAGGTTATTTACAACTTTAAAGGTACAACAAATTCGTCCATGATATTTTAATAATGACAAGTACATTGTCTAGAGTGAATTGTAGATAATGGCTTATAAACATACAAGGATCATTCATGAAGAAGTTGTAGAACTCTCTTTGTGACTATGCGAGTTTCTTTATAAGTTTGGGTGTTAAACAGTTTGACTTGGGATTGCAAGTGTCCCGTCCGCGATCTGTCCCAGAGTAACTCTCAATCAATTATGTTAGTATTCCATTATTACCCTTTCAATAACCGTTACATATGAGAACGATAATTTCACCGCAAAGATTCACGTGAAATTATATATTCTTGGTTATGTATCAAATTAAATGGTAATACAAGTACGTTAATAAATTTTAAAAAGCACAAGTACATTGCCCATAGTAAATTATAGATGATGACTTATAAGTATAAAAGAATCATTTGTAAGGAAGTTGTGGAACTCTCTATGGGAAAATGCATGCTTCTGTATTAGTTACGGTGTTTTAGAGTTTGACTAGTATAAGTCCATCTATCGATTTTCAAAAAGAACAAGTACATTGTCCACGGTAAATTGTAGAAGATGACTTATAATCATACAGAGAACATACGTAAGAATGTTGTGAAATTATCTAAGGCACTATGCGTGTTTCTTTATTAATTACGGTGTTAAAAAGTTTGACTTGGGATTTCAAGGGCCCTATCCCCGATTTGTCCCGGGGTAACCGTCTATCAATTGGGTTATTATTCCATTATCATCCTTACAATAATCGTTACAGATGAGAACAATAATTTCCACTGCATAGATTCGCGTGAAATGATATATTCAAGGTTACTTACAACTTGAAAGGTACAACAAGTTCGTCCATGATATTTTAATAATGACAAGTACATTATCTAGAGTGAATTGTAGATGGTGGATTCTAAACATACAAGGATCATTCATTAAGAATTTGTGGAACTCTCTTTGTGACTATGCGAGTTTCATTATCAGTTAGTGTGTTAAACAATTTGACTTGGTATTGCAAGTGTTCCGTCCGCGATCTGTCCCAGAGTAACTCTCAATCATTTGTGTTAGTATTCCATTATTACCCTTTCAATAACCGTTACATATGAGAACGATAATTTCCAACGCAAAGATTCACGTGAAATTATATATTCTAGGTTTTTATCAAATTAAATGGTAATACAAGTAAGTTAATCAATTTTTAAAAAGCACAAGTACATTGCCCATTGTAAATTATAGATGATGACTTATAAGTATAAAAGAATAATTTGTAAAGAAGTTGTGGAACTCTCTATGGGAAAATGCATGTTTCTTTATCAGTTACGGTGTTTAAGAGTTTGACAAGTACGAGTCCATCTATCGATTTTAAAAAATAACAAGTACATTGTCCACGGTAAATTGTAGATGATGACTTATAATCATACAAAGAACATACGTAAGGATGTTGTGAAATTGTCTAAGGCACTATGCGTGTTTCTTTATAAATTACGGTGTTAAAAAGTTTGACTTGGGATTTCAAGTGCCCCATCCCCGATTTGTCTCGGGGTAACCGTCTATCAATTGGGTTATTATTCCATTATCATCCTTACAATAATCGTTACAGATGAGAACAATAATTTCCACAGCATAGATTCGCGTGAAATGATATATTCAAGGTTACTTACAACTTGAAAGGTACAACAAGTTCGTCCATGATATTTTAATAATGACAAGTACATTGTCAAGAGTGAATTGTAGATAATGGCTTATAAACATACAAGGATCATTCATGAAGAAGTTGTGGAACTCTCTTTGTGACTATGCGAGTTTGTTTATAAGTTTGGGTGTTAAACAGTTTGACTTGGGATTGCAAGTGTCCCGTCTGCGATCTGTCCCAGAGTAACTCTCAATCAATTATGTTAGTATTCCATTATTACCCTTTCAATAACCGTTACATATGAGAACGATAATTACCACCGCAAAGATTCACGTGAAATTATATATTCTTGGTTATTTATCAAATTAAATGGTAATACAAGTACGTTAAACAATTTTTAAAAAGCACAAGTACATTGCCCATAGTAAATTATAGATGATGACTTATAAGTATAAATGAATCATTTGTAGGGAAGTTGTGGAACTCTCTATGGGAAAATGCATGTTTCTTTATCAGTTACGTTGTTTAAGAGTTTGACTAGTACGAGTCCATCGATTTTTAAAAAGAACAAGTACATTGTCCACGGTAAATTGTAGATGATGACTTATAATCATACAAAGAACATACGTAAGGATGTTGTGAAATTTTCTAAGGCACTATGCGTGTTTCTTTATTAATTACGGTGTTAAAAAGTTTGACTTGGGATTTCAAGTGCCCCATCCCCGATTTGTCTCGGGGTGACCGTCTATCAATTGGGGTATTATTCCATTATCATCCTTACAATAATCGTTACAGATGAGAACAATAATTTCCACCGCATAGATTCGCGTGAAATGATATATTCAAGGTTATTTACAACTTGAAAGGTACAATAGGTTCGTCCATGATATTTTAATAATGACAAGTACATTGTCTAGAGTGAATTGTAGATGATGGCTTCTAAACATACAAGGATCATTCATTAAGAAGTTGTGGAACTCTCTTTGGGACTATGCAAGTTTCATTATCAGTTAGGGTGTCAAACAACTTGACTTGGTATTGCAAGTGTCCCGTCCACGATCTATCCCAGAGTAAATCTCAATCATTTGTATTAGTATTCCATTATTACCCTTTCAATAACCGTTACATATGAGAACGATAATTTCCACCGCAAATATTCACGTGAAATTCTATATTCTAGGTTATTTATCAAATTAAATGGTAATACAAGTACGCTAATCAAATTTTAAAAAGCACAAGTACATGGCCCATAGTAAATTATAGATGATGACTTATAAGTATAAAAGAATCATTTGTAAGGAAGTTGTGGAACTCTCTATGGGAAAATGCATGTTTCTTTATCAGTTACAGTGTTTAAGAGTTTGACTTGTACAAGTCCATCTATCGATTTTCAAAGAGAACAAGTACATTGTCCACGGTAAATTGTAGATGATGACTTATAATCATACAAAGATCATACGTAAGGATGTTGTGAAATTATCTAAGGCACTTTTGCGTGTTTATTTATTAATTACGGTGTTAAAAAGTTTGACTTGGGATTTCAAGTGCCCCGTCCCCAATTTGTCCCGGGGTAACCGTCTATCAATTGGGTTATTATTCCATTATCATGGTTACAATAATCGTTACTGATGAGAACAATAATTTCCACCCCATAGATTCGCGTGAAACCATATATTCTAGGTTATTTACAACTTTAAAGGTACAACAAATTCGTCCATGATATTTTAATAATTACAAGTACATTGTCTAGAGTTTATTGTAGATAATGGCTTATAAACATACAAGGATCATTCATGAAGAAGTTGTGGAACTCTCTTTGTGACTTTGCGAGTTTGTTTATAAGTTTGGGTGTTAAACAGTTTAACTTGGGATTGCAAGTGTCCCGTCCGCGATCTGTCCCAGAGTAACTCTCAATAAATTATGTTAGTATTCCATTATTACCCTTTCAATAACCGTTACATATGAGAACGATAATTTCCACTGCAAAGATTCACGTGAAATTATATATTCTTGGTTATTTATCAAATTAAATGGTAATACAAGTACGTTAAACAATTTTTAAAAAGCACCAGTACATTGCCCATAGTAAATTATAGATGATGACTTATAAGTATAAATGAATCATTTGTAAGGACGTTGTGGAACTCTCTATGGGAAAATGCATGTTTCTTTATCAGTTACGATGTTTAAGAGTTTGACTAGTACAAGTCCATCTATCGATTTTTAAAAAGAAGAAGTACCCTGTCCACGGTAAATTGTAGATGATGACTTATAATCATACAAAGATCCTACGTAAGGATGCTGTGAACTTACGTAAGGCACTATGCGTGTTTCTTTATTAATTACGGTGTTAAAAAGTTTGACTTGGAATTTCAAGTGCCCCATCCCCGATTTGTCCTGGGGTGACCGTCTATCAATTGGGTTATTATTCCATTATCATCCTTACAATAATCGTTACAGATGAGAACAATAATTGCCACCGCAAAGATTTGCGTGAAATGATATATTATAGGTTATTTACAACTTGAAAGGTACAACAAGTTCGTCCATGATATTTTCATAATCACAAGTACATTGTGTAGAGTAAATTGTAGATGATGGCTTATAAACATACAGGGATCATTCATGAAGAAGTTGTGGAACTCTCTTTGTGACTATGCGAGTTTCTTTATCAGTTATGGTGTTAAACAATTTGACTTGGGATTGCAAGTGTCCCGTCCATGATCTGTCCCAGATTAACTTTCAATCATTTGTGTTAGTATTCCATTATTACCCTTTCAATAACCGTTACATATGAGAACAATAATTTCCACCGTAAAGATTCACGTGAAATTATATATTCTAGGTTATTTATAAAATTAAATCGTAATACAAGTACGTTAATCAATTTTTAAAATGCACAAGTACATTGCTCATAGTAAATTATAGATGATGACTTATAAGTATAAAAGAATCATTTGTAAGGAAGTTGTGGAACTCTCTATGGGAAAATGCATGCTTCTTTATTAGTTACGGTGTTTTAGAGTTTGACTAGTATAAGTCCATCTATCGATTTTCAAAAAGAAAAAGTACATTGTCCACGGTAAATTGTAGAAGATGACTTATAATCATACAGAGAACATACGTAAGGATGTTATGAAATTATCTAAGGCACTATGCGTGTTTCTTTATTAATTACGGTGTTAAAAAGTTTGACTTGGGATTTCAAGGGCCCCATCCCTGATTTGTCCCGGGGTAACCGTCTATCAATTGGGTTATTATTCCATTATCATCCTTACAATAATCGTTACAGATGAGAACAATAATTTCCACCGCATAGATTCGCGTGAAATGATATATTCAAGGTTACTTACAACATGAAAGGTACAACAAGTTCGTCCATGATATTTTAATAATGACAAGTACATTATCTAGAGTGAATTGTAGATGGTGGATTCTAAACATACAAGGATCATTCATTAAGAATTTGTGGAACTCTCTTTGTGACTATGCGAGTTTCATTATCAGTTAGTGTGTTAAACAATTTGACTTGGTATTGCAAGTGTCCCGTCCGCGATCTGTCCCAGAGTAACTCTCAATCATTTGTGTTAGTATTCCATTATTACCCTTTCAATAACCGTTACATATGAGAACGATAATTTCCAACGCAAAGATTCACGTGAAATTATATATTCTAGGTTTTTATCAAATTAAATGGTAATACAAGTAAGTTAATCAATTTTTAAAAAGCCCAAGTACATTGCCCATTGTAAATTATAGATGATGACTTATAAGTATAAAAGAATAATTTGTAAAGAAGTTGTGGAACTCTCTATGGGAAAATACATGTTTCTTTATCAGTTACGGTGTTTAAGAGTTTGACAAGTACGAGTCCATCTATCGATTTTAAAAAATAACAAGTACATTGTCCACGGTAAATTGTAGATGATGACTTATAATCATACAAAGAACATACGTAAGGATGTTGTGAAATTGTCTAAGGCACTATGCGTGTTTCTTTATAAATTACGGTGTTAAAAAGTTTGACTTGGGATTTCAAGTGCCCCATCCCTGATTTGTCTCGGGGTAACCGTCTATCAATTGGGTTATTATTCCATTATCATCCTTACAATAATCGTTACAGATGAGAACAATAATTTCCACCGCATAGATTCGCGTGAAATGATATATTCAAGGTTACTTACAACTTGAAAGGTACAACAAGTTCGTCCATGATATTTTAATAATGACAAGTACATTGTCAAGAGTGAATTGTAGATGATGGCTTCTAAACATACAAGGATCATTCATTAAGAAGTTGTGGAACTCTCTTTGGGACTATGCAAGTTTCATTATCAGTTAGGGTGTCAAACAATTTGACTTGGTATTGCAAGTGTCCCGTCCACGATCTATCCCAGAGTAAATCTCAATCATTTGTATTAGTATTCCATTATTACCCTTTCAATAACCGTTACATATGAGAACGATAATTTCCACCGCAAATATTCACGTGAAATTCTATATTCTAGGTTATTTATCAAATTAAATGGTAATACAAGTACGCTAATCAAATTTTAAAAAGCACAAGTACATGGCCCATAGTAAATTATAGATGATGACTTATAAGTATAAAAGAATCATTTGTAAGGAAGTTGTGGAACTCTCTATGGGAAAATGCATGTTTCTTTATCAGTTACAGTGTTTAAGAGTTTGACTTGTACAAGTCCATCTATCGATTTTCAAAGAGAACAAGTACATTGTCCACGGTAAATTGTAGATGATGACTTATAATCATACAAAGATCATACGTAAGGATGTTGTGAAATTATCTAAGGCACTTTTGCGTGTTTATTTATTAATTACGGTGTTAAAAAGTTTGACTTGGGATTTCAAGTGCCCCGTCCCCAATTTGTCCCGGGGTAACCGTCTATCAATTGGGTTATTATTCCATTATCATGGTTACAATAATCGTTACTGATGAGAACAATAATTTCCACCCCATAGATTCGCGTGAAACCATATATCCTAGGTTATTTACAACTTTAAAGGTACAACAAATTCGTCCATGATATTTTAATAATGACAAGTACATTGTCTAGAGTTTATTGTAGATAATGGCTTATAAACATACAAGGATCATTCATGAAGAAGTTGTGGAACTCTCTTTGTGACTATGCGAGTTTCTTTATAAGTTTGGGTGTTAAACAGTTTGACTTGGGATTGCAAGTGTCCCGTCCGCGATCTGTCCCAGAGTAACTCTCAATCAATTATGTTAGTATTCCATTATTACCCTTTCAATAACCGTTACATATGAGAACGATAATTTCCACCGTAAAGATTCACGTGAAATTATATATTCTAGGTTATTTATAAAATTAAATCGTAATACAAGTACGTTAATCAATTTTTAAAATGCACAAGTACATTGCCCATAGTAAATTATAGATGATGACTTATAAGTATAAAAGAATCATTTGTAAGGAAGTTGTGGAACTCTCTATGGGAAAATGCATGCTTCTTTATTAGTTACGGTGTTTTAGAGTTTGACTAGTATAAGTCCATCTATCGATTTTCAAAAAGAACAAGTACATTGTCCACGGTAAATTGTAGAAGATGACTTATAATCATACAGAGAACATACGTAAGGATGTTGTGAAATTATCTAAGGCACTATGCGTGTTTCTTTATTAATTACGGTGTTAAAAAGTTTGACTTGGGATTTCAAGGGCCCCATCCCTGATTTGTCCCGGGGTAACCGTCTATCAATTGGGTTATTATTCCATTATCATCCTTACAATAATCGTTACAGATGAGAACAATAATTTCCACCGCATAGATTCGCGTGAAATGATATATTCAAGGTTACTTACAACTTGAAAGGTACAACAAGTTCGTCCATGATATTTTAATAATGACAAGTACATTATCTAGAGTGAATTGTAGATGGTGGATTCTAAACATACAAGGATCATTCATTAAGAATTTGTGGAACTCTCTTTGTGACTATGCGAGTTTCATTATCAGTTAGTGTGTTAAACAATTTGACTTGGTATTGCAAGTGTCCCGTCCGCGATCTGTCCCAGAGTAACTCTCAATCATTTGTGTTAGTATTCCATTATTACCCTTTCAATAACCGTTACATATGAGAACGATAATTTCCAACGCAAAGATTCACGTGAAATTATATATTCTAGGTTTTTATCAAATTAAATGGTAATACAAGTAAGTTAATCAATTTTTAAAAAGCACAAGTACATTGCCCATTGTAAATTATAGATGATGACTTATAAGTATAAAAGAATAATTTGTAAAGAAGTTGTGGAACTCTCTATGGGAAAATGCATGTTTCTTTATCAGTTACGGTATTTAAGAGTTTGACAAGTACGAGTCCATCTATCGATTTTAAAAAATAACAAGTACATTGTCCACGGTAAATTGTAGATGATGACTTATAATCATACAAAGAACATACGTAAGGATGTTGTGAAATTGTCTAAGGCACTATGCGTGTTTCTTTATAAATTACGGTGTTAAAAAGTTTGACTTGGGATTTCAAGTGCCCCATCCCTGATTTGTCTCGGGGTAACCGTCTATCAATTGGGTTATTATTCCATTATCATCCTTACAATAATCATTACAGATGAGAACAATAATTTCCACCGCATAGATTCGCGTGAAATGATATATTCAAGGTTACTTACAACTTGAAAGGTACAACAAGTTCGTCCATGATATTTTAATAATGACAAGTACATTGTCTAGAGTGAATTGTAGATAATGGCTTATAAACATACAAGGATCATTCATGAAGAAGTTGTGGAACTCTCTTTGTGACTATGCGAGTTTCTTTATAAGTTTGGGTGTTAAACAGTTTGACTTGGTATTGCAAGTGTCCCGTCTGCGATCTGTCCCAGAGTAACTCTCAATCAATTATGTTAGTATTCCATTATTACCCTTTCAATAACCGTTACATATGAGAACGATAATTTCCACCGCAAAGATTCACGTGAAATTATATATTCTTGGTTATTTATCAAATTAAATGGTAATACAAGTACGTTAAACAATTTTTAAAAAGCACAAGTACATTGCCCATAGTAAATTATAGATGATGACTTATAAGTATAAATGAATCATTTGTAAGGAAGTTGTGGAACTCTCTATGGGAAAATGCATGTTTCTTTATCAGTTACGGTGTTTAAGAGTTTGACTAGTACGAGTCCATCTATCGATTTTCAAAGAGAACAAGTACATTGTCCACGGTAAATTGTAGATGATGACTTATAATCATACAAGGATCATACGTAAGGATGTTGTGAGATTATCTAAGGCACTTTTGCGTGTTTATTTATTAATTACGGTGTTAAAAAGTTTGACTTGGGATTTCAAGTGCCCCATCCCCAATTTGTCCCGGGGTAACCGTCTATCAATTGGGTTATTATTCCATTATCATGGTTACAATAATCGTTACAGATGAGAACAATAATTTCCACCCCATAGATTCGCGTGAAACCATATATTCTAGGTTATTTACAACTTTAAAGGTACAACAAATTCGTCCATGATATTTTAATAATGACAAGTACATTGTCTAGAGTTTATTGTAGATAATGGCTTATAAACATACAAGGATCATTCATGAAGAAGTTGTGGAACTCTCTTTGTGACTATGCGAGTTTCTTTATAAGTTTGGGTGTTGAACAGTTTGACTTGGGATTGCAAGTGTCCCGTCCGCGATCTGTCCCAGAGTAACTCTCAATCAATTATGTTAGTATTCCATTATTACCCTTTCAATAACCGTTACATATGAGAACGATAATTTCCACCGCAAAGATTCACGTGAAATTATATATTCTTGGTTATTTATCAAATTAAATGGTAATACAAGTACGTTAAACAATTTTTAAAAAGCACCAGGACATTGCCCATAGTAAATTATAGATGATGACTTATAAGTGTAAATGAATCATTTGTAAGGACGTTGTGGAACTCTCTATGGGAAAATGCATGTTTCTTTATCAGTTACGATGTTTAAGAGTTTAACTAGTACAAGTCCATCTATCGATTTTCAAAAAGAAGAAGTACACTGTCCATGGTAAATTGTAGATGATGACTTTTAATCATACAAAGATCCTACGTAAGGATGCTGTGAACTTATGCAAGGCACTATGCGTGTTTCTTTATTAATTACGGTGTTAAAAAGTTTGACTTGGAATTTCTAGTGCCCCATCCCCGATTTGTCCTGGGGTGACCGTCTATCAATTGGGTTATTATTCCATTATCATCCTTACAATAATCGTTACAGATGAGAACAATAATTTCCACCGCAAAGATTTGCGTGAAATGATATATTATAGGTTATTTACAACTTGAAAGGTACAACAAGTTCATCCATGATATTTTCATAATCACAAGTACATAGTGTAGAGTAAATTGTAAATGATGGCTTATAAACATACATGGATCATTCATGAAGAAGTTGTGGAACTCTCTTTGTGACTATGCGAGTTTCTTTATCAGTTAGGGTGTTAAACAATTTGACTTGGGATTGCAAGTGTCCCGTCCATGATCTGTCCCAGATTAACTTTCAATCATTTGTGTTAGTATTCCATTATTACCCTTTCAATAACCGTTACATATGAGAACGATAATTTCCACCGCAAAGATTCACGTGAAATTATATATTCTAGGTTATTTATCAAATTAAATCGTAATACAAGTACGTTAATCAATTTTTAAAATTCACAAGTACATTGCCCATAGTAAATTATAGATAATGACTTATAAGTATAAAAGAATCATTTGTAATGAAGTTGTGGAACTCTCTATTGGAAAATGCATGTTTCTTTATCAGTTACGGTGTTTTAGAGTTTGACTAGTACAAGTCCATCTATCGATTTTCAAAGAGAACAAGTACATTGTCCACGGTTAATTGTAGATGATGACTTATAATCATACGTAATGATGTTGTGAAATTATCTAAAGCACTATGCGTGTTTCTTTATTAATTACGGTGTTAAAAAGTTTGACTTGGGATTTCAAGTGCCCCGTCCCCAATTTGTCCCGGGGTAACCGTCTATCAATTGGGTTATTATTCCATTATCATGGTTACAATAATCGTTACAGATGAGAACAATAATTTCCACCCCATAGATTCGCGTGAAACCATATATGGTAGGTTATTTACAACTTGAAAGGTACAACAAATTCGTCCATGATATTTTAATAATGACAAGTGCATTGTCTAGAGTCAATTGTAGATAACGGCTTATAAACATACAAGGATCATTCATGAAGACGTTGTGGAGCTCTCATTGTGACTATGCGAGTTTCTTTATAAGTTTGGGTGTTAAACAGTTTAACTTGGGATTGCAAGTGTCCCATCCACGATCTGTCCCAGAGTAACTCTCAATCAATTATGTTAGTATTCCATTATTACCCTTTCAATAACCGTTACATATGAGAACGATAATTTCCACCACAAAGATTCACGTGAAATTATATATTCTTGGTTATTTATCAAATTAAATGGTAATACAAGTACGTTAAACAATTTTTAAAAAGCACAAGTACATTGCCCATAGTAAATTATAGATGATGACTTATATGTATAAATGAATCATTTGTAAGGAAGTTGTGGAACTCTCTATGGGAAAATGCATGTTTCTTTATCAGTTACGATGTTTAAGAGTTTGACTAGTACAAGTCCATCTATCGATTTTTAAAAAGAAGAAGTACACTGTCCACGGTAAATTGTAGATGATGACTTATAATCATACAAAGATCCTACGTAAGGATGTTGTGAACTTATGTAAGGCACTATGCGTGTTTCTTTATTAATTACGGTAATAAAAAGTTTGACTTGGGATTTCAAGTGCCCCATCCCCGATTTGTCCTGGGGTGACCGTCTATCAATTGGGTTATTATTCCATTATCATCCTTACAATAATCGTTACAGATGAGAACAATAATTTCCACCGCATAGATTTGCGTGAAATGATATATTATAGGTTATTTACAACTTGAAAGGTACAACAAGTTCGTCCATGATATTTTCATAATCACAAGTACATTGTGTAGAGTAAATTGTAGATGATGGCTTATAAACATACAGGGATCATTCATGAAGAAGTTGTGGAACTCTCTTTGTGACTATGCGAGTTTCTTTATCAGTTAGGGTGTTAAACAATTTGACTTGGGATTGCAAGTGTCCCGTCCGTGATCTGTCCCATATTAACTTTCAATCATTTGTGTTAGTATTCCATTATTACCCTTTCTATAACCGCTACGTATAAGAACGATAATTTCCACCGCAAAGATTCGCGTGAAATTATATATTCTAGGTTATTTATCAAATTAAATGGTAATACAAGTACGCTAATCAATTTTTAAAAATCACAAGTCCATTGCCCATAGTAAATTATAGATGATGACTGATAAGTGTAAATGAATCATTTGTAAGGAAGTTGTGGAACTCTCTATGGGAAAATGCAAGTTTCTTTATCAGTTACGGTGTTTAAGAGTTTGACTAGTACAAGTCCATCTATCGATTTTTAAAAAGAAGAAGTACACTGTCCACGGTAAATTGTAGATGATGACTTATAATCATACAAAGATCCTACGTAAGGATGTTGTGAACTTATCTAAGGCACTATGCGTGTTTCTTTATTAATTACGGTGTTAAAAAGTTTGACTTGGGATTTCAAGTGCCCCGTCCCCGATTTGTCCCGGGGTAACCGTCTATCAATTGGGTTATTATTCCATTATCATCCTTACAATAATCGTTACAGATGAGAACAATAATTTCCACCGCATAGATTCGCGTGAAATGATATATGATAGGTTATTTACAACTTGAAAGGTACAACAAGTTCGTCCATGATATTTTCATAATCACAAGTACATTGTGTAGAGTAAATTGTAGATGATGGCTTATAAACATACAGGGATCATTCATGAAGAAGTTGTGGAACTCTCTTTGTGACTATGCGAGTTTCTTTATCAGTTAGGGTGTTAAACAATTTGACTTGGGATTGCAAGTGTCCCGTCCGTGATCTGTCCCAGATTAACTTTCAATCATTTGTGTTAGTATTCCATTATTACCCTTTCTATAACCGCTACGTATGAGAACGATAATTTCCACCGCAAAGATTCGCGTGAAATTATATATTCTAGGTTATTTATCAAATCAAATGGTAATACAAGTACGCTAATCAATTTTTAAAAATCACAAGTCCATTGCCCATAGTAAATTATAGATGATGACTTATATGTATAAATGAATCATTTGTAAGGAAGTTGTGGAACTCTCTATGGGAAAATGCATGTTTCTTTATCAGTTACGGTGTTTAAGAGTTTGACTAGTACAAGTCCATCTATCGATTTTTAAAAAGAAGAAGTACACTGTCCACGATAAATTGTAGATGATGACTTATAATCATACAAAGATCCTACGTAAGGATGTTGTGAACTTATCTAAGGCACTATGCGTGTTTCTTTATTAATTACGGTGTTAAAAAGTTTGACTTGGGATTTCAAGTGCCCCGTCCCCGATTTGTCCCGGGGTAACCGTCTATCAATTGGGTTATTATTCCATTATCATCCTTACAATAATCGTTACAGATGAGAACAATATTTTCCACTGCATAGATTCGCGTGAAATGATATATTATAGGTTATTTACAACTTGAAAGGTACAACAAGTTCGTCCATGATATTTTCATAATCACAAGTACATTGTGTAGAGTAAATTGTAGATGATGGCTTATAAACAGACAGGGATCATTCATGAAGAAGTTGTGGAACTCTCTTTGTGACTATGCGAGTTTCTTTATCAGTTAGGGTGTTAAACAATTTGACTTGGAATTGCAAGTGTCCCGTCCGTGATCTGTCCCAGATTAACTTTCAATCATTTGTGTTAGTATTCCATTATTACCCTTTCTATAACCGCTACGTATGAGAACGATAATTTCCACCGCAAAGATTCGCGTGAAATTATATATTCTAGGTTATTTATCAAATTAAATGGTAATACAAGTACGCTAATCAATTTTTAAAAATCACAAGTCCATTGCCCATAGTAAATTATAGATGATGACTGATAAGTATAAATGAATCATTTGTAAGGAAGTTGTGGAACTCTCTATGGGAAAATGCATGTTTCTTTATCAGTTACGGTGTTTAAGAGTTTGACTAGTACAAGTCCATCTATCAATTTTTAAAAAGAACAAGTACATTGTCCACGGTAAATTGTAGATGATGACTTATAATCATACAAAGATCCTACGTAAGGATGTTGTGAACTTATCTAAGGCACTATGCGTGTTTCTTTATTAATTACGGTGTTAAAAAGTTTGACTTGGGATTTCAAGTGCCCCGTCCCCGATTTGTCCCGGGGTAACCGTCTATCAATTGGGTTATTATTCCATTATCATCCTTACAATAATCGTTACAGATGAGAACAATATTTTCCACTGCATAGATTCGCTTGAAATGATATATTATAGGTTATTTACAACTTGAAAGGTACAACAAGTTCGTCCATGATATTTTCATAATCACAAGTACATTGTGTAGAGTAAATTGTAGATGATGGCTTATAAACATACAGGGATCATTCATGAAGAAGTTGTGGAACTCTCTTTGTGACTATGCGAGTTTCTTTATCAGTTAGGGTGTTAAACAATTTGACTTGGGATTGCAAGTGTCCCGTCCGTGATCTGTCCCAGATTAACTTTCAATCATTTGTGTTAGTATTCCATTATTACCATTTCTATAACCGCTACGTATGAGAACGATAATTTCCACCGCAAAGATTCGCGTGAAATTATATATTCTAGGTTATTTATCAAATTAAATGGTAATACAAGTACGCTAATCAATTTTTAAAAATCACAAGTCCATTGCCCATAGTAAATTATAGATGATGACTGATAAGTATAAATGAATCATTTGTAAGGAAGTTGTGGAACTCTCTATGGGAAAATGCATGTTTCTTTATCAGTTACGGTGTTTAAGAGTTTGACTAGTACAAGTCCATCTATCAATTTTTAAAAAGAACAAGTACATTGTCCACGGTAAATTGTAGATGATGACTTATAATCATACAAAGATCCTACGTAAGGATGTTGTGAACTTATCTAAGGCACTATGCGTGGTTCTTTATTAATTACGGTGTTAAAAAGTTTGACTTGGGATTTCAAGTGCCCCGTCCCCGATTTGTCCCGGGGTAACCGTCTATCAATTGGGTTATTATTCCATTATCATCCTTACAATAATCGTTACAGATGAGAACAATATTTTCCACTGCATAGATTCGCGTGAAATGATATATTATAGGTTATTTACAACTTGAAAGGTACAACAAGTTCGTCCATGATATTTTCATAATCACAAGTACATTGTGTAGAGTAAATTGTAGTTGATGGCTTATAAACATACAGGGATCATTCATGAAGAAGTTGTGGAACTCTCTTTGTGACTATGCGAGTTTCTTTATCAGTTAGGGTGTTAAACAATTTGACTTGGGATTGCAAGTGTCCCGTTCGTGATCTGTCCCAGATTAACTTTCAATCATTTGTGTTAGTATTCCATTATTACCCTTTCTATAACCGCTACGTATGAGAACGATAATTTCCACCGCAAAGATTCGCGTGAAATTATATATTCTAGGTTATTTATCAAATTAAATGGTAATACAAGTATGCTAATCAATTTTTAAAAAGCACATGTACATGGACCACAGTAAATTATAGATGATGACTTATAAGTATAAAAGAATCATTTGTAAGGAAGTTGTGGAACTCTCTATGGGAAAATGCATGTTTCTTTATCAGTTACGATGTTTAAGAGTTTGACTAGTACAAGTCCATCTATCGATTTTTAAAAAGAACAAGTACATTGTCCACGGTAAATTGTAGATGATGACTTATAATCATACAAAGATCCTACGTAAGGATGTTGTGAACTTATCTAAGGCACTATGCGTGTTTCTTTATTAATTACGGTGTTAAAAAGTTTGACTTGGGATTTCAAGTGCCCCATCCCCGATTTGTCCCAGGGTAACCATCTATCAATTGGGTTATTATTCCACTATCACCCTCACAATAATCGTTACAGATGAGAACAATAATTTCCACCGCATAGATTCGCGTGAAATGATATATTCTAGGTTATTTACAACTTGAAAGGTACAACAAGTTCATTTATGATATTTTAATAATGTCAAGTACATTGTCTAGAGTGAATTGTCGATGATGGCTTATAAACATACAAGGATCATTCATGAAGAAGTTGTGGAACTCTATTTGTGACAATGCGAGTTTCTTTATAAGTTTGGGTGTTAAACAGTTTGCCTTGGGATTGCAAGTGTCCCGTCCGCGATCTGTCCCAGAGTAACTCTCAATCAATTATGTTAGTATTCCATTATTACCCTTTCAATAACCGTTACATATGAGAACGATAATTTCCACCGCAAAGAATCACGTGAAATTATATATTCAAGGTTATTTATCAACTTAAATGGTAAAACAAGTACGTTAATCAATTTTTAAAAAGCACAAGTACATTGCACATAGTAAATTATAAATGATGACTTATAAGTATAAAAGAATCATTTGTAGGTGTTTAAGAGTTTGACTAGTACAAGTCCATCTATCGATTTTATAAAGAACAAGTACATTGTCCATGGTAAATTGTAAATGATGACCTATAATCATACAAAGATCATACGTCGGGAAGTTATGAAATTATCTAAGGCACTATGCGTGTTTCTTTATTAATTACGGTGTTAAAAAGTTTGACTTGGGATTTCAAGTGCCCTATCCCGGGGTAACCTTTTGTCAATTGGGTTATTATTCCATTATCATCCTTACAATAATCGTTACAGATGAAAACGATAATTTCCACTGCATAGATTCACGTGAAATGATATATTCTAGGTTATTTACAACTTGAAAGGTACAACAAGTTCATCCATGATATTTTAATAATCACAAGTACATTGTGTAGAGTAAATTGTAAATGATGGCTTATAAACATACAAGGATCATTCATGAAGAAGTTGTGGAACTCTCTTTGTGACTATGCGAGTTTCTTTATCAGTTAGGGTGTTAAACAATTTGACTTGGGATTGCAAGTGTCCCGTCCGCAATCTGTCCCAGAGTAACTCTCAATCAATTATGTTAGTATTCCATTATTACCCATTCAATAACCGTTACATATGAGAACGATAATTTCCACCGCAAAGAATCACGTGAAATTATATATTCTAGGTTATTTATCAAATTAAATGGTAATACAAGTACGCTAATCGAATTTTAAAAAGCACAATTACATGGCCCATAGTAAATTTTAGATGATGACTTATAAGTATAAAAGAATCATTTGTAAGGAAGTTGTGGAACTCTCTATGGGAAAATGCATGTTTCTTTATCTGTTACAGTGCTTAAGAGTTTGACTTGTACAAGTCCATCTATCGATTTTTAAAAAGAACAAGAACATTGTCCACGGTAAATTGTAGATTATAACTTATAATCATACAAAGATCACACGTAAGGATGTTGTGAAATTATCTAAGGCACTATGCGTGTTTCTTTATTAATTACGGTGTTAAAAAGTTTGACTTGGGATTTCAAGTGCACCGTCCCGGGGTAACCTTCTGTCAATTGGGTTATTATTCCATTATCATCCTTACAATAATCGTTACAGATGACAACGATAATTTCCACCGCATAGATTCACGTGAAATGATATATTCTAGGTTATTTACAACTTGAAAGGCACAACAAGTTCGTCCATGATATTTTAATAATCACAAGTACATTGTGTAGAGTAAATTGTAGATGATGGCTTATAAACATACAAGGATCATTCATGAAGAAGTCGTGGAACTCTCTTTGTGACTATGCGAGTTTCTTTATCAGTTAGGGTGTTAAACAATTTGACTTAGGATTGCAAGTGTCCCGTACGCAATCTGTCCCAGAGTAACTCTCAATCAATTATGTTAGTATTCCATTATTACCCATTCGACAACCGTTACATATGAGAACGATAATTTCTACCGAAAGAATAACATGAAATTATATATTCTAAGTTATTTATCAAATTAAATGGTAATACAAGTACGCTAATCGAATTTTAAAAAGAACAATTACATGGCCCATAGTAAGTTATAGATGATGACTTATAAGTATAAAAGAATCATTCGTAAGGAAGTTGTGGAACTCTCTATGGGAAAATGCATGTTTCTTTATCCGTTACAGCGTTTAAGAGTTTGACTTGTACAAGTCCATCTATCGATTTTTAAGAAGAACAAGTACATTTCCCATGGTAAATTGTAGATTATGACTTATAATCATACAAAGATCACACGTAAGGATGTTGTGAAATTATCTAAGGCACTATGCGTGTTTCTTTATTAATTACGGTGTTAAAAAGTTTGACTTGGGATTTCAAGTGCCCCGTCCCCGATTTGTCCCGGGGTAACCGTCTATCAATTGGGTTATTATTCCATTATCATCCTTACAATAATCGTTACAGATGAGAACAATAATTTCCACCTCATAGATTCACGTGAAATGATATATTCTAGGTTATTTACAACCTGAAAGGTTCAACAAGTTCGTCCATGATATTTTAATAATCACAAGTACATTGTGTAGAGTAAATTGTAGATTATGGCTTATAAACATACAAGGATCATAGATGAAGAAGTTGTGGAACTCTCTTTGTGACTATGCGAGTTTCTTTATCAGTTAGGGTGTTAAAGAGTTTGACATGGGATTGCAAGTGTCCCGTCCGCAATCTGTCCCAGAGTAACTCTCAATCAATCATGTTAGTATTCCATTATTACCCTTTCAATAACCGTTACATATGAGAACGATAATTTCCACCGCAAAGATTCACGTGAAATTATATATTCTAGGTTATTTATAAAATTAAATGGCAATACAAGTACTCTAATCAATTTTTTAAAAGCACAAGTACATTGCCCATAGTAAATTATAGATGAAATATAAAATAATCATTTGTAAGGAAGTTGTGGAACTCTCTATGGGAAAATGCATGTTTCTTTATCAGTTACGGTGTTTAAGAGTTTGACTAGTACAAGTCCATCTATCTATTTTTAAAAAGAACAAGTACATTGTCCACGGTAAATTGTAGATGATGACTTACGTAAGGATGTTGTGAAATTATCTAAGGCACTATGCATGTTTCTTTATTAATTACGGTGTTAAAAAGTTTGACTTGGGATTTCTAGTGCCCCATCCCCGATTTGTCCCGGGGTAACCGTCTATCAATTGGGTTATTATTCCATTATCATCCTTACAATAATTGTTACAGATGAGAACAATAATTTCCACCGCATAGATTCACGTGAAATGAAATATTCTAGGTTATTTACAACTTGAAAGGTACAACAAGTTCATCCATGACATTTTAATAATCACAAGTACATTGTGTAGAGTAAATTGTAGATGATGGCTTATAAACATGCAAGGATCATTCATGAAGAAGTTGTGGAACTCTCTTTATGACTATGCGAGTTTCTTTATCAGTTAAGGTGTTAAAGAGTTTGACTTGGGGTTGCAAGTGTCCCGTCCGCAATCTGTCCCAGAGTAGCTCTCAATCAATTATGTTAGTATTCCATTATTACCCTTTCAATAACTGTTACATATGAGAACGATAATTTCCACCGCAAAGATTCACGGGAAATTATATATTCTAGGTTATTTATCAAAGTAAATGGTAATACAAGTACGTTAATCAATTTTTAAAAAGCACAAGTACATTGCCCACATTAAATTATAGATGATGACTTATAAGTATAAAAGAATCATTTGTAAGGAAGTTGTGGAACTCTCTATGGGAAAATGCATGTTTCTTTATCCGTCACGGTGTTTAAGAGTTTGGCTAGTACAAGTCCATCTATCGATTGTTAAACAGAACAAGGTAAATTGCAGATGATGACTTATAATCATACAAAGATCATACGTAAGGATGTTGTGAAATTTATTTAAGGCACTATGCGTATTTCTTTATTAATTACGGTGTCAAAAAGTTTGATTTTGGATTTCAAGTTCCCCGTCCCCGATTTGTCCCGAGGTAACCATCTATGAATTGGGTTATTATTCCATTATCATCCTTACAATAATCGTTACAGATGAGAACAATAATTTCCACCGCATAGATTTGCGTGAAATGATATATTATAGGTTATTTACAACTTGAAAGGTACAACAAGTTCGTCCATGATATTTTCATAATCACAAATACATTGTGTAGAGTAAATTGTAGATGATGGCTTATAAACATACAGGGATCATTCATGAAGAAGTTGTGGAACTCTCTTTGTGACTATGCGAGTTTCTTTATCAGTTAGGGTGTTAAACAATTTGACTTGGGATTGCAAGTGTCCCGTCCGTGATCTGTCCCAGATTAACTTTCAATCATTTGTGTTAGTATTCCATTATTACCCTTTCTATAACCGCTACGTATGAGAACGATAATTTCCACCGCAAAGATTCGCGTGAAATTATATATTCTAGGTTATTTATCAAATTAAATGGTAATACAAGTATGCTAATCAATTTTTAAAAAGCACATGTACATGGACCACAGTAAATTATAGATGATGACTTATAAGTATAAAAGAATCATTTGTAAGGAAGTTGTGGAACTCTCTATGGGAAAATGCATGTTTCTTTATCAGTTACGTTGTTTAAGAGTTTGACTAGTACAAGTCCATCTATCGATTTTTAAAAAGAACAAGTACATTGTCCACGGTAAATTGTAGATGATGACTTATAATCATACAAAGATCCTACGTAAGGATGTTGTGAACTTATCTAAGGCACTATGCGTGTTTCTTTATTAATTACGGTGTTAAAAAGTTTGACTTGGGATTTCAAGTGCCCCATCCCCGATTTGTCCCAGGGTAACCTTCTATCAATTGGGTTATTATTCCACTATCATCCTTACCATAATCGTTACAGATGAGAACAATAATTTCCACCGCATAGATTCACGTGAAATGATATATTCAAGGTTATTTACAACTTGGAAGGTACAACAAGTTCGTCCATGATATTTTAATAATGACAAGTACATTGTCTAGAGTAAATTGTAGATGCTGGCTTATAAACATGCAAGGATCATTCATGAAGAAGTTGGGGAACTCTCTTTGTGACTATGCGAGTTTCTTTATCAGTTAGGGTGTTAAATAGTTTGACTTGGGATTGCAAGTGTCCCGTCCGCGATCAGTCCCAGAGTAACTTTCAATAATTTGTGTTAGTATTTCATTATTACCCTTTCAATAACCGTTACATATGAGAACGATAATTTCCACCGCAAAGATTCACGTGAAATTATATATTCTAGGTTATTTATCAAATTAATTTGTAAAACATGTACGTTAATCAATTTTTAAAAAGAGAAGTACATTGCCCATAGTAAATTATTATTTTTTTTTTAAATTAAACCATCCTGAGATGGAGGAGAGTTATATTAGGCTTCCCAGACCCTTAATGAACAATAAAGAAGCCGAAGCTTAGTTTGTTTACAAAATGAGAGCATATTGCTCTTAAAGCAACACCTTGTTGCTTCCAAAATAGTTGAAAAAAAACCATAAGTAAAACTAGAGGATTACAAATACTAATGGCTTGGTAGTTGGCGCTCGAACTTGTTAGTGAATCCGAGGAGACACAAGTCAGTCAGAGACAACCTTAACCAAAACCAGAAGCCTATCCTCTAAGTCTTCGTGGAAACTTTGCCAATGCTATACAATAGCTTCGTTAAAACTTTGAGTTTGGAGAATCTTTTGATGGTATGCTGCCCGTAATCTTCCTGAGTGAAATCCTGCCATTTGTCGCCGTTCTTCCTATGATCATACGCTGGATAACCTCTTCCTCCTCAGACTTCTAATCTGCAATGAAACAAACAAGAAGGAAGCAGTATCTGGCCCTGTAGAAAACATGTGCCCGAGATAACATATTATGTATAGATTATGTTTCCACTTGCTGTTCCTATTCTGACCCCATGAACTCCATTTTTATCTAGCCAAATCAATCCTTTAAGAAAAGGTGGAGTGTTGCTTGAGTCTAAATCTCCGGTTATGGAATTCTCCCTAGCATATTTTGCCAAAAAATCAGCCACTGTGTTTGCTTCCCTAGAGACATCTTGGATTTGGTTTTCTGTATGCATCTCATGCAAATGATAGTGAAGAGAAAATAGTCTCCATGAGCCATAGTAAGGATCATGTATAGCTCTTATTGCTTGCTGACAATCTGACTCTAGAACACTACCTCTAATTTCATTTTCTAAGCAGATTTGATATGCAAATAGAATACCTTCCAGCTCTGCTTGTAGAGGGGAGTCTGATTGAAAGGTTTTAGCTCTCATTAGTTTCACATCTCCCCTCCAGTCTCTAATTATTACAGCACAAGAAGAGTCTCCCCCCTTTACCCATGAAGCATCCATGTTCAACTTAAGACCATTTTTTGGTTTTTCCCATTTAACTGCTGAGATTGAGATTTCTTTGTTCCTTTTTAGAGTTATGCTAGGAATGATTCCTGCCTGAATTAGCTTCTTATGTTTATCAGGATTTCCTTTCAACGGGTTAGCAGTAAAAATTATGAGCAACAGGTCCTTAATATTCTGAAAACATGCTTCTACTGAAAAAGCCAGGTTTTCATATAGTAGTTTATTCCTGTGTGTCCAAAGAGACCATGTTGTTACAATGAGTGCAGCTATGTATACATTATTCAGACTGTTAGTCCCTACCTGAATGGAGAGGTAATGATCAACTAAATGACAGAAACTCCTAAAAACAGGTGGATGTAAATTCAGAATGCTATTAACTTTTTTCCACACTGCAGTTGCCTGGTGACATGAGTTAAAAAAGTGGTTGATTGAATCCGAGTGGTTCGAGCAAAAGGGGCATTTAGAAGCTAGTGAAAAACCAAGCTTACATAGGACATTTTCAAAAGGCAAAATTCCATTCAAAGCTCTCCACATTAATATAGACATTTTAACTGGTATGAAATTTGACCATACCTTGTGTAAACTTCTGATGCTTGTACCCCTCTGCCTCAGTATCTTATAAGCTGAGCTGACTGAAAAATTCCCATCCTTAGAAGGCTCCCAGATCAGTCTGTCCTCATGTGAATTCTTGATGGCTACCTCCTGCAATATTGAAACTATATTGGTAGCCAAATGTGGCTCCAGAGAAATAATATTAGAGTCTTTGTTCAGGATGAAGGTGCTTAAGGTGATATCAGGGAAGGGAAGTTCCACATCCTCAGGCCATTTATAAAATAAAGCACCTTCTCCTGACCAATTTGCATTCCAGAAGGAGCAACCCCCTTTTCCATGAATTACTCTTGTCAAACTGTTTGTTTTTTCAGTATAAAAGAATAATTTGTAACGAAGTTGTGGAACTCTCTATGGGAAAATGCATGTTTCTTTATCAGTTACGATGTTTAAGAGTTTGACTTGTACAAGTCCATCTATCGATTTTTAAAAAAGATCAAGTACATTGTCCATAGTAAATTGTAGATGATGACTTATAATCATGCAAAGATCATACGTAAGGATGTTGTGAAATTATCTAAGGCACTATGCGTGTATCTTTTTAATTACGGTGTTAAAATGTTTGATTTGGGATTTCAAGTACCCCATCCCCGATTTGTCCCAGGGTAACCGTCTATCAATTGGGTTATTATTCCATTCTCACCCTTACAATAATCGTTACAGATGAGAACAATAATTTCCACCGCATAGATTCGCGTGAAATGATATATTCTAGGTTATTTACAACTTGAAAGGTACAACAAGTTCATTTATGATATTTTAATAATGTCAAGTACATTGTCTAGAGTGAATTGTAGATGATGGCTTATAAACATACAAGGATCATTCATGAAGAAGTTGTGGAACTCTATTTGTGACAATGCGAGTTTCTTTATAAGTTTGGGTGTTAAACAGTTTGCCTTGGGATTGCAAGTGTCCCGTCCGTGATCTGTCCCAGAGTAACTCTCAATCAATTATGTTAGTATTCCATTATTACCCTTTCAATAACCGTTACATATGAGAACGATAATTTCCACCGCAAAGAATCATGTGAAATTATATATTCAAGGTTATTTATCAACTTAAATGGTAAAACAAGTACGTTAATCAATTTTTAAAAAGCACAAGTACATTGCACATAGTAAATTATAAATGATGACTTATAAGTATAAAAGAATCATTTGTAGGTGTTTAAGAGTTTGACTAGTACAAGTCCATCTATCGATTTTATAAAGAACAAGTACATTGTCCATGGTAAATTGTAAATGATGACCTATAATCATACAAAGATCATACGTTAGGAAGTCATGAAATTATCTAAGGCACTATGCGTGTTTCTTTATTAATTACGGTGTTAAAAAGTTTGACTTGGGATTTCAAGTGCCCTGTCCCGGGGTAACCTTTTGTCAATTGGGTTATTATTCCATTATCTTCCTTACAATAATCGTTACAGATAACAACGATAATTTCCACCGCATAGATTCACGTGAAATGATATATTCTAGGTTATTTACAACTTGAAAGGTACAACAAGTTCATCCATGTAATTTTAATAATCACAAGTACATTGTGTAGAGTAAATTGTAGATGATGGCTTATAAACATACAAGGATCATTCATGAAGAAGTTGTGGAACTCTCTTTGTGACTATGCGAGTTTCTTTATCCGTTAGGGTGTTAAACAATTTGACTTGGGATTGCAAGTGTCCCGTCCGCAATCTGTCCCAGAGTAACTCTCAATCAATTATGTTAGTATTCCATTATTACCCATTCAATAACCGTTACAATGAGAACGATAATTTCCACCGCAAAGAATCACGTGAAATTATATATTCTAGGTTATTTATCAAATTAAATGGTAATACAAGTACGCTAATCGAATTTTAAAAAGCACAATTACATGGCCCATAGTAAATTTTATATGATGACTTATAAGTATAAAAGAATCATTTGTAAGGAAGTTGTGGAACTCTCTATGGGAAAATGAATGTTTCTTTATCTGTTACAGTGCTTAAGAGTTTGACTTGTACAAGTCCATCTATCGATTTTTAAAAAGAACAAGAACATTGTCCACGGTAAATTGTAGATTATAACTTATAATCATACAAAGATCACACGTAAGGATGTTGTGAAATTATCTAAGGCACTATGCGTGTTTCTTTATTAATTACGGTGTTAAAAAGTTTGACTTGGGATTTCAAGTGCACCGTCCCGGGGTAACCTTCTGTCAATTGGGTTATTATTCCATTATCATCCTTACAATAATCGTTACAGATGACAACGATAATTTCCACCGCATCGATTCACGTGAAATGATATATTCTAGGTTATTTACAACTTGAAAGGCACAACAAGTTCGTCCATGATATTTTAATAATCACAAGTACATTGTGTAGAGTAAATTGTAGATGATGGCTTATAAACATACAAGGATCATTCATGAAGAAGTCGTGGAACTCTCTTTGTGACTATGCGAGTTTCTTTATCAGTTAGGGTGTTAAACAATTTGACTTAGGATTGCAAGTGTCCCGTACGCAATCTGTCCCAGAGTAACTCTCAATCAATTATGTTAGTATTCCATTATTACCCATTCGACAACCGTTACATATGAGAACGATAATTTCCACCGCAAAGAATCACGTGAAATTATATATTCTAAGTTGTTTATCAAATTAAATGGTAATACAAGTACGCTAATCGAATTTTAAAAAGCACAATTACATGGCCCATAGTAAGTTATAGATGATGACTTATAAGTATAAAAGAATCATTTGTAAGGAAGTTGTGGAACTCTCTATGGGAAAATGCATGTTTCTTTATCTGTTACAGTGTTTAAGAGTTTGACTTGTACAAGTCCATCTATCGATTTTTAAAAAGAACAAGTACATTGCCCATGGTAAATTGTAGATTATAACTTATAATCATACAAAGATCACACGTAAGGATGTTGTGAAATTATCTAAGGCACTATGTGTGTTTCTTTATTAATTACGGTGTTAAAAAGTTTGACTTGGGATTTCAAGTGCCCCGTCCCCGATTTGTCCCGGGGTAACCGTCTATCAATTGGGTTATTATTCCATTATCATCCTTACAATAATCGTTACAGATGAGAACAATAATTTCCAAGTCATAGATTCACGTGAAATGATATATTCTAGGTTATTTACAACCTGAAAGGTACAACAAGTTCGTCCATGATATTTTAATAATCACAAGTACATTGTGTAGAGTAAATTGTAGATTATGGCTTATAAACATACAAGGATCATAGATGAAGAAGTTGTGGAACTTTCTTTGTGACTATTCGAGTTTCTTTATCAGTTAGGGTGTTAAAGAGTTTGACATGGGATTGCAAGTGTCCCGTCCGCAATCTGTCCCAGAGTAACTCTCAATCAATTATGTTAGTATTCCATTATTACCCTTTCAATAACCGTTACATATGAGAACGATAATTTCCACCGCAAAGATTCACGTGAAATTATATATTCTAGGTTATTTATAAAATTAAATGGCAATACAAGTACTCTAATCAATTTTTTAAAAGCACAAGTACATTGCCCATAGTAAATTATAGATGAAGTATAAAATAATCATTTCTAAGGAAGTTGTGGAACTCTCTATGGGAAAATGCATGTTTCTTTATTAGTTACGGTGTTTAAGAGTTTGACTAGTACAAGTCCATCTATCCATTTTTAAAAAGAACAAGTGCATTGTCCATGGTAAATTGTAGATGATGACTTACGTAAGGATGTTGTGAAATTATCTAAGGCACTATGCATGTTTCTTTATTAATTACGGTGTTAAAAATTTTGACTTGGGATTTCTAGTGCCCCATCCCCGATTTGTCCCGGGGTAACCATCTATCAATTGGGTTATTATTCTATTATCATCCTTACAATAATTGTTACAGATGAGAACAATAATTTCCACCGCATAGATTCACGTGAAATGAAATATTCTAGGTTATTTACAACTTGAAAGGTACAACTAGTTCATCCATGACATTTTTATAATCACAAGTACATTGTGTAGAGTAAATTGTAGATGATGGCTTATAAACATGCAAGGATCATTCATGAAGAAGTTGTGGAACTCTCTTTATGACTATGCGAGTTTCTTTATCAGTTAAGGTGTTAAAGAGTTTGACTTGGGGTTGCAAGTGTCCCGTCCGCAATCTGTCCCAGAGTAGCTCTCAATCAATTATGTTAGTATTCCATTATTACCCTTTCAATAACTGTTACATATGAGAACGATAATTTCCACCGCAAAGATTCACTTGAAATTATATATTCTAGGTTATTTATCAAAGTTAATGGTAATACAAGTACGTTAATCAATTTTTAAAAAGCACAAGTACATTGCCCACAGTAAATTATAGATGATGACTTATAAGTATAAAAGAATCATTTGTAAGGAAGTTGTGGAACTCTCTATGGGAAAATGCATGTTTCTTTATCCATCACGGTGTTTAAGAGTTTGACTAGTACAAGTCCATCTATCGATTGTTAAACAGAACAAGTATACTGTCCCCGGTAAATTGCAGATGATGACTTATAATCATACAAAGATCATACGTAAGGATGTTGTGAAATTTATCTAAGGCACTATGCGTATTTCTTTATTAATTACGGTGTCAAAAAGTTTGATTTTGGATTTCAAGTTCCCCGTCCCCGATTTGTCCCGAGGTAACCATCTATGAATTGGGTTATTATTCCATTATCACCCTTACAGTAATCGTTACAGATGAGAACGATAATTTGCACTGCATAGATTCACGAGAAATGATATATTCTAGGTTATTTACAACTTTAAAGGTACAACAAGTTCGTCCATGATATTTTAATAATCACAAGTACATTGTGTAGAGTAAATTGTAGATGATGGCTTATAAACATGCAAGGATCATTTTTGAAGAAGTCGTGGAACTCTCTTTGTGACTATGCGACTTTCTTTATCAGTTAGGGTGTTAAAGAGTTTGGCTTGGGATTACAAGTGTCCCGTCCACGATTTGTCCCCGAGTAACTCTCAATCAATTATGTTAGTATTCCATTATTACCTTTCAATAACCGTTACATATGAGAATGATAATTTCCACCGCAAAGATTCACCTGAAATTATATATTCTAGGTTATTTATCAAATTAAATGGTAATACAATTAAGTTAATGAATTTTTAAAAAGCACAAGTACATTGGCCACAATAAATTATAGGTGATGACTTATAAGTATAAAAGAATCATGTGTAAGGAAGTTGTGGAACTCTCTATGGGAAAATGCATGTTTCTTTATCAGTTACGGTGTTTAAGAGTTTGACTTGTACAAGTCCATCTATCTATTTTTAAAAAGAACAAGTACATTGTCCACGGTAAATTGTAGATGATGACTTATAATCATACAAAGATCATACGTAAGGATGTTGTGAAATTATCTAAGGCACTATGCGTGTTTCTTTATTAATTACGGTGTTAAAAAGTTTGACTTGGGATTTCTAGTGCCCCGTCCCCAATTTGTCCCGGGGTAACCATCTATCAATTGGGTTATTATTCCATTATCATCCTTAGAATAATTGTTACAGATGAGAAAAATAATTTCCACCGCATAGATTCACGTGAAATGAAATATTCTAGGTTATTTACAACTTGAAAGGTACAACAAGTTCGTCCATGACATTTTAATAATCACAAGTACATTGTGTAGAGTAAATTGTAGATGATGGTTTTTTTTTTTAATTTTAAACCATCTGAGGATGGGGGGTGTTTATTAGGCTCCCCTTGGCGTTTTGATAGCCGATTACATTGACCACGTAGTTGTGGAGGCTATTACATCGAGTGAGTTACCAGAGAAGGTCTAGTGTCTGAAATAGTATTCTAACTATGGAAAAAAAAGCCTATGGCTGAGACACCGCGAACAGGACGGGCAATCGAAAACTCGAGAGCCCTATTTGTCAACAGTATTCCAGCCAAAGGAGTTAATACAAAATATGGCATAGAATTGGGTCTTCGGTTCTTGAATTTAAGATGTAGGATCTCGGGTCTTCAGTTCTTGTCCAAAATATGGCATAGAATAGGTTGTGCATGTGCGTATAATCCAATCAGCAAGTTCGTTCCATCGCATCAGAAGCGGAAGAAATTATCCCGGAGGAGCTCTCTCAGTTTGTCAAGAAGCCTTTTCCCTGTATCTGTTTCCACCGCATCAGCAGACTGGCCAAGTACCTGAAAAAACAGAAAAGAGAGAACTAGCAGTATCTGAGCTTATAAACAGTGGCTGAAACTCACTGTAAAAGTGCTGTAAGAACCATAAGGCAAAGAGAAAATCCCCATCTATGTCATATTGGTATCCGTATGAGTAACAACCCTGATTGCTGGGAAACCAATAGAGTCTAATGATAACAGTCCTTTAAGGAAAATGGGAATTGATCTAAAATCTATATCACCTTGTAAGTTGTTTTCCTTAGCATGTTTTGCCAAGAAATCAGCCGACATGTTAGCTTGTCTAGATATGTGTTGAATTGGGTGTGAATAGTGATCAATATGGAGTGCATGACACAGGGAGAAAATTCTCCAGGGGCATCTGTTTGGGTTGTGAATACTCTTTACAGCAGATAAGCAATCAGATTCAATTACACAGTTAACTAAAGATAGATCAGAGCAGATTTTATATCCCATTTTGATTGCAAATAATTCAGCAGCTATAGGAGAAGAGCTCTGAAAAGTGCTAACTCTCATTTTGACAACCTTTCCTCTCCAATCCCTAACAATTACTGCAGCAGAAGAGGAACCACCAGTGATCCATGAAGCATCAGTGTTAACATTATAGCCAAATAGTGGTTTTTCCCATGTAGCCACAGTTATTGTAGGTCTTTTTTTTTGTATAATGTGAGGAATGACCTTATTCTGAATCCAGTGAAAATGCCTAACTCTATTACCTTGCAGTTTATGTACTGTGAAGATTGAGTAAATCATTTGTTTGATATTTTGAAAACTGATCTCCAATGAAAAAGGTCTATTCTCAAATAGACAATTGTTTCTGCTGGTCCAGAGTGACCAGAAAGTAGCTATAAAAGCAGCAATTATCAATTTTGAGTGTAGCTTAGAGTCAGCTTTGAAAGATAAGTAAAATTCAACCCTGCTGTTTAGATTCAGAAAATCAATTTGTGGTAGCTTTAAAAGAGAGTGAACATTATGCCAAATAGAACAGGAGCAAGGACATGAATTGAAAAAATGATCAAGATTGTCCTTATTGACCAAACAGTGGGGGCATCTTGAAGCCAATGAAAAACCCATCCTGCTCAAAATGTTATCAAATGGAAGGATGCAATTTAGAGTTCTCCAAATAAGTATTGACATTTTTCTAGGAATGTAGGGAGACCAAACCTTATGTATGTGCTGTATTACAGGGTTCCTCTGTCTAAAAATATTGTAGGCAGATCTTACTGTAAAGTTCCCATCAGTTTCAGGGGTCCAAACTAGCAGATCCTCATGGTGATGCTCCAGCTTTACTTCCTGCAAAATATGAATAATATTGGTAGCCAAGTAGGGCTCCAGGCTTGGTAAAAAGGCAGATTTGTTCATAATAAAAAACCTCAAGGAAAGTTCTTCAAAAGGTATGTCAATATCATCAGGCCAAATATAAAAGAGGGCCCCGTCTCCCATCCAATTAGCATTCCAGAAGGAGCAATCTCCCTTGCCAAAGATAATCCTAGATAAACTATTTGCCATAGGTGTTACTCCACTGATTCTTCTCCATATATGGGATTTTTTATAGGTCACAGGTAATGTCCATAAAAGTGTAGACCATTGAGTATCATTCTTTTGAAGCTTCCACCATAATTTACATGAGAAGGCATCTACTATGGCATTCAAATCCTTTAAACCTAAGCCATTTTCATTTACTGGATAACTCACCCTTTTCCATGACTTCCATCTTTTCCCATCTGTCAAATCATATTTTCCCCAAATTAGACTAGATGCCATCTTTTCCATAGTTCTTAGAACTATCCTAGGGGGCTTTAAAACTGCAAAAATATTTGTTGGAATTGAGAGGAAACAATGATTAATCAAAATTATTTTACCAGCCGAGCTTAACCATCGATTCTTCCAATTATGTATCAATCTATCCATTCTTTCAATTACTGTTAAATAGTGCACCTTTAAATTCCTACCAGAGAAGATTGGCACTCCAAGGTATTTGAAGGGGAAAGAGCCTATTTCCATTCCTAGTATCCTTTTAACAGATTGTATTAGTTGCAGAGGAGTGTTATGTGAGACAAAGAATTCTGATTTTGCAAAGTTTACTTTTTGACCAGTAGTGAACTCATAAGCCTTCAGAAAATGTTTAAAATGCCTCAAATTTTTGGGGTTAGTGTTCAGAAATACTGCAGTGTCATCTGCATACATTAAGTGAGTAAGAGGAGAGCATGAAAGGGGGAGATTAAAGTACTGTAAGTACCCAGTGCTGAACAATTTCTTTAACCCCCTAGAAAAAGCCTCTGATAATATATTGTATAAGAATGGGGAGAGAGGGTCTCCTTGTTTAATTCCCCTTGAGGAAGAGAAAAAACCAGATATGCCACCATTTATTAAAACAGAAAAAGTGGCAGAAGCTATGTTTTGCATGATAAGTCTAACAAAATTGCCATGGAATCCAAATTGTAAAAGAACTGAATTAAGGAAAGACCAAGAGACCCTATCAAAGGCCTTTTGCATATCTAGTTTAATAATCAAGTTTGAAATCTTGGACTTTCTGGATAGCATTCTGGTCATTTCATGCATAAGAATCACATTATCCGAAATATCCCTACCTTTAAAAAAGGCACTTTGCTCAGGGGAGATCATTAAGTGCATACGTGGTTTAATCCTCTCCATTAATATTTTTGAAAAAACCTTATTTACAAAGTTTGATAAACTTATTGGCCTGAAGTCTGCGAAAGAATTTGGGATAGCTTTTTTTGGTATTAATGTGAGCCACGTGCTAGACATAGCTTTGGGAATATAACCAGAGTTTAAAAAATCATTTGCAGCTTCTAACAAATCCTGGTTAATAATTTCCCAAAAGGTGATATAAAAGTCTCCCAAGAATCCATCAGAACCAGGTGAACTAGATCTATTAAGGTCAAAGATTGCAGTTTTCAGTTCTTGTGTGTCGATGGGATTAAGCAGAAGTGTATTCTGTTGATCATTTATTACATTAGGGATTTCCTGCAGAAAATGATTCAGATATTTCCCTTCTTTTTGTGATGTATCCTCATTCAGTAAATTTTGAAAGAACCTTACACCTTCTGTTTTAATCAAACTTGGATCAGTTATCCAATTTCCATCACCATCCTTAATTTTAACAATTCTAGATCTTACTTTCTTTTCCTTGATTGTATGATGGAAGTAACTTGTGTTTACATCACCCTGTTTTAACCAGTTTAACCTAGATTTTTGTTTTCGAAAAGTGTTATATTCATTCTGAGATCTTAGCAGTAATACTTTTGCTTTCAGAAGTTCATCTAATACTGACTCATCCTGAGACTGTTGGTGTAGTACTTCCAGTTCATTGACTCTTAATTCTGCTTGTGAAAGATTCTTATTTACATCACCAAAACTATTTTTGTTCCAATCCTTTATTACTATCTTGAGCCTCTTTAACTTATGTAAAAATTTCTTCATTCCAAACAGAGGGGATGGTATTTTCCAATTAGATTCTACTACATCATGAAAATCTTCCCTGTTTGACCACATTTCCTGGTATCTAAATGGTCTAGGAGCAAATTCTACAGCAGATTGAATAGTTAAAAGGAGAGGAGAATGGTCAGATTTAATCCTATTTAAGACCTGGATAGAACTGTTAGGGAAAAGGTCTAGCCACTCTAGATTACTTATTCCCCGGTCTAACCTTTGGAACTGTAAATCCTTTCCTTTTTCTCTATATCTATTGTTGCTCCAAGTGTAGGAGTTACCAACCGTGGGGATATCATGTAATTCCATCTTAGTAAGAAAATCATTAAATTGTTTTATGCTCTTTCTAGGGGTGGATTTCCTACCTTTATATTCTGTGACAGATGCTACTGTATTAAAATCTCCAATATAAATTGATGGATCCAGTGTGGGACTTTGTAGATCTGACCAAAAATTCTCTCTCAACTGTCTATGGACACTAGCATAAATGAAGTTAACATTCCAGTGGACAGAAGTAGCATTATCGGTTACTCTAGCCTTTATATACTGATCTGATTCGTTTTCAATTGTCAAACTGAGAACCTGATTCCATAGAAGCCAAATTTTGGCTGTATGAGCATGAAATGCATTATTATAACCGAGTACATGTTTCAGTACATTTAAATTCTGATTCTCATGCCATGGTTCAATTAGACAAAGAATGTCAATCTTGTGTGTCCTGATTAGAGTTTTTAATCTATCCAGAGAAGTGCCATAACCCCTAACATTCCAAACCATTATTTTCCCAATTTTGGTGTATTTAATCATTTAAAACTAGGGGGAGTAGCTTTTTGTGATGATCTTAGTTTCCTTATTGTATTTACTGAGAGGTTTGTGTTTTTTCCTTTTTTATCTTCACCTTTCTTCAAAACATCTACAGAGGAAATACTTACCTGTGGTTGAGCAGTTTTTTTTGCATTAGTGCTATGATCTTCCAAAATGATTGAGTCTTGAGGTCCAGAGCAATGTTCTTGCGGTTCAGGAATGATCTGCTCAGCATTTGGATTTTTATCTTTAGGGGGGCACTGCACTTCTTCAGGGGCTTGATCTTCTGGAACACTCCGAGCAGTTTGAGTAATGGTTGATACAACCACCATGTCTACCTTGTCAGCTCCTGTCTGAGTTATCAGAGTTTCCTGTGTTTCCAATGATTCATGAAAGATGTCTACATCATCATCTTCTTGTGCCTCAATATCATCATCCTGTAGGTTAGTTAGAGACTGGAAAGCATTTGATATAGAGACCGTTTTCTGCTTAACTATCTCTTCTTGAATAGGAATGAGTTCTGATTGTTGAGTCTTTTTTCTCCAAAAGAAATTTGTGATAGGTTTGGAGATATCATCCAGGGAATAGAAGGGTGTATTTCTTTTCACATGAAAGTCTTGAGTTTCTTTTCTATGAATGTTATTTTCCAGGATAGGATCTGATCTTAGGTTCTGAAACTGGAAATCAGAATCCTTTTGGGAAACTGTCAATTTAGAGTGACCTTCTATTTCCAATGGTGCGTTTGATTCAAGACCAGTGTTAATCTGAATAGCAGCAGGTTGACAATCATTCTTAACTATATCTTGTCTAACCTTTTCAACATTTGACTTAGATGTGTTCATATTGATTCTTCTAAGTTCTAGATGCAGGAAGGTACAGTGTGTCTCACTGTGGCCAATTATCTTACAGTGCTTACAATACAAAGGCAGCTAATCATATTCAATTTGGTAATCTGCCACTTTATTACCAATTCCTACAACAATGGAGTTAGGGAGTTGAGACAGTAAGTCCACTTCTACACACACTTTAATTGCAGAAGGTCTAGATAGTGAATTTGTTGCAGCATCCATTTTGAGAAATTTACCAATCTGACTGCTAATGCCTATAATTGCTGATATATTGTAAAAATATAAGGGCAGTTGATGGATGGTTACCCATGCTGTAACTATTGAAGATTCAGCTGTAGGAGAGAAATTTGGAGTCCACTTCTGGACTTTCATTGTTGCACCTTGGACTATCCATTGGCCCTTCATCCAGCAGCGTTGAAAATCCTCGATATCCTGAAATCGAATAAGAACATGTCGATAATCAATTGAGCCCAATTGAAACTTTGCCTTAAATCCAATAGATTTGAAAGCTGAAACAAGTTTTTCCATTGGGGGTTTCCCCCTGTTAAATTTTCTGACCAATGCATTCTGGTAATGAGATGCCAGAATCGCACCTTCCTCAGGGGGAAGGATGAAAGCCAATTTTCCCTTGTATTCAGTAATTGATTGCAAATTGGGCATGTCTGGAAGAGAGGATATTAGTGGAGATGGCTTTGTGTTCAAAGCTTGAAGGAAGCTTTTGTTAACCGATGGGTTGTGATCAGAAGATTGGTTAGGCGTCGGAGACGCCATGACCTTTGACCGGTAACAGAGCAAAAGAGCCGTTAGGCAGAAAAACAAAGAAAAGTACAAGAAAAACAGTAACTGAAAGGAGGTGTGTTTTTCGCACTATGTATCACACGTAGGAACAGTTAGATGATGGCTTATAAACATGCAAGGATCATTCATGAAGAAGTTGTGGAACTCTCTTTATGACTATGCGAGTTTCTTTATCAGTTAGGGTGTTAAAGAGTTTGACTTGGGATTGCAAGTGTCCCGTCCGCAATCTGTCCCAGAGTAACTCTCAATCAAGTATGTTAGTATTCCATTATTACCCTTTCAATAACCATTACATATGAGAACGATAATTTCCACCGCAAAGATTCACGTGAAATTATAAATTCTAGGTTATTTATCAAAGTAAATGGTAAAACAAGTACGTTAATCAATTTTTAAAAAGCACAAGTACATTGCCCACAGTAAATTATAGATGATGACTTATAAGTATAAAAGAATCATTTGTAAGGAAGTTGTGGAACTCTCTATGGGAAAATGCATGTTTCTTTGTCCGTCACGGTGTTTAAGAGTTTGACTAGTACAAGTTCATCTATCGATTGTTAAACAGAACAAGTATATTGTCCACGGTAAATTGCAGATGATGACTTATAATCATACAAAGATCATACGTAAGGATGTTGTGAAATTTATCTAAGGCACTATGCGTATTTCTTTATTAATTACGGTGTCAAAAAGTTTGACTTTGGATTTCAAGTGCCCCGTCCCCAATTTGTCCCGGGGTAACCATCTATGAATTGGGTTATTATTCCATTATTACCCTTACAGTAATATTTACAGATGAGAACGATAATTTGCACTGCATAGATTCACGTGAAATGATATATTCTAGGTTATTTACAACTTTAAAGGTACAACAAGTTCGTCCATGATATTTTAATAATCACAAGTACATTGTGTAGAGTAAATTGTAGATGATGGCTTATAAACATGCAAGGATCATTTTTGAAGAAGTCGTGGAACTCTCTTTGTGACTATGCGAGTTTCTCTATCAGTTAGGGTGTTAAAGAGTTTGACTTGGGATTGCAAGTGTCCCATCCACGATTTGTCCCCGAGTAACTCTTAATCAATTATGTTAGTATTCCATTATTACCCTTTCAATAACCGTTACATATGAGAATGATAATTTCCACCGCAAAGATTCACGTGCAATTATATATTCTAGGTTATTTATCAAATTAAAAGGTTATACAATTAAGTTAATGAATTTTTAAAAAGCACAAGTACATTGGCCACGATAAATTATAGGTGATGACTTATAAGTATAAAAGAATCATTTGTAAGGAAGTTGTGGAACTCTCTATGGGAAAATGAATGTTTCTTTATCAGTTACAGTGTTTAAAAGTTTGACTTGTACAAGTCAATCTATCGATTTTTAAAAAGAACAAGGACATTGTCCACGGTAAATTGTAGATTATGACTTATAATCATACAAAGATCAGATGTTGAGATGTTGTGAAATTATCTAAGGCACTATGCGTATTTCTTTATTAATTATGGTGTCAAAAAGTTTGACTTGGGATTTCAAGTGCCCCGTCCCCAATTTGTCCAGGGGTAACCGTCTATCAATTGGGTTATTATTAAGAGAGTTTCTTAGGAACATATATCAGTTTCTGGGTTTGAGAATTTTTCTGTTTTTCCATTATGGAAACTCCAGAGCTCCCTGCTTTAAGAGAGTCAACCTGATTTAGATTAGTAGACCCATTAGACTGAACAACATGGATATTCTGTTGAGCGTCAGATGTTTTCATTATATTGAGCTCTGGTTTTTTAGTCCAAATTCTCTTAAGTTCAGGATGTAAATATACACAATAATTATCCTCATGACCTATACATTTGCAGTGGAAACAATAGGGTGGGATATCCTCAAATTCTAGAGGTAGTTTGCGCACATTAAATTCATTACCTTCCTCTTCAATTCCCACTCTGATATGTGTTGGTAATTTATTTTTTAGGTCGACTTCCACACACATTTTGACACAAGAAGGCCTAGACAGAGCCTCAGTAGCAGCATCGACTTTAATAAATTTCCCAATTTGATTCCCAATAACTTCAAGCATAGAGGAGTTATAAAAATAAACAGGAACTTGAGGGATTGATACCCATACCGGCACAATCGACGATTCTTCCTCCGGTGAAAAGTCAGGAGTCCATTTGAGGACCTTCATTTGAGAGTTATTAAAAGACCATTGTCTTTTGAGCCAGAATCGTTGGTAATCTTCCTTTTCTTGGAATCGAATGAGGATGTTCCGGAAGTCAATCGAGCCAATCTGGAACTTGCCTTTAAAACCTACAGAATTAAAAGCATTGTTTAGTTGAATCATCGTCGGCTTCCCCCTGGCAAACTTACCGATCAAAGAATTGCTGTAGTGAGAGGCGAGAGTATCATCATCCTTGCGAGTGACAAGGCACGTAATCTCCCCTTTGAATTGGACTTTAGGTTTAATCTCCGGGTTCAAGGGGAGGGAATCATGAAGGGGCGGTGGGCGATTAGCAAGGGCCTGGAGGAAGGATTTCCCTCCTCCGTAGCCACCGCTACCAGACGGCGGAGCCACCATAGCGGCGGAAGAGAGGTATCAGAACGAGTATATAGCCGTTATCAGATGAAAACCAGAGAAAGGTAGGAGAGAAGGTACGGAGCAAGAATGAAACGACGTAGAAAGTATCGTTTTGGAGAAATCGCACGTAGAATCGCACGTAGAATCGCTAAAAATTGATTTATTCTTTCCACTCTTTAATGGTAATTTCCACTGCTTAGATTCACGTGAAATGATATATTCTAGGTTATTTACAACTTGAAAGGTACAACAAGTTCGTCCATGATATTTTAATAATGACAAGTACATTGTATAGAGTGAATTGTAGATGATGGCTTATAAACATACAAGGATCATTCATGAAAAAGTTGTGGAACTCTCTTTGTGACTATACGAGTTTCTTTATCAGTTAGGATGTTAAATAGTTTGACTTGGGATTGCAAGTGTCCCATCCGCGTTCTGTCCCAGAGTAACTCTGAACAATTATGTTAGTTTTCCATTATTACCCTTTCAATAACCGTTACAAAAGAGAACGATAATTTCCACAGCAAAGATTCACGTGAAATTATATATTCTAGGTTATTTATCAAATTAAATGTTAATACAATTACGTTAATCAATTTTTAAAAAGCACAAGTACATTTCCCATAGTAAATTATAGATGATGACTTATAAGTATAAAAGAATCATTTGAAAGGAAGTTGTGGAACTGTCTATGGGAAAATGCTTGTTTCTTTATCAGTTACGTTATTTAAGAGTTTGACTAGTACAAGTCCATCTATCGATTTTTAAAAACAACAAGTACATTGTCCACCGTAAATTGTAGATGATGACTTATAATCATACAAAGATCATACGTAAGGAAGTTGCGAAATTATGTAAGGCATTATGCGTGTTTCTTTATTAATCACGGTGTTAAAAAGTTTGGCTTTGGATTTCAAGTGCCCCGTCCCCGATTTGTCCCGGGGTAACCGTCTATGAATTGGGTTATTATTCTATTATCACCCTTACAATAATCGTTACAGATGAGAACGATAATTTCCACCGTACAGATTCACGTGAAAGGATATATTCTAGGTTATTTACAACTTGAAAGGTACAACAAGTTCGTTCATGATATTTTAATAATCACAAGTACACTGTGTAGAGTAAATTGTAGTTGATGGCTTATAAACATACAAGGATCATTCGTGAAGAAGTTGTGGAACTCTCTTTGTGACTATGCGAGTTTCTTTATCAGTTAGGGTGTTAAACAGTTTGACTTGGTATTGCAAGTGTCCCATCCGCGATCTGTCCTAGAGTAACTGTCAATCAATTATGTTAGTATTCCATTATTACACTTTCAATAACCGTTACATATGGGAACGATAATTTCCACCGCAAACATTCACATGAAATTATATATTCTAGGTTATTTATCAAATTAAATGGTAATACAATTACGTTAATCAATTTTTAAAACGCACAAGTACATTTCCCATAGTAAATTATAGATGATGACTTATAAGTATAAAAGAATCATTTGTAAGGAAGTTGTGGAACTCTCTATGGGAAAGCATGTTTCTTTATCAGTTACGGTATTTAAGAGTTTGACTAGTACAACTCCATCTATCGATTTTAAAAAAGAACAAGTACATTGTCCACGGTAAATTGTAGATGACGAATTATAATCATACAAAGATCATACGTAAGGATGTTGTGAAATTATCTAAGGCACTATGTGTGTTTCTTTATTAATTACGGTATTAAAAAGTTTCACATGGGATTTCACGTGCCCCATCCCCGACTTGTCCCGGGGTAACCATCTATCAATTGGGTTATTATTCCATTATTCTAGGTTATTTATCAAATTAAATGGTAATACAAGTACGCTAATCAATTTTTGAAAATCACAAGTCCATTGCCCATAGTAAATTATAGATGATGACTGATAAGTATAAAAGAATCATTTGTAAGGAAGTTGTGGAACTCTCTATGGGAAAATGCACGTTTCTTTATCAGTTACGGTGTTTAAGAGTTTTACTTGTACAAGTCCATCCATCGGTTTTTAAAAAGATCAAGTACATTGTCCACGGTAAATTGTGGATGATGACTTATAATCATACAAAGATCATACGTAAGGATGTTGTGAAATTGTCTAAGGCACTATGCATGTTTCTTTATTAATTATGGTGTTAAAAAGTTTGACTTGGAATTTCAAGTGCCCCATCCCCGATTTGTCCCGAGGTAACCATCTATCAATTGGGTTATTATTCCATTATCATCCTTAAAATAATCGTTACAGATGAGAACGATAATTTCCACCCCATAGATTCGCGTGAAATGATATATTCTAGATTATTTTCAACATGAAAGGTACAACAAGTTCGTCCATGATATTTTAATAATAAAAAGTACACTATCTATAGTGAATTGTAGATGATGGCTTATAAACATAAAAGGATCATTCATGAAGAAGTTGTGGAACTCTCTTTGTGACTGTACCAGTTTCTTTATCAGTTAGGGTGTTAAATAGTTTGACTTGGGATTGCAAGTGTCCCATCCGTGACCTGTCCCAGAGTAACTCTCAAACAATTATGTTAGTATTCCATTATTACTCTTTCAATAACCGTTACATATGAGAACGATAATTTCCACCGCAAAGATTCACGAGAAATTTTATATTCTACGTTATTTATCAAATTAAATGGTAATACACGTACGTTAATCAATTTTTTAAAAGCACAAGTACATTGCCCATAGTAAATTATAGATGATGACTTATAAGTATAAAAGAATCATTTGTAAGGAAGTTGTGGAACTCTCTATAGGAAAATGCATGTTTCTTTATTAGTTACGGTGTTTAAGAGTTTGACTAGTACAAATCCATCAATCGATTTTTAAAAAGAACAAGTACATTGTCCACGGTAAATAGTAAATGATGACTTATAATCATACAAAGATCATACGTAAGGAAGTTGTGAAATTATCGAAGGCACTATGCGTGTTTCTTTATTAATTACGGTGTTAAAAAGTTTGGCTTTGGATTTCAAGTGCCCCATCCCCGATTTGTCCTGGGGTAACCGTCTATGAATTGGGTTATTATTCCATTATCACCCTTACAATAATCGTTACAGATGAGAACGATAATTTCCACCGTACAGATTCACGTGAAAGGATATATTCTAGGTTATTTACAACTTGAAAGGTACAACAGTTCGTCCATGATATTTTAATAATGACAAGTACATTGTATAGAGTGAATTGTGGACGATGGCTTATAAACATACAAGGATCATTCGTGAAAAAGTTGTGGAACTCTCTTTGTGACTATGCGAGTTTCTTTATTAGTTAGGGTGTTAAACAATTTGACTTGGTATTGCAAGTGTCCCATTCGCGATCTGTCCCAGTGTAACTGTCAATCAATTATGTTAGTATTCCCTTATAACCCTTTCAATAACCGTTACATATGAGAACGATAATTTCCACAGCAAAGATTCATGTGAAATTTTATATTGTAGGTTATTTATCAAATTAAATGGTAATACATGTTTGTTAATCAATTTTTAAAAAGCACAAGTACATTGCCCATAGTAAATTATAGATGATGACTTATAAGTATAAAAGAATCATTTGTAAGGAAGTTGTGGAACTCTCTATGGGAAAATGCATGTTTCTTTATCAGTTACGGTATTTAAGAGTTTGACTAGTACAACTCCATCTATCGATTTTAAAAAAGAACAAGTACATTGTCCACGGTAAATTGTAGATGATGAATTATAATCATACAAAGATCATACGTAAGGATGTTGTGAAATTATCTAAGGCACTATGCGTGTTTCTTTATTAATTACGGTGTTAAAAAGTTTGACTTGGAATTTCAAGTGCCCCATCCCCGATTTGTCCCGGGGTAACCATCTATCAATTTGGTTATTATTCCATTATCATCCTTAAAATAATCGTTACAGATGAGAACGATAATTTCCACCGCATAGATTCGCGTGAAATGATATATTCTAGATTATTTTCAACATGAAAGGTACAACAAGTTCGTCCATGATATTTTAATAATAACAAGTACACTGTCTATAGTGAATTGTAGATGATGGCTTATAAACATACAAGGATCATTCATGAAGAAGTTGTGGAACTCTCTTTGTGACTGTACGAGTTTCTTTATCAGTTAGGGTGTTAAATTGTTTGACTTGGGATTGCAAGTGTCCCATCCGCGATCTGTCCTAGAGTAACTCTCAATCAATTATGTTAGTATTCCATTATTACCCTTTCAATAACCGTTACATATGAGAACGATAATTTCCACCGCAAAGATTCACGTGAAATTTTATATTCTAGGTTATTTATCAAATTAAGTGGTAATACACGTACATTAATCAATTTTTAAAAAGAACAAGTACATTTCCCATAGTAAATTATAGATGATTGCATATAAGTATAAAAGAATCATTTGTAAGGAAGTTGTGGAACTCTCTATGGGAAAATGCATGTTTCTTTATCAGTTACGTTATTTAAGAGTTTGACTAGTACAAGTCCATCTATCGATTTTTAAAAACAACAAGTACATTGTCCACGGTAAATTGTAGATGATGACTTATAATCATACAAATATCATACGTAAGGAAGTTGTGAAATTATCTATGGCACTATGCGTGTTTCTTTATCAATCACAGTGTTAAAAAGTTTGGCTTTGGATTTCAAGTGCCCCGTCCCCGATTTGTCCCTGGGTAACCGTCTATGAATTGGGTTATTATTCTATTATCACCCTTACAATAATCGTTACAGATGAGAACGATAATTTCCACCGTACAGATTCACGTGAAAGGATATATTCTAGGTTATTTACAACTTGAAAGGTACAACAAGTTCGTTCATGATATTTTAATAATCACAAGTACACTGTGTAGAGTAAATTGTAGTTGATGGATTATAAACATACAAGGATCATTCGTGAAGAAGTTGTGGAACTCTCTTTGTGACTATGTGAGTTTCTTTATCAGTTAGGGTGTTAAACAGTTTGACTTGGTATTGCAAGTGTCCTATCCGCGATCTGTCCTGGAGTAACTGTCAATCAATTATGTTAGTATTCCATTATTACACTTTCAATAACCGTTACATATGGGAACGATAATTTACACCGCAAACATTCACGTGAAATTATATATTCTAGGATATTTATCAAATTAAATGGTAATAGAAGTACGTTAATCAGTTTTTAAAAAGCACAAGTACAATGCCCATAGTAAATTATAGATGATGACTTATAAGTATAAAAGAATCATTTGTAAGGAAGTTGTGGAACTCTCTATGGGAAAATGCACGTTTCTTTATCAGTTCCGGTGTTTAAGAGTTTTACTTGTACAAGTCCATCCATCGGTTTTTAAAAAGAACAAGTACATTTTCCACGGTAAATTGTGGATGATGACTTATAATCATACAAAGATCATACGTAAGGATGTTGTGAAATTGCCTAAGGCACTATGCGTGTTTCTTTATTAATTACGGTGTTAAAAAGTTTGACTTGGAATTTCAAGTGCCACATCCCCGATTTGTCCCGGGGTAACCATCTATCAATTGGGTTATTATTCCATTATCATCCTTAAAATAATCGTTACAGATGAGAACGATAATTTCCTCCGCATAGATTCGCGTGAAATGATATATTCTAGATTATTTTCAACATGAAAGGTACAACAAGTTCGTCCATGATATTTTAATAATAACAAGTACACTGTCTATAGTGAATTGTAGATGATGGCTTATAAACATACAAGGATCATTCATGAAGAAGTTGTGGAACTCTCTTTGTGACTGTACGAGTTTCTTTATCAGTTAGGGTGTTAAATAGTTTGACTTGGGATTGCAAGTGTCCCATCCGCGATCTGTCCTAGAGTAACTCTGAATCAATTATGTTAGTATTCCATTATTACCCTTTCAATAACCGTTACATATGAGAACGATAATTTCCACCGCAAAGATTCACGTGAAATTTTATATTCTAGGTTATTTATCAAATTAAATGGTAATACACGTATGTTAATCAATTTTTAAAAAGCACAAGTACATTGATGATGACTTATAAGTATAAAAGAATCATTTGTAAGGAAATTGTGGAACTCTCTATAGGAAAATGCATGTTTCTTTATTAGTTACGGTGTTTAAGAGTTTGACTAGTACAAGTCCATCAATCGATTTTTAAAAAGAACAAGTACATTGTCCATGGTAAATAGTAAATGATGACTTAAAATCATACAAAGATCATACGTAAGGAAGTTGTGAAATTATCAAAGGCAGTATGCGTGTTTCTTTATTAATTACGGTGTTAAAAAGTTTCACTTGGGATTTCACGTGCCCCATCCCCGATTTGTCCCAGGGTAACCATCTATCAATTGGGTTATTATTCCATTATCATCCTTACAATAATCGTTACAGATGAGAACGATAATTTCCACCGCATAGATTCACGTGAAATGATATATTCTAGGTTATTTACAACTTGAAAGGTACAACAAGTTCGTCCATGATATTTTAATAATGACAAGTACATTGTATAGAGTGAATTGTAGATGATGGCTTATAAACATACAAGGATCATTCATGAAAAAGTTGTGGAACTCTCTTTGTGACTATACGAGTTTCTTTATCAGTTAGGATGTTAAATAGTTTGACTTGGGATTGCAAGTGTCCCATCCGCGTTCTGTCCCAGAGTAACTCTGAACAATTATGTTAGTTTTCCATTATTACCCTTTCAATAACCGTTACATAAGAGAACGATAATTTCCACAGCAAAGATTCACGTGAAATTATATATTCTAGGTTATTTATCAAATTAAATGTTAATACAATTACGTTAATCAATTTTTAAAAAGCACAAGTACATTTCCCATAGTAAATTATAGATGATGAATTATAAGCATAAAAGAATTATTTGTAAGGAAGTTGTGGAACTCTCTATGGGAAAATGCTTGTTTCTTTATCAGTTACGGTGTTTAAGAGTTTGACTAGTACAAGTCCATCTATCGATTTTTAAAAACAACAAGTACATTGTCCACCGTAAATTGTAGATGATGACTTATAATCATACAAAGATCATACGTAAGGAAGTTGTGAAATTATGTATGGCACTATGCATGTTTCTTTATTAATCACGGTGTTAAAAAGTTTGACTTTGGATTTCAAGTGCCCCGTCCCTGATTTGTCCCTGGGTAACCGTCTATGAATTGGGTTATTATTCCATTATCACCCTTACAATAATCGTTACAGATGAGACCGATAATTTCCTCCGTACAGATTCACGTGAAAGGATATATTCTAGGTTATTTACAACTTGAAAGGTACAACAAGTTCGTTCATGATATTTTAATAATCACAAGTACACTGTGTAGAGTAAATTGTAGTTGATGGCTTATAAACATACAAGGATCATTCGTGAAGAAGTTGTGGAACTCTCTTTGTGACTATGCGAGTTTCTTTATCAGTTAGGGTGTTAAACAGTTTGACTTGGTATTGCAAGTATCCCATCCGCGATCTGTCCTAGAGTAACTGTCAATCAATTATGTTAGTATTCCATTATTACACTTTCAATAACCGTTACATATGGGAACGATAATTTCCACCGCAAACATTCACGTGAAATTATATATTCTAGGTTATTTATCAAATTAAATGGTAATAGAAGTACGTTAATCAGTTTTTAAAAAGCACAAGTACATTGCCCATAGTAAATTGTAGATGATGACTTATAAGTATAAAAGAATCATTTGTAAGGAAGTTGTGGAACTCTCTATGGGAAAATGCATGTTTCTTTATCAGTTACGGTGTTTAAGAGTTTTACTTGTACAAGTCCATCCATCGGTTTTTAAAAAGAACAAGTACATTGTCCATAGTAAATTGTGGATGATGACTTATAATCATACAAAGATCATACGTAAGGATGTTGTGAAATTATCTAAGGCACTATGCGTGTTTCTTTATTAATTACGGTGTTAAAAAGTTTGACTTGGAATTTCAAGTGCCCCATCCCCGATTTGTCCCGGGGTGACCATCTATCAATTGGGTTATTATTCCATTATCATCCTTACAATAATTGTTACAGATGAGAACGATAATTTCCACCGCATAGATTCGCATGAAATGATATATTCTAGATTATTTACAACATGAAAGGTACAACAAGTTCATCCATGATATTTTAATAATAACAAGTACACTGTCTATAGTGAATTGTAGATGATGGCTTATAAACATACAAGGATCATTCATGAAGAAGTTGTGGAACTCTCTTTGTGACTGTACGAGTTTCTTTATCAGTTAGGGTGTTAAATAGTTTGACTTGGGATTGCAAGTGTCCCATCCGCGATCTGTCCCAGAGTAATTCTCAATCAATTATGTTAGTATTCCATTATTACCCTTTCAATAACCGTTACATATGAGAACGATAATTTCCACCGCAAAGATTCACGTGAAATTTTATATTCTAGGTTATTTATCAAATTAAATGGTAATACACGTACGTTAATCAATTTTTAAAAAGCACAAGTACATTGCCCATAGTAAATTATAGATGATGACTTATAAGTATAAAAGAATCATTTGTAAGGAAGTTGTGGAACTCTCTATAGGAAAATGCACGTTTCTTTATTAGTTACGGTGTTTAAGAGTTTGACTAGTACAAGTCCATCAATGGATTTTTAAAAAGAACAAGTACATTGTCCACGGTAAATAGTAAATGATGACTTATAATCATACAAAGATCATACGTAAGGAAGTTGTGAAATTATCAAAGGCACTATGCGTGTTTCTTTATTAATTACGGTGTTAAAAAGTTTCACTTGGGATTTCACGTGCCCCATCCCCGATTTGTCCCAGGGTAACCATCTATCAATTGGGTTATTATTCCATTATCATCCTTACAATAATCGTTACAGATGAGAACGATAATTTCCACCGCGTAGATTCACGTGAAATGATATATTCTAGGTTATTTACAACTTGAAAGGTACAACAAGTTCGTCCATGATATTTTAATAATGACAAGTACATTGTATAGAGTGAATTGTAGATGATGGCTTATAAACATACAAGGATCATTCATGAAAAAGTTGTGGAACTCTCTTTGTGACTATACGAGTTTCTTTATCAGTTAGGATGTTAAATAGTTTGACTTGGGATTGCAAGTGTCCCATCCGCGTTCTGTCCCAGAGTAACTCTGAACAATTATGTTAGTTTTCCATTATTACCCTTTCAATAACCGTTACATAAGAGAACGATAATTTCCACAGCAAAGATTCACGTGAAATTATATATTCTAGGTTATTTATCAAATTAAATGTTAATACAATTACGTTAATCAATTTTTAAAAAGCACAAGTACATTTCCCATAGTAAATTATAGATGATGAATTATAAGTATAAAAGAATCATTTGTAAGGAAGTTGTGGAACTCTCTATGGGAAAATGCTTGTTTCTTTATCAGTTACGGTGTTTAAGAGTTTGACTAGTACAAATCCATCTATCGATTTTTAAAAACAAGTACATTGTCCACGGTAAATTGTAGATGATGACTTATAATCATAGAAAGATCATACGTAAGGAAGTTGTGAAATTATGTATGGCACTATGCATGTTTCTTTATTAATCACGGTGTTAAAAAGTTTGACTTTGGATTTCAAGTGCCCCGTCCCCGATTTGTCCCTGGGTAACCGTCTATGAATTGGGTTATTATTCCATTATCACCCTTACAATAATCGTTACAGATAAGAACGATAATTTCCTCCGTACAGATTCACGTGAAAGGATATATTCTAGGTTATTTACAACTTGAAAGGTACAACAAGTTTGTTCATGATATTTTAATAATCACAAGTACACTGTGTAGAGTAAATTGTAGTTGATGGCTTATAAACATACAAGGATCATTCGTGAAGAAGTTATGGAACTCTCTTTGTGACTATGCGAGTTTCTTTATCAGTTAGGGTGTTAAACAGTTTGACTTGGTATTGCAAGTATCCCATCCGTGATCTGTCCTAGAGTAACTGTCAATCAATTATGTTAGTATTCCATTATTACACTTTCAATAACTGTTACATATGGGAACGATAATTTCCACCGCAAACATTCACGTGAAATTATATATTCTAGGTTATTTATCAAATTAAATGGTAATAGAAGTACGTTAATCAGTTTTTAAAAAGCACAAGTACATTGCCCATAGTAAATTGTAGATGATGACTTATAAGTATAAAAGAATCATTTGTAAGGAAGTTGTGGAACTCTCTATGGGAAAATGCACGTTTTTTATCAGTTACGGTGTTTAAGAGTTTGACTAGTACAAGTGCATCAATCGATTTTTAAAAAGAACAAGTACATTGTCCACGGTAAATTGTTAATGATGACTTATAATCATACAAAGATCATACGTAAGGAAGTTGTGAAATTATCTAAGGCACTATGCGTGTTTCTTTATTAATCACGGTGTTAAAAAGTTTGGCTTTGGATTTCAAGTGCCCCGTCCCCGATTTGTCCCTGGGTAACCATCTATGAATTGGGTTATTATTCCATTATCACCCTTACAATAATCGTTGCAGATAAGAACGATAATTTCCACCGTACAGATTCACGTGAAAGGATATATTCTAGGTTATTTACAACTTGAAAGGTACAACAAGTTTGTTCATGATATTTTAATAATCACAAGTACACTGTGTAGAGTAAATTGTAGTTGATGGCTTATAAACATACAAGGATCATTCGTGAAGAAGTTGTGGAAATCTCTTTGTGACTATGCGAGTTTCTTTATCAGTTAGGGTTTTAAACAGTTTGACTTGGTATTGCAAGTCTCCCATCCGCGATCTGTCCTAGAGTAACTGTCAATCAATTATGTTAGAATTCCATTATTACCCTTTCAATAACCGTTACATATGGGAACGGTAATTTCCACCGTAAACATTCACGTATTTATCAAATTAAATGGTAATAGAAGTACGTTAATCAGTTTTTAAAAAGCACAAGTACATTGCCCATAGTAAATTATAGATGATGACTTATAAGTATAAAAGAATCATTTGTAAGGAAGTTGTGGAACTCTCTATGGGAAAATGCATGTTTCTTTATCAGTTACGGTGTTTAAGAGTTTTACTTGTACAAGTCCATCCATCGGTTTTTAAAAAGAACAAGTACATTGTCCACGGTAAATTGTGGATGATGACTTATAATCATACAAAGATCATACGTAAGGATGTTGTGAAATTATCTAAGGCACTATGCGTGTTTCTTTATTAATTACGGTGTTAAAAAGTTTGACTTGGAATTTCAAGTGCCCCATCCCCGATTTGTCCCGGGGTGACCATCTATCAATTGGGTTATTATTCCATTATCATCCTTACAATAATCGTTACAGATGAGAACGATAATTTCCACCGCATAGATTCGCATGAAATGATATATTCTAGATTATTTACAACATGAAAGGTACAACAAGTTCATCCATGATATTTTAATAATAACAAGTACACTGTCTATAGTGAATTGTAGATGATGGCTTATAAACATACAAGGATCATTTATGAAGAAGTTATGGAACTCTCTTTGTGACTGTACGAGTTTCTTTATCAGTTAGGGTGTTAAATAGTTTGACTTGGGATTGCAAGTGTCCCATCCGCGATATGTCCCAGAGTAATTCTCAATCAATTATGTTAGTATTCCATTATTACCCTTTCAATAACCGTTACATATGAGAACGATAATTTCCACCGCAAAGATTCACATGAAATTTTATATTCTAGGTTATTTATCAAATTAAATGGTAATACACGTACGTTAATCAATTTTTAAAAAGCACAAGTACATTGCCCATAGTAAATTATAGATGATGACTTTTAAGTATAAAAGAATCATTTGTAAGGAAGTTGTGGAACTCTCTATAGGAAAATGCACGTTTCTTTATTAGTTACGGTGTTTAAGAGTTTGACTAGTACAAGTCCATCAATGGATTTTTAAAAAGAACAAGTACATTGTCCACGATAAATAGTAAATGATGACTTATAATCATACAAAGATCATACGTAAGGAAGTTGTGAAATTATCAAAGGCACTATGCGTGTTTCTTTATTAATTACGGTGTTAAAAAGTTTGGCTTTGGATTTCAAGTGCCCCATCCCCAATTTGTTCCGGGGTAACCGTCAATGAATTGGGTTATTATTCCATTATCACCCATACAATAATCGTTACAGATGAGAACGATAATTTCCACCGCATAGATTCGCGTGAAATGATATATTCTAGATTTTTTACAACATGAAAGGTACAACAAGTTCATCCATGATATTTTAATAATGACAAGTACATTTTCTAGAGTTAATTGTAGATGATGGCTTATAAATATACAAGGATCATTCATGAAGAAGTTGTGGAACTCTCTTTGTGACTATACGAGTTTCTTTATTAATTAGGGTGTTAAACTGTTTGACTTGGGATTGCAAGTGTCCCACCCGCAATCTGTCCCAGAGTAACTCACTATCAATTATGTTAGTATTCCATTATTACCCTTTCAATAACCGTTACATATGGGGACGATAATTTCCACCGCAAACATTCGCGTGAAATTATATATTCTAGGTTATTTATCAAATTAAATGGTAATAAAAGTACGTTAATCAATTTTTAAAAAGCACAAGTACATTGCCCATAGTAAATTATAGATGATGACTTGTAAGTATAAAAGAATCATTTGTAAGGAAGTTGTGGAACTCTCTATGGGAAAATGCACGTTTCTTTATCAGTTACGGTGTTTAAGAGTTTGACTTGTACAAGTCCATCTATCGATTTTTAAAAAGAACAAGTACATTGTCCACAGTAAATTGTGGATGATGACTTGTAATCATACAAAGATCATACGTAAGGAAGTTGTGAAATTATGTAAGGCACTATGCGTGTTTATTTATTAATTACGGTGTTAAAAGTTTAACTTGGGATTTCAAGTGCCCCGTCCCCGATTTGTCCCGGGGTAACCGTCCATCAATTGGGTTATTATTCCATTATTACCCTTACAATAATTGTTACAAATGAGAACGATAATTTCCACTGCATAGACTCGTGTGAAATGATATATTCTAGGTTATTTACAACTTGAAAGGTACAACAAGTTCGTCCATGATAATTTAATAATCACAAGTACATTTTTTATAGTAAATTGTAGATGATGGCTTATAAACATACAAGGATCATTCTTGAAGAAGTTGTGGAACTGTCTTTGTGACTATGCGAGTTTCTTTATCAGTTAGGGTGTTAAACAGTTTGACTTGGGATTCCAATTGTCCCGTCCGCGACCTGTCCCAGAGTAACTCTCAATCAATTATGTTAGTATTCCATTATTACCCTTTCATTAACCGTTACATGTGAGAACGATAATTTCGACCGCTAAGATTCACGTGAAATTATATATTCTCGGTTATTTATCAAATTAAATGGTAATACAAGTACGTAAATCAATTTTTTTAAAAGCACAAGTACATTGCCCATTGTAAATAATAGATGATGACTTATAAGTATAAAAGAATCATTTGTAAGGAAGTTGTGGAACTCTCTATGGGAAAATGCACATTTCTTTATCAGTTACGGTGTTTAAGTGTTTGACTTGTACAAGTCCATCTATCGATTTTTAGAAAGAACAAGTACATTGTCCACGGTAAATTGCGGATGATGACTTATAATCATACAAAGATCATACGTAAGGAAGTTGTGAAATTATCTAAGGCACTATGCGTGTTTATTTATTAATTACGGTGTTAAAAAGTTTAACTTGGGATTTCAAGTGCCCCATCCCCGATTTGTCCCAGGGTAACCGTCCATCAATTGGGTTATTATTCCATTATTACCCTTACAATAATCGTTACAAATGAGAACGATAATTTCCACTGCATAGACTCGTGTGAAATGATATATTCTAGGTTATTTACAACTTGAAAGGTACAACAAGTTCGTCCATGATAATTTGATAATCACAAGTACATTTTTTATAGTAAATTGTAGATGATGGCTTATAAACATACAAGGATCATTCTTGAAGAAGTTGTGGAACTGTCTTTGTGACTATGCGAGTTTCTTTATCAGTTAGGGTGTTAAACAGTTTGACTTGGGATTCCAATTGTCCCGTCCGCGACCTGTCCCAGAGTAACTCTCAATAAATTATGTTAGTATTCCATTATTACCCTTTCAATAATTGTTACATGTGAGAACGATAATTTCAACAGCTAAGATTCACGTGACATTATATATTCTCGGTTATTTATCAAATTAAATGGTAATACAAGTACGTTAATCAATTTTTTAAAAGCACAAGTACATTGCCCATTGTAAATTATAGATGATGACTTATAAGTATAAAAGAATCATTTGTAAGGAAGTTGTGGAACTCTCTATGGAAAAATGCACGTTTCATTATCAGTTACGGTGTTTAAGAGTTTGACTTGTACAAGTCCGTCTATCGATTTTTTAAAAGAACAAGTACATTGTCCACGGTAAATTGTGGATGATGACTTATAATCATACAAAGATCATACGTAAGGAAGTTGTGAAAATATCTAAGGCACTATGCGTGTTTATTTATTAATTACGGTTTTAAAAGGTTTGACATGGGATTTCAAGTGCCCCGTCCCCGATTTGTCCCGGGGTAACCATCCATCAATTGGGTTATTATTCCATTATTACCCTTACAATTATCATTACAAATGAGAACAATAATTTCCAACCCATAGATTCGAGTGAAATGATATATTCTAGGTTATTTACAACTTGAAAGGTACAACAAGTTCGTTCATGATATTTTAATAATCACAAGTACACTGTGTAGAGTAAATTGTAGTTGATGGCTTATAAACATACAAGGATCATTCGTGAAGAAGTTGTGGAACTCTCTTTGTGACTATGCGAGTTTCTTTATCAGTTAGGGTGTTAAACAGTTTGACTTGGTATTGCAAGTATCCCATCCGCGATCTGTCCTAGAGTAACTGTCAATCAATTATGTTAGTATTCCATTATTACACTTTCAATAACTGTTACATATGGGAACGATAATTTCCACCGCAAACATTCACGTGAAATTATATATTCTAGGTTATTTATCAAATTAAATGGTAATAGAAGTACGTTAATCAGTTTTTAAAAAGCACAAGTACATTGCCCATAGTAAATTGTAGATGATGACTTATAAGTATAAAAGAATCATTTGTAAGGAAGTTGTGGAACTCTCTATGGGAAAATGCACGTTTTTTATCAGTTACGGTGTTTAAGAGTTTGACTAGTACAAGTGCATCAATCGATTTTTAAAAAGAACAAGTACATTGTCCACGGTAAATTGTTAATGATGACTTATAATCATACAAAGATCATACGTAAGGAAGTTGTGAAATTATCTAAGGCACTATGCGTGTTTCTTTATTAATCACGGTGTTAAAAAGTTTGGCTTTGGATTTCAAGTGCCCCGTCCCCGATTTGTCCCTGGGTAACCATCTATGAATTGGGTTATTATTCCATTATCACCCTTACAATAATCGTTGCAGATAAGAACGATAATTTCCACCGTACAGATTCACGTGAAAGGATATATTCTAGGTTATTTACAACTTGAAAGGTACAACAAGTTTGTTCATGATATTTTAATAATCACAAGTACACTGTGTAGAGTAAATTGTAGTTGATGGCTTATAAACATACAAGGATCATTCGTGAAGAAGTTGTGGAAATCTCTTTGTGACTATGCGAGTTTCTTTATCAGTTAGGGTTTTAAACAGTTTGACTTGGTATTGCAAGTCTCCCATCCGCGATCTGTCCTAGAGTAACTGTCAATCAATTATGTTAGAATTCCATTATTACCCTTTCAATAACCGTTACATATGGGAACGGTAATTTCCACCGTAAACATTCACGTATTTATCAAATTAAATGGTAATAGAAGTACGTTAATCAGTTTTTAAAAAGCACAAGTACATTGCCCATAGTAAATTATAGATGATGACTTATAAGTATAAAAGAATCATTTGTAAGGAAGTTGTGGAACTCTCTATGGGAAAATGCATGTTTCTTTATCAGTTACGGTGTTTAAGAGTTTTACTTGTACAAGTCCATCCATCGGTTTTTAAAAAGAACAAGTACATTGTCCACGGTAAATTGTGGATGATGACTTATAATCATACAAAGATCATACGTAAGGATGTTGTGAAATTATCTAAGGCACTATGCGTGTTTCTTTATTAATTACGGTGTTAAAAAGTTTGACTTGGAATTTCAAGTGCCCCATCCCCGATTTGTCCCGGGGTGACCATCTATCAATTGGGTTATTATTCCATTATCATCCTTACAATAATCGTTACAGATGAGAACGATAATTTCCACCGCATAGATTCGCATGAAATGATATATTCTAGATTATTTACAACATGAAAGGTACAACAAGTTCATCCATGATATTTTAATAATAACAAGTACACTGTCTATAGTGAATTGTAGATGATGGCTTATAAACATACAAGGATCATTTATGAAGAAGTTATGGAACTCTCTTTGTGACTGTACGAGTTTCTTTATCAGTTAGGGTGTTAAATAGTTTGACTTGGGATTGCAAGTGTCCCATCCGCGATCTGTCCCAGAGTAATTCTCAATCAATTATGTTAGTATTCCATTATTACCCTTTCAATAACCGTTACATATGAGAACGATAATTTCCACCGCAAAGATTCACATGAAATTTTATATTCTAGGTTATTTATCAAATTAAATGGTAATACACGTACGTTAATCAATTTTTAAAAAGCACAAGTACATTGCCCATAGTAAATTATAGATGATGACTTTTAAGTATAAAAGAATCATTTGTAAGGAAGTTGTGGAACTCTCTATAGGAAAATGCACGTTTCTTTATTAGTTACGGTGTTTAAGAGTTTGACTAGTACAAGTCCATCAATGGATTTTTAAAAAGAACAAGTACATTGTCCACGATAAATAGTAAATGATGACTTATAATCATACAAAGATCATACGTAAGGAAGTTGTGAAATTATCAAAGGCACTATGCGTGTTTCTTTATTAATTACGGTGTTAAAAAGTTTGGCTTTGGATTTCAAGTGCCCCATCCCCAATTTGTTCCGGGGTAACCGTCAATGAATTGGGTTATTATTCCATTATCACCCATACAATAATCGTTACAGATGAGAACGATAATTTCCACCGCATAGATTCGCGTGAAATGATATATTCTAGATTTTTTACAACATGAAAGGTACAACAAGTTCATCCATGATATTTTAATAATGACAAGTACATTTTCTAGAGTTAATTGTAGATGATGGCTTATAAATATACAAGGATCATTCATGAAGAAGTTGTGGAACTCTCTTTGTGACTATACGAGTTTCTTTATTAATTAGGGTGTTAAACTGTTTGACTTGGGATTGCAAGTGTCCCACCCGCAATCTGTCCCAGAGTAACTCACTATCAATTATGTTAGTATTCCATTATTACCCTTTCAATAACCGTTACATATGGGAACGATAATTTCCACCGCAAACATTCGCGTGAAATTATATATTCTAGGTTATTTATCAAATTAAATGGTAATAAAAGTACGTTAATCAATTTTTAAAAAGCACAAGTACATTGCCCATAGTAAATTATAGATGATGACTTGTAAGTATAAAAGAATCATTTGTAAGGAAGTTGTGGAACTCTCTATGGGAAAATGCACGTTTCTTTATCAGTTACGGTGTTTAAGAGTTTGACTTGTACAAGTCCATCTATCGATTTTTAAAAAGAACAAGTACATTGTCCACAGTAAATTGTGGATGATGACTTGTAATCATACAAAGATCATACGTAAGGAAGTTGTGAAATTATGTAAGGCACTATGCGTGTTTATTTATTAATTACGGTGTTAAAAGTTTAACTTGGGATTTCAAGTGCCCCGTCCCCGATTTGTCCCGGGGTAACCGTCCATCAATTGGGTTATTATTCCATTATTACCCTTACAATAATTGTTACAAATGAGAACGATAATTTCCACTGCATAGACTCGTGTGAAATGATATATTCTAGGTTATTTACAACTTGAAAGGTACAACAAGTTCGTCCATGATAATTTAATAATCACAAGTACATTTTTTATAGTAAATTGTAGATGATGGCTTATAAACATACAAGGATCATTCTTGAAGAAGTTGTGGAACTGTCTTTGTGACTATGCGAGTTTCTTTATCAGTTAGGGTGTTAAACAGTTTGACTTGGGATTCCAATTGTCCCGTCCGCGACCTGTCCCAGAGTAACTCTCAATCAATTATGTTAGTATTCCATTATTACCCTTTCATTAACCGTTACATGTGAGAACGATAATTTCGACCGCTAAGATTCACGTGAAATTATATATTCTCGGTTATTTATCAAATTAAATGGTAATACAAGTACGTAAATCAATTTTTTTAAAAGCACAAGTACATTGCCCATTGTAAATAATAGATGATGACTTATAAGTATAAAAGAATCATTTGTAAGGAAGTTGTGGAACTCTCTATGGGAAAATGCACATTTCTTTATCAGTTACGGTGTTTAAGTGTTTGACTTGTACAAGTCCATCTATCGATTTTTAGAAAGAACAAGTACATTGTCCACGGTAAATTGCGGATGATGACTTATAATCATACAAAGATCATACGTAAGGAAGTTGTGAAATTATCTAAGGCACTATGCGTGTTTATTTATTAATTACGGTGTTAAAAAGTTTAACTTGGGATTTCAAGTGCCCCATCCCCGATTTGTCCCAGGGTAACCGTCCATCAATTGGGTTATTATTCCATTATTACCCTTACAATAATCGTTACAAATGAGAACGATAATTTCCACTGCATAGACTCGTGTGAAATGATATATTCTAGGTTATTTACAACTTGAAAGGTACAACAAGTTCGTCCATGATAATTTAATAATCACAAGTACGTTTTTTATAGTAAATTGTAGATGATGGCTTATAAACATACAAGGATCATTCTTGAAGAAGTTGTGGAACTGTCTTTGTGACTATGCGAGTTTCTTTATCAGTTAGGGTGTTAAACAGTTTGACTTGGGATTCCAATTGTCCCGTCCGCGACCTGTCCCAGAGTAACTCTCAATAAATTATGTTAGTATTCCATTATTACCCTTTCAATAATTGTTACATGTGAGAACGATAATTTCAACAGCTAAGATTCACGTGACATTATATATTCTCGGTTATTTATCAAATTAAATGGTAATACAAGTACGTTAATCAATTTTTTAAAAGCACAAGTACATTGCCCATTGTAAATTATAGATGATGACTTATAAGTATAAAAGAATCATTTGTAAGGAAGTTGTGGAACTCTCTATGGAAAAATGCACGTTTCATTATCAGTTACGGTGTTTAAGAGTTTGACTTGTACAAGTCCGTCTATCGATTTTTTAAAAGAACAAGTACATTGTCCACGGTAAATTGTGGATGATGACTTATAATCATACAAAGATCATACGTAAGGAAGTTGTGAAAATATCTAAGGCACTATGCGTGTTTATTTATTAATTACGGTGTTAAAAGGTTTGACATGGGATTTCAAGTGCCCCGTCCCCGATTTGTCCCGGGGTAACCATCCATCAATTGGGTTATTATTCCATTATTACCCTTACAATTATCATTACAAATGAGAACAATAATTTCCAACCCATAGATTCGAGTGAAATGATATATTCTAGGTTATTTACTACTTGAAAGGTACAACAACTTCGTCCATGATAATTTAATAATCACAAGTGCATTGTTTAGAGTAAATTGTAGATGACGGCTTATAAACATACAAGGATCATTCGTGAAGAAGTTGTGGAACTCTCTTTGTGACTATGTGAGTTTCTTTATCAGTTAGGGTGTTAAACAGTTTGACTTGGGATTGCAAGTGTCCCGTCCGCGATCTGTCCCAGAGTAACTCTCAATCAATTATGTTAGTATTCCATTATTACCCTTTCAATAACCGTTACATATGAGAACAATAATTTCCACCGCAAAGATTCACGTGAAATTATATATTCTAGGATATTTATCAAATTAAATGATAATATAGGTATGTTAATCAATTTTTAAGAAGCACAAGTACATTGCCCACAGTAAATTATAGATGATGACTTATAAGTATAAAAGAATCATTTGTAAGGAAGTTGTGGAACTCTCAATGGGAAAATGCATGTTTCTTTATCAGTTACGGTGTTTAAAAGTTTGACTAATACAAGTCCATCTATCGATTTTTAAAAAGAACAAGTACATTGTCCACGGCAAATTATAGATGATGACTTATAATCATACAAAGATCATACGTTTGGATGTTGTGAAGTTATCTAAGGCACTATGCGTGTTTATTTATTAATTACGGTGTTAAAAGGTTTGACTTGGGATTTCAAGTGCCCCATCCTCGATTTGTCCCGAGGTAACCGTCCATCAATTGGGTTATTATTCCATCATCATCCTTACAATAATCGTTATAGATGAGAACGATAATTTCCACCGCATAGATTCACGTGAAATGATATATTCTAGGTTATTTACAACTTAAAAGGTACAACAAGTTCGTCCAAGATATTTTAATAATGGCAAGTACATTGTATAGAGTGAATTGTAGATGATGGCGTATAAACATACAAGGATCATTCATGAAGAAGTTGTGGAACTCTCCTTGTGACTATGCCTATTTCTTTATCGGTTAGGGTGTTAAACAGTTTGACTTGGGATTGAAAGTGTCCCGTTCGCGATCTGTCCCAGAGTAACTCTCAATCAATTATGTTAGTATTCCTTTATTACACTTTCAATAAATGTTACATATGAGAACGTTAATTTCCACCGTAAAGATTCACGTGAAATTATATATTCTAGGTTCTTTATCAAATGAAATGGTAATACACGTAGGTTAATCAATTTTTAAAAACCACAAGTACATTGCCCATAGTAAATTATAGATGATGACTTATAAGTATAAAAGAATCTTTTGTAACGAAGTTATGGAACTCTCTATGGGAAAATGCACGTTTCTTTATCAGTTACGGTGTTTAAGAGTTTGACTTGTACAAGTCAATCTATCGATATTTAAAAAGAACAAGTACACTGTCCACTGTAAATGGTGGATGGTGACTTATAATCATACCAAGTTCATACGTAAGGAAGTTGTGAAATTATCTAAGGCACTATGCATTTTTATTTATTAATTAGGGTGTTAAAAAGTTTGGCTTTGGATTTCAAGAGCCCCGTCCCCGATTTGTCCCGGGGTAACCGTCTATGAATTGGGTTATTATTCCATTATCACCCTTACAATAATCGTTACAGATGAGAACGATAATTTCCACCGCATAGATTCGCGTGAAATGATATATTCTAGATTTTTTACAACATGAAAGGTACAACAAGTTCATCCATGATATTTTAATAATGACAAGTACATTGTCTAGAGTTAATTGTAGATGATGGCTTATAAACATACAAGGATTATTCATGAAGAAGTTATGCAACTATCTTTGTGACTATACGAGTTTCTTTATTACTTAGGGTGTTAAACAGTTTGACTTGGGATTGCAAGTGTCCCACCCGCAATCTGTCCCAGAGTAACTCTCAATCAATTATGTTAGTATTCCATTATCACCCTTTCAATAACCGTTACATATGGTAACGATAATTTCCACCGCAAACATTCGCGTGAAATTATATATTCTAGGTTATTTATCAAATTAAATGGTAATAAAAGTACGTTAATCAATTTTTAAAAAGAACAAGTACATTGCCCATAGTAAATTATAGATGATGACTTGTAAGTATAAAAGAATCATTTGTAAGGAAGTTGTGGAACTCTCTATGGGAAAATGCACGTTTCTTTATCAGTTACGGTGTTTAAGAGTTTGACTTGTACAAGTCCATCTATCGTTTTTTAAAAAGAACAAGTACATTTTCCACGGTAAATTGTGGATGATGACTTATAATCATAGAAAGATCATACTTAAGGAAGTTGTGAAATTATCTAAGGCACTATGCGTGTTTATTTATTAATTACGGTGTTAAAAAGTTTAACTTGGGATTTCAAGTGCCCCATCCCCGATTTGTCCCGGGGTAACCGTCCATCAATTGGGTTATTATTCCATTATTACCCTTACAATAATCGTTACAAATGAGAACGATAATTTCCACTGCATAGACTCGTGTGAAATGATATATTCTAGGTTATTTACAACTTGAAAGGTACAACAAGTTCGTCCATGATAATTTAATAATCACAAATACATTTTTTAGAGTAAATTGTAGATGATGGCTTATAAACATACAAGGATCATTCTTGAAGAAGTTGTGGAACTCTCTTTGTGACTATGCGAGTTTCTTTATCAGTTAGGGTGTTAAACAGTTTGACTTGGGATTCCAATTGTCCCGTCCGCGACCTGTCCCAGAGTAACTTTCAATCAATTATGTTAGTATTCCATTATTACCTTTCAATAATTGTTACATGTGAGAACGATAATTTCAACGGCTAAGATTCACGTGAAATTATATATTCTCGGTTATTTATCAAATTAAATGGTAATACAAGTACGTTAATCAATTTTTTAAAAGCACAAGTACATTGCCCATTGTAAATTATAGATGATGACTTATAAGTATAAAAGAATCATTTGTAAGGAAGTTGTGGAACTCTCTATGGAAAAATGCACGTTTCATTATCAGTTACGGTGTTTAAGAGTTTGACTTGTACAAGTCCGTCTATCCATTTTTTAAAAGAACAAGTACATTGTCCACGGTAAATTGTGGATGATGACTTATAATCATACAAAGATCATACGTAAGGAAGTTGTGAAAATATCTAAGGCACTATGCGTGTTTATTTATTAATTACGGTGTTAAAAGGTTTGACATGGGATTTCAAGTGCCCCGTCCCCGATTTGTCCCGGGGTAACCATCCATCAATTGGGTTATTATTCCATTATTACCCTTACAATTATCATTACCAATGAGACCAATAATTTCCAACCCATAGATTCGTGTGAAATGATATATTCTAGGTTATTTACAACTTGAAAGGTACAACAACTTCGTCCATGATAATTTAATAATCACAAGTGCATTGTTTAGAGTAAATTGTAGATGACGGCTTATAAACGTACATGGATCATTCGTGAAGAAGTTGTGGAAATCTCTTTGTGACTATGTGAGTTTCTTTATCAGTTAGGGTGTTAAACAGTTTGACTTGGGATTGCAAGTGTCCCGTCCGCGATCTGTCCCAGAGTAACTCTCAATCAATTATGTTAGTACTCTATTATTACCCTTTCTATAACCGTTACATATGAGAACAATAATTTCCACCGCAAAGATTCACGTGAAATTATATATTCTAGGTTATTTATCAAATTAAATGATAATACAGGTATGTTAATCAATTTTTAAGAAGCACAAGTACATTGCCCACAGTAAATTATAGATGATGACTTATAAGTATAAAAGAATCATTTGTAAGGAAGTTGTGGAACTCTCAATGGGAAAATTCATGTTTCTTTATCAGTTACGGTGTTTAAAAGTTTGACTAATACAAGTCCATCTATCGATTTTTAAAAAGAACAAGTACATTGTCCACGGCAAATTATAGATGATGACTTATAATCATACAAAGATCATACGTTAGGATGTTGTGAAGTTATCTAAGGCAAATTATAGATGATGGCTTATAAACGTACAAGGATCATTCGTGAAGAAGTTGTGGAACTCTCTTTGTGACTATGTGAGTTTCTTTGTCAGTTAGGGTGTTAAACAGTTTGACTTGGGATTGAAAGTGTCCCATTCGCGATCTGTCCCAGAGTAACTCTCAATCAATTATGTTAGTATTCCATTATTACACTTTCAATAAATGTTACATATGAGAACGATAATTTCCACCGTAAAGATTCACGTGAAATTATATATTCTAGGTTCTTTATCAAATGAAATGGTAATACACGTACGTTAATCAATTTTTAAAAAGCTCAAGTACATTGCCCATAGTAAATTATAGATGATGACTTATAAGTATAAAAGAATCTTTTGTAAGGAAGTTATGGAACTCTCTATGGGAAAATTCACGTTTCTTTATCAGTTACGGTGCTTAAGAGTTTGACTTGTACAAGTCAATCTATCGATATTTAAAAAGAACAAGTACACTGTCCACTGTAAATTGTGGATGGTGACTTATAATCATACCAAGTTCATAGGTAAGGAAGTTGTGAAATTATCTAAGGCACTATGCATTTTTATTTATTAATTAGGGTGTTAAAAAGTTTGACATGGGATTTCAAGTGCCCCGTCCCCGATTTGTCCCATGGTAACCGTCTATCAATTGGGTTATTATTCCATTATCATCCTTACAATAATCGTTACAGATTAGAACGATAATTTCCACCGCATAGATTCAGTGAAATGATATATTCTTGGTTATTTACAACTTGAAAGGTACAATAAGTTCGTCCTTGATATTTTAATAACGACAAGTACATTGTATAGAGTGAATTGTAGATGATGGCATATAAACATACAAGGATCATTCATGAAGAAGTTGTGGAACTCTCCTTGTGACTATGCCTGTTTCTTTATCAGTTAGGGTGTTAAACAGTTTGACTTGGGATTGAAAGTGTCCTGTCCGCGATCTGTCCCAGAGTAACTCTCAATCAATTATGTTAGTGTTCCATTGTTACCCTTTCAATAAATGTTACATATGAGAACGATAATTTCCACCGCAAAGATTAACGTGAAATTATATATTCTAGGTTCTTTATCAAATTAAATGGTAATACAAATACGTTAATCAATTTCTAAAAAGCACAAGTACATTGCCCATAGTAAATTATAGATGATGACTTATAAGTATAAAAGAATCATTTGTAAGGAAGTTGTGGAACTCTCTATGGAAAAATGCACGTATCTTTATCAGTTACGGTGTTCAAGAGTTTGACTTGTACAAGTCCATCTATCAATTTTGAAAGAACAAGTACATTGTCCACGGTAAATTGTGGATGATGACTTATAATCATACAAAGATCATACGTAAGGAAGTTGTGAAATTATCTAAGGCACTATCCGTGTTTATTTATTAATTACAGTGTTAAAAGGTTTGACTTGGGATTGCAAGTGCCCCGTCCCCGATTTTTCCCGGGGTAACCGTCGATCAATTGGGTTATGATTCCATTATTACTCTTACAATAATTGTTACAAATGAGAACGATAATTTCCACCGCATAGTTCGTGTGAAATGATATATTCTAGGTTATTTACTACTTGAAAGGTACAACAACTTCGTCCATGATAATTTAAGAATCACAAGTACATTGTTTAGAGTAAATTGAAGATTATGGCTTATAAACATACAAGGATGATTCGTGAAGAAATTGTGGAACTCTTTTTGTGACTATGTGAGTTTCTTTATCAGTTAGGGTGTTAAACAGTTTGACTTGGGATTGCAAGTGTACCATCCGCGATCTATCCCAGAGTAACTCTCAATAAATTATGTTAGTATTCCATTATTACACTTTCAATAACCGTTACATATGAAAACAATAATTTCCACCGCAAAGATTCACGTGAAATTATATATTCTAGGTTATTTATCAAATTAAATGGTAATACAAGTACGTTAATCAATTTTTAAAAATCAAAAGTACATTCCCCATAGTAAATTATAGATGATGACTTATAAGTATAAAAGAATCATCAGTAAGGAAGTTGTGGAACTCTCAACGGGAAAATGCATGTTTCTTTATCAGTTACGGTATTTAAGAGTTTGACTAGTACAAGTCCATCTATCGATTTTTAAAAACAAGTACATTGTCCACTGAAAATTGTGGGTGATGACTTATAATCATATAAAGATCATACGTAAGGAAGTTGTGAAATTATCTAAGGCACTATGCGTGTTTATTTATGAATTACGGTGTTAAAAGGTTTGACTTGGGATTTCAAGTGCCCCATCCTCAATTTGTCCCGGGGTAACCGTCTATCAATTGCGTTGTTATTCCATTATTACCTTTATAATAATCGTTACAAATGAGAACGATAATTTCCACCGCATAGATTCGTGTGAAATGATATATTCTAGGTTATTTACAACTTAAAAGGTACAACAAGTTCGTCCATGATAATATAATAATCACAAGTACATTGTTTAGAGTAAATTGTAGATGATGGCTTATAAACATACAAGGATCATTCGTGAAGAAGTTGTGGAACTCTCTTTGTGACTATGTGAATTTCTCTATCACTTAAGGTGTTAATCAGTTTGACTTGGGATTGCAAGTGTCCTGTCCGCGATCTGTCCCAGAGTAACTCTCAATCAATTATGTTAGTATTCCATTATTACCCTTTCAATAACCGTTACATATGAGAGCAACAATTTCCACAGCAAAGATTCGCGTGAAATTATATATTCTATGTTATTTATCAAATTAAATGGTAATACAAGTACGTTAATCAATTTTTAAAAAGCACAAGTACAGTGACCACAGTAAATTATAGATGATGACTTATAAGTATAAAAGAATCATCAGTAAGGAAGTTGTGGAACTCTCAACGGGAAAATGCATGTTTCTTTATTAGTTACGGTGTTTAAGAGTTTGACTAGTACAAGTCCATCTATCGATTTTTAAAAACAACAAGTACATTGTCCACTAAAAATTGTGGATGATGACTTATAATCATATAAAGATCATACGTAAGGAAGTTGTGAAATTATCTAAGGCACTATGCGTGTTTATTTATGAATTACGGTGTTAAAAGGTTTGACTTGGGATTTCAAGTGCCCCATCCTCGACTTGTCCCGGGGTAACCGTCTATCAATTGCGTTATTATTCCATTATTACCTTTATAATAATCGTTACAAATGAGAACGATAATTTCCACCGCATAGATTCGTGTGAAATGATATATTCTAGGTTATTTACAACTTAAAAGGTACAACAAGTTCGTCCATGATAATATAATAATCACAAGTACATTGTTTAGAGTAAATTGTAGATGATGGCTTATAAACATACAAGGATCATTCGTGAAGAAGTTGTGGAACTCTCTTTGTGACTATGTGAGTTTCTCTATGACTTAAGGTGTTAATCAGTTTGACTTGGGATTGCAAGTGTCCCGTCCGCGATCTGTCCCAGAGTAACTCTCAATCAATTATGTTAGTATTCCATTATTACCCTTTCAATAACCGTTACGTATGAGAACAATAATTTCCACAGCAAAGATTCGCGTGAAATTATATATTCTAGGTTATTTATCAAATTAAATGGTAATACAGGTATGTTAATCAATTTTTAAAAAGCACAAGTACATTGCCCATAGTAAATTATAGATGATGACTTATAAGTATGCAAGAATCATTTGTAAGGAAGTCGTGGAACTCTCTAATGGAAAATGCATGTTTCTCTAACAAGTACGGTGTTTAAGAGTTTGACTAGTGCCAGTCCATCTATCAATTTTAAAAAAGAACAAGTACATTGTCCATGGTAAATTGTAGATAATGACTTATAATCATACAAAGATCATACGTAAGGATGTTGTGAAGTTATCTAAGGCACTGTGCTTGTTTCTTTGTTAATTACGGTGTTAAAAGGTTTGACTTGGGATTTCAAGTGTCCCGTCCGCAATCTGTCCCAGAGTAACTGTCAATCAATTATGTTAGTATTCCATTATTACCCTTTTAATAACCGTTACATATGGGAACGATAATTTCCACCGCAAAGATTCGCGTGAAATTATATATTCTAGGTTATTTATCAAATTAAATGGTAATACAAGTACGTTAATCAATTTTTAAAAACACAAGTACATTTCCCATACCAAATTATGGATGTTGACTTATAAGTATAAAAGAATCATTTGTATGGAAGTGGTGGATCTCCCTATGGGAAGATGCATGTTTCTTTATCAGTTACGGTGTTTAAGAGTTTGACTTGTACAAGTCCATCTATCCATTTTTAAAAAGAACAAGTACACTATCCACGGTTTTTTTTTAAAATTAAACCATCCTTTGATGGGGGAAATTGTATTGGCCTTCCCAAACCGTGAAAACAAATAAGCTTTAAGACAAAGAGTTGGATGAAGCCAAAGCTTAGTTTAGATATACATGATGAGCACCCAGCTCTTGAAGCAACAATTGTTGCCTCCAAAAGAATGGTATAGAGGTTGTTGATAGCTAGAGGATTACTTAGGCTAAGTAAGCAAAATCTCGAACTTGTTGGTGAATCGAGCGAACGAAACACAAGTCAGTCAGAGAAAAGTCACCTAGACCAATGAGCCTATCCTCTACTATTATCAAAACTATGAAAGAATCAAGATTATGGATCTATAACTGATATATCAATTGGATCAGTTGCTAATTATGAGCAAATTATGCTGTGCTTTTTCAATTGAGCAGCAAAAGCACCCGGGTTCGGAAGAATAATGTAGCCCTCCTGAGCTTGCTGCTATCCGAGCTTGGTTCCTGCGAAAGGTCATCCTGAGTTTGCTCCTGTCCACGGTAAATTCTAGATGATGACTTATAATCCTACAAAGATCATACGTAAGGATGTTGTGAAATTCTGTAAGGCACTATGATTGTTTCTTTATTAATTACGGTGTTAAAAAGTTTAACTTGGGATTTCAAGTGTCCCGTCCGCGATCTGTCCCAGAGTAACTGTCAATCAATTATGTTAGTATTCCATTATTACCCTTTTAATAACCGTTACATATGGGAACGATAATTTCCACCGCAAAGATTCGCGTGAAATTATATATTCTACGTTATTTATCAAATTAAATGGTAATACAAGTACGTTAATCAATTTTTAAAAACACAAGTACATTGCCCATAGCAAATTATGGATGATGACTTATAAGTATAAAAGAATCATTTGTAAGGAAGTGGTGGATCTCTCTATGGGAAAATGCATGTTTCTTTATCAATTACGGTGTTTAAGAGTTTGACATGTACAAGTCCATCTATCCATTTTTAAAAAGAACAAGTACACTGTCCACGGAAAATTCTAGATGATGACTTATAATCCTACAAAGATCATTCGTAAGGATGTTGTGAAATTCTCTAAGGCACTATGCATGTTTCTTTATTAATTACGGTGTTAAAAAGTTTAACTTGGGATTTCAAGTGTCCCGTCCGCGATCTGTCCCAGAGTAACTGTCAATCAATAATGTTAGTATTCCATTATTATCCTTTTAATAACTGTTACATATGGGAACGATAATTTTCACTGCAAAGATTTGCGTGAAATTATATATTTTAGGTTATTTATCAAATTAAATGGTAATAAAAGTACGTTAATCAATTTTTGAAAAGCACAAGTACACTGCCCATAGTAAATTATAGATGATGACTTATAAGTATAAAAGAATCATTTGTAAGGAAGTGGTGGATCTCCCTATGTGAAAATGCATGTTTTCTTATCAGATATGGTGTTTAAGAGTTTGACTTGTAAAAGTCCATCTATCCATTTTTAAAAAGAACAAGTACATTGTCCCCGGTAAATTCTAGATGATGACTTATAATCATACAAAGATCATACGTAAGGATGTTGTGAAATTGTCTAAGGCACTATGCTTGTTTCTTTATTAATTACGGTGTTAAAAAGTTTAACTTGGGATTTCAAGTGTCCCGTCCGCGATCTGTCCCAGAGTAACTGTCAATCAATTATGTTAGTATTCCATTATTACCCTTTCAATAACCGTTACATATGAGAATGATAATTTTCACAGCAAAGATTCATGTGAAATTATATATTCTAGGTTATTTATCAAATGAAATGGTAATACAAGTACGTTAATCAATTTTTAAAAAGTACAAGTACATTGCCCATAGTATATTATAGATGATGCTTATAAGTATAAAAGAATCATTTGTAAGGAAGTTTTGGAAGTCCCAATGGAAAAATGCATGTTTCTTTATCAGTTACGGTGTTTAAGAGTTTGACTTGTACAAGTCCGTCTATCAATTTTTAAAAAGAACAAGTACATTGTCCACGGTAAATTTTAGATCATGACTTATAATCATACAAAGATAATACGTAAGGAAGTTGTGAAATTCTCTAAGGCGCTATGCTTGTTTCTTTGTTAATTACGCTATTAAAAAGTTTGACTTGGGATTTCAAGTGCCCCATCCCCAATTTTTCCTGGGGTAACCGTGTATCAATTAGGTTATTATTCCATTATTACCCATACAATAATCCTTACAAATGAGAACGATAATTTCCACCGCATTGATTTGCATGAAATGATATATTCTAGGTTGTTTACAACTTGAAAGGGACAACAAGTTCGTCCATGATATTTTAATAATCACAAGTACATTGTCTTGATTAAATTGTAGATGATGGCTTATAAACATACAAGGATCATCTCTTTGTGACTATGCGAGTTTCTTTATCAGTTAGGGTGTTAAACCGTTTGACTTGAGATTGCAAGTGTTCCATCCACGATCTGTCCCAGAGTAACTGTCAATCAATTATGTTAGTATTTCATTATTACCCTTTCAATAACCGTTACATATGAGAACGATAATTTCCACCACAAAGATTCGCGTGAAATTATATATTCTAGGATATTTATCAAATGAAATGGTAGTACAAGTACGTTAATCAATTTTTAGAAGGCACACGTACATTGCCCATAGTAAATTATAGATGATGATTTATAAGTATAAAAGAATCATTTGTAAGGAAGATGTGAATCTCTCTATGGGAAAATGCATGTTTCTTTATCAGTTTCAGTCTTTAAGAGTTTGACTTGTACAAGTCCATCTATCCATTTTTAAAAAGAACAAGTTCATTGTCCACGGTAAATTGTTGATGATGACTTATAATCATACAATGATCATACGTAAGGAAGTTGTGAAATTCTCTAAGGCTCTATGCGTATTTCTTTATTAATTATGGTGTTAAAAAGTTTGACTTTGGATTTCAAGTGCCCCATCCCCGATTTGTCCCGGGGTAACCGTCTATCAATTGGGTTATTATTCCATTATTACCCTTACAATAATCGTTACAGATGAGAACGATAATTTCCACCGCATTGATTTGCGTGAAATGATATATTCTAGGTTATTTACAACTTGAAAGGGACAACAAGTTCGTCCATGATATTTTTATAATCACAAGTACATTGTCCAGAGTAAGTTGTAGATGATGGCTTATAAACATACAAGGATCATTCGTGAAGAAGTTGTGGAAATCTCTTTGTGACTATCCGAGTTTCTTTATCGGTTAGGGTGTTAAACAGTTTGACTTGGGATTGCAAGTGTCCCGTCAACGATCTGTCCCAGAGTAATTGTCAATCAATTGTGTTAGTATTTCATTATTAACCTTTCAATGACCGTTACATATGAGAATGATAATTTTCACAGCAAAGATTCGTGTGAAATTATATATTCTAGGTTATTTATCAAATGAAATGGTAATACAAGTACGTTAATCAATTTTTAAAAAGCACAAGTACATTGCCCATAGTATATTATAGATGATGACTTAAAAGTATAAAAGAATCATTTGTAAGGAAGTTTTGGAAGTCCCAATGGAAAAATGCATGTTTCTTTATCAGTTACGGTGTTTAAGAGTTTGACTTGTACAAGTCCGTCTATCAATTTTTAAAAAGAACAAGTACATTGTCCACGGTAAATTTTAGATCATGACTTATAATCATACAAAGATAATACGTAAGGAAGTTGTGAAATTCTCTAAGGCGCTATGTTTGTTTCTTTGTTAATTACGCTATTAAAAAGTTTGACTTGGGATTTCAAGTGCCCCATCCCCAATTTTTCCTGGGGAAACCGTGTATCAATTAGGTTATTATTCCATTATTACCCATACAATAATCGTTACAAATGAGAACGATAATTTCCACCGCATTGATTTGCATGAAATGATATATTCTAGGTTATTTACAACTTGAAAGGGACAACAAGTTCGTCCATGATATTTTAATAATCACAAGTACATTGTCTTGATTAAATTGTAGATGATGGCTTATAAACATACAAGGATCATCTCTTTGTGACTATGCGAGTTTCTTTATCAGTTAGGGTGTTAAACAGTTTGACTTGAGATTGCAAGTGTTCCATCCACGATCTGTCCCAGAGTAACTGTCAATCAATTATGTTAGTATTTCATTATTACCCTTTCAATAACCGTTACATATGAGAACGATAATTTCCACCACAAAGATTCGCGTGAAATTATATATTCTAGGATATTTATCAAATGAAATGGTAGTACAAGTACGTTAATCAATTTTTAGAAGGCACACGTACATTGCCCATAGTAAATTATAGATGATGATTTATAAGTATAAAAGAATCATTTGTAAGGAAGATGTGAATCTCTCTATGGGAAAATGCATGTTTCTTTATCAGTTTCGGTCTTTAAGAGTTTGACTTGTACAAGTCCATCTATCCATTTTTAAAAAGAACAAGTTCATTGTCCACGGTAAATTGTTGATGATGACTTATAATCATACAATGATCATACGTAAGGAAGTTGTGAAATTCTCTAAGGCTCTATGCGTATTTCTTTATTAATTATGGTGTTAAAAAGTTTGACTTTGGATTTCAAGTGCCCCATCCCCGATTTGTCCCGGGGTAACCGTCTATCAATTGGGTTATTATTCCATTATTACCCTTACAATAATCGTTACAGATGAGAACGATAATTTCCACCGCATTTATTTGCGTGAAATGATATATTCTAGGTTATTTACAACTTGAAAGGGACAATAAGTTCGTCCATGATATTTTAATAATCACAAGTACATTGTCTAGAGTAAGTTGTAGATGATGGCTTATAAACATACAAGGATCATTCGTGAAGAAGTTGTGGAAATCTCTTTGTGACTATCCGAGTTTCTTTATCGGTTAGGGTGTTAAACAGTTTGACTTGGGATTGCAAGTGTCCCGTCAACGATCTGTCCCAGAGTAATTGTCAATCAATTGTGTTAGTATTTCATTGTTACCCTTTCAATGACCGTTACATATGAGAATGATAATTTTCACAGCAAAGATTCGTGTGAAATTATATATTCTAGGTTATTTATCAAATGAAATGGTAATACAAGTACGTTAATCAATTTTTAAAAAGCACAAGTACATTGCCCATAGTATATTATAGATGATGACTTATAAGTATAAAAGAATCATTTGTAAGGAAGTTTTGGAAGTCCCAATGGAAAAATGCATGTTTCTTTATCAGTTACGGTGTTTAAGAGTTTGACTTGTACAAGTCCGTCTATCAATTTTTAAAAAGAACAAGTACATTGTCCACGGTAAATTTTAGATCATGACTTATAATCATACAAAGATAATACGTAAGGAAGTTGTGAAATTCTCTAAGGCGCTATGCTTGTTTCTTTGTTAATTACGCTATTAAAAAGTTTGACTTGGGATTTCAAGTGCCCCATCCCCAATTTTTCCTGGGGTAACCGTGTATCAATTAGGTTATTATTCCATTATTACCCATACAATAATCCTTACAAATGAGAACGATAATTTCCACCGCATTGATTTGCATGAAATGATATATTCTAGGTTGTTTACAACTTGAAAGGGACAACAAGTTCGTCCATGATATTTTAATAATCACAAGTACATTGTCTTGATTAAATTGTAGATGATGGCTTATAAACATACAAGGATCATCTCTTTGTGACTATGCGAGTTTCTTTATCAGTTAGGGTGTTAAACAGTTTGACTTGAGATTGCAAGTGTTCCATCCACGATCTGTCCCAGAGTAACTGTCAATCAATTATGTTAGTATTTCATTATTACCCTTTCAATAACCGTTACATATGAGAACGATAATTTCCACCACAAAGATTCGCGTGAAATTATATATTCTAGGATATTTATCAAATGAAATGGTAGTACAAGTACGTTAATCAATTTTTAGAAGGCACACGTACATTGCCCATAGTAAATTATAGATGATGATTTATAAGTATAAAAGAATCATTTGTAAGGAAGATGTGAATCTCTCTATGGGAAAATGCATGTTTCTTTATCAGTTTCGGTCTTTAAGAGTTTGACTTGTACAAGTCCATCTATCCATTTTTAAAAAGAACAAGTTCATTGTCCACGGTAAATTGTTGATGATGACTTATAATCATACAATGATCATACGTAAGGAAGTTGTGAAATTCTCTAAGGCTCTATGCGTATTTCTTTATTAATTATGGTGTTAAAAAGTTTGACTTTGGATTTCAAGTGCCCCATCCCCGATTTGTCCCGGGGTAACCGTCTATCAATTGGGTTATTATTCCATTATTACCCTTACAATAATCGTTACAGATGAGAACGATAATTTCCACCGCATTGATTTGCGTGAAATGATATATTCTAGGTTATTTACAACTTGAAAGGGACAACAAGTTCGTCCATGATATTTTAATAATCACAAGTACATTGTCTAGAGTAAGTTGTAGATGATGGCTTATAAACATACAAGGATCATTCGTGAAGAAGTTGTGGAAATCTCTTTGTGACTATCCGAGTTTCTTTATCGGTTAGGGTGTTAAACAGTTTGACTTGGGATTGCAAGTGTCCCGTCAACGATCTGTCCCAGAGTAATTGTCAATCAATTGTGTTAGTATTTCATTGTTACCCTTTCAATGACCGTTACATATGAGAATGATAATTTTCACAGCAAAGATTCGTGTGAAATTATATATTCTAGGTTATTTATCAAATGAAATGGTAATACAAGTACGTTAATCAATTTTTAAAAAGCACAAGTACATTGCCCATAGTATATTATAGATGATGACTTATAAGTATAAAAGAATCATTTGTAAGGAAGTTTTGGAAGTCCCAATGGAAAAATGCATGTTTCTTTATCAGTTACGGTGTTTAAGAGTTTGACTTGTACAAGTCCGTCTATCAATTTTTAAAAAGAACAAGTACATTGTCCACGGTAAATTTTAGATCATGACTTATAATCATACAAAGATAATACGTAAGGAAGTTGTGAAATTCTCTAAGGCGCTATGCTTGTTTCTTTGTTAATTACGCTATTAAAAAGTTTGACTTGGGATTTCAAGTGCCCCATCCCCAATTTTTCCTGGGGTAACCGTGTATCAATTAGGTTATTATTCCATTATTACCCATACAATAATCCTTACAAATGAGAACGATAATTTCCACCGCATTGATTTGCATGAAATGATATATTCTAGGTTGTTTACAACTTGAAAGGGACAACAAGTTCGTCCATGATATTTTAATAATCACAAGTACATTGTCTTGATTAAATTGTAGATGATGGCTTATAAACATACAAGGATCATCTCTTTGTGACTATGCGAGTTTCTTTATCAGTTAGGGTGTTAAACAGTTTGACTTGAGATTGCAAGTGTTCCATCCACGATCTGTCCCAGAGTAACTGTCAATCAATTATGTTAGTATTTCATTATTACCCTTTCAATAACCGTTACATATGAGAACGATAATTTCCACCACAAAGATTCGCGTGAAATTATATATTCTAGGATATTTATCAAATGAAATGGTAGTACAAGTACGTTAATCAATTTTTAGAAGGCACACGTACATTGCCCATAGTAAATTATAGATGATGATTTATAAGTATAAAAGAATCATTTGTAAGGAAGATGTGAATCTCTCTATGGGAAAATGCATGTTTCTTTATCAGTTTCGGTCTTTAAGAGTTTGACTTGTACAAGTCCATCTATCCATTTTTAAAAAGAACAAGTTCATTGTCCACGGTAAATTGTTGATGATGACTTATAATCATACAATGATCATACGTAAGGAAATTGTGAAATTCTCTAAGGCTCTATGCGTATTTCTTTATTAATTATTGTGTTAAAAAGTTTGACTTTGGATTTCAAGTGCCCCATCCCCGATTTGTCCCGGGGTAACCGTCTATCAATTGGGTTATTATTCCATTATTACCCTTACAATAATCGTTACAGATGAGAACGATAATTTCCACCGCATTGATTTGCGTGAAATGATATATTCTAGGTTATTTACAACTTGAAAGGGACAACAAGTTCGTCCATGATATTTTTATAATCACAAGTACATTGTCCAGAGTAAGTTGTAGATGATGGCTTATAAACATACAAGGATCATTCGTGAAGAAGTTGTGGAAATCTCTTTGTGACTATCCGAGTTTCTTTATCGGTTAGGGTGTTAAACAGTTTGACTTGGGATTGCAAGTGTCCCGTCAACGATCTGTCCCAGAGTAATTGTCAATCAATTGTGTTAGTATTTCATTATTAACCTTTCAATGACCGTTACATATGAGAATGATAATTTTCACAGCAAAGATTCGTGTGAAATTATATATTCTAGGTTATTTATCAAATGAAATGGTAATACAAGTACGTTAATCAATTTTTAAAAAGCACAAGTACATTGCCCATAGTATATTATAGATGATGACTTATAAGTATAAAAGAATCATTTGTAAGGAAGTTTTGGAAGTCCCAATGGAAAAATGCATGTTTCTTTATCAGTTACGGTGTTTAAGAGTTTGACTTGTACAAGTCCGTCTATCAATTTTTAAAAGAACAAGTACATTGTCCACGGTAAATTTTAGATCATGACTTATAATCATACAAAGATAATACGTAAGGAAGTTGTGAAATTCTCTAAGGCGCTATGCTTGTTTCTTTGTTAATTACGCTATTAAAAAGTTTGACTTGGGGTTTCAAGTGCCCCATCCCCAATTTTTCCTGGGGAAACCGTGTATCAATTAGGTTATTATTCCATTATTACCCATACAATAATCGTTACAAATGAGAACGATAATTTCCACCGCATTGATTTGCATGAAATGATATATTCTAGGTTATTTACAACTTGAAAGGGACAACAAGTTCGTCCATGATATTTTAATAATCACAAGTACATTGTCTTGATTAAATTGTAGATGATGGCTTATAAACATACAAGGATCATCTCTTTGTGACTATGCGAGTTTCTTTATCAGTTAGGGTGTTAAACAGTTTGACTTGAGATTGCAAGTGTTCCATCCACGATCTGTCCCAGAGTAACTGTCAATCAATTATGTTAGTATTTCATTATTACCCTTTCAATAACCGTTACATATGAGAACGATAATTTCCACCACAAAGATTCGCGTGAAATTATATATTCTAGGATATTTATCAAATGAAATGGTAGTACAAGTACGTTAATCAATTTTTAGAAGGCACACGTACATTGCCCATAGTAAATTATAGATGATGATTTATAAGTATAAAAGAATCATTTGTAAGGAAGATGTGAATCTCTCTATGGGAAAATGCATGTTTCTTTATCAGTTTCGGTCTTTAAGAGTTTGACTTGTACAAGTCCATCTATCCATTTTTAAAAAGAACAAGTTCATTGTCCACGGTAAATTGTTGATGATGACTTATAATCATACAATGATCATACGTAAGGAAGTTGTGAAATTCTCTAAGGCTCTATGCGTATTTCTTTATTAATTATGGTGTTAAAAAGTTTGACTTTGGATTTCAAGTGCCCCATCCCCGATTTGTCCCGGGGTAACCGTCTATCAATTGGGTTATTATTCCATTATTACCCTTACAATAATCGTTACAGATGAGAACGATAATTTCCACCGCATTTATTTGCGTGAAATGATATATTCTAGGTTATTTACAACTTGAAAGGGACAACAATATCGTCCATGATATTTTTATAATCACAAGTACATTGTCCAGAGTAAGTTGTAGATGATGGCTTATAAACATACAAGGATCATTCGTGAAGAAGTTGTGGAAATCTCTTTGTGACTATCCGAGTTTCTTTATCGGTTAGGGTGTTAAACAGTTTGACTTGGGATTGCAAGTGTCCCGTCAACGATCTGTCCCAGAGTAATTGTCAATCAATTGTGTTAGTATTTCATTGTTACCCTTTCAATGACCGTTACATATGAGAATGATAATTTTCACAGCAAAGATTCGTGTGAAATTATATATTCTAGGTTATTTATCAAATGAAATGGTAATACAAGTACGTTAATCAATTTTTAAAAAGCACAAGTACATTGCCCATAGTATATTATAGATGATGACTTATAAGTATAAAAGAATCATTTGTAAGGAAGTTTTGGAAGTCCCAATGGAAAAATGCATGTTTCTTTATCAGTTACGGTGTTAAAGAGTTTGACTTGTACAAGTCCGTCTATCAATTTTTAAAAAGAACAAGTACATTGTCCACGGTAAATTTTAGATCATGACTTATAATCATACAAAGATAATACGTAAGGAAGTTGTGAAATTCTCTAAGGCGCTATGCTTGTTTCTTTGTTAATTACGCTATTAAAAAGTTTGACTTGGGATTTCAAGTGCCCCATCCCCAATTTTTCCTGGGGAAACCGTGTATCAATTAGGTTATTATTCCATTATTACCCATACAATAATCGTTACAAATGAGAACGATAATTTCCACCGCATTGATTTGCATGAAATGATATATTCTAGGTTATTTACAACTTGAAAGGGACAACAAGTTCGTCCATGATATTTTAATAATCACAAGTACATTGTCTTGATTAAATTGTAGATGATGGCTTATAAACATACAAGGATCATCTCTTTGTGACTATGCGAGTTTCTTTATCAGTTAGGGTGTTAAACAGTTTGACTTGAGATTGCAAGTGTTCCATCCACGATCTGTCCCAGAGTAACTGTCAATCAATTATGTTAGTATTTCATTATTACCCTTTCAATAACCGTTACATATGAGAACGATAATTTCCACCACAAAGATTCGCGTGAAATTATATATTCTAGGATATTTATCAAATGAAATGGTAGTACAAGTACGTTAATCAATTTTTAGAAGGCACACGTACATTGCCCATAGTAAATTATAGATGATGATTTATAAGTATAAAAGAATCATTTGTAAGGAAGATGTGAATCTCTCTATGGGAAAATGCATGTTTCTTTATCAGTTTCGGTCTTTAAGAGTTTGACTTGTACAAGTCCATCTATCCATTTTTAAAAAGAACAAGTTCATTGTCCACGGTAAATTGTTGATGATGACTTATAATCATACAATGATCATACGTAAGGAAGTTGTGAAATTCTCTAAGGCTCTATGCGTATTTCTTTATTAATTATGGTGTTAAAAAGTTTGACTTTGGATTTCAAGTGCCCCATCCCCGATTTGTCCCGGGGTAACCGTCTATCAATTGGGTTATTATTCCATTATTACCCTTACAATAATCGTTACAGATGAGAACGATAATTTCCACCGCATTTATTTGCGTGAAATGATATATTCTAGGTTATTTACAACTTGAAAGGGACAACAAAATCGTCCATGATATTTTTATAATCACAAGTACGTTGTCCAGAGTAAGTTGTAGATGATGGCTTATAAACATACAAGGATCATTCGTGAAGAAGTTGTGGAAATCTCTTTGTGACTATCCGAGTTTCTTTATCGGTTAGGGTGTTAAACAGTTTGACTTGGGATTGCAAGTGTCCCGTCAACGATCTGTCCCAGAGTAATTGTCAATCAATTGTGTTAGTATTTCATTATTAACCTTTCAATGACCGTTACATATGAGAATGATAATTTTCACAGGAAAGATTCGTGTGAAATTATATATTCTAGGTTATTTATCAAATGAAATGGTAATACAAGTACGTTAATCAATTTTTAAAAAGCACAAGTACATTGCCCATAGTATATTATAGATGATGACTTATAAGTATAAAAGAATCATTTGTAAGGAAGTTTTGGAAGTCCCAATGGAAAAATGCATGTTTCTTTATCAGTTACGGTGTTTAAGAGTTTGACTTGTACAAGTCCGTCTATCAATTTTTAAAAAGAACAAGTACATTGTCCATGGTAAATTTTAGATCATGACTTATAATCATACAAAGATAATACGTAAGGAAGTTGTGAAATTCTCTAAGGCGCTATGCTTGTTTCTTTGTTAATTACGCTATTAAAAAGTTTGACTTGGGGTTTCAAGTGCCCCATCCCCAATTTTTCCTGGGGAAACCGTGTATCAATTAGGTTATTATTCCATTATTACCCATACAATAATCGTTACAAATGAGAACGATAATTTCCACCGCATTGATTTGCATGAAATGATATATTCTAGGTTATTTACAACTTGAAAGGGACAACAAGTTCGTCCATGATATTTTAATAATCACAAGTACATTGTCTTGATTAAATTGTAGATGATGGCTTATAAACATACAAGGATCATCTCTTTGTGACTATGCGAGTTTCTTTATCAGTTAGGGTGTTAAACAGTTTGACTTGAGATTGCAAGTGTTCCATCCACGATCTGTCCCAGAGTAACTGTCAATCAATTATGTTAGTATTTCATTATTACCCTTTCAATAACCGTTACATATGAGAACGATAATTTCCACCACAAAGATTCGCGTGAAATTATATATTCTAGGATATTTATCAAATGAAATGGTAGTACAAGTACGTTAATCAATTTTTAGAAGGCACACGTACATTGCCCGTAGTAAATTATAGATGATGATTTATAAGTATAAAAGAATCATTTGTAAGGAAGATCTGAATCTCTCTATGGGAAAATGCATGTTTCTTTATCAGTTTCGGTCTTTAAGAGTTTGACTTGTACAAGTCCATCTATCCATTTTTAAAAAGAACAAGTTCATTGTCCACGGTAAATTGTTGATGATGACTTATAATCATACAATGATCATACGTAAGGAAGTTGTGAAATTCTCTAAGGCTCTATGCGTATTTCTTTATTAATTATGGTGTTAAAAAGTTTGACTTTGGATTTCAAGTGCCCCATCCCCGATTTGTCCCGGGGTAACCGTCTATCAATTGGGTTATTATTCCATTATTACCCTTACAATAATCGTTACAGATGAGAACGATAATTTCCACCGCATTTATTTGCGTGAAATGATATATTCTAGGTTATTTACAACTTGAAAGGGACAACAATATCGTCCATGATATTTTTATAATCACAAGTACATTGTCCAGAGTAAGTTGTAGATGATGGCTTATAAACATACAAGGATCATTCGTGAAGAAGTTGTGGAAATCTCTTTGTGACTATCCGAGTTTCTTTATCGGTTAGGGTGTTAAACAGTTTGACTTGGGATTGCAAGTGTCCCGTCAACGATCTGTCCCAGAGTAATTGTCAATCAATTGTGTTAGTATTTCATTGTTACCCTTTCAATGACCGTTACATATGAGAATGATAATTTTCACAGCAAAGATTCGTGTGAAATTATATATTCTAGGTTATTTATCAAATGAAATGGTAATACAAGTACGTTAATCAATTTTTAAAAAGCACAAGTACATTGCCCATAGTATATTATAGATGATGACTTATAAGTATAAAAGAATCATTTGTAAGGAAGTTTTGGAAGTCCCAATGGAAAAATGCATGTTTCTTTATCAGTTACGGTGTTTAAGAGTTTGACTTGTACAAGTCCGTCTATTAATTTTTAAAAAGAACAAGTACATTGTCCACGGTAAATTTTAGATCATGACTTATAATCATACAAAGATAATACGTAAGGAAGTTGTGAAATTCTCTAAGGCGCTATGCTTGTTTCTTTGTTAATTATGCTATTAAAAAGTTTGACTTGGGATTTCAAGTGCCCCATCCCCAATTTTTCCTGGGGTAACCGTGTATCAATTAGGTTATTATTCCATTATTACCCATACAATAATCGTTACAAATGAGAACGATAATTTCCACCGCATTGATTTGCATGAAATGATATATTCTAGGTTATTTACAACTTGAAAGGGACAACAAGTTCGTCCATGATATTTTAATAATCACAAGTACATTGTCTTGATTAAATTGTAGATGATGGCTTATAAACATACAAGGATCATCTCTTTGTGACTATGCGAGTTTCTTTATCAGTTAGGGTGTTAAACAGTTTGACTTGAGATTGCAAGTGTTCCATCCACGATCTGTCCCAGAGTAACTGTCAATCAATTATGTTAGTATTTCATTATTACCCTTTCAATAACCGTTACATATGAGAACGATAATTTCCACCACAAAGATTCGCGTGAAATTATATATTCTAGGATATTTATCAAATGAAATGGTAGTACAAGTACGTTAATCAATTTTTAGAAGGCACACGTACATTGCCCATAGTAAATTATAGATGATGATTTATAAGTATAAAAGAATCATTTGTAAGGAAGATGTGAATCTCTCTATGGGAAAATGCATGTTTCTTTATCAGTTTCGGTCTTTAAGAGTTTGACTTGTACAAGTCCATCTATCCATTTTTAAAAAGAACAAGTTCATTGTCCACGGTAAATTGTTGATGATGACTTATAATCATACAATGATCATACGTAAGGAAGTTGTGAAATTCTCTAAGGCTCTATGCGTATTTCTTTATTAATTATGGTGTTAAAAAGTTTGACTTTGGATTTCAAGTGCCCCATCCCCGATTTGTCCCGGGGTAACCGTCTATCAATTGGGTTATTATTCCATTATTACCCTTACAATAATCGTTACAGATGAGAACGATAATTTCCACCGCATTTATTTGCGTGAAATGATATATTCTAGGTTATTTACAACTTGAAAGGGACAACAATATCGTCCATGATATTTTTATAATCACAAGTACATTGTCCAGAGTAAGTTGTAGATGATGGCTTATAAACATACAAGGATCATTCGTGAAGAAGTTGTGGAAATCTCTTTGTGACTATCCGAGTTTCTTTATCGGTTAGGGTGTTAAACAGTTTGACTTGGGATTGCAAGTGTCCCGTCAACGATCTGTCCCAGAGTAATTGTCAATCAATTGTGTTAGTATTTCATTGTTACCCTTTCAATGACCGTTACATATGAGAATGATAATTTTCACAGCAAAGATTCGTGTGAAATTATATATTCTAGGTTATTTATCAAATGAAATGGTAATACAAGTACGTTAATCAATTTTTAAAAAGCACAAGTACATTGCCCATAGTATATTATAGATGATGACTTATAAGTATAAAAGAATCATTTGTAAGGAAGTTTTGGAAGTCCCAATGGAAAAATGCATGTTTCTTTATCAGTTACTGTGTTTAAGAGTTTGACTTGTACAAGTCCGTCTATTAATTTTTAAAAAGAACAAGTACATTGTCCACGGTAAATTTTAGATCATGACTTATAATCATACAAAGATAATACGTAAGGAAGTTGTGAAATTCTCTAAGGCGCTATGCTTGTTTCTTTGTTAATTATGCTATTAAAAAGTTTGACTTGGGATTTCAAGTGCCCCATCCCCAATTTTTCCTGGGGTAACCGTGTATCAATTAGGTTATTATTCCATTATTACCCATACAATAATCGTTACAAATGAGAACGATAATTTCCACCGCATTGATTTGCATGAAATGATATATTCTAGGTTATTTACAACTTGAAAGGGACAACAAGTTCGTCCATGATATTTTAATAATCACAAGTACATTGTCTTGATTAAATTGTAGATGATGGCTTATAAACATACAAGGATCATCTCTTTGTGACTATGCGAGTTTCTTTATCAGTTAGGGTGTTAAACAGTTTGACTTGAGATTGCAAGTGTTCCATCCACGATCTGTCCCAGAGTAACTGTCAATCAATTATGTTAGTATTTCATTATTACCCTTTCAATAACCGTTACATATGAGAACGATAATTTCCACCACAAAGATTCGCGTGAAATTATATATTCTAGGATATTTATCAAATGAAATGGTAGTACAAGTACGTTAATCAATTTTTAGAAGGCACACGTACATTGCCCATAGTAAATTATAGATGATGATTTATAAGTATAAAAGAATCATTTGTAAGGAAGATGTGAATCTCTCTATGGGAAAATGCATGTTTCTTTATCAGTTTCGGTCTTTAAGAGTTTGACTTGTACAAGTCCATCTATCCATTTTTAAAAAGAACAAGTTCATTGTCCACGGTAAATTGTTGATGATGACTTATAATCATACAATGATCATACGTAAGGAAGTTGTGAAATTCTCTAAGGCTCTATGCGTATTTCTTTATTAATTATGGTGTTAAAAAGTTTGACTTTGGATTTCAAGTGCCCCATCCCCGATTTGTCCCGGGGTAACCGTCTATCAATTGGGTTATTATTCCATTATTACCCTTACAATAATCGTTACAGATGAGAACGATAATTTCCACCGCATTGATTTGCGTGAAATGATATATTCTAGGTTATTTACAACTTGAAAGGGACAACAAGTTCGTCCATGATATTTTTATAATCACAAGTACATTGTCCAGAGTAAGTTGTAGATGATGGCTTATAAACATACAAGGATCATTCGTGAAGAAGTTGTGGAAATCTCTTTGTGACTATCCGAGTTTCTTTATCGGTTAGGGTGTTAAACAGTTTGACTTGGGATTGCAAGTGTCCCGTCAACGATCTGTCCCAGAGTAATTGTCAATCAATTGTGTTAGTATTTCATTATTAACCTTTCAATGACCGTTACATATGAGAATGATAATTTTCACAGCAAAGATTCGTGTGAAATTATATATTCTAGGTTATTTATCAAATGAAATGGTAATACAAGTACGTTAATCAATTTTTAAAAAGCACAAGTACATTGCCCATAGTATATTATAGATGATGACTTATAAGTATAAAAGAATCATTTGTAAGGAAGTTTTGGAAGTCCCAATGGAAAAATGCATGTTTCTTTATCAGTTACGGTGTTTAAGAGTTTGACTTGTACAAGTCCGTCTATCAATTTTTAAAAAGAACAAGTACATTGTCCACGGTAAATTTTAGATCATGACTTATAATCATACAAAGATAATACGTAAGGAAGTTGTGAAATTCTCTAAGGCGCTATGCTTGTTTCTTTGTTAATTACGCTATTAAAAAGTTTGACTTGGGGTTTCAAGTGCCCCATCCCCAATTTTTCCTGGGGAAACCGTGTATCAATTAGGTTATTATTCCATTATTACCCATACAATAATCGTTACAAATGAGAACGATAATTTCCACCGCATTGATTTGCATGAAATGATATATTCTAGGTTATTTACAACTTGAAAGGGACAACAAGTTCGTCCATGATATTTTAATAATCACAAGTACATTGTCTTGATTAAATTGTAGATGATGGCTTATAAACATACAAGGATCATCTCTTTGTGACTATGCGAGTTTCTTTATCAGTTAGGGTGTTAAACAGTTTGACTTGAGATTGCAAGTGTTCCATCCACGATCTGTCCCAGAGTAACTGTCAATCAATTATGTTAGTATTTCATTATTACCCTTTCAATAACCGTTACATATGAGAACGATAATTTCCACCACAAAGATTCGCGTGAAATTATATATTCTAGGATATTTATCAAATGAAATGGTAGTACAAGTACGTTAATCAATTTTTAGAAGGCACACGTACATTGCCCATAGTAAATTATAGATGATGATTTATAAGTATAAAAGAATCATTTGTAAGGAAGATGTGAATCTCTCTATGGGAAAATGCATGTTTCTTTATCAGTTTCGGTCTTTAAGAGTTTGACTTGTACAAGTCCATCTATCCATTTTTAAAAAGAACAAGTTCATTGTCCACGGTAAATTGTTGATGATGACTTATAATCATACAATGATCATACGTAAGGAAGTTGTGAAATTCTCTAAGGCTCTATGCGTATTTCTTTATTAATTATGGTGTTAAAAAGTTTGACTTTGGATTTCAAGTGCCCCATCCCCGATTTGTCCCGGGGTAACCGTCTATCAATTGGGTTATTATTCCATTATTACCCTTACAATAATCGTTACAGATGAGAACGATAATTTCCACCGCATTTATTTGCGTGAAATGATATATTCTAGGTTATTTACAACTTGAAAGGGACAATAAGTTCGTCCATGATATTTTAATAATCACAAGTACATTGTCTAGAGTAAGTTGTAGATGATGGCTTATAAACATACAAGGATCATTCGTGAAGAAGTTGTGGAAATCTCTTTGTGACTATCCGAGTTTCTTTATCGGTTAGGGTGTTAAACAGTTTGACTTGGGATTGCAAGTGTCCCGTCAACGATCTGTCCCAGAGTAATTGTCAATCAATTGTGTTAGTATTTCATTGTTACCCTTTCAATGACCGTTACATATGAGAATGATAATTTTCACAGCAAAGATTCGTGTGAAATTATATATTCTAGGTTATTTATCAAATGAAATGGTAATACAAGTACGTTAATCAATTTTTAAAAAGCACAAGTACATTGCCCATAGTATATTATAGATGATGACTTATAAGTATAAAAGAATCATTTGTAAGGAAGTTTTGGAAGTCCCAATGGAAAAATGCATGTTTCTTTATCAGTTACGGTGTTTAAGAGTTTGACTTGTACAAGTCCGTCTATCAATTTTTAAAAGGAACAAGTACATTGTCCACGGTAAATTTTAGATCATGACTTATAATCATACAAAGATAATACGTAAGGAAGTTGTGAAATTCTCTAAGGCGCTATGCTTGTTTCTTTGTTAATTACGCTATTAAAAAGTTTGACTTGGGATTTCAAGTGCCCCATCCCCAATTTTTCCTGGGGTAACCGTGTATCAATTAGGTTATTATTCCATTTTTACCCATACAATAATCGTTACAAATGAGAACGATAATTTCCACCGCATTGATTTGCATGAAATGATATATTCTAGGTTATTTACAACTTGAAAGGGACAACAAGTTCGTCCATGATATTTTAATAATCACAAGTACATTGTCTTGATTAAATTGTAGATGATGGCTTATAAACATACAAGGATCATCTCTTTGTGACTATGCGAGTTTCTTTATCAGTTAGGGTGTTAAACAGTTTGACTTGAGATTGCAAGTGTTCCATCCACGATCTGTCCCAGAGTAACTGTCAATCAATTATGTTAGTATTTCATTATTACCCTTTCAATAACCGTTACATATGAGAACGATAATTTCCACCACAAAGATTCGCGTGAAATTATATATTCTAGGATATTTATCAAATGAAATGGTAGTACAAGTACGTCAATCAATTTTTAGAAGGCACACGTACATTGCCCATAGTAAATTATAGATGATGATTTATAAGTATAAAAGAATCATTTGTAAGGAAGATGTGAATCTCTCTATGGGAAAATGCATGTTTCTTTATCAGTTTCGGTCTTTAAGAGTTTGACTTGTACAAGTCCATCTATCCATTTTTAAAAAGAACAAGTTCATTGTCCACGGTAAATTGTTGATGATGACTTATAATCATACAATGATCATACGTAAGGAAGTTGTGAAATTCTCTAAGTCTCTATGCGTATTTCTTTATTAATTATTGTGTTAAAAAGTTTGACTTTGGATTTCAAGTGCCCCATCCCCGATTTGTCCCGGGGTAACCGTCTATCAATTGGGTTATTATTCCATTATTACCCTTACAATAATCGTTACAGATGAGAACGATAATTTCCACCGCATTGATTTGCGTGAAATGATATATTCTAGGTTATTTACAACTTGAAAGGGACAACAAGTTCGTCCATGATATTTTTATAATCACAAGTACATTGTCCAGAGTAAGTTGTAGATGATGGCTTATAAACATACAAGGATCATTCGTGAAGAAGTTGTGGAAATCTCTTTGTGACTATCCGAGTTTCTTTATCGGTTAGGGTGTTAAACAGTTTGACTTGGGATTGCAAGTGTCCCGTCAACGATCTGTCCCAGAGTAATTGTCAATCAATTGTGTTAGTATTTCATTGTTAACCTTTCAATGACCGTTACATATGAGAATGATAATTTTCACTGCAAAGATTCGTGTGAAATTATATATTCTAGGTTATTTATCAAATGAAATGGTAATACAAGTACGTTAATCAATTTTTAAAAAGCACAAGTACATTGCCCATAGTATATTATAGATGATGACTTATAAGTATAAAAGAATCATTTGTAAGGAAGTTTTGGAAGTCCCAATGGAAAAATGCATGTTTCTTTATCAGTTACGGTGTTTAAGAGTTTGACTTGTACAAGTCCGTCTATCAATTTTTAAAAAGAACAAGTACATTGTCCACGGTAAATTTTAGATCATGACTTATAATCATACAAAGATAATACGTAAGGAAGTTGTGAAATTCTCTAATGCGCTATGCTTGTTTCTTTGTTAATTACGCTATTAAAAAGTTTGACTTGGGATTTCAAGTGCCCCATCCCCAATTTTTCCTGGGGAAACCGTGTATCAATTAGGTTATTATTCCATTATTACCCATACAATAATCGTTACAAATGAGAACGATAATTTCCACCGCATTGATTTGCATGAAATGGTATATTCTAGGTTATTTACAACTTGAAAGGGACAACAAGTTCGTCCATGATATTTTAATAATCACAAGTACATTGTCTTGATTAAATTGTAGATGATGGCTTATAAACATACAAGGATCATCTCTTTGTGACTATGCGAGTTTCTTTATCAGTTAGGGTGTTAAACAGTTTGACTTGAGATTGCAAGTGTTCCATCCACGATCTGTCCCAGAGTAACTGTCAATCAATTATGTTAGTATTTCATTATTACCCTTTCAATAACCGTTACATATGAGAACGATAATTTCCACCACAAAGATTCGCGTGAAATTATATATTCTAGGATATTTATCAAATGAAATGGTAGTACAAGTACGTTAATCAATTTTTAGAAGGCACACGTACATTGCCCATAGTAAATTATAGATGATGATTTATAAGTATAAAAGAATCATTTGTAAGGAAGATGTGAATCTCTCTATGGGAAAATGCATGTTTCTTTATCAGTTTCGGTCTTTAAGAGTTTGACTTGTACAAGTCCATCTATCCATTTTTAAAAAGAACAAGTTCATTGTCCACGGTAAATTGTTGATGATGACTTATAATCATACAATGATCATACGTAAGGAAGTTGTGAAATTCTCTAAGGCTCTATGCGTATTTCTTTATTAATTATTGTGTTAAAAAGTTTGACTTTGGATTTCAAGTGCCCCATCCCCGATTTGTCCCGGGGTAACCGTCTATCAATTGGGTTATTATTCCATTATTACCCTTACAATAATCGTTACAGATGAGAACGATAATTTCCACCGCATTGATTTGCGTGAAATGATATATTCTAGGTTATTTACAACTTGAAAGGGACAACAAGTTCGTCCATGATATTTTTATAATCACAAGTACATTGTCCAGAGTAAATTGTAGACGAAGGCTTATAAACATACAAGGATCATTTGTGAAGAAGTTGTGGAAATCGCTTTGTGACTATCCGAGTTTCTTTATCGGTTAGGGTGTTAAACAGTTTGACTTGGGATTGCAAGTGTCCCGTCAACGATCTGTCACAGAGTAATTGTCAATCAATTGTGTTAGTATTTCATTGTTACCCTTTCAATGACCGTTACATATGAGAATGATAATTTTCACAGCAAAGATTCGTGTGAAATTATATATTCTAGGTTATTTATCAAATGATATGGTAATACAAGTACGTTAATCAATTTTTAAAAATCACAAGTAAATTGCCCATAGTATATTATAGATGATGACTTATAAGTATAAAAGAATCATTTGTAAGGAAGTTTTGGAAGTCCCAATGGAAAAATGCATGTTTCTTTATCAGTTACGGTGTTTAAGAGTTTGATTTGTACAAGTCCGTCTATCAATTTTTAAAAAGAACAAGTACATTGTCCACGGTAAATTTTAGATCATGACTTATAATCATACAAAGATAATACGTAAGGAAGTTGTGAAATTCTCTAAGGCGCTATGCTTGTTTCTTTGTTAATTACGCTATTAAAAAGTTTGACTTGGGATTTCAAGTGCCCCATCCCCAATTTTTCCTGGGGTAACCGTGTATCAATTAGGTTATTATTCCATTATTACCCATACAATAATCGTTACAAATGAGAACGATAATTTCCACCGCATTGATTTGCATGAAATGATATATTCTAGGTTATTTACAACTTGAAAGGGACAACAAGTTCGTCCATGATATTTTAATAATCACAAGTACATTGTCTTGATTAAATTGTAGATGATGGCTTATAAACATACAAGGATCATCTCTTTGTGACTATGCGAGTTTCTTTATCAGTTAGGGTGTTAAACAGTTTGACTTGAGATTGCAAGTGTTCCATCCACGATCTGTCCCAGAGTTACTGTCAATCAATTATGTTAGTATTTCATTATTACCCTTTGAATAACTGTTACATATGAGAACGATAATTTCCACCACAAAGATTCGCGTGAAATTATATATTCTAGGATATTTATCAAATGAAATGGTAGTACAAGTACGTTAATCAATTTTTAGAAGGCACACGTACATTGCCCATAGTAAATTATAGATGATGATTTATAAGTATAAAAGAATCATTTGTAAGGAAGATGTGAATCTCTCTATGGGAAAATGCATGTTTCTTTATCAGTTTCGGTCTTTAAGAGTTTGACTTGTACAAGTCCATCTATCCATTTTTAAAAAGAACAAGTTCATTGTCCACGGTAAATTGTTGATGATGACTTATAATCATACAATGATCATACGTAAGGAAGTTGTGAAATTCTCTAAGGCTCTATGCGTATTTCTTTATTAATTATGGTGTTAAAAAGTTTGACTTTGGATTTCAAGTGCCCCATCCCCGATTTGTCCCGGGGTAACCGTCTATCAATTGGGTTATTATTCCATTATTACCCTTACAATAATCGTTACAGATGAGAACGATAATTTCCACCGCATTGATTTGCGTGAAATGATATATTCTAGGTTATTTACAACTTGAAAGGGACAACAAGTTCGTCCATGATATTTTTATAATCACAAGTACATTGTCCAGAGTAAATTGTAGATGATGGCTTATAAACATACAAGGATCATTCGTGAAGAAGTTGTGGAAATCTCTTTGTGACTATCCGAGTTTCTTTATCGGTTAGGGTGTTAAACAGTTTGACTTGGGATTGCAAGTGTCCCGTCAACGATCTGTCCCAGAGTAATTGTCAATCAATTGTGTTAGTATTTCATTGTTACCCTTTCAATGACCGTTACATATGAGAATGATAATTTTCACAGCAAAGATTCGTGTGAAATTATATATTCTAGGTTATTTATCAAATGAAATGGTAATACAAGTACGTTAATCAATTTTTAAAAAGCACAAGTACATTGCCCATAGTATATTATAGATGATGACTTATAAGTATAAAAGAATCATTTGTAAGGAAGTTTTGGAAGTCCCAATGGAAAAATGCATGTTTCTTTATCAGTTACGGTGTTTAAGAGTTTGACTTGTACAAGTCCGTCTATCAATTTTTAAAAAGAACAAGTACATTTTCCACGGTAAATTTTAGATCATGACTTATAATCATACAAAGATAATACGTAAGGAAGTTGTGAAATTCTCTAAGGCGCTATGCTTGTTTCTTTGTTAATTACGCTATTAAAAAGTTTGACTTGGGATTTCAAGTGCCCCATCCCCAATTTTTCCTGGGGTAACCGTGTATCAATTAGGTTATTATTCCATTTTTACCCATACAATAATCGTTACAAATGAGAACGATAATTTCCACCGCATTGATTTGCATGAAATGATATATTCTAGGTTATTTACAACTTGAAAGGGACAACAAGTTCGTCCATGATATTTTAATAATCACAAGTACATTGTCTTGATTAAATTGTAGATGATGGCTTATAAACATACAAGGATCATCTCTTTGTGACTATGCGAGTTTCTTTATCAGTTAGGGTGTTAAACAGTTTGACTTGAGATTGCAAGTGTTCCATCCACGATCTGTCCCAGAGTAACTGTCAATCAATTATGTTAGTATTTCATTATTACCCTTTCAATAACCGTTACATATGAGAACGATAATTTCCACCACAAAGATTCGCGTGAAATTATATATTCTAGGATATTTATCAAATGAAATGGTAGTACAAGTACGTTAATCAATTTTTAGAAGGCACACGTACATTGCCCATAGTAAATTATAGATGATGATTTATAAGTATAAAAGAATCATTTGTAAGGAAGATGTGAATCTCTCTATGGGAAAATGCATGTTTCTTTATCAGTTTCGGTCTTTAAGAGTTTGACTTGTACAAGTCCATCTATCCATTTTTAAAAAGAACAAGTTCATTGTCCACGGTAAATTGTTGATGATGACTTATAATCATACAATGATCATACGTAAGGAAGTTGTGAAATTCTCTAAGGCTCTATGCGTATTTCTTTATTAATTATGGTGTTAAAAAGTTTGACTATGGATTTCAAGTGCCCCATCCCCGATTTGTCCCGGGGTAACCGTCTATCAATTGGGTTATTATTCCATTATTACCCTTACAATAATCGTTACAGATGAGAACGATAATTTCCACCACATTTATTTGCGTGAAATGATATATTCTAGGTTATTTACAACTTGAAAGGGACAACAATATCGTCCATGATATTTTTATAATCACAAGTACATTGTCCAGAGTAAGTTGTAGATGATGGCTTATAAACATACAAGGATCATTCGTGAAGAAGTTGTGGAAATCTCTTTGTGACTATCCGAGTTTCTTTATCGGTTAGGGTGTTAAACAGTTTGACTTGGGATTGCAAGTGTCCCGTCAACGATCTGTCCCAGAGTAATTGTCAATCAATTGTGTTAGTATTTCATTGTTACCCTTTCAATGACCGTTACATATGAGAATGATAATTTTCACAGCAAAGATTCGTGTGAAATTATATATTCTAGGTTATTTATCAAATGAAATGGTAATACAAGTACGTTAATCAATTTTTAAAAAGCACAAGTACATTGCCCATAGTATATTATAGATGATGACTTATAAGTATAAGAGAATCATTTGTAAGGAAGTTTTGGAAGTCCCAATGGAAAAATGCATGTTTCTTTATCAGTTACGGTGTTTAAGAGTTTGACTTGTACAAGTCCGTCTATCAATTTTTAAAAAGAACAAGTACATTGTCCACGGTAAATTTTAGATCATGACTTATAATCATACAAAGATAATACGTAAGGAAGTTGTGAAATTCTCTAAGGTGCTATGCTTGTTTCTTTGTTAATTACGCTATTAAAAAGTTTGACTTGGGATTTCAAGTGCCCCATCCCCAATTTTTCCTGGGGAAACCGTGTATCAATTAGGTTATTATTCCATTATTACCCATACAATAATCGTTACAAATGAGAACGATAATTTCCACCGCATTGATTTGCATGAAATGATATATTCTAGGTTATTTACAACTTGAAAGGGACAACAAGTTCGTCCATGATATTTTAATAATCACAAGTACATTGTCTTGATTAAATTGTAGATGATGGCTTATAAACATACAAGGATCATCTCTTTGTGACTATGCGAGTTTCTTTATCAGTTAGGGTGTTAAACAGTTTGACTTGAGATTGCAAGTGTTCCATCCACGATCTGTCCCAGAGTAACTGTCAATCAATTATGTTAGTATTTCATTATTACCCTTTCAATAACCGTTACATATGAGAACGATAATTTCCACCACAAAGATTCGCGTGAAATTATATATTCTAGGATATTTATCAAATGAAATGGTAGTACAAGTACGTTAATCAATTTTTAGAAGGCACACGTACATTGCCCATAGTAAATTATAGATGATGATTTATAAGTATAAAAGAATCATTTGTAAGGAAGATGTGAATCTCTCTATGGGAAAATGCATGTTTCTTTATCAGTTTCGGTCTTTAAGAGTTTGACTTGTACAAGTCCATCTTTCCATTTTTAAAAAGAACAAGTTCATTGTCCACGGTAAATTGTTGATGATGACTTATAATCATACAATGATCATACGTAAGGAAGTTGTGAAATTCTCTAAGGCTCTATGCGTATTTCTTTATTAATTATGGTGTTAAAAAGTTTGACTTTGGATTTCAAGTGCCCCATCCCCGATTTGTCCCGGGGTAACCGTCTATCAATTGGGTTATTATTCCATTATTACCCTTACAATAATCGTTACAGATGAGAACGATAATTTCCACCGCATTGATTTGCGTGAAATGATATATTCTAGGTTATTTACAACTTGAAAGGGACAACAAGTTCGTCCATGATATTTTTATAATCACAAGTACATTGTCCAGAGTAAATTGTAGATGATGGCTTATAAACATACAAGGATCATTCGTGAAGAAGTTGTGGAAATCTCTTTGTGACTATCCGAGTTTCTTTATCGGTTAGGGTGTTAAACAGTTTGACTTGGGATTGCAAGTGTCCCGTCAACGATCTGTCCCAGAGTAATTGTCAATCAATTGTGTAAGTATTTCATTATTACCCTTTCAATGACCGTTACATATGAGAATGATAATTTTCACAGCAAAGATTCGTGTGAAATTATATATTCTAGGTTATTTATCAAATGAAATGGTAATACAAGTACGTTAATCAATTTTTAAAAAGCACAAGTACATTGCCCATAGTATATTATAGATGATGACTTATAAGTATAAAAGAATCATTTGTAAGTAAGTTTTGGAAGTCCCAATGGAAAAATGCATGTTTCTTTATCAGTTACGGTGTTTAAGAGTTTGACTTGTACAAGTCCGTCTATCAATTTTTAAAAAGAACAAGTACATTGTCCACGGTAAATTTTAGATCATGACTTATAATCATACAAAGATAATACGTAAGGAAGTTGTGAAATTCTCTAAGGCGCTATGCTTGTTTCTTTGTTTATTACTATTAAAAAGTTTGACTTGGGATTTCAAGTGCCCCATCCCCAATTTTTCCTGGGGTAACCGTGTATCAATTAGGTTATTATTCCATTATTACCCATACAATAATCGTTACAAATGAGAACGATAATTTCCACCGCATTGATTTGCATGAAATGATATATTCTAGGTTATTTACAACTTGAAAGGGACAACAAGTTCGTCCATGATATTTTAATAATCACAAGTACATTGTCTTGATTAAAATGTAGATGATGGCTTATAAACATACAAGGATCATCTCTTTGTGACTATGCGAGTTTCTTTATCAGTTAGGGTGTTAAACAGTTTGACTTGAGATTGCAAGTGTTCCATCCACGATCTGTCCCAGAGTAACTGTCAATCAATTATGTTAGTATTTCATTATTACCCTTTCAATAACCGTTACATATGAGAACGATAATTTCCACCACAAAGATTCGCGTGAAATTATATATTCTAGGATATTTATCAAATGAAATGGTAGTACAAGTACGTTAATCAATTTTTAGAAGGCACACGTACATTGCCCGTAGTAAATTATAGATGATGATTTATAAGTATAAAAGAATCATTTGTAAGGAAGATCTGAATCTCTCTATGGGAAAATGCATGTTTCTTTATCAGTTTCGGTCTTTAAGAGTTTGACTTGTACAAGTCCATCTATCCATTTTTAAAAAGAACAAGTTCATTGTCCACGGTAAATTGTTGATGATGACTTATAATCATACAATGATCATACGTAAGGAAGTTGTGAAATTCTCTAAGGCTCTATGCGTATTTCTTTATTAATTATGGTGTTAAAAAGTTTGACTTTGGATTTCAAGTGCCCCGTCCCCGATTTGTCCCGGGGTAACCGTCTATCAATTGGGTTATTATTCCATTATTACCCTTACAATAATCGTTACAGATAAGAACGATAATTTCCACCGCATTGATTTGCGTGAAATGATATATTCTAGGTTATTTACAACTTGAAAGGGACAACAAGTTCGTCCATGATATTTTTATAATCACAAGTACATTGTCCAGAATAAATTGTAGATGATGGCTTATAAACATACAAGGATCATTCGTGAAGAAGTTGTGGAAATCTCTTTGTGACTATCCGAGTTTCTTTATCGGTTAGGGTGTTAAACAGTTTGACTTGGGATTGCAAGTGTCCCGTCAACGATCTGTCCCAGAGTAATTGTCAATCAATTGTGTTAGTATTTCATTATTACCCTTTCAATGACCGTTACATATGAGAACGATAATTTCCACCACAAAGATTCGCGTGAAATTATATATTCTAGGATATTTATCAAATGAAATGGTAGTACAAGTACGTTAATCAATTTTTAGAAGGCACACGTACATTGCCCATAGTAAATTATAGATGATGATTTATAAGTATAAAAGAATCATTTGTAAGGAAGATGTGAATCTCTCTATGGGAAAATGCATGTTTCTTTATCAGTTTCGGTCTTTAAGAGTTTGACTTGTACAAGTCCATCTATCCATTTTTAAAAAGAACAAGTTCATTGTCCACGGTAAATTGTTGATGATGACTTATAATCATACAATGATCATACGTAAGGAAGTTGTGAAATTCTCTAAGGCTCTATGCGTATTTCTTTATTAATTATGGTGTTAAAAAGTTTGACTTTGGATTTCAAGTGCCCCATCCCCGATTTGTCCCGGGGTAACCGTCTATCAATTGGGTTATTATTCCATTATTACCCTTACAATAATCGTTACAGATGAGAACGATAATTTCCACCGCATTGATTTGCGTGAAATGATATATTCTAGGTTATTTACAACTTGAAAGGGACAACAAGTTCGTCCATGATATTTTTATAATCACAAGTACATTGTCCAGAGTAAATTGTAGATGATGGCTTATAAACATACAAGGATCATTCGTGAAGAAGTTGTGGAAATCTCTTTGTGACTATCCGAGTTTCTTTATCGGTTAGGGTGTTAAACAGTTTGACTTGGGATTGCAAGTGTCCCGTCAACGATCTGTCCCAGAATAATTGTCAATCAATTGTGTTAGTATTTCATTATTACCCTTTCAATGACCGTTACATATGAGAATGATAATTTTCACAGCAAAGATTTGTGTGAAATTATATATTCTAGGTTATTTATCAAATGAAATTGTAATACAAGTATGTTAATCAATTTTTAAAAAGCACAAGTACATTGCCCATAGTATATTATAGAAGATGACTTATAAGTATAAAAGAATCATTTGTAAGGAAGTTTTGGAAGTCCCAATGGAAAAATGCATGTTTCTTTATCAGTTACGGTGTTTAAGAGTTTGACTTGTACAAGTCTGTCTATCAATTTCTAGAAAGAACAAGTACATTGTCCACGGTAAATTTTAGATCATGACTTATAATCATACAAAGATAATACGTAAGGAAGTTGTGAAATTCTCTAAGGCGCTATGCTTGTTTCTTTGTTTATTACTATTAAAAAGTTTGACTTGGGATTTCAAGTGCCCCATCCCCAATTTTTCCTGGGGTAACCGTGTATCAATTAGGTTATTATTCCATTATTACCCATACAATAATCGTTACAAATGAGAACGATAATTTCCACCGCATTGATTTGCATGAAATGATATATTCTAGGTTATTTACAACTTGAAAGGGACAACAAGTTCGTCCATGATATTTTAATAATCACAAGTACATTGTCTTGATTAAAATGTAGATGATGGCTTATAAACATACAAGGATCATCTCTTTGTGACTATGCGAGTTTCTTTATCAGTTAGGGTGTTAAACAGTTTGACTTGAGATTGCAAGTGTTCCATCCACGATCTGTCCCAGAGTAACTGTCAATCAATTATGTTAGTATTTCATTATTACCCTTTCAATAACCGTTACATATGAGAACGATAATTTCCACCACAATGATTCGCGTGAAATTATATATTCTAGGATATTTATCAAATGAAATGGTAGTACAAGTACGTTAATCAATTTTTAGAAGGCACACGTACATTGCCCGTAGTAAATTATAGATGATGATTTATAAGTATAAAAGAATCATTTGTAAGGAAGATCTGAATCTCTCTATGGGAAAATGCATGTTTCTTTATCAGTTTCGGTCTTTAAGAGTTTGACTTGTACAAGTCCATCTATCCATATTTAAAAAGAACAAGTTCATTGTCCACGGTAAATTGTTGATGATGACTTATAATCATACAATGATCATACGTAAGGAAGTTGTGAAATTCTCTAAGGCTCTATGCGTATTTCTTTATTAATTATGGTGTTAAAAAGTTTGACTTTGGATTTCAAGTGCCCCGTCCCCGATTTGTCCCAGGGTAACCGTCTATCAATTGGGTTATTATTCCATTATTACCCTTACAATAATCGTTACAGATAAGAACGATAATTTCCACCGCATTGATTTGCGTGAAATGATATATTCTAGGTTATTTACAACTTGAAAGGGACAACAAGTTTATCCATGATATTTTTATAATCACAAGTACATTGTCCAGAGTAAATTGTAGATGATGGCTTATAAACATACAAGTATCATTCGTGAAGAAGTTGTGGAAATATCTTTGTGACTATGCGAGTTTCTTTATCAGTTAGGGTTTTAAACAGTTTGACTAGGGATTGCAAGTGTCCCGTCCATGATCTGTCCCAGAGTAACTGTCAATCAATTATGTTAGTATTTCATTATTACCCTTTCAATAACCGTTACATATTAGAACGATAATTTCCAACGCAAAGATTTGCGTGAAATTATATATTTTAGGTCATTTAGCAAATTAAATGGTAATAAAATTACGTTAATCAATTTTGATAAGCACAAGTACACTGCCCATAGTAAAGTACAGATGATGACTTATAAGTATAAAAGAATCATTTGTAAGGAAGATGTGAATCTCTCTACGGGAAAATGCATGTTTCTTTATCAGCTACGGTGTTTTGGAGTTTTACTTATACAAGTCCATCTATCCATTTTTAAAAATAACAAGTACATTGTCCACGGTAAATTGTTGATGATGACTTATAATCATACAAAGATCATACGTAAGGATGTTGTGAAATTATCTAAGGCACTATGCGTGTTTCTTTATTAATTATGGTAATAAAAAGTTTGACTTTGGATTTCAAGTGCCCCATCACCGATTTGTCCCGGAGTAACCGTCTATCAATTGGGTTATTATTCCATTATTATCCTTACAATAATCGTTATAGATGAGAACAATAATTTCCACCGCATTGATTTGCATGAAATGATATATTCTAGGTTATTTACAACTTGAAAGGGACAACAAGTTTATCCATGATATTTTTATAATCACAAGTACATTGTCCAGAGTAAATTGTAGATGATGGCTTATAAACATACAAGTATCATTGGTGAAGAAGTTGTGGAAATATCTTTGTGACTATGCGAGTTTCTTTATCAGTTAGGGTGTTAAACAGTTTGACTTGGGATTGCAAGTGTCTCGTCCACGATCTATCCCAGAGTAACTGTCAATCAATTATGTTAGTATTTCATTATTACGCTTTCAATAACCGTTAAATATGAGAACGATAATTTCCACCGCAAAGATTTCCGTGAAATTATATATTGTAGGTTATTTATCAAATTAAATGGTAATAAAAGTACGTTAATCATTTTTTTAAAAGCACAAGTACACTGCCCATTGTAAATTATAGATGATGACTTATAAGTATAAAAGAATCATTTGTAAGGAAGTTGTGAATCTCTCTATGGGAAAATGCATGTTTCTTTATCAGCTACGGTGTTTAAGAGTTTTACTTATACAAGTCCATCTATCCATTTTAAAAAAGAACAAGTTCATTGTCCACGGTAAATTGTTGATGATGACTTATAATCATACAAAGATCATACGTAAGGATGTTGTGAAATTATCTAAGGCACTATGCGTGTTTCTTTATTAATTATGGTAGTAAAAAGTTTGACTTTGGATTTCAAGTGCCCCATCACCGATTTGTCCCGGAGTAACCGTCTATCAATTGGGTTATTATTCCATTATTATCCTTACAATAATCGTTATAGATGAGAACAATAATTTCCACCGCATTGATTTGCATGAAATGATATATTCTAGGTTATTTACAACTTGAAAGGGACAACAAGTTTATCCATGATATTTTTATAATCACAAGTACATTGTCCAGAGTAAATTGTAGATGATGGCTTATAAACATACAAGTATCATTCGTGAAGAAGTTGTGGAAATATCTTTGTGACTATGCGAGTTTCTTTATCAGTTAGGGTGTTAAACAGTTTGACTTGGGATTGCAAGTGTCTCGTCCACGATCTATCCCAGAGTAACTGTCAATCAATTATGTTAGTATTTCATTATTACCCTTTCAATAACCGTTACATATGAGAACGATAATTTCCACCGCAAAGATTTCCGTGAAATTATATATTGTAGGTTATTTATCAAATTAAATGGTAATAAAAGTACGTTAATCATTTTTTTAAAAGCACAAGTACACTGCCCATTGTAAATTATAGATGATGACTTATAAGTATAAAAGAATCACTTGTAAGGATGTTGTGAATCTCTCTATGGGAAAATGAATGTTTCTTTATCAGCTACGGTGTTTAAGAGTTTTACTTATACAAGTCCATCTATCCATTTTAAAAAAGAACAAGTTCATTGTCCACGGTAAATTGTTGATGATGACTTATAATCATACAATGATCATACGTAAGGAAGTTGTGAAATTCTCTAAGGCTCTATGCGTATTTCTTTATTAATTATGGTGTTAAAAAGTTTGACTTTGGATTTCAAGTGCCCCATCCCCGATTTGTCCCGGGGTAACCGTCTATCAATTGGGTTATTATTCCATTATTACCCTTACAATAATCGTTACCAGTTAGGGTGTTAAACAGTTTGACTAGGGATTGCAAGTGTCCCGTCCACGATCTGTCCCAGAGTAACTGTCAATCAATTATGTTAGTATTTCATTATTACCCTTTCACCAACCGTTACATATTAGAACGATAATTTCCAACGCAAAGATTTGCGTGAAATTATATATTTTAGGTCATTTATCAAATTAAATGGTAATAAAATTACGTTAATCAATTTTGATAAGCACAAGTACACTGCCCATAGTAAAGTACAGATGATGACTTATAAGTATAAAAGAATCATTTGTAAGGAAGATGTGAATCTCTCTACGGGAAAATGCATGTTTCTTTATAAGCTACGGTGTTTAAGAGTTTTACTTATACAATTCCATCTATCAATTTTTAAAAATAACAAGTACACTATCCACGGTAAATTGTTGATGATGACTTATAATCATACAAAGATCATACGTAAGGGTGTTGTGAAATTATCTAAGGCACTATGTGTGTTTCTTTATTAATTATGGTGTTAAAAAGTTTGACTTTGGATTTCAAGTGCCCCATCATCGATTTGTCCCGGGGTAACCGTCTATCAATTGGGTTATTATTCCATTATTATCCTTACAATAATCGTTATAGATGAGAACAATAATTTCCACCGCATTGATTTGCATGAAATGATATATTCTAGGTTATTTACAACTTGAAAGGGACAACAAGTTCATCCATGATATTTTTATAATCACAAGTACATTGTCCAGAGTAAATTGTAGATGATGGCTTATAAACATACAAGCATCATTCGTGAAGAAGTTGTGGAAATATCTTTGTGACTATGCGAGTTTCTTTATCAGTTAGGGTGTTAAACAGTTTGACTTGGGATTGCAAGTGTCTCGTCCACGATCTATCCCAGAGTAACTGTCAATCAATTATGTTAGTATTTCATTATTACCCTTTCAATAACCGTTCAATATGAGAACGATAATTTCCACCGCAAAGATTTCTGTGAAATTATATATTGTAGGTTATTTATCAAATTAAATGGTAATAAAAGTACGTTAATCATTTTTTTAAAAGCACAAGTACACTGCCCATAGTAAATTATAGATGATGACTTATATGTATAAAAGAATCATTTGTAAGGAAGTGGAGAATCTCTTTATGGGAAATTGCATGTTTCTTTATTAGTTACGGTGTTTAAGAGTTTGACTTGTACAAGTCAATCTATCCATTTTTAAAAAGAACAAGTACATTGTCCACGGTAAATTGTTGATGATGACTTATAATCATACAATGATCATACGTATGGATGTTGTGAAATTATCTAAGGCACTATCCGTATTTCTTTATTAATTACGGTGTTAAAAAGTTTGACTTGGGATTTCAAGTGCCCCATCCTAGATTTGTCCCGGGGTAACCGTCTATCAGTTGGGTTATTATTCCATTATTACCCTTACAATAATCATTACAGATGAGAACGATAATTTCCACCGCATTGATTTGCGGGAAATGATATATTATATGTTATTTAGAACTTGAAAGGGACAACAAGTTCGTCCATGATGTTTTTATAATCACAAGTACATTGCCCAGAGTAAATTGTAGATGATGGCTTATAAACATACAAGGATCATTCGTGAAGAAGTTTTGGAAATCTCTTTGTGACTATGTAAGTTTCGTTATCAGTTAGGGTGTTAAACAGTTTGACTAGGGAATGCAAGTGTCCCGTCCACGATCTGTCCCAGAGTAACTGTCAATCAATTATGTTAGGATTTCATTATTACCCTTTCAATAACCGTTACATATTAGAACGATAATTTCCAACGCAAAGATTTGCGTGAAATTATATATTTTAGGTCACTTATCAAATTAAATGGTAATAAAATTACGTTAATCAATTTTTGATAAGCACAAGTACACTGCCCATAGTAAAGTACAGATGATGACTTATAAGTATAAAAGAATCATTTGTAAGGAAGATGTGAATCTCTCTATGGGAAAATGCATGTTTCTTTATCAGTTACGGTCTTTAAGAGTTTGACTTGTACAAGTCCATCTATCCATTTTTAAAAAGAACAAGTACAATGTCCACGGTAAATTGTTGATGATGACTTATAATCAAACAATGATCATAAGTAAGGAAGTTGTGAAATTCTCTAAGGCTCTATGCGTGTTTCTTTATTAATTATGGTGTTAAAAAGTTTGACTTGGGATTTCAAGTGCCCCGTCACCGATTTGTCCCGGGGTAACCGTCTATCAATTGGGTTATTATTCCATTATTATCCTTACAATAATCGTTATAGATGAGAACAATAATTTCCACCGCATTGATTTGCATGAAATGATATATTCTAGGTTATTTACAACTTGAAAGGGACAACAAGTTCATCCATGATATTTTTATAATCACAAGTACATTGTCCAGAGTAAATTGTAGATGATGGCTTATAAACATACAAGTATCATTCGTGAAGAAGTTGTGGAAATATCTTTGTGACTATGCGAGTTTATTTATCAGTTAGGGTGTTGAACAGTTTGACTTGGGATTGCAAGTGTCTCGTCCACGATCTATCCCAGAGTAACTGTCAATCGATTATGTTAGTATTTCATTATTACCCTTTCAATAACCGTTACATATGAGAACGATAATTTCCACCGCAAAGATTTCCGTGAAATTATATATTGTAGGTTATTTATCAAATTAAATGGTAATAAAAGTACGTTAATCATTTTTTTAAAAGCACAAGTACACTGCCCATAGTAAATTATAGATGATGACTTATATGTATAAAAGAATCATTTGTAAGGAAGTTGAGAATCTCTTTATGGGAAATTGCATGTTTCTTTATTAGTTACGGTGTTTAAGAGTTTGACTTGTACAAGTCAATCTATCCATTTTTAAAAAGAACAAGTACATTGTCCACGGTAAATTGTTGATGATGACTTATAATCATACAATGATCATACGTAAGGATGTTGTGAAATTATCTAAGGCACTATCCGTATTTCTTTATTAATTACGGTGTTAAAAAGTTTGACTTGGGATTTCAAGTGCCCCATCCTAGATTTGTCCCGGGGTAACCGTCTATCAGTTGGGTTATTATTCCATTATTACCCTTACAATAATCGTTACAGATGAGAACGATAATTTCCACCGCATTGATTTGTGGGAAATGATATATTATAGGTTATTTACAACTTGAAAGGGACAACAAGTTCGTCCACGATGTTTTTATAATCACAAGTACATTGTCCAGAGTAAATTGTAGATGATGGCTTATAAACATACAAGGATCATTCGTGAAGAAGTTTTGGAAATCTCTTTGTGACTATGTAAGTTTCGTTATCAGTTAGGGTGTTAAACAGTTTGACTAGGGATTGCAAGTGTCCCGTCCACGATCTGTCCCAGAGTAACTGTCAATCAATTATGTTAGTATTTCATTATTACCCTTTCAATAACCGTTACATATTAGAACGATAATTTCCAACGCAAAGATTTGCGTGAAATTATATATTTTAGGTCATTTATCAAATTAAATGGTAATAAAATTACGTTAATCAATTTTTGATAAGCACAAGTACACTGCCCATAGTAAAGTACAGATGATGACTTATAAGTATAAAAGAATCATTTGTAAGGAAGATGTCAATCTCTCTATGGGAAAATGCATGTTTCTTTATCAGTTACGGTCTTTAAGAGTTTGACTTGTACAAGTCCATCTATCCATTTTTAAAAAGAACAAGTTCATTGTCCACGGTAAATTGTTTATGATGACTTATAATCAAACAATGATCATACGTAAGGAAGTTGTGAAATTCTCTAAGGCTTTATGCGTGTTTCTTTATTAATTATGGTGTTAAAAAGTTTGACTTGGGATTTCAAGTGCCCCGTCCCCGATTTGTCCCGGGGTAACCGTCTATCAATTGGGTAATTATTCCATTATTACCCTTACAATAATCGTTACAGATGAGAACGATAATTTCCACCGCATTGATTTGTGAGAAATTATATATTCTAGGTTATTTACAACTTGAAGGGACAACAAGTTCGTCCGTGATATTTTTATAATCACAAGTACATTGCCGGGAGTAAATTGTAGATGATGGATTTTAAACATACAAGGATCATTCGTGAAGAAGTTGTGGAAATCTCTTTGTGACTATGCGAGTTTCTCTATCAGTTACGGTGTTAAACAGTTTGACTTGGAATTACAAGTGTCCCGTCCACGATCTGTCCCAGAGTAACTGTCAATCAATTGTGTTAGTATTTCATTATTACCCTTACAATAACCGTTACATATGAGAACGATAATTTCCACCGCAAAGATGCGCGTGAAATTATATATTTTAGGTTATTTATCAAATTAAATGGTAATAAAAGTAGGTTAATCAATTTTTGAAAAGCACAAGTACACTGCCCATAGTAAATTATAGAAGATGACTTATAAGTATAAAAGAATCATTTGTAAGGAAGTTGTGAATCTCTCTACGGGAAAATGCATGTTTCTTTATCAGCTACGGTGTTTAAGAGTTTAACTTATACAAGTCCATCTATCCATTTTTAAAAAGAACAAGTACAATGTCCACGGTAAATTGTTGATGATGACTTATAATCATACAATGATCATACGTAAGGAAGTTGTGAAATTCTCTAAGGCTCTATGTGTATTTCTTTATTAATTATGGTGTTAAAAAGTTTGACTTTGGATTTCAAGTGCCCTGTCCCCAATTTGTCCCGGGGTAACCGTCTATCAATTGGGTTATTATTCCATTATTACCCTTACAATAATCGTTACAAATGAGAACGATAATTTCCACCGCATTGATTTGTGTGAAATAATATATTCTAGGTTATTTATAACTTGAAAGGGACAACAAGTTCGTCCATGATATTTTTATAATCACATATACATTGTCCATAGTAAATTGTAGATGATGGTTTATAAACATACAAGGATCATTCGTAAAGAACCTGTGGAAATCTCTTTGTGACTATGCGAGTTTCTTTATCTGTTAGGGTGTTAAACAGTTTGACTTGGCATTACAAGTGTCCCGTCCACGATCTGTCCCAGGGTAACTGTCAATCAATTATGTTAGTATTTCATTATTACCCTTTCAATAACCGTTACATATGAGAACGATAATTTCCACTGCAAAGAAGTGCGTGAAATTATATATTTTAGGTTATTTATCAAATTAAATGGTAATAAAAGTACGTTAATCAATTTTTGAAAAGCACAAGTACACTGCCCATAGTAAATTATAGATGATGAGTTATAAGTATAAAAGAATCATTTGTAAGGAAGTTGTGAATCTCTCTACGGGAAAATGCATGTTTCTTTATCAGCTACGGTGTTTAAGAGTTTTACTTATACAAGTCCATCTATCCATTTTTAAAAAGAACAAGTACATTGTCCACGGTAAATTGTTGATGATGACTTATAATCATACAATGATCATACGTAAGGAAGTTGTGAAATTCTCTAAGGCTCTATGCGTATTTCTTTATTAATTATGGTGTTAAAAAGTTCGACTTTGGATTTCAAGTGCCCTGTCCCCAATTTGTCCCGGGGTAACCGTCTATCAATTGGGTTATTATTCCATTATTACCCTTACAATAATCGTTACAAATGAGAACGATAATTTCCACCGCATTGATTTGTGTGAAATAATATATTCTAGGTCATTTACAACTTGAAAGGGACAACAAGTTCGTCCATGATATTTTTATAATCACATGTACATTGTCCATAGTAAATTGTAGATGATGGCTTATAAACATACAAGGATCATTCGTAAAGAACCTGTGGAAATCTCTTTGTGACTATGCGAGTTTCTTTATCTGTTAGGGTGTTAAACAGTTTGACCTGGGATTACAAGTGTCCCGTCCACGATCTGTCCCAGGGTAACTGTCAATCAATTATGTTAGTATTTCATTAATACACTTTCAATAACCGTTACATATAAGAACGATAATTTCCACCGCAAAGAAGTGCGTGAAATTATATATTTTAGGTTATTTATAAAATTAAATGGTAATAAAAGTACGTTAATCAATTTTTGAAAAGCACAAGTACACTGCCCATTGTAAATTATAGATGATGACTTATAAGTATAAAAGAATCACTTGTAAGGAACTTGTGAATCTCTCTATGGGAAAATGCATGTTTCTTTATCAGCTATGGTGTTTAAGAGTTTTACTTATACAAGTCCATCTATCCATTTTTAAAAAGAACAAGTACATTGTCCACGGTAAATTGTTGATGATGACATAATCATACAATGATCATACGTAAGGAAGTTGTGAAATTCTCTAAGGCTCTATGCGTGTTTCTTTATTAATTATGGTGTTAAAAAGTTTGACTTGGGATTTCAAGTGCCCCGTCCCCAATTTGTCCCGGGGTAACCGTCTATCAATTGGGTAATTATTCCATTATTACCCTTACAATAATCGTTACAAATGAGAATGATAATTTCCACTGCATTGATTTGTGAGAAATTATATATTCTAGGTTATTTACAACTTGAAGGGACAACAGGTTCGTCCGTGATATTTTTATAATCACAAGTACATTGTCCAGAGTAAATTGTAGATGATGGCTTTTAAACATACAAGGATCATTCGTGAAGAAGTTGTGGAAATCTCTTTGTGACTATGCGAGTTTCTTTATCAGTTAGGGTGTTAAACAGTTTGACTTGGGATTACAAGTGTCCCGTCCACGATCTGTCCCAGAGTAACTGTCAATCAATTGTGTTAGTATTTCATTATTACCCTTACAATAACCGTTACATATGAGAACGATAATTTCCACCGCAATGATGTGCGTGAAATTATATATTTTAGGTTATTTCTCAAATTAAATGGTAATAAAAGTACGTTAATCAATTTTAGAAAAGCACAAGTACACTGCCCATAGTAAATTATAGATGATGAGTTATAAGTATAAAAGAATCATTTGTAAGGAAGTTGTGAATCTCTCTATGGGAAAATGCATGTTTCTTTATCAGCTACGGTGTTTAAGAGTTTTACTTATACAAGTCCATCTATCCATTTTTAAAAAGAACAAGTACATTGTCCACGGTTAATTGTTGATGATGACTTATAATCATACAATGATCATACGTAAGGAAGTTGTGAAATTCTCTAAGGCTCTATGCGTATTTCTTTATTAATTATGGTGTTAAAAAGTTTGACTTTGGATTTCAAGTGCCCTGTCCCCAATTTGTCCCGGGGTAACCGTCTATCGATTGGGTTATTATTCCATTATTACCCTTCCAATAATCGTTACAACTGAGAACGATAATTTCCACCGCATTGATTTGTGTGAAATAATATATTCTAGGTTATTTACAACTTGAAAGGGACAACAAGTTCGTCCATGATATTTTTATAATCACATGTACTTTGTCCATAGTAAATTGTAGATGATGGCTTATAAACATACAAGGATCATTCGTAAAGAACCTGTGGAAATCTCTTTGTGACTATGCGAGTTTCTTTATCTGTTAGGGTGTTAAACAGTTTGACCTGGGATTACAAGTGTCCCATCCACGATCTGTCCCACGGTAACTGTCAATCAATTATGTTAGTATTTCATTATTACCCTTTCAATAACCGTTACATATGAGAACGATAATTTCCACCGCAAAGAAGTGCGTGAAATTATATATTTTAGGTTATTTATCAAATTAAATGGTAATAAAAGTACGTTAATCAATTTTTGAAAAGCACAAGTACACTGCCCATTGTAAATTATAGATGATGACTTATAAGTATAAAAGAATCACTTGTAAGGAACTTGTGAATCTCTCTATGGGAAAATGCATGTTTCTTTATCAGCTATGGTGTTTAAGAGTTTTACTTATACAAGTCCATCTATCCATTTTTAAAAAGAACAAGAACATTTTCCACGGTAAATTATTGATGATGACATAATCATACAATGATCATACGTAAGGAAGTTGTGAAATTCTCTAAGGCTCTATGCGTGTTTCTTTATTAATTATGGTGTTAAAAAGTTTGACTTGGGATTTCAAGTGCCCCGTCCCCAATTTGTCCCGGGGTAACCGTCTATCAATTGGGTAATTATTCCATTATTACCCTTACAATAATCGTTACAAATGAGAATGATAATTTCCACTGCATTGATTTGTGAGAAATTATATATTCTAGGTTATTTACAACTTGAAGGGACAACAGGTTCGTCCGTGATATTTTTATAATCACAAGTACATTGTCCAGAGTAAATTGTAGATGATGGCTTTTAAACATACAAGGATCATTCGTGAAGAAGTTGTGGAAATCTCTTTGTGACTATGCGAGTTTCTTTATCAGTTAGGGTGTTAAACAGTTTGACTTGGGATTACAAGTGTCCCGTCCACGATCTGTCCCAGAGTAACTGTCAATCAATTGTGTTAGTATTTCATTATTACCCTTACAATAACCGTTACATATGAGAACGATAATTTCCACCGCAATGATGTGCGTGAAATTATATATTTTAGGTTATTTCTCAAATTAAATGGTAATAAAAGTACGTTAATCAATTTTAGAAAAGCACAAGTACACTGCCCATAGTAAATTATAGATGATGAGTTATAAGTATAAAAGAATCATTTGTAAGGAAGTTGTGAATCTCTCTATGGGAAAATGCATGTTTCTTTATCAGCTACGGTGTTTAAGAGTTTTACTTATACAAGTCCATCTATCCATTTTTAAAAAGAACAAGTACATTGTCCACGGTAAATTGTTGATGATGACTTATAATCATACAATGATCATACGTAAGGAAGTTGTGAAATTCTCTAAGGCTCTATGCGTATTTCTTTGTTAATTATGGTGTTAAAAAGTTTGACTTGGGATTTCAAGTGGCCCGTCCCCAATTTGTCCCGGGGTAACCGTCTATCAATTGGGTAATTATTCCATTATTACCCTTACAATAATCGTTACAAATGAGAACGATAATTTCCACCGCATTGATTTGTGATAAATTATATATTCTAGGTTATTTACAACTTGAAGGGACAACAAGATCGTCCGTGATAATTTTATAATCACAAGTACATTGTCCAGAGTAAATTGTAGATGATGGCTTATAAACGTACAAGGATCATTCGTAAAGAAGTTGTGGAAATCTCTTTGTGACTATGCGAGTTTCTTTATCTGTTAGGGTGTTAAACAGTTTAACTTGGGATTGCAAGTGTCCCGTCCACGATCTGTCCCAGGGTAACTGTCAATCGATTATGTTATTATTTCATTATTACCCTTTCAATAACCGTTACATATGAGAACGATAATTTCCCCCGCAAAGATGTGCGTGAAATTATATATTTTAGGTTATTTCTCAAATTAAATGGTAATAAAAGTACGTTAATCAATTTTTGAAAAGCACGAGTACACTGCCCATAGTAAATTATAGATGATGACTTATGAGTATAAAAGATTCATTTGTAAGGAAGTTGTGAATCTCTCAATGGGAAAATGCATATTTCTTTATCAGCTACGGTGTTTAAGAGTTTTACTTATACAAGTCCATCTATCCATTTTTAAAAAGAACAAGTACATTGTCCACGGTAAATTGTTGATGATGACTTATAATCATACAATGATCATACGTAAGGAAGTTGTGAAATTCTCTAAGGCTCTATGCGTATTTCGTTATTAATTATGGTGTTAAAAAGTTTGACTTTGGATTTCAAGTGCACCATCCCCGATTTGTCCCGGGGTAACCGTCTATCAGTTGGGTTATTATTCCATTATTACCCTTACAATAATCGTTACAAATGAGAACGATAATTTCCACCGCATTGATTTGTGTGAAATTATATATTCTAGGTTATTTACAACTTGAAAGGGACAACAAGTTCGTCCATGATGTTTTTATAATCACAAGTACATTGTCCAGAGTAAATTGTAGATGATGGCTTATAAACGTACAAGGATCATTCGTAAAGAAGTTGTGGAAATCTCTTTGTGACTATGCGAGTTTCTTTATCAGTTAGGGTGTCAAACAGTTTGACTTGGGATTGTAAGTGTCCCGCCCACGATCTGTCCCAGGGTAACTGTCAATCAATTATGTTAGTATTTAATTATTACATTTTCAATAACCGTTACATATGAGAACGATAATTTCCACCGCAAAGATGTGCGTGAAATTATATATCTTAGGTTATTTATCAAATTAAATGGTAACAAATGTACGTTAATCGATTTTTGAAAAGCACAAGTACACTGCCCATAGTAAATTATAGATGATGACATTTACGTATAAAAGAATCATTTGTAAGGAAGTTGTGGATCTCTTTATGGGAAAATGCATGTTTCTTTATCAGCTACGGTGTTTAAGAGTTTTACTTATACAAGTCCATCTAGCCATTTTTAAAAGGAACAAGTACATTGTCCACGGTAAATTGTTGATGATGACTTATAATCATACAATGATCATACGTAAGGAAGTTGTGAAATTCTCTAAGGCTCTATGCATATTTCTTTATTAATTATGGTGTCAAAAAGTTTGACTTTGGATTTCAAGTGCCCTGTCCCCAATTTGTCCCGGGGTAACCGTCTATCAATTTGGTTATTATTCCATTATTACCCTTACAATAATCGTTACAAATGAGAACGATAATTTCCACCGCATTGATTTGTGTGAAATAATATATTCCAGGTTATTTACAACTTGAAAGGGACAACAAGTTCGTCCATGATGTTTTTATAATCACAAGTACAATGTCCAGAGTAAATTGTAGATGATGGCTTATAAACATACAAGGATCATTCGTAAAGAAGTTGTGGAAATCTCTTTTTGACTATGCGAGTTTCTTTATCTGTTAGGGTGTTAAACTGTTTGACTTGGGATTACAAGTGTCCCGTCCACGATCTGTCCCAGGGTAACTGTCAATCAATTATGTTAGTATTTCATTATTACCCTTTCAATAACCGTTACATATGAGAACGATAATTTCCACCGCAAAGAAGTGCGTGAAATTATATATCTAGGTTATTTATCAAATTAAATGGTAATAAAAGTACGTTAATCAATTTTTGAAAAGCACAAGTACACTGCCCATTGTAAATTATAGATGATGACTTATAAGTATAAAAGAATCACTTGTAAGGAAGTTGTGAATCTCTCTATGGGAAAATGCATGTTTCTTTATCAGCTACGGTGTTTAAGAGTTTTACTTATACAAGTCCATCTAGCCATTTTTAAAAGGAACAAGTACATTGTCCACGGTAAATTGTTGATGATGACTTATAATCATACAATGATCATACGTAAGGAAGTTGTGAAATTCTCTAAGGCTCTATGCGTATTTCTTTATTAATTATGGTGTTAAAAAGTTTGACTTGGGATTTCAAGTGGCCCGTCCCCGATTTGTCCCGGGGTAACCGTCTATCAATTGGGTAATTATTCCATTATTATCCTTACAATAATCGTTACAAATGAGAACGATAATTTCCACCGCATTGATTTGTGATAAATTATATATTCTAGGTTATTTACAACTTGAAGGGACAACAAGATCGTCCGTGATAATTTTATAATCACAAGTACATTGTCCAGAGTAAATTGTAGATGATGGCTTATAAACGTACAAGGATCATTCGTAAAGAAGTTGTGGAAATCTCTTTGTGACTATGCGAGTTTCTTTATCTGTTAGGGTGTTAAACAGTTTGACTTGGGATTGCAAGTGTCCCGTCCACGATCTGTCCCAGGGTAACTGTCAATCAATTATGTTATTATTTCATTATTACCCTTTCCATAACCGTTACATATGAGAACGATAATTTCCCCCGCAAAGATGTGCGTGAAATTATATATTTTAGGTTATTTCTCAAATTAAATGGTAATAAAAGTACGTTAATCAATTTTTGAAAAGCACAAGTACACTGCCCATAGTAAATTATAGATGATGACTTATGATTATAAAAGATTCATTTGTAAGGAAGTTGTGAATCTCTCAATGGGAAAATGCATATTTCTTTATCAGCTACGGTGTTTAAGAGTTTTACTTATACAAGTCCATCTATCCATTTTTAAAAAGAACAAGTACATTGTCCACGGTAAATTGTTGATGATGACTTATAATCATACAATGATCATACGTAAGGAAGTTGTGAAATTCTCTAAGGCTCTATGCGTATTTCTTTATTAATTATGGTGTTAAAAAGTTTGACTTTGGATTTCAAGTGCCCCATCCCCGATTTGTCCCGGGGTAACTGCTATCAGTTGGGTTATTATTCCATTATTACCCTTACAATAATCGTTACAAATGAGAACGATAATTTCCACCGCATTGATTTGTGTGAAATTATATATTCTAGGTTATTTACAACTTGAAAGGGACAACAAGTTCGTCCATGATGTTTTTATAATCACAAGTACATTGTCCAGAGTAAATTGTAGATGATGGCTTATAAACAAACAAGGATCATTCGTAAAGAAGTTGTGGAAATCTATTTGTGACTATGCGAGTTTCTTTATCAGTTAGGGTGTTAAACAGTTTGACTTGAGTTTTTGTAAGTGTCCCGTCCACGATCTGTCCCAGGGTAACTGTCAATCAATTATGTTAGTATTTCATTATTACATTTTCAATAACCGTTACATAAGAGAACGATAATTTCCACCGCAAAGATGTGCGTGAAAATATATATTTTAGGTTATTTATCAAATTAAATGGTAATAAAAGTACGTTAATCAATTTTTGAAAAGCACAAGTACACTGCCCATAGTAAATTATAGATGATGACTTATAAGTATAAAAGAATCATTTGTAAGGAAGTTGTGAATCTCTCTATGGGAAAATGCATGTTTCTTTACCATTTACAGTGTTTAAGAGTTTTACTCATACAAGTCCATCTATCCATTTTTAAAAAGGACAAGTTCATTGTCCACGGTAAATTGTTGATGATGACTTATAATCATACAATGATCATACGTAAGGAAGTTGTGAAATTCTCTAAGGCTCTATGCGTATTTCGTTATTAATTATGGTGTTAAAAAGTTTGACTTTGGATTTCAAGTGCCCCATCCCCGATTTGTCCCGGGGTAACCGTCTATCAGTTGGGTTATTATTCCATTATTACCCTTACAATAATCGTTACAAATGAGAACGATAATTTCCACCGCATTGATTTGTGTGAAATTATATATTCTAGGTTATTTACAACTTGAAAGGGACAACAAGTTCGTCCATGATGTTTTTATAATCACAAGTATATTGTCCAGAGTAAATAGTAGATGATGGCTTATAAACGTAAAAGGATCATTCGTAAAGAAGTTGTGGAAATCTCTTTGTTACTATGCGAGTTTCTTTATCAGTTAGGGTGTCAAACAGTTTGACTTGGGATTGTAAGTGTCCCGTCCATGATCTGTCCCAGGGTAACTGTCAATCAATTATGTTAGTATTTCATTATTACCCTTACAATAACCGTTACATATGAGAACGATAATTTCCACCGCAAAGATGTGCGTGAAATTATATATTTTAGGTTATTTCTCAAATTAAATGGTAATAAAAGTACGTTAATCGATTTTTGAAAAGCACAAGTACACTGCCCATAGTAAATTATAGATGATGACTTATAAGTATAAAAGAATCATTTGTAAGGAAGTTGTGAATCTCTCTATGGGAAAATGCATGTTTCTTTATCAGTTATTGTGTTTAAGATTTTTACTTATACAAGTCCATCTATCCATTTTTAAAAATAACAAGTACATTGTCCACAGTAAGTTGTTGATGATGACTTATAATCATACAATGATCATACGTAAGGAAGTTGTGAAATTCTCTATGGCTCTATGCGTATTTCTTTATTAATTATGGTGTTAAAAAGTTTGACTTTGGATTTCAAGTGCCCCATCCCCGATTTGTCCCGGGGTAACCGTCTATCAGTTGGGTTATTATTCCATTATTACCCTTACAATAATCGTTACAAATGAGAACGATAATTTCCACCGCATTGATTTGTGTGAAATTATATATTCTAGGTTATTTACAACTTGAAAGGGACAACAAGTTCGTCCATGATGTTTTTATAATCACAAGTACATTGTCCAGAGTAAATTGTAGATGATGGCTTATAAACATACAAGGATCATTCGTAAAGAAGTCGTGGAAATCTCTTTGTGACTATGCGAGTTTCTTTATCAGTTAGGGTGTTAAACAGTTTGACTTGGGATTGTAAGTGTCCCGTCCACGATCTGTCCCAGGGTAACTGTCAATCAATTATGTTAGTATTTCATTATTACATTTTCAATAACCGTTACATATGAGAACGATAATTTCCACCGCAAAGATGTGCGTGAAATTATATATTTTAGGTTATTTATCAAATTAAATGGTAATAAAAGTAAGTTAATCAATTTTTGCAGAGCACAAGTACACTGCCCATAGTAAATTATAGATGATGACTTATAAGTATAAAAGAATCATTTGTAAGGAAGTTGTGAATCTCTCTATGGGAAAATGCATGTTTCTTTATCAGCTACGGTGTTTAAGAGTTTTACTTATACAAGTCCATCTATCCATTTTTAAAAAGAACAAGTTCATTGTCCACGGTAAATTGTTGATGATGACTTATAATCATACAATGATCATACGTAAGGAAGTTGTGAAATTCTCTATGGCTCTATGCGTATTTCTTTATTAATTATGGTGTTAAAAAGTTTGACTTTGGATTTCAAGTGCCCCATCCCCGATTTGTCCCAGGGTAACCGTCTATCAGTTGGGTTATTATTCCATTATTACCCTTACAATAATCGTTACAAATGAGAACGATAATTTCCACCGCATTGATTTGTGTGAAATTATATATTCTAGGTTATTTACAACTTGAAAGGGACAACAAGTTCGTCCATGATGTTTTTATAATCACAAGTACATTGTCCAGAGTAAATTGTAGATGATGGCTTATAAACATACAAGGATCATTCGTAAAGAAGTCGTGGAAATCTCTTTGTGACTATGCGAGTTTCTTTATCAGTTAGGGTGTTAAACAGTTTGACTTGGGATTGTAAGTGTCCCGTCCACGATCTGTCCCAGGGTAACTGTCAATCAATTATGTTAGTATTTCATTATTACATTTTCAATAACCGTTACATATGAGAACGATAATTTCCACCGCAAAGATGTGCGTGAAATTATATATTTTAGGTTATTTATCAAATTAAATGGTAATAAAAGTAAGTTAATCAATTTTTGCAGAGCACAAGTACACTGCCCATAGTAAATTATAGATGATGACTTATAAGTATAAAAGAATCATTTGTAAGGAAGTTGTGAATCTCTCTATGGGAAAATGCATGTTTCTTTATCAGCTACGGTGTTTAAGAGTTTTACTTATACAAGTCCATCTATCCATTTTTAAAAAGAACAAGTTCATTGTCCACGGTAAATTGTTGATGATGACTTATAATCATACAATGATCATACGTAAGGAAGTTGTGAAATTCTCTATGGCTCTATGCGTATTTCTTTATTAATTATGGTGTTAAAAAGTTTGACTTTGGATTTCAAGTGCCCCATCCCCGATTTGTCCCGGGGTAACCGTCTATCAGTTGGGTTATTATTCCATTATTACCCTTACAATAATCGTTACAAATGAGAACGATAATTTCCACCGCATTGATTTGTGTGAAATTATATATTCTAGGTTATTTACAACTTGAAAGGGACAACAAGTTCGTCCATGATGTTTTTATAATCACAAGTACATTGTCCAGAGTAAATTGTAGATGATGGCTTATAAACATACAAGGATCATTCGTAAAGAAGTCGTGGAAATCTCTTTGTGACTATGCGAGTTTCTTTATCAGTTAGGGTGTTAAACAGTTTGACTTGGGATTGTAAGTGTCCCGTCCACGATCTGTCCCAGGGTAACTGTCAATCAATTATGTTAGTATTTCATTATTACATTTTCAATAACCGTTACATATGAGAACGATAATTTCCACCGCAAAGATGTGCGTGAAATTATATATCTTAGGTTATTTATCAAATTAAATGGTAATAAAAGTAAGTTAATCAATTTTTGCAGAGCACAAGTACACTGCCCATAGTAAATTATAGATGATGACTTATAAGTATAAAAGAATCATTTGTAAGGAAGTTGTGAATCTCTCTATGGGAAAATGCATGTTTCTTTATCAGCTACGGTGTTTAAAAGTTTTACTTATACAAGTCCATCTATCCATTTTTAAAAAGAACAAGTTCATTGTCCACGGTAAATTGTTGATGATGACTTATAATCATACAATGATCATACGTAAGGAAGTTGTGAAATTCTCTAAGGCTCTATGCGTATTTCTTTATTAATTATGGTGTTAAAAAGTTTGACTTTGGATTTCAAGTGCCCCATCCCCGATTTGTCCCAGGGTAACCGTCTATCAGTTGGGTTATTATTCCATTATTACCCTTACAATAATCGTTACAAAAGAGAACGATAATTTCCACCGCATTGATTTGTGTGAAATTATAAATTCTAGGTTATTTACAACTTGAAAGGGACAACAAGTTCGTCCATGATGTTTTTATAATCACAAGTACATTGTCCAGAGTAAATTGTAGATGATGGCTTATAAACGTACAAGGATCATTCGTAAAGAAGTTGTGGAAATCTCTTTGTGACTATGCGAGTTTCTTTATCAGTTAGGGTGTCAAACAGTTTGACTTGGGATTGTAAGTATCCCGCCCACGATCTGTCCCAGGGTAACTGTCAATCAATTATGTTAGTATTTAATTATTACATTTTCAATAACCGTTACATGTGAGAACGATAATTTCCACCGCTAAGATGTGCGTGAAATTATATATTTTAGGTTATTTATCAAATTAAATGGTAATAAATGTACGTTAATCGATTTTTGAAAAGCACAAGTACACTGCCCATAGTAAATTATAGATGATGACATTTAAGTATAAAAGAATCATTTGTAAGGAAGTTGTGGATCTCTTTATGGGAAAATGCATGTTTCTTTATCAGCTACGGTGTTTAAGAGTTTTACTTATACAAGTCCATCTATCCATTTTTAAAAAGAACAAGTACATTGTCCATGGTAAATTGTAGATGATGACTTATAATCATACAATGATCATACGTAAGGAAGTTGTGAAATTCTCTAAGGCTCTATGCATATTTCTTTATTAATTATGGTGTCAAAAAGTTTGACTTTGGATTTCAAGTGCCCTGTCCCCAATTTGTCCCGGGGTAACCGTCTATCAATTTGGTTATTATTCCATTATTACCCTTACAATAATCGTTACAAATGAGAACGATAATTTCCACCGCATTGATTTGTGTGAAATAATATATTCTAGGTTATTTACAACTTGAAAGGGACAACAAGTTCGTCCATGATGTTTTTATAATCACAAGTACAATGTCCAGAGTAAATTGTAGATGATGGCTTATAAACATACAAGGATCATTCGTAAAGAAGTTGTGGAAATCTCTTTTTGACTATGCGAGTTTCTTTATCTGTTAGGGTGTTAAACTGTTTGACTTGGGATTACAAGTGTCCCGTCCACGATCTGTCCCAGGGTAACTGTCAATCAATTATGTTAGTATTTCATTATTACCCTTTCAATAACCGTTACATATGAGAACGATAATTTCCACCGCAAAGAAGTGCGTGAAATTATATATCTAGGTTATTTATCAAATTAAATGGTAATAAAAGTACGTTAATCAATTTTTGAAAATCACAAGTACACTGCCCATTGTAAATTATAGATGATGACTTATAAGTATAAAAGAATCACTTGTAAGGAAGTTGTGAATCTCTCTATGGGAAAATGCATGTTTCTTTATCAGCTACGGTGTTTAAGAGTTTTACTTATACAAGTCCATCTAGCCATTTTTAAAAGGAACAAGTACATTGTCCACGGTAAATTGTTGATGATGAATTATAATCATACAATGATCATACGTAAGGAAGTTGTGAAATTTTCTAAGGCTCTATGCATATTTCTTTATTAATTATGGTGTTAAAAAGTTTGACTTTGGATTTCAAGTGCCTTGTCCCCAATTTGTCCCGGGGTAACCGTCTATCAATTGGGTTGTTATTCCGTTATTACCCTTACAATAATCGTTACAAATGAGAACGATAATTTCCACCGCATTGATTTGTGTGAAATAATATATTTTAGGTTATTTACAACTTGAAAGGGACAACAAGTTCGTCCATGATATTTTTATAATCACATGTACATTGTCCATAGTAAATTGTAGATGATGGCTTATAAACATACAAGGATCATTCGTAAAGAAGTTGTGGAAATCTCTTTGTGGCTATGCGAGTTTCTTTATCAGTTAGGGTGTTAAAAAGTTTGACTTGGGATTACAAGTGTCCCGTCCACGATCTGTCCCAGGGTAACTGTAAATCAATTATGTTAGTATTTCATTATTACCATTTCAATAACCGTTACATATGAGAACGATAATTTCCACCGCAAAGAAGTGCGTGAAATTATATATTTTAGGTTATTTATCAAATTAAATGGTAATAAATGTACGTTAATCAATTTTTGAAAAGCACAAGTACACTGCCCATTGTAAATTATAGATGATGACTTATAAGTATAAAAGAATCACTTGTAAGGAAGTTGTGAATCTCTCTATGGGAAAATGCATGTTTCTTTATCAGATATGGTGTTTAAGGGTTTTACTTATACAAGTCCATCTATCCATTTTTAAAAAGAACAAGTACATTGTCCACGGTAAATTGTTGCTGATGACTTATAATCATACAATGATCATACGTAAGGAAGTTGTGAAATTCTCTAAGGCTCTATGAGTGTTTCTTTATTAATTATGGTGTTAAAATGTTTGACTTGGGATTTCAAGTGTCCCGTCCCCGATTTGTCCCGGAGTAACCGTCTATCAATTGGGTAATTATTCCATTATTGCCCTTACAATAATCGTTACAGATGAGAACTTTAATATCCTCCGCATTGATTTGTGTGAAACAATATATTCTAGGTTATTTACAAATTGAAAGAGGCAACAAGTTCGTCTGTGATATTTTTATAATCACAAGTACATTGTCCATAGTAAATTGTAGATGATGGCTTATAAACATACAAGGATCTTTCGTGAAGAAGTTGTGGAAATCTCTTTGTGACTATGCGAGTTTCTTTATCAGTTAGGGTGTTAAATAGTTTGACTTGGGATTGCAAGTGTCCCGTCCACGATCTGTCCCAGAGTAACTGTCAATCAATTGTGTTAGTATTTCATTATTACCCTTTCAATAACCGTTACATATGAGAAAGATAATTTCCACCGCAAAGATTTGCGTGAAATTATATATTCTAGGTTATTTAACAAATTAAATGGTAATAAAAGTACGCTAATCAATTTTTGAAAAGCACAAGTACACTGCCCATTGTAAATTATAGATGATGACTTATAAGTATAAAAGAATCACTTGTAAGGAAGTTGTGAATCTCTCTATGGGAAAATGCATGTTTCTTTATCAGCTACGGTGTTTAAGAGTTTTACTGATACAAGTCCATCTATCCATTTTTAAAAAGAACAAGTACATTGTCCACGGTAAATTGTTGATGATGACTTATAATCATACAATGATCATACGTAAGGAAGTTGTTAAATTTTCTAAGGCTCTATGAGTATTTCTTTATTAATTATGGTGTTAAAAAGTTTGACTTTGGATTTCAAGTGCCCTGTCCCCAATTTGTCCCGGGGTAACCGTCTATCAATTGGGTTATTATTCCATTATTACCCTTACAATAATCGTTACAAATGAGAACGATAATTTCCACCGCATTGATTTGTGTGAAATAAAATATTCTAGGTTATTTACAACTTGAATGGGACAACAAGTTCGTCCATGATATTTTTATAATCACATGTACATTGTCCATAGTAAATTGTAGATGATGGCTTATAAACATACAAGGATCATTCGTAAAGAAGTTGTGGAAATCTCTTTGTGACTATGCGAGTTTCTTTATCTATTAGGGTGTTAAACAGTTTGACTTGGGATTACAAGTGTCCCGTCCACGATCTGTCCCAGAGTAACTGTCAATCAATTATGTTAGTATTTCATTATTACCCTTTCGATAACCGTTACATATGAGAACGATAATTTCCACCGCAAAGAAGTGCGTGAAATTATATATTTTAGGTTATTTATCAAATTAAATGGTAATAAAAGTACGTTAATCAATTTTTGAAAAGCACAAGTACACTGCCCATAGTAAATTATAGATGATGACTTATAAGTATAAAAGAATCATTTGCAAGGAAGTTGTGAATCTCTCTATGGGAAAATGCATGTTTCTTTATCAGTTACGGTGTTTAAGAGTTTGACTTGTAGAAGTCCATCTATCCATTTTAAAAAAGAACAAGTACATTGTCGGCGGTAAATTGTTGATGATGACTTATAATCATACAAAGATCATACGTAAGGAGGTTGTGAAATTCTCTAAGGCACTATGCGTGTTTCTTTATTAATTACGGTGTTAAAAAGTTTGACTTGGGATTTCAAGTGCCCCGTCCCCAATATGTCCCGGGGTAACCGTCTATCAATTGGGTTATAATTCCATTATTACCCTTACCATAATCGTTACTGATGAGAACGATAATTTCCACCGCATGGATTCGCGTGAAATGATATATTCTAGGTTATTTACAACATGAAAGGTACAACAAGTTCGTCCATGATATTTTAATAATCACAAGTACATTGTCTAGAGTAAATTGTAGGTGATGGCTTATAAACATACAAGGATCATCCGTGAAGAAATTGTGGAACTCTCTTTGCGACTATGCGAGTTTCTCTATCCGTTAGGGTGTTAAACAGTTTTACATGGGATTGCAAGTGTCCCATCCGCGATCTGTCCCAGAGTGGCTGTCATTCAATAATGTTAGTATTCCATTATTACCCTTTCAATAACCATTGCGTATGAGAACAATAATTTACACAGCAAAGAGTCGCGTGAAATTATATATTCTAGGTAATTTATCAAATTAAATGGTAATACAAGTACTTTAATCAATTTTTAAAAACACAAGTACATTGCCCATAGTAAATTATAGATGATGACTTATAAGTATAAACAGATAATTTGTAAGGAGGTTGTGAATCTCTCTATGGGAAAATGCTTCTTTCTTTATCAGGTACGATGTTTAAAAGTTTGACTTGTAAAAGTCCATCTATCAATTTTTAAAATGAACAAAATACATTTTCCGCGGTAAATTGTAGATGATGACTTATAATCATACGAAGATCATATGTAAGGATGTTGTGAAATTTTCTAAGGCACTATGCATGTTTATTTATTAATTACGGTGTTAAAAAGTTTGACTTGGGATTTCAAGTGCCCGGTCCCCGATTTGTCCCAGGGTAACCGTCTATCAATTGGATTATTATTCCATTATTACGCTTACAATAATCGTTACAGATGAGAACGATAATTTCCACCGCATTGATTTGCGTAAAATGATATATTCTAGGTTATTTACAACTTGAAAGGGACAACAAGTTCGTCCATGATATTTTAATTTGCACAAGTACATTGTCCAGAGTAAATTGTAGATGATGGCTTATAAACATACAAGGATCATCTCTTTGTGACTATGCGAGTTTCTTTATCAGTTAGGGTGTTAAACAGTTTGACTTGGGATTGCAAGTGTCCCGTCCACGATCTGTCCCAGAGTAACTGTCAATCAATTGTGTTAGTATTTCATTATTACCCTTTCAATAACGGTTACATATGAGTGAAATTATATTTTCTAGGTTATTTATCAAATTAAATGGTAATAAAAGTACGCTAATCAATTTTTAAAAAGCACAAGTACACTGCCCATAGTAAATTATAGATGGTGACTTATAAGTATAAAAGAATCATTTGTAAGTAGGTTGTGAATCTCTCTATGGGAAAATGCATGTTTCTTTATCAGTTACGGTGTTTAAGAGTTTGACTTGTACAAGTCCATCTATCCATTTTTAAAAAGAACAAGTACATTGTCCACGGTAAATTGTTGATGATGACTTATAATCAAGCAATGATCGTACGTAAGGAAGTTGTGAAATTCTCTGAGGCTCTATGCGTATTTCTTTATTAATTATGGTGTTAAAAAGTTTGACTTGGGATTTCAAGTGCCCCATCCCCGATTTGTCCCGGGGTAACCGTCTATCAATTGGGTTATTATTCCATTATTACCCTTACAATATCGTTACAAATGAGAACGATAATTTCCACCCCATTGATTTTTGGGAAATGATATATTCTAGGTTATTTACAACTTGAAAGTGACAACAATTTTGTCCATGATATTTTTATAATCACATGTACATTTTCCGTAGTAAATTGTAGATGATGGCTTATAAACATACAAGGATCATTCGTGAAGAAGTTGTGGAAATCTCTTTGTGACTATGTGAGTTTCTTTATCAGTTAGGGTGTTAAACAGTTTGACTTGGGATTGCAAGTGTCCCATCCACGATCTGTCCCAGGGTAACTGTCAATCAATTATGTTATTATTTCATTATTACCCTTTCAATAACCGTTACATATGAGAACGATAATTTCCACCGCAAATATGTGCGTGAAATTATATATTTTAGGTTATTTCTCAAATTAAATGGTAATAAAAGTACGTTAATCAATTTTTGAAAAGCACAAGTACACTGCCCATAGTAAATTATAGATGATGACTTATAAGTATAAAAGAATCATTTGTAAGGAAGTTGTGAATCTATCTATGGGAAAATGCATGTTTCTTTATCAGCTATGGTGTTTAAGAGTTTTACTTATACAAGTCCATCAATCCATTTTTGAAAAGAACAAGTACATTGTCCACGGTAAATTGTTGATGATGACTTATAATCATACAATGATCATACGTAAGGAAGTTGTGAAATTCTCTAAGGCTCTATGAGTCTTTCATTATTAATTATGGTGTTGAAAAGTTTGACTTTGGATTTCACGTGCCCCATCCCCGATTTGTCCCGGGGTAACCGTTTATCAATTGGGTTATTATTCCATTATTACCCTTACAATAATCGTTAAAGATGAGAACGATAATTTCCACCACATTGATTTGCATGAAATGATATATTCTAGGTTATTTACAACTTGAAAGGGACAACAAGTTCGTCCATGATATTATTATAATCACAAGTACATTGTCCAGAGTAAATTGTAGATGATGGCTTATAAACATACAAGAATCATTCGTGAAGAAGTTGTGGAAATCTCTTTGTGACTATGCGAGTTTCTTTATCAGTTAGGGTGTTAAACAGTTTGACTTGGGATTGCAAGTGTCCCGTCCACGATCTGTCCCAGAGTAACTTTCAATCAATTGTGTTAGTATTTCATTATTACCCTTTCAATAACCGTTACATATGAGAACGATAATTTCCACCGCAAAGATTTGCGTGAAATTATATTTTCTAGGTTATTTATCAAATTAAATGGTAATAAAAGTACGCTAATCAATTTTTAAAAAGCACAAGTACACTGCCCATAGTAAGTTATATATGATTACTTATAAGTATAAAAGAATCATTTGTAAGGAAGTTGTGAATCTCTCTATGGGAAAATGCATGTTTCTTTATCAGTTACGGTGTTTAAGAGTTTGACTTGTACAAGTCCATCTATCCATTTTTAAAAAGAACAAGTACATTGTCCACGGTAAATTGTTGATGATGACTTATAATCATACAAAGATCATACGTAAGGAGGTTGTGAAATTCTCTAAGGCACTATGCGTGTTTCTTTATTAATTACGGTGTTAAAAAGTTTGACTTGGGATTTCAAGTGCCCCTTCCCCAATATGTCCCGGGGTAACCGTCTATTAATTAGGTTATTATTCCATTATTAGCCTTACCATAATCGTTACAGATGAGAACGATAATTTCCACCGCATGGATTCGCGTGAAATGATATATTCTAGGTTATTTACAACATGAAAGGTACAACAAGTTCGTCCATGATATTTTAATAATCACAAGTACATTGTCTAGAGTAAATTGTAGGTGATGGCTTACAAACATACAAGGATCATCCGTGAAGAAGTTGTGGAACTTTCTTTGTGACTATGCGAGTTTCTTTATCCGTTAGGGTGTTAAACAGTTTTACATGGGATTGCAAGTGTCCCGTCCGCGATCTGTCCCAGAGTGGCTGTCAATCAATAATGTTAGTATTCCATTATTACCCTTTCAATAACCATTGCGTATGAGAACAATAATTTACACCGCAAAGAGTCGCGTGAAATTATATATTCTAGGTAATTTATCAAATTAAATGGTAATACAAATACTTTAATCAATTTTTAAAAACACAAGTACATTGCCCATAGTAAATTATAGATGATGACTTATAAGAATAAACGGATAATTTGTAAGGAAGTTGTGAATCTCTCTATGGGAAAATGCTTGTTTCTTCATCACGTACGGTGTTTAAGAGTTTGACTTGTATTGTACAAGTCCATCTATCAAGTTTTAAAATGAACAAAATACATTGTCCACGGTAAATTGTAGATGATGACTTATAATCATACGAAGATCATATGTAAGGATGTTGTGAAATTTTCTGAGGCACTATGCGTGTTTATTTATTAATTACGGTGTTAAAAAGTTTGACTTGGGATTTCAAGTGCCCGGTCCCCGATTTGCCCTAGGGTAACCGTCTATCAATTGGAATATTATTCCATTATTATGCTTACAATAATCGTTACATATGAGAACGATAATTTCCACCGCATTGATTTGCGTGAAATGATATATTCTAGGTTATTTACAAATTGAAAGGGACAACAAGTTCGTCCATGATATTTTAATAAGCACAAGTACATTGTCCAGAGTAAATTGTAGGTGATGGCTTATAAACATACAAGGATCACCCGGGAAGAAGTTTTGGAACTCTCTTTGTGACTATGCGAGTTTCTTTATCCGTTAGGGTATTAAACAGTTTGACTTGGGATTGCTAGTGTCCCGTCTGCGATCTGTCCCGGAGTAACTGTCAATCAATTATATTAGTATTCCATTATTACCCTTTCAATAATCATTACATATGAGAACGATAATTTCCACTGCAAAGATTCACGTGAAATTATATGTTCTAGGTTATTTATCAAATAAAATGGTAGTACAAGTACGTTAAACAAATTTTAAATTGCACAAGTACACTGCCCATAGTAAATTATAGATGATGACTTATAAGTATAAAAGAATCATTTGTAAGGAAGTTGTGAATCTCTCTATGGGAAAATGCATGGTTCTTTATCAGTTACGGTGTTTAAGAGTTTGGCTTGTACAAGTCCATCTATCCATTTTTGAAAAGAACAAGTACATTGTCCATGGTAAATTGGAGATGATGACTTATGATCATATGTAAGGATGTTGTGAAATTCTCTAAGGCACTATGCATGTTTATTTATTAATTACGGTGTTAAAAAGTTTGACTTGGGATTTCAAGTGCCCGGTCCCCGATTTGTCCCGGGGTAACCGTCTATCAATTGGGTTATTATTCATTATTACCCTTAGAATAATCATTACAGATGAGAACGATAATTTCCACCGCATTGATTTGCGTGAAATGATATATTCTAGGTTATTTACAACTTGAAAGGGACAATAAGTTCGTCCATGATATTTTAATAATCACAAGTACATTGTCTAGAGTAAAGTGTAGATGATGGCTTATAAACATACAAGGATCATTCGTGAAGAAGTTGTGGAAATCTCTTTGTGACTATGCGAGTTTCTTTATCAGTTAGAGTATTAAATAGTTTGACTTGGAATTGTAAGTGTCCCGTCCGCGATCTGTTCCAGAGTAACTGTCAATAAATTATATTAGAATTCCATTATTACCCTTTCAGTAACCATTCATATGGGAACGATTATTTCCACTGCAAAGATTTGCATGAAATTATATATTCTAGGTTATTTACCAAATTAAATTTTAATACAAGTACGTTAATCAATTTTTAAAAAGCACAAGTACACTGCCCATAGTAAATTATAGGTGATGACTTATAAGTATAAAAGCCTCATTTGTAAGGAAGTTGTGGATCTCTCTATTGGAAAATGCATGTTTTTTTATCAGTTACGGTGTTTAAGAGTTTGACTTGTACAAGTCCATCTATCCATTTTAGAAAAGAACAAGTACATTGTCCACGGTAAATTGTTGATGATGACTTATAATCATACAACGATCATACGTAAGTAAGTTGTGAAATTCTCTAAGGCACTATGCGTGTTTATTTATTAATTACGGTGTTAAAAAGTTTGACTTGGGATTTCATGTTCCCCGTCCCTGATTTGTCCCGGGGTAACTGTCTATCAATTGGGTTATTATTCCATTACTACCCTTACAATAATCGTTACAGATTAGAACGATCATTTCCACCGCATTGATTTGCGTGAAATGATATGTTCTAGGTTATTTACAACTTGAAAGGGACAAAAAGTTCATCCATGATATTTTAATAATCACAAGTACATTGTCTAGAGTAAATTGTAGATGATGGCTTATAAACATACAAGGATCATTCGTGAAGAAGTTTTGAAGCTCTCTTTGTGTTTGCAAGTGTCCCGTCCGCGATCTGTCCCAGAGTGGCTGTCAATCAATTATGTTAGTATTCCATTATTACCCTTTTAATAACCATTACATATGAGAATGATAATTTCCGCCGCAAAGATTCGCGGGTAACCGTCTATCAATTGGGATTTCAAGTGCCCCGTCCTCCGTTTGTCCCGGGTAACCGTCTATCAATTGGGTTATTATTCCAATATTACCTTACCATAATCGTTACAGATGAGAACGATAATTTCCACCGCATAGATTCACGTGAAACGATATATTCTGGGTTATTTACAACTTGAAAGGGACAACAAGTTTGTCCATGATATTTTAATAATCACAAGTACATTGTCTAGGGTAAATTGTAGATGATGGCTTATAAACATACAAGGATCATTCGTGAAGAAGTTGTAGAACTCTATTTGTGACTATGCGAGTTTCTTTATCAGTTAGGGTGTTAAACAGTTTTGACTTGGGATTGCAAGTGTCCCTTCCGCGATCTGTCCCAGAGTAACTGTCAATCAATTATGTTAGTATTCCATTATTCCCCTTTCAATAACAGTTACATATGAGAACGATAATTTCCACCGCAAAGATTCGCGTAAAATTATATATTCTAGGTTACTTATCAAATTAAATGGTAAAACAAGTACGTTAATCAATTTTTAAAAAGCACAAGTACACTGCCCTTAGTAAATTATAGATGATGACTTATAACTATGAAAGAATCATCTGTAAGGAAGTTGTGGATCTCTCTATGGGAAAATGCATGTTTCTTTATCGGTTACGGTGTTTAAGAGTTTGACTTTACAAGTCCATCTATAGATTTTTAAAAAGAACAAGTACATTGTCAACGGTAAATTGTTGATGATGACTTATAATCATACAAAGATCATACGTAAGGTGGTAGTGAAATTCTCTAAGGCACTATGGGTGTTTCTTTATTAATTACGGTGTTAAAAAGTTTGACTTGGGATTTCAAGTGCCCCGTCCCCCGCTTGTCCCGGGTAACAGTCTATCAATTGGGTTATTATTCCAATATTACCTTACCATAATCATTACAGATGAGAACGATAATTTCCACCGCATAGATTCACGTGAAATGATATATTCTGGGTTATTTACAGCCTAAAAGGTACAACAAGTTTGTCCATGATATTTTAATAATCACAAGTACATTGTCTAGGGTAAATTGTAGATAATGGATTATAAACATACAAGGATAACTCGTGAAGAAGTTGTGGAACTCTATTTGTGACTATGCGAGTTTCTTTATCAGTTAGGGTGTTAAACAGTTTTGACTTGGGATTGCAAGTGTCCCTTCCGCGATCTGTCCCAGAGTAACTGTCAATCAATTATGTTAGTATTCCATTATTCCCCTTTCAATAACAGTTACATATGAGAACGATAATTTCCACCGCAAAGATTCGCGTAAAATTATATATTCTAGGTTACTTATCAAATTAAATGGTAAAACAAGTACGTTAATCAATTTTTAAAAAGCACAAGTACACTGCCCTTAGTAAATTATAGATGATGACTTATAACTATGAAAGAATCATCTGTAAGGAAGTTGTGGATCTCTCTATGGGAAAATGCATGTTTCTTTATCGGTTACGGTGTTTAAGAGTTTGACTTTACAAGTCCATCTATAGATTTTTAAAAAGAACAAGTACATTGTCAACGGTAAATTGTTGATGATGACTTATAATCATACAAAGATCATACGTAAGGTGGTAGTGAAATTCTCTAAGGCACTATGGGTGTTTCTTTATTAATTACGGTGTTAAAAAGTTTGACTTGGGATTTCAAGTGCCCCCGTCCCCCGCTTGTCCCGGGTAACAGTCTATCAATTGGGTTATTATTCCAATATTACCTTACCATAATCATTACAGATGAGAACGATAATTTCCACCGCATAGATTCACGTGAAATGATATATTCTGGGTTATTTACAGCCTAAAAGGTACAACAAGTTTGTCCATGATATTTTAATAATCACAAGTACATTGTCTAGGGTAAATTGTAGATAATGGATTATAAACATACAAGGATAACTCGTGAAGAAGTTGTGGAACTCTATTTGTGACTATGCGAGTTTCTTTATCAGTTAGGGTGTTAAACAGTTTTGACTTGGGATTGCAAGTGTCCCTTCCGCGATCTGTCCCAGAGTAACTGTCAATCAATTATGTTAGTATTCCATTATTCCCCTTTCAATAACAGTTACATATGAGAACGATAATTTCCACCGCAAAGATTCGCGTAAAATTATATATTCTAGGTTACTTATCAAATTAAATGGTAAAACAAGTACGTTAATCAATTTTTAAAAAGCACAAGTACACTGCCCTTAGTAAATTATAGATGATGACTTATAACTATGAATGAATCATCTGTAAGGAAGTTGTGGATCTCTCTATGGGAAAATGCATGTTTCTTTATCGGTTACGGTGTTTAAGAGTTTGACTTTACAAGTCCATCTATAGATTTTTAAAAAGAACAAGTACATTGTCAACGGTAAATTGTTGATGATGACTTATAATCATACAAAGATCATACGTAAGGTGGTTGTGAAATTCTCTAAGGCACTATGGGTGTTTCTTTATTAATTACGGTGTTAAAAAGTTTGACTTGGGATTTCAAGTGCCCCGTCCCCCACTTGTCCCGGGTAACAGTCTATCAATTGGGTTATTATTCCAATATTACCTTACCATAATCATTACAGATGAGAACGATAATTTCCACCGCATAGATTCACGTGAAATGATATATTCTGGGTTATTTACAACCTAAAAGGTACAACAAGTTTGTCCATGATATTTTAATAATCACAAGTACATTGTCCATGGTAAATTGTAGATGATGACTTATAATCATACAATGATCATACGGAAGGAAGTTGTGAAATTCTTTAAGGAACTATGCGGGTTTCTTTATTAATTACGGTGTTAAAAAGCTTGACTAGGGATTTCAAGTGCCCCATCCCCGATTTGTCCCGGGGTAACCATTTATCAATTGGGTTATTATTCCATTATTACCCTTAAAATAATCATTACAGATGAGAAAGATAGTTTCCACCGCATTAGTTTGCGTGAAATGATATGTTCTAGATTATTTACAACTTGAAAGGGACAACAAGTTCGTCCATGATATTTTTATAATCACAAGTACATTGTCTAGAGTAAATTGTAGATGATGGCTTATAAACTTACAAGGATCATTCGTGAAGAAGTTGTGGAAATCTCTTTGTGACTATGCGAGTTTCTTTATCAGTTAGGGTGTTAAACAGTTTGACTTGGGATTGCAAGTGTCCCGTCCGCGATCTGTCCCAGAGTAACTGTCAATCAATTATGTTAGTATTCCATTATTACCCTTTCAATAACTGTTACATATGAGAATGATAATTTCCACCGCAAAGATTTGCGTGAAATTATATAGTCTAGGTTATTTATCAAATTAAATAGTAATGCAAGTACGTTAATCAATTTTTAAAAAGCACAAGTACACTGCCCATAGTAAATTATAGATGATGACTTATAAGTATAAAAGAATCATTCGTAAGGAAGTTGTGGATCTCTCTATGGGAAAATGCATGTTTCTTTATCAGTTACGGTGTTTAAGAGTTTCACTTGTACAAGTCCATCAATCGATTTTTAAAAAGAACAAGTACATTGTCCACAGTAAATTGTTGGTGATGACTTATAATCATACAAGGATCATACATAAGGAGGTTGTGAAATTCTCTAAAGCACTATGGGTGTTTCTTTGTTAATTACGGTGTTAAAAAGCTTGACTAGGGATTTCAAGTGCCCCATCCCCAATTTGTCCCGGGGTAACCATCTATCAATTGGGTTATTATTCCATTATTACCCTTAAAATAATCGTTACAGATGAGGAAGATAGTTTCCACCGCATTAATTCGCGTAAAATGATATGTTCTAGGTTATTTACAACTTGAAAGGGACAACAAGTTCATCCATGATATTTTAATAATCACAAGTACATTGTCTAGAGTAAATTGTAGATGATGGCTTATAAACATACAAGGATCATTCGTGAAGAAGTTGTGGAAATCTCTTTGTGACTATGCGAGTTTCTTTATCAGTTAGGGTGTTAAACAGTTTGACTTGGGATTGCAAGTGTCCCGTCCGCGATCTGTCCCAAAGTAACTGTCAATCAATTATGTTAGTATTCCATTATTACCCTTTCAATAACCGTTACATATGAGAATGATAATTTCCACCGCAAAGATTTGCGTGAAATTATATATTCTAGGTTATTTATCAAATTAAATGGTAATACAAGTACGTTAATCAATTTTTAAAAAGCACAAGTACACTGCCCATAGTAAATTATAGATGATGACTTATAAGTATAAATGAATCATTCGTAAGGAAGTTTTGGATCTCTCTATGGGAAAATGCATGTTTCTTTATCAGTTACGGTGTTTAAGAGTTTGACTTGTACAAGTCCATCAATCAATTTTAAAAAAGAACAAGTACATTGTCCACGGTAAATTGTTGGTGATGACTTATAATCATACAAAGATCATACATAAGGAGGTTGTGAAATTCTCTAAGGCACTATGGGTGTTTCTTTATTAATTACGGTGTTAAAAAGCTTGACTAGGGATTTCAAGTGCCCCATCCCCGATTTGTCCCGGGGTAACCATCTATCAATTGGGTTATTATTCCATTATTACCCTTAAAATAATCGTTACAGATGAGGAAGATAGTTTCCACCGCATTAATTTGCGTGAAATGATATGTTCTAGGTTATTTACAACTTGAAAGGGACAACAAGTTCGTCCATGATATTTTAATAATCACAAGTACATTGTCTAGAGTAAATTGTAGATGATGGCTTATAAACATACAAGGATCATTCGTGAAGAAGTTGTGGAAATCTCTGTGTGACTATGCGAGTTTCTTTATCAGTTAAGGTATTAAACAGTTTGACTTGGGATTGCAAGTCTCCCGTCCGCGATCTGTCCCAGAGTAACTGTCAATCAATTATGTTAGTATTCCATTATTACCCTTTCAATAACCGTTACATATGAGAATGATAATTTCCACCGCAAAGATTTGCTTGAAATTATATAGTCTAGGTTATTTATCAGATTGAATGGTAATACAAGTACGTTAATCAATTTTTAAAAAGCACAAGTACACTGCCCATAGTAAATTATAGATGATGACTTATAAGTATAAAAGAATCATTCGTAAGGAAGTTGTGGATCTCTCTATGGGAAAATGCATGTTTCTTTATCAGTTACGGTGTTTAAGAGTTTGACTTGTACAAGTCCATCAATCAATTTTTAAAAAGAACAAGTACATTGTCCACGGTAAATTGTTGGTGATGACTTATAATCATACAAAGATCATACATAAGGAGGTTGTGAAATTCTCTAGGGCACTATGGGTGTTTCTTTATTAATTACGGTGTTAAAAAGCTTGACTAGGGATTTCAAGTGCCCCATCCCCGATTTGTCCCGGGGTAACAATCTATCAATTGGGTTATTATTCCATTATTACCCTTAAAATAATCGTTACAGATGAGAAAGATAGTTTCCACCGCATTAATTTGCGTGAAATGATATGTTCTAGGTTATTTACAACTTGAAAGGGACAACAAGTTCGTCCATGATATTTTAATAATCACAAGTACATTGTCTAGAGTAAATTGTAGATGATGGCTTATAAACTTACAAGGATCATTCGTGAAGAAGTTGTGGAAATCTCTTTGTGACTATGCGAGTTTCTTTATCAGTTAGGGTGTTAAACAGTTTAACTTGGGATTGCAAGTGTCCCGTCCGCGATCTGTCCCAGAGTAACTGTCAATCAATTATGTTAGTATTCCATTATTACCCTTTCAATAACCGTTACATATGAGAATGATAATTTCCACCGCAAAGATTTGCGTGAAATTATATAGTCTAGGTTATTTATCAAATTAAATGGTAATGCAAGTACGTTAATCAATTTAAAAAAAGCACAAGTACACTGCCCATAGTAAATTATAGATGATGACTTATAAGTATAAAAGAATCATTCGTAAGGAAGTTGTGGATCTCTCTATGGGAAAATGCATGTTTCTTTATCAGTTACAGTGTTTAAGAGTTTGAGTTGTACAAGTCCATCAATCGATTTTCAAAAAGAAAAAGTACATTGTCCACGGTAAATTGTTGGTGATGACTTATAATCATACAAAGATCATACATAAGGAGGTTGTGAAATTCTCTAAGGCACTATGGGTGTTTCTCTATTAATTACGGTGTTAAAAAGTTTGACTTGGGATTTCAAGTGCCCCGTCCCCCGTTTGTCCCGGGGTAACCGTCTATCAATTGGGTTTATATTCCATTATTACCCTTACAATAATCGTTACAGATGAGAGGTATAATTTCCACCGTATAGATTCGCGTGAAATGATATATTCTAGGTTATTTGCAACTTGAAAGGTACAACGAGTTCGTCCATTATATTTTAACAATCACAAGTACATTGTCTAGAGTAAATTGTAGATGATGACTTATAAACATACAAGGATCATTCGTGAAGAAGTTGTGGAAATCTCTTTGTGACTATGCGAGTTTCTTTATCAGTTAGGGTGTTAAACAGTTTCACTTGGGATTGCAAGTGTCCCGTCCGCGATCTGTCCCAGATTAACTGTCAATCAATTATGTTAGTATTCCATTATTACCCTTTCAATAACTGTTACGTATGAGAATGATAATTTCCACCGCAAAGATTTGCGTGAAATTATATATTCTAGGTTATTTATCAAATTAAATGGTAATACAAGTACGTTAATCAATTTTTGAAAAGCACAAGTACACTGCCCATAGTAAATTATAGATGATGACTTATAAGTATAAAAGAATCATTCGTAAGGATGTTGTGGATCTCTCTATGGGAAAACGCATGTTTCTTTATCAGTTACGGTGTTTAAGAGTGTGACTTGTACAAGTCCATCAATCAATTTTTAAAAAGAACAAGTACATTGTCCACGGTAAATTGTTGGTGATGACTTATAATTATACAAAGATCATACATAAGGAGGTTGTGAAATTCTCTAAGGCACAATGGCTGTTTCTTTATTAATTACAGTGTTAAAAAGTTTGACTTGGGATTTCAAGATCCCCGTCCCCGATTTGTCCGTCTATGAATTGGGTTATTATTCCATTATTACCCTTACCATAATCGATACAGATTAGAACGATAATTTCCTCTGCATAGATTCACGTGAAATGATATATTCTAGGTTATTTACAACTTGAAAGGTACAACAAGTTCGTCCATGATATTTTAATAATCACAAATGCATTTGCTTGAGTAAATTGTAGATAATGACTTATAAACATACAAGGATCATTCGTGAAGAAGTTGTCGAATTCTCTTTGTGACAATGCGAGTTTCTTTAACAGTTAGTTGTTAAACAGTTTGACTTGGGATTGCAGTTGTCCCGTCCGCGCTCTGTCCTAGAGTAACTGTCAATCAATTATGTTAGTATTCCGTTATTACTCTTTAAATAACCATTACATATGAGAACGATAATTTCCACCGCAAAGATTCGCGTGAAATTAAATATTCTAGGTAATTTATCAAAGGAAATGGTAGTACAAGTACGTTAATCAATTTTAAAAAAACACAAGTATACTGCCCATAGTAAATTCTAGATGATGACTTATAAGTATAAAAGAATCATTTGTAAGGAAGTTGTGGATCTCTCCATGGGAAAATGCATGTTTCCTTATCAGTTACGATGTTTAAGAGTTTGACTTGTACAAGTCCATCTATCCATTTTTAAACAGAACAAGTAAATTGTCCATGGTAAATTGTTGATGATGACTTATAATCATACAAAGATCACGTAAGGAAGTTGTGAAATTCTCTAAGCCACCATGCGTGTTTCTTTATTAATTACGGTTTTAAAAAGTTTGACTTGGGATTTCAAGTGCCCCTTTCCCGATTTATCCCGGGGTAACCGTCTATGAATTGGGTTATTATTCCATTATTACCCTTACCATAATCGTTACAGATGAGAACGATAATGTCAACCGCAGAGATTCACATGAATGATATTTTTCTAGGCTATTTAAAACTTGAAAGGTACACAAAGTTCGTCCATGATATTTTAATAATCACAAGTGCATTTTCTGGAGTAAATTGTAGATAATGGCTTATAAACATACAAGGATCATTCGTGAAGAAGTTGTGGAACTCTCTTTGTGGCTACGCGAGTATCTTTAACAGTTAGTTGTTAAACAGTTTGACTTGGGATTGCAGTTGTCCTGTCCACGATCTGTCCTAGAATAACTGTCAATCAATTATGTTAGTATTCCATTATTACTCTTTAAATAACCATTACATATGAGAACGATAATTTCCACCGCAAAGATTCGCGTGAAATTATATATTCTAGGTAATTTATGAAATGAAATGGTAGTACAAGTACGTTAATCAATTTTAAAAAAACACAAGTACACTGCCCATAGTAAATTATAGATGATGACTTATAAGTATAAAATAATCTTTTGTAAGGAAGTTGTGGATCTCTCAATGGGAAAATGCATGTTTCTTTATCAGTTACGGTGTTTTAGAGTTTGACTTGTACAAGTCCATCTATCCATTTTTAAAAAGAACAAGAACATTGTCTACGGTAAATTGTTGATGATGACTTATCATCATACAAAGATCACGTAAGGAAGTTGTGAAATTCTCTAAGGCACCATGCGTGTTTCTTTATTAATTACGGTGTTAAAAAGTTTGACTTTGGATTTCAAGTGCCCCGTTCCTGATTTGTCCCGGGGTAATAGTCTATGAATTGGGTTATTATTCCATTATTACCCTTACCATAATCGTTACAGATTAGAACGATAATTTCCACCACATACATTCGCGTGAAATGATATATTCTAGGTTATTTACAACTTGAAAGGTACAACAATTTTGCCCATGATATTTTAATAATCACAAGTGCATTTGCTAGAGTAAATTGTAGAATATGGCTTATAATCATACAAGGATCATTCGTGAAGAAGTTGTCGAACTCTCTTTGTGACAATGCGAGTTTTTTAACAGTTAGTTGTTAAACAGTTTGACTTGGGATTGCAGTTGTCCCGTCCGCAATCTGTCCTAGAGTAACTGTCAATCAATTATGTTAGTATTCCATTATTACTCTTTAAATAACCATTACATTTGAGAACGATAATTTCCACCGCAAAGATTCGCGTGAAATTATATATTCTAGGTAATTTATCAAATGAAATGGTAGTACAAGTACGTTAATCAATTTTAAAAAAACACAAGTACACTGCCCATAGTAAATTATAGATGATGACTTATAAGTATAAAAGAATCATTTGTAAGGAAGTTGTGGATCTCTCCATGGGAAAATGCATGTTTCTTTATCAGTTACGGCGTTTAAGAGTTTGACTTGTACAAGTCCATCAATCGATTTTTAAAAAGAACAAGTACATTGTCCACAGTAAATTGTTGGTGATGACTTATAATCATACAAAGATCATACATAAGGAGGTTGTGAAATTCTCTAAGGCACTATGGGTGTTTCTTTATTAATTACGGTGTTAAAAAGCATGACTAGGGATTTCAATTGCCCCATCCCCAATTTGTCCCGGGGTAACCATCTATCAATTGGGTTATTATTCCATTATTACCCTTAAAATAATCGTTACAGATGAGGAAGATAGTTTCCACCGCATTAATTTGCGTGAAATGATATGTTCTAGGTTATTTACAACTTGAAAGGGACAACAAGTTCGTCCATGATATTTTAATAATCACAAGTACATTGTCTAGAGTAAATTGTAGATGATGGCTTATAAACATACAAGGATCATTCGTGAAGAAGTTGTGGAAATCTCTTTGTGACTATGCGAGTTTCTTTATCAGTTAGGGTGTTAAACAGTTTCACTTGGGATTGCAAGTGTCCCGTCCGCGATCTGTCCCAGATTAACTGTCAATCAATTATGTTAGTATTCCATTATTACCCTTTCAATAACCGTTACGTATGAGAATGATAATTTCCACCGCAAAGATTTGCGTGAAATTATATATTCTAGGTTATTTATCAAATTAAATGGTAATACAAGTACGTTAATCAATTTTTGAAAAGCACAAGTACACTGCCCATAGTAAATTATAGATGATGACTTATAAGTATAAAAGAATCATTCGTAAGGATGTTGTGGATCTCTCTATGGGAAAACGCATGTTTCTTTATCAGTTACGGTGTTTAAGAGTGTGACTTGTACAAGTCCATCAATCAATTTTTAAAAAGAACAAGTACATTGTCCACGGTAAATTGTTGGTGATGACTTATAATCATACAAAGATCATACATAAGGAGGTTGTGAAATTCTCTAAGGCACTATGGGTGTTTCTTTATTAATTACGGTGTTAAAAAGCTTGACTAGGGATTTCAAGTGCCCCATCCCCGATTTGTCCCGGGGTAACCATCTATCAATTGGGTTATTATTCCATTATTACCCTTAAAATAATCGTTACAGATGAGAAAGATAGTTTCCACCGCATTAATTTGCGTGAAATGATATGTTCTAGGTTATTTACAACTTGAAAGGGACAACAAGTTCATCCATGATATTTTAATAATCACAAGTACATTGTCTAGAGTAAATTGTAGATGATGGCTTATAAACTTACAAGGATCATTCGTGAAGAAGTTGTGGAAATCTCTTTGTGACTATGCGAGTTTCTTTATTAGTTAGGGTGTTAAACAGTTTAACTTGGGATTGCAAGTGTCCCGTCCGCGATCTGTCCCAGAGTAACTGTCAATCAATTATGTTAGTATTCCATTATTACCCTTTCAATAACCGTTACATATGAGAATGATAATTTCCACCGCAAAGATTTGCGTGAAATTATATAGTCTAGGTTATTTATCAAATTAAATGGTAATGCAAGTACGTTAATCAATTTTAAAAAAGCACAAGTACACTGCCCATAGTAAATTATAGATGATGACTTATAAGTATAAAAGAATCATTCGTAAGGAAGTTGTGGATCTCTCTATGGGAAAATGCATGTTTCCTTATCAGTTACAGTGTTTAAGAGTTTGAGTTGTACAAGTCCATCAATCGATTTTCAAAAAGAACAAGTACATTGTCCACGGTAAATTGTTGGTGATGACTTATAATCATACAAAGATCATACATAAGGAGGTTGTGAAATTCTCTAAGGCACTATGGGTGTTTCTCTATTAATTACGGTGTTAAAAAGTTTGACTTGGGATTTCAAGTGCCCCGTCCCCCGTTTGTCCCGGGGTAATCGTCTATCAATTGGGTTTATATTCCATTATTACCCTTACAATAATCGTTACAGATGAGAGGTATAATTTCCACCGCATAGATTCGCGTGAAATGATATATTCTAGGTTATTTGCAACTTGAAAGGTACAACGAGTTCGTCCATTATATTTTAACAATCACAAGTACATTGTCTAGAGTAAATTGTAGATGATGGCTTATAAACATACAAGGATCATTCGTGAAGAAGTTGTGGAAATCTCTTTGTGACTATGCGAGTTTCTTTATCAGTTAGGGTGTTAAACAGTTTCACTTGGGATTGCAAGTGTCCCGTCCGCGATCTGTCCCAGATTAACTGTCAATCAATTATGTTAGTATTCCATTATTACCCTTTCAATAACCGTTACGTATGAGAATGATAATTTCCACCGCAAAGATTTGCGTGAAATTATATATTCTAGGTTATTTATCAAATTAAATGGTAATACAAGTACGTTAATCAATTTTTAAAAAGCACAAGTACACTGCCCATAGTAAATTATAGATGATGACTTATAAGTATAAAAGAATCATTCGTAAGGAAGTTGTGGATCTCTCTATGGGAAAACGCATGTTTCTTTATCAGTTACGGTGTTTAAGAGTGTGAATTGTACAATTCCATCAATCAATTTTTAAAAAGAACAAGTACATTGTCCACGGTAAATTGTTGGTGATGACTTATAATTATACAAAGATCATACATAAGGAGGTTGTGAAATTCTCTAAGGCACAATGGCTGTTTCTTTATTAATTACAGTGTTAAAAAGTTTGACTTGGGATTTCAAGAGCCCCGTCCCCGATTTGTCCGTCTATGAATTGGGTTATTATTCCATTATTACCCTTACCATAATCGATACAGATTAGAACGATAATTTCCTCTGCATAGATTCACGTGAAATAATATATTCTAGGTTATTTACAACTTGAAAGGTACAACAAGTTCGTCCATGATATTTTAATAATCACAAATGCATTTGCTTGAGTAAATTGTAGATAATGACTTATAAACATACAAGGATCATTCGTGAAGAAGTTGTCGAACTCTCTTTGTGACAATGCGAGTTTCTTTAACAGTTAGTTGTTAAACAGTTTGACTTGGGATTGCAGTTGTCCCGTCCGCGCTCTGTCCTAGAGTAACTGTCAATCAATTATGTTAGTATTCCGTTATTACTCTTTAAATAACCATTACATATGAGAACGATAATTTCCACCGCAAAGATTCGCGTGAAATTAAATATTCTAGGTAATTTATCAAAGGAAATGGTAGTACAAGTACGTTAATCAATTTTAAAAAAACACAAGTACACTGCCCATAGTAAATTCTAGGTGATGACTTATAAGTATAAAAGAATCATTTGTAAGGAAGTTGTGGATCTCTCCATGGGAAAATGCATGTTTCTTTATCAGTTACGGTATTTAAGAGTTTGACTTGTACAAGTCCATCTATCCATTTTTAAACAGAACAAGTACATTGTCCATGGTAAATTGTTGATGATGACTTATAATCATACAAAGATCACGTAAGGAAGTTGTGAAATTCTCTAAGCCACCATGCGTGTTTCTTTATTAATTACGGTTTTAAAAAGTTTGACTTGGGATTTCAAGTGCCCCTTTCCCGATTTATCCCGGGGTAACCGTCTATGAATTGGGTTATTATTCCATTATTACCCTTACCATAATCGTTACAGATGAGAACGATAATGTCAACCGCAGAGATTCACATGAAATGATATTTTTCTAGGCTATTTACAACTTGAAAGGTACACAAAGTTCGTCCATGATATTTTAATTATCACAAGTGCATTTTCTGGAGTAACTTGTAGATAATGGCTTATAAACATACAAGGATCATTCGTGAAGAAGTTGTGGAACTCTCTTTGTGGCTACGCGAGTATCTTTAACAGTTAGTTGTTAAACAGTTTGACTTGGGATTGCAGTTGTCCTGTCCACGATCTGTCCTAGAGTAACTGTCAATCAATTATGTTAGTATTCCATTATTACTCTTTAAATAACCATTACATATGAGAACGATAATTTCCACCGCAAAGATTCGCGTGAAATTATATATTCTAGGTAATTTATCAAATGAAATGGTAGTACAAGTACGTTAATCAATTTTAAAAAAACACAAGTACACTGCCCATAGTAAATTATAGATGATGACTTATAAGTATAAAAGAATCATTTGTAAGGAAGTTGTGGATCTCTCTATGGGAAAATGCAATTTTCTTTATCAGTTACGGCGTTTAAGGGTTTTACTTGTAAAAGTCCATCTATCCATTTTTAAAAAAAACAAGTACATTGTCCATGGTAAATTGTTGATGATGACTTATAATCAGACAAAGATCACGTAAGGAAGTTGTGAAATTCTCTAAGGCACCAGCGTGTTTCTTTATTAATTACGGTATTAAAAAGTTTGACTTGGGATTTCAAGTGCCCCGTTCCAGATTTGTGCCGGGGTAACCGTCTATGAATTGGGTTATTTTTCCATTATTACCTTTCCCGTAATCGTTACGGATGAGAAAGATAATTTCCACTGCATAGATTCACGTGAAATGATATTTTTCTAGGCTATTTACAACTTGAAAGGCACAAAAAGTTCGTCCATGATATTTTAATAATCACAAGTGCATTTTCTGGAGTAAATTGAAGATAATGGCTTATAAACATACAAGGATCATTCGTGAAGAAGTTGTGGAACTCTCTTTGTGGCTACGCGAGTATCTTTAACTGTTAGTTGTTAAACAGTTTCACTTGGGATTGCAGTTGTCCCGTCCACGATCTGTACTAGAGTAACTGTCAATCAATTGTGTTAGTATACCATTATTACTCTTTAAGTAACCATTACATATGAGAACGATAATTTCCACCGCAAAGATTCGCGTGAAATTATATATTCTAGGTAATTTATCAAATGAAATAGTAGTACAAGTATCTTAATCAATTTTAAAAAAACACAAGTACACTGCCCATAGTAAATTATAGATGATGACTTATAAGTATAAAAGAATCTTTTGTAAGGAAGTTGTGGATCTCTCCATGGGAAAATGCATGTTTCTTTATCAGTTACGGTGTTTTAGAGTTTGACTTGTACAAGTCCATCTATCCATTTTTAAAAAGAACAAGAACATTGTCCACGGTAAATTGTTGATGATGACTTATCATCATACAAAGATCACGTAAGGAAGTTGTGAAATTCTCTAAGCCACCATGCGTGTTTCTTTATTAATTACGGTGTTAAAAAGTTTGACTTTGGATTTCAAGTGCCCCGTTCCTGATTTGTCCCGGGGTAATAGTCTATGAATTGGGTTATTATTCCATTATTACCCTTACCATAATCGTTACAGATTAGAACGATAATTTCCACCACATACATTCGCGTGAAATGATATATTCTAGGTTATTTAAAACTTGAAAGGTACAACAATTTTGCCCATGATATTTTAATAATCACAAGTGCATTTGCTAGAGTAAATTGTAGAATATGGCTTATAATCATACAAGGATCATTCGTGAAGAAGTTGTCGAACTCTCTTTGTGACAATGCGAGTTTTTTAACAGTTAGTTGTTAAACAGTTTGACTTGGGATTGCAGTTGTCCCGTCCGCAATCTGTCCTAGAGTAACTGTCAATCAATTATGTTAGTATTCCATTATTACTCTTTAAATAACCATTACATTTGAGAACGATAATTTCCACCGCAAAGATTCGCGTGAAATTATATATTCTAGGTAATTTATCAAATGAAATGGTAGTACAAGTACGTTAATCAATTTTAAAAAAAACACAAGTACACTGCCCATAGTAAATTATAGATGATGACTTATAAGTATAAAAGAATCATTTGTAAGGAAGTTGTGGATCTCTCTATGGGAAAATGCATGTTTCTTTATCAGTTACGGAGTTTAAGGGTTTTACTTGTAAAAGTCCATCTATCCATTTTTAAAAAGAACAAGTACATTGTCCATGGTAAATTGTTGATGATGACTTATAATCAGACAAAGATCACGTAAGGAAGTTGTGAAATTCTCTAAGGCACCATGCGTGTTTCTTTATTAATTACGGTATTAAAAAGTTTGACTTGGGATTTCAAGTGCCCCGTTCCAGATTTGTCCCGGGGTAACCGTCTATGAATTGGGTTATTTTTCCATTATTACCTTTCCCGTAATCGTTACGGATGAGAACGATAATTTCCACCGCATAGATTCACGTGAAATGATATTTTTCTAGGCTATTTACAACTTGAAAGGTACAAAAAGTTCGTCCATGATATTTTAATAATCACAAGTGCATTTTCTGGAGTAAATTGAAGATAATGGCTTATAAACATACAAGGATCATTCGTGAAGAAGTTGTGGAACTCTCTTTGTGGCTACGCGAGTATCTTTAACTGTTAGTTGTTAAACAGTTTCACTTGGGATTGCAGTTGTCCCGTCCACGATCTGTACTAGAGTAACTGTCAATCAATTGTGTTAGTATACCATTATTACTCTTTAAATAACCATTACATATGAGAACGATAATTTCCACCGCAAAGATTCGCGTGAAATTATATATTCTAGGTAATTTATCAAATGAAATGGTAGTACAAGTATCTTAATCAATTTTAAAAAAACACAAGTACACTGCCCATAGTAAATTATAGATGATGACTTATAAGTATAAAAGAATCTTTTGTAAGGAAGTTGTGGATCTCTCCATGGGAAAATGCATGTTTCTTTAACAGTTACGGTGTTTTAGAGTTTGACTTGTACAAGTCCATCTATCCATTTTTAAAAAGAACAAGAACATTGTCCACGGTAAATTGTTGATGATGACTTATCATCATACAAAGATCACGTAAGGAAGTTGTAAAATTCTCTAAGCCACCATGCGTGTTTCTTTATTAATTACGGTGTTAAAAAGTTTGACTTTGGATTTCAAGTGCCCCGTTCCTGATTTGTCCCGGGGTAATAGTCTATGAATTGGGTTATTATTCCATTATTACCCTTACCATAATCGTTACAGATTAGAACGATAATTTCCACCACATACATTCGCGTGAAATGATATATTCTAGGTTATTTACAACTTGAAAGGTACAACAATTTTGCCCATGATATTTTAATAATCACAAGTGCATTTGCTAGAGTAAATTGTAGAATATGGCTTATAATCATACAAGGATCATTCGTGAAGAAGTTGTCGAACTCTCTTTGTGACAATGCGAGTTTTTTAACAGTTAGTTGTTAAACAGTTTGATTTGGGATTGCAGTTGTCCCGTCCGCAATCTGTCCTAGAGTAACTGTCAATCAATTATGTTAGTATTCCATTATTACTCTTTAAATAACCATTACATTTGAGAACGATAATTTCCACCGCAAAGATTCGCGTGAAATTATATATTCTAGGTAATTTATCAAATGAAATGGTAGTACAAGTACGTTAATCAATTTTAAAAAAAACACAAGTACACTGCCCATAGTAAATTATAGATGATGACTTATAAGTATAAAAGAATCATTTGTAAGGAAGTTGTGGATCTCTCTATGCGAAAATGCATGTTTCTTTATCAGTTACGGAGTTTAAGGGTTTTACTTGTAAAAGTCCATCTATCCATTTTTAAAAAGAACAAGTACATTGTCCATGGTAAATTGTTGATGATGACTTATAATCAGACAAAGATCACGTAAGGAAGTTGTGAAATTCTCTAAGGCACCATGCGTGTTTCTTTATTAATTACGGTATTAAAAAGTTTGACTTGGGATTTCAAGTGCCCCGTTCCAGATTTGTCCCGGGGTAACCGTCTATGAATTGGGTTATTTTTCCATTATTACCTTTCCCGTAATCGTTACGGATGAGAACGATAATTTCCACCGCATAGATTCACGTGAAATGATATTTTTCTAGGCTATTTACAACTTGAAAGGTACAAAAAGTTCGTCCATGATATTTTAATAATCACAAGTGCATTTTCTGGAGTAAATTGAAGATAATGGCTTATAAACATACAAGGATCATTCGTGAAGAAGTTGTGGAACTCTCTTTGTGGCTACGCGAGTATCTTTAACTGTTAGTTGTTAAACAGTTTCACTTGGGATTGCAGTTGTCCCGTCCACGATCTGTACTAGAGTAACTGTCAATCAATTGTGTTAGTATACCATTATTACTCTTTAAATAACCATTACATATGAGAACGATAATTTCCACCGCAAAGATTCGCGTGAAATTATATATTCTAGGTAATTTATCAAATGAAATGGTAGTACAAGTATCTTAATCAATTTTAAAAAAACACAAGTACACTGCCCATAGTAAATTATAGATGATGACTTATAAGTATAAAAGAATCTTTTGTAAGGAAGTTGTGGATCTCTCCATGGGAAAATGCATGTTTCTTTATCAGTTACGGTGTTTTAGAGTTTGACTTGTACAAGTCCATCTATCCATTTTTAAAAAGAACAAGAACATTGTCCACGGTAAATTGTTGATGATGACTTATCATCATACAAAGATCACGTAAGGAAGTTGTGAAATTCTCTAAGCCACCATGCGTGTTTCTTTATTAATTACGGTGTTAAAAAGTTTGACTTTGGATTTCAAGTGCCCCGTTCCTGATTTGTCCCGGGGTAATAGTCTATGAATTGGGTTATTATTCCATTATTACCCTTACCATAATCGTTACAGATTAGAACGATAATTTCCACCACATACATTCGCGTGAAATGATATATTCTAGGTTATTTACAACTTGAAAGGTACAACAATTTTGCCCATGATATTTTAATAATCACAAGTGCATTTGCTAGAGTAAATTGTAGAATATGGCTTATAATCATACAAGGATCATTCGTGAAGAAGTTGTCGAACTCTCTTTGTGACAATGCGAGTTTTTTAACAGTTAGTTGTTAAACAGTTTGATTTGGGATTGCAGTTGTCCCGTCCGCAATCTGTCCTAGAGTAACTGTCAATCAATTATGTTAGTATTCCATTATTACTCTTTAAATAACCATTACATTTGAGAACGATAATTTCCACCGCAAAGATTCGCGTGAAATTATATATTCTAGGTAATTTATCAAATGAAATGGTAGTACAAGTACGTTAATCAATTTTAAAAAAAACACAAGTACACTGCCCATAGTAAATTATAGATGATGACTTATAAGTATAAAAGAATCATTTGTAAGGAAGTTGTGGATCTCTCTATGCGAAAATGCATGTTTCTTTATCAGTTACGGAGTTTAAGGGTTTTACTTGTAAAAGTCCATCTATCCATTTTTAAAAAGAACAAGTACATTGTCCATGGTAAATTGTTGATGATGACTTATAATCAGACAAAGATCACGTAAGGAAGTTGTGAAATTCTCTAAGGCACCATGCGTGTTTCTTTATTAATTACGGTATTAAAAAGTTTGACTTGGGATTTCAAGTGCCCCGTTCCAGATTTGTCCCGGGGTAACCGTCTATGAATTGGGTTATTTTTCCATTATTACCTTTCCCGTAATCGTTACGGATGAGAACGATAATTTCCACCGCATAGATTCACGTGAAATGATATTTTTCTAGGCTATTTACAACTTGAAAGGTACAAAAAGTTCGTCCATGATATTTTAATAATCACAAGTGCATTTTCTGGAGTAAATTGAAGATAATGGCTTATAAACATACAAGGATCATTCGTGAAGAAGTTGTGGAACTCTCTTTGTGGCTACGCGAGTATCTTTAACTGTTAGTTGTTAAACAGTTTCACTTGGGATTGCCGTTGCCCCGTCCACGATCTGTACTAGAATAACTGTCAATCAATTGTGTTAGTATTCCATTATTACTCTTTAAATAACCATTACATATGAGAACGATAATTTCCACCGCAAAGATTCGCGTGAAATTATATATTCTAGGTAATTTATCAAATGAAATGGTAGTACAAGTATCTTAATCAATTTTTAAAAAACACAAGTACACTGCCCATAGTAAATTATAGATGATGACTTATAAGTATAAAAGAATCTTTTGTAAGGAAGTTGTGGATCTCTCCATGGGAAAATGCATGTTTCTTTATCAGTTACGGTGTTTTAGAGTTTGACTTGTACAAGTCTATCTATCCATTTTTAAAAAGAACAAGTACATTGTCCACGGTAAATTGTTGATGATGACTTATCATCATACAAAGATCACGTAAGGAAGTTGTGAAATTCTCTAAGGCACCATGCGTGTTTCTTTATTAATTACGGTGTTAAAAAGTTTGACTTGGGATTTCAAGTTCCCCGTTCCCGATTTGTCCCGGGGTAACAGTCTATGAATTGGGTTATTATTCCATTATTACCCTTACCATAATCGTTACAGATTAGAACGATAATTTCCACCGCATAGATTCGTGTGAAATGATATATTCTAGGTTATTTACAACTTGAAAAGTACAACAAGTTCGTCCATGATATTTTAATAATCACAAGTGCATTTGCTAGAGTAAATTGTAGATAATGGCTTATAATCATACAAGGATCATTCGTGAAGAAGTTGTCAAACTCTCTTTGTGACAATGCGAGTTTCTTTAACATTTAGTTGTTAAACAGTTTGACTTGGGATTGCAGTTGTCCCGTCCGCGATCTGTCCTAGAGCAACTATCAATCAATTATGTTAGTATTCCATTATTACTCTTTAAATAACCATTACATTTGAGAACGATATTTTCCACCGCAAAGATTCGCGTGAAATTATATATTCTAGGTAATTTATCAAATGAAATGGTAGTACAAGTACGTTAATCAATTTTAAAAAAACACAAGTACACTGACCATTGTAAATTATAGATGATGACTTATAAGTATAAAAGAATCATTTGTAAGGAAGTTGTGGATCTCTCTATGGGAAAATGCATGTTTCTTTATCAGTTACGGTATTTAAGAGTTTGACTAGTACAACTCCATCTATCCATTTTTAAAAAGAACAAGTACATTGTCCATGGTAAATTGTTGATGATGACTTATAATCAGACAAAGATCAGGTAAGGTAGTTGTGAAATTATCTAAGGCACCATGCGTGTTTCTTTATTAATTACGGTATTAAAAAGTGTGACATGGGATTTCAAGTGCCCCGTTCCAGATTTGTCCCGGGGTAACCGTCTATGAATTGGGTTATTTTTCCATTATTACCCTTACCGTAATCGTTACAGATGAGAACGATATTTTCCACCGCAAAGATTCGCGTGAAATTATATATTCTAGGTAATTTATCAAATGAAATGGTAGTACAAGTACGTTAATCAATTTTAAAAAAACACAAGTACACTGTCCATAGTAAATTATAGATGATGACTTATAAGTATAAAAGAATCTTTGCTAAGGAAGTTGTGGATCTATCCATGGGAAAATGCATGTTTCTTTATCAGTTACGGTGTTTAAGAGTTTGACTTGCACAAGTCCATCTATCCATTTTTTAAAAGAACAAGTACATTGTCCGTGGTAAATTGTTGATGATGACTTATAATCAGACAAAGATCACGTAAGGAAGTTGAGAAATTCTCTAAGGCACCATGCGTGTTTCTTTATTAATTACGGTGTTAAAAAGTTTGACTTGGGATTTGAAGTGCCCCGTTCCCAATTTGTCCTGGGGTAACCGTCTATGAATTGGGTTATTATTCCATTATTACCCTTACCATAATCGTTACAGATGGAAATGATAATTTCCACCGCATAGATTCGCGTGAAATGATATATTCTAGGCTATTTACAACTTGAAAGGTACAACAAGTTCGTCAATGATATTTTAATAATCACAAGTGCATTTGCTAGAGTAAATTGTAGACAATGGCTTATAAACATACAAGGATCATTCGTGAAGAAGTTGTCGAACTCTCTTTGTGACAATGCGAGTTTCTTTAACAGTTAGTTGTTAAACAGTTTGACTTGGGATTGGAGTTGTAACGTCCACGATCTGTCCCAGAGTAACTGTCAATCAGTTATGTTAGTATTCCATTATTACCCTTTAAATAACCATTACATATGAGAACGATATTTTCCACCGCAAAGATTCGTGTGAAATTATATATTCTAGGTAATTTATGAAATGAAATGGTAGTACAAGTACGTTAACCAATTTTTAAAAAACACAAGTACACTGCCCATAGTAAATTATAGATGATGACTTATAAGTATAAAAGAATCTTTTGTAAGGAAGTTGTGGATCTCTCCATGGGAAAATTCATGTTTCTTTATCAGTTACGGTGTTTTAGAGTTTGACTTGTACAAGTCCATCTATCCATTTTTTAAAAGAACAAGTACATTGTCCACGGTAAATTGTTGATGATGACTTATCATCATACAAAGATCACGTAAGGAAGTTGTGAAATTCTCTAAGGCACCATGCGTGTTTCTTTATTAATTACGGTGTTAAAAGGTTTGACTTGGGTTTCAAGTGCCCCGTTCCCGATTTATCCCGGGGTAACAGTCTATGAATTGGGTTATAATTCCATTATTACCCTTACCATAATCGTTACAGATTAGAACGATAATTTCCACCGCATAGATTCGCGTGAAATGATATATTCTAGGTTATTTACAACGTGAAAGGTACAACAAGTTCGTCCATGATATTTTAATAATCACAAGTGCATTTGCTAGAGTAAATTGTAGATAATGGCTTATAATCATACAAGGATAAATCTTGAAGAACTTGTCAAACTCTCTTTGTGACAATGCGAGTTTCTTTAACATTTAGTTGTTAAACAGTTTGACTTGGGATTGCAGTTGTCCCGTCCGCAATCTGTCCTAGAGTAACTGTCAATCAATTATGTTAGTATTCCATTATTACTCTTTAAATAACCATTACATTTGAGAACGATAATTTCCACCGCAAAGATTCGCGTGAAATTATATATTCTAGGTAATTTATCAAATGAAATGGTAGTACAAGTACGTTAATCAATTTTAAAAAAACACAAGTACACTGCCCATAGTAAATTATAGATGATGACTTATAAGTATAAAAGAATCATTTGTAAGGAAGTTGTGGATCTCTCTATGGGAAAATGCATGTTTCTTTATCAGTTACGGCGTTTAAGGGTTTTACTTGTAAAATTCCATCTATCCATTTTTAAAAAGAACAAGTACATTGCCCATGGTAAATTGTTGATGATGACTTATTATCAGACAAAGATCACGTAAGGAAGTTGTGAAATTCAATAAGGCACCATGCGTGTTTCTTTATTAATTACGGTATTAAAAACTTTGACATGGGATTTCAAGTGCCCCGTTCCAGATTTGTCCGGGGGTAACCGTCTATGAATTGGGTTATTTTCCCATTATTACCCTTACCGTAATCGTTACAGATGAGAACGATAATTTCCACCGCATAGATTCACGTGAAATGATATTTTTCTAGGCTATTTACAACTTGAAAGGTACAAAAAGTTCGTCCATGATATTTTAATAATCACAAGTGCATTTTCTGGAGTAAATTGTAGATAATGGCTTATAAACATACAAGGATCATTCGTGAAGAAGTTGTGGAACTCTCTTTGTGACAATGCGAGTTTCTGTAACAGTTAGTTGTTAAACAGTTTCACTTGGGATTGCAGTTGTCCCATCCGCGATCTGTGCTACAGTAACTGTCAATCAATTATGTTAGTATTCCATTATTATTCTTTAAATAACCATTACATATGAGAACGATAATTTCCACCACAAAGACTCGCGTGAAATTTTATATTCTAGGGAATTTATAAAATGAAATGGTAGTACAAGTACGTTAATCAATTTTAAAAAACACGAGTACACTGCCCATAGTAAATTATAGATGTTGACTTTTAAGTATAAAAGAGGAAGTTTTGGATCTCTCCATGGGAAAATGCATGTTTCTTTATCAGTTATGGTGTTTAAGAGTTTGACTTGTACAAGTCCATCTATCCATTTTTAAAAAGAACAAGTACATTGTCCGTGGTAAATTGTTGATGATGACTTATAATCATACAAAGATCACGTAAGGAGGTTGAGAAATTCTCTAAGGCGCCATGCGTGTTTCTTTATTAATTACGGTGTCAAAAAGTTTGACTTGGGATTTCAAGTGCCCCGTTCCCGATTTGTCCTGGGGTAACCGTCAATGAATTGGGTTATTATTCCATTATTACCCTTACCATAATTGTTACAGATGAAAACGATAATTTCCACCGCATAGATTCGCGTGAAATGATATATTCTAGGCCATTTACAACTTGAAAGGTACAACAAGTTCGTCAATGATATTTTAATAATCACAAGTGCATTTGCTAGAGTAAATTGTAGACAATGGCTTATAAACATACAAGGATCATTCGTGAAGAAGTTATCGAACTCTCTTTGTGACAATGCGAGTTTCTTTAACAGTTAGTTGTTAAACAGTTTGACTTGGGATTATAGTTGTAACGTCCGCGATCTGTCCCAGAGTAACTGTCAATCAATTATGTTAGTATTCCATTATTACCCTTTAAATAACCATTACATATGAGAACGATATTTTCCACCGCAAAGATTCGCGTGAAATTATATATTCTAGGTAATTTATCAAATGAAATGGTAGTACAAGTACGTTAATCAATTTAAAAAAACACGAGTACACTGCCCATAGTAAATTATAGATGATGACTTTTAAGTATAAAAGAATCATTTGTAAGGTAGTTGTGGGTCTCTCTATGTTTATCAGTTACGGTGTTTAAGAGTTTGACTTGTACAAGTCCATCTATCCATTTTTAAAAAGAAAAAGTACATTGTCAATGGTAAATTATTAATGATGACTTATAATCAAACAAAGATCACGTAATGAAGTTGTGAAATTCTCTAAGGCACCATGCGTGTTTCTTTATTAATTACGGTGTTAAAAAGTTTGACTTGGTATTTCAAGTGCCCCGTCCCCGATTTGTGCCGGGGTAAACGTCTATGAATTGGGTTATTATTCCATTATTACCCTTACCATAATCGTTATAGATTAGAACGATAATTTCCACCGCATAGATTCGCGTGACATTGTATATTCTAGGTTATTTACAACTTGAAAGGTACAACATGTTCGTCCATGATATTTTAATAATCACAAGTGCATTTGCTAGAGTAAATTGTAAACAATGGATTATAAACATACAAGGATCATTCGTGAAGAAGTTGTGGAACTCTCTTTGTGACTATGCGAGTTTCTTAAACAGTTTGTTGTTAAACAGTTTGACTTGGGATTGCAGTTGTCCTATCCGCGATCTGTACTAGAGTAACTGTCAATCAATTATGTTAGTATTCCATTATTACTCTTTAAATAATCATTACATATGAGAACGATAATTTCCACTGCAAAGATTCGCGTGAAATTATATATTGTAGGTAATTTATCAAATGAAATGGTAGTACAAGTATATAAATCAATTTTTAAAAAACACAAGTAAACTGGCCATAGTAAATTATAGATGATGACTTATAAGTATAAAAGAATCTTTTGTAAGGAAGTTGTGGATCTCTCCATGGGAAAATGCATGTTTCTTTATCAGTTACGGTGTTTAAGAATTTGACTTGTACAAGTCCATCTATCAATTTTTAAAAAGAACAAGTACATTGTCCTTGGTAAATTGTTGACGATGACTTATAATCATACAAAGATCTCGTAAGGAAGTTGTGAAATTCTCTAAGGCACCATGCGTGTTTCTTTATTAATTACGGTGTTAAAAAGTTTGACTTGGGATTTCAAGTGCCCCATCCCCGATTTGTCCCGGGGTTACCGTCTATGAATTGGGTTATTATTCCATTATTACCCTTACCATAATTGTTACAGATTAGAACGATAATTTCACCGCATAGATTCACGTGAAATGATATATTCTAGGTTATTTACAACTTGAAAGGTACAACAAGTTCGTCAATGATATTTTAATAATCACAAGCGCATTTGCTAGAGTAAATTGTAGATAATGGCTTATAAACAAACAAGGATCATTCGTGAAGAAGTTGTCGAACTCTCTTTGTGACAATGCGAGTTTCTTTAAAAGTTAGTTGTTAAACAGTTTGACATGGGATTGCAGTTGTAACGTCTACGATCTGTCCCAGAGTAACTTTCAATCAATTATGTTAGTATTCCATTATTACCCTTTAAATAACCATTACATATGAGAACGATATTTTCCACCGCAAAGATTCGCGTGAAATTATATATTCTAGGTAATTTATCAAATGAAATGGTAGTACAAGTACGTTAATCAATTTAAAAAAACACGAGTACACTGCCCATAGTAAATTATAGATGATGACTTTTAAGTATAAAAGAATCATTTGTAAGGTAGTTGTGGGTCTCTCTATGGGAAAATGCATGTTTCTTTATCAGTTACGGTGTTTAAGAGTTTGACTTGTACAAGTCCATCTATCCATTTTAAAAAAGAACAAGTACATTGTCCATCGTAAATTATTGATGATGACTTATAATCAAACAAAGATCACGTAAGGAAGTTGTGAGATTCTCTAAGGCACCATGCGTGTTTCTTTATTAATTACGGTGTTAAAAAGTTTGACTTGGGATTTCAAGTGCCCCGTCCCCGATTTGTGCCGGGGTAACCGTCTATGAATTGGATTATTATTCCATTATTACCCTTACCATAATCGTTACAGATTAGAACGATAATTTCCACCGCATAAATTTGCGTGACATTGTATATTCTAGGTTATTTACATCTTAAAAGGTACGACAAGTTCGTCCATGATATTTTAATAATCACAAGTGAATTTGATAGAGTAAATTGTAAACAATGGATTATAAACATACAAGGATCATTCGTGATGAAGTTGTGGAACTCTCTTTGTGACTATGCGAGTTTCTTAAACAGTTTGTTGTTAAACAGTTTGACTTGGGATTGCAGTTGTCCCGTCCGCGATCTGTACTAGAGTAACTGTCAATCAATTATGTTAGTATTCCATTATTACTCTTTAAATAATTATTACATATGAGAACGATAATTTCCACTGCAAAGATTCGCGTGAAATTATATATTCTAGGTAATTTATCAAATGAAATGGTAGTACAAGTATCTTAATCAATTTTTAAAAAACACAAGTACACTGGCCATAGTAAATTATAGATGCTGACTTATAAGTATAAAAGAATCTTTTGTAAGGAAGTTGTGGATCTCTCCATGGGAAAATGCATGTTTCTTTATCAGTTACGGTATTTAAGAGTTTGACTTGTACAAGTCCATCTATCAATTTTTAAAAAGAACAAGTACATTGTCCATGGTAAATTGTTGATGATGACTTATAATCATACAAAGATCTCGTAAGGAAGTTGTGAAATTCTCTAAGGCACCATGCATGTTTCTTTATTAATTACGGTGTTAAAAAGTTTGACTTGGGATTTCAAGTTCCCCATCCCCGATTTGTCTCAGGGTTACCATCTATGAATTGGGTTATTATTCCATTATTACCCTTACCATAATTGTTACAGATTAGAACGATAATTTCACCGCATAGATTCACGTGAAATGATATATTCTGGGTTATTTGCAAGTTGAAAGGTACAACAAGTTCATCCATGATATTTTATTAATCACAAGTGCATTCGCTAGAGTAAATTGTAAACAATGGATTATAAACATACAAGGATCATTCGTGAAGAAGTTGTAGAACTCTCTTTGTGACTATGCGAGTTTCTTAAACAGTTTGTCGTTAAACAGTTTGACTTGGGATTGCAGTTGTCCCGTCCGCGATCTGTACAAGAGTAACTGTCAATCAATTATGTTAGGATTCCATTATTACTCTTTAAATAATCATTACATATGAGAACGATAATTTCCACTGCAAAGATTTGCGTGAAATTATATATTCTAGGTAATTTATCAAATGAAATGGTAGTACAAGTATGTTAATCAACTTAAAAAAACACAAGTACACTGCCCATAGTAAATTATAGATGATGACTTATAAGTATAAAAGAATCTTTTAAAAGGAAGTTGTGGATCTCTCCATGGGAAAAATGCATGTTTCTTTATCAGTTACGGTGTTTAAGAGTTTGACTTGTACAAGTCCATCTATCCAATTTTAAAAAGAACAAGTACACTGTCCATGGTAAATTGTTGATGATGACTTATAATCATACAAAGATCACGTAAGGAAGTTGTGAAATTCTCTATGGCACCATGCGTGTTTATTTATTAATTACGGTGTTAAAAAGTTTGACTTGGGATTTCAAGTGCACCGTCCCCGATTTGTCCCGGGGTAACCATCTATGAATTGGGTTATTATTCCATTATTACCCTTACCATAATCGTTACAGATTAGAACGATAATTTCACTGCATAGATTCACGTGAAATGATATATTCTAGGTTATTTACAACTTGAAAGGTACAACAAGTTCGTCCATGATATTTTAATAATCACAAGTGCATTTGCTAGAGTAAATTGTAGATAATGGCTTATAAACATACAAGGATCATTCGTGAAGAAGTTGTCGAACTCTCTTTGTGACAATGCGAGTTTCTTTAACAGTTAGTTGTTAAAAAGTTTGACTTGGGATTGCAGTTGTAACGTCCACGATCTATCCCAGAGTAACTGTCAATCAATTATGTTAGTATTCCATTATTACTCTTTAAATAAACATTACATATGAGAAGGATATTTTCCACAGCAAAGATTCGTGTGAAATTATATATTCCAGGTAATTTATCAAATGAAATGGTAGTACAAGTACGTTAATCAATTTTAAAAAAACACAGGTACACTACCCATAGTAAATGATAGATGATAAATGATAAGTATAAAAGAATAATAGGAAGTTATGGATCTCTCTATGGGAAAATGCATGTTTCTTTATCAGTTACGGTGTATAGGGTTTTACTTGTACAAGTCCATCTATCCATTTTTAAAAAGAACAAGTACACTGTCCATGGTAAATTATTGATGATGACTTATAATCAGACAAAGATCACGTAAGGAAGTTGTGAAATTCTCTAAGGCACCATGCGTGTTTATTTATTAATTACGGTGTTAAAAAGTTTGACTTGGGATTTCAAGTTCACCGTCCCCGATTTGTCCCGGGGTAGCCATCTATGAATTGGGATATTATTCCATTATTACCCTTACCATAATCGTTACAGATTAGAACGATAATTTCACTGCATAGATTCACGTGAAATGATATATTCTAGGTTATTTACAACTTGAAAGGTACAACAAGTTCATCCATGATATTTTAATAATCACAAGTGCATTTGCTAGAGTAAATTGTAGATAATGGCTTAAAAACATACAAGGATCATTCGTGAAGAAGTTGTCGAACTCTCTTTGTGACAATGCGAGTTTTTTAACAGTTAGTTGTTAAAAAGTTTGACTTGGGATTGCAGTTGTAACGTCCACGATCTATCCCAGAGTAACTGTCAATCAATTATGTTAGTATTCCATTATTACTCTTTAAATAAACATTACATATGAGAACGATATTTTCCACAGCAAAGATTCGTGTGAAATTATATATTCTAGGTAATTTATCAAATGAAATGGTAGTACAAGTACGTTAATCAATTTTAAAAAAACACAAGTACACTGCCTGTAGTAAATTATAGATGATGACTTATAAGTATAAAAGAATAATAGGAAGTTATGGATCTCTCTATGGGAAAATGCATGTTTCTTTATCAGTTACGGTGTATAGGGTTTTACTTGTACAAGTCCATCTATCCATTTTTAAAAGGAACAAGTACACTGTCCATGGTAAATTATTGATGATGACTTATAATCAGACAAAGATCACGTAAGGAAGTTGTGAAATTCTCTAAGGCACCATGCGTGTTTCTTTATTAATTACGGTGTTAAAAAGTTTGACTTGGGATTTCAAGTGCCCCGTCCCCGATTTGTCCCAGGGTAACCATCTATGAATTGGGATATTATTCCATTATTACCCTTACCATAATAGTTACAGATTAGAACGATAATTTCACTGCATAGATTCACGTGAAATGATATATTCTAGGTTATTTACAACTTGAAACGTACAACAAGTTCGTCAATGATATTTTAATAATCACAAGTGCATTTACTAGAGTAAATTGTAGATAATGGCTTATAAACATACAAGGATCATTCGTGAAGAAGTTGTCGAACTCTCTTTGTGACAATGCGAGTTTCTTTAACAGTTAGTTGTTAAAAAGTTTGACTTGGGATTGCAGTTGTAACGTCCACGATCTATCCCAGAGTAACTGTCAATCAATTATGTTAGTATTCCATTATTACTCTTTAAATAAACATTACATATGAGAATGATATTTTCCACAGCAAAGATTCGTGTGAAATTATATATTCTAGGTAATTTATCAAATTAAATGGTAGTACAAGTACGTTAATCAATTTTAAAAAAACACAAGTACACTGCCTGTAGTAAATTATAGATGATGACTTATAAGTATAAAAGAATAATAGGAAGTTATGGATCTCTCTATGGGAAAATGCATGTTTCTTTATCAGTTACGGTGTATAGGGTTTTACTTGTACAAGTCCATCTATCCATTTTTAAAAAGAACAAGTACACTGTCCATGGTAAATTAATGTTGATGACTTATAATCAGACAAAGATCACGTAAGGAAGTTGTGAAATTCTCTAAGGCACCATGCGTGTTTCTTTATTAATTACGGTGTTAAAAAGTTTGACTTGGGATTTCAAGTGCCCCGTCCCCGATTTGTCCCGGGGTAACCATCTATGAATTGGGATATTATTCCATTATTACCCTTACCATAATCGTTACAGATTAGAACGATAATTTCACTGCATAGATTCACGTGAAATGATATATTCTAGGTTATTTACAACTTGAAACGTACAACAAGTTCGTCCATGATATTTTAATAATCACAAGTGCATTTGCTAGAGTAAATTGTAGATAATGGCTTATAAACATACAAGGATCATTCGTGAAGAAGTTGTCGAACTCTCTTTGTGACAATGCGAGTTTCTTTAACAGTTAGTTGTTAAACAGTTTGACTTGGGATTGCAGTTGTAACGTCCGCGATCTATCCCAGAGTAACTGTCAATAAATTATGTTAGTATTCCATTATTACTCTTTAAATAACCATTACATATGAGAACGATATTTTCCAGTGCCCCGTCCACGATTTGTGCCGGGGTAACCGTCTATGAATTGGGTTATTATTCCATTATTACCCTTACCATAATCGTTACAGATTAGAACGATAATTTCCACCGCATAGATTCGCGTGACATTGTATATTGTAGGTTATTTACAACTTGAAAGGTACAACATGTTCGTCCATGACATTTTAATAATTACAAGTGCATTTGGTAGAGTAAATTGTAAACAATGAATTATAAACATACAAGGATCATTCGTGAAGAAGTTGTGGAACTCTCTTTGTGACTATGCGAGTTTCTTAAACAGTTTGTTGTTAAACAGTTTGACTTGGGATTGCAGTTGTCCTATCCGCGATCTGTACTAGAGTAACTGTCAATCAATTATGTTAGTATTCCATTATTACTCTTTAAATAATCATTACATATGAGAACGGCAATTTCCACTGCAAAGATTCGCGTGAAATTATATATTCTAGGTAAGTTATCAAATGAAATGGTAGTACAAGTATCTTAATCAATTTTTAAAAAACACAAGTAAACTGGCCATAGTAAATTATAGATGATGACTTATATGTATAAAAGAATCTTTTGTAAGGAAGTTGTGGATCTCTTCATGGGAAAATGCATGTTTCTTTATCAGTTACGGTGTTTAAGAATTTGACTTGTACAACTCCATCTATCAATTTTTAAAAAGAACAAGTACATTGTCCATGGTAAATTGTTGATGATGACTTATAATCATACAAAGATCTCGTAAGGAAGTTGTGAAATTCTCTAAGGCACCATGCGTGTTTCTTTATTAATTACGGTGTTAAAAAGTTTGACTTGGGATTTCAAGTGCCCCATCCCCGATTTGTCCCGGGGTTACCGTCTATGAATTGGGTTATTATTCCATTATTACCCTTACCATAATTGTTACAGATTAAAACGATAATTTCACCGCATAGATTCACGTGAAATGATATATTCTAGGTTATTTACAACTTGAAAGGTACTACAAGTTCGTCCATGATATTTTAATAATCACAAGTGCATTTGCTAGAGTAAATTGTAGATAATGGCTTATAAACATACAAGGATCATTCGTGAAGAAGTTGTCGAACTCTCTTTGTGACAATGTGAGTTTCTTTAAAAGTTAGTTGTTAAACAGTTTGACTCGGGATTGCAGTTGTAACGTCCACGATCTGTCCCAGAGTAACTGTCAATCAATTATGTTAGTATTCCATTATTACCCTTTAAATAACCATTACATATGAGAACGATATTTTCCACCGCAAAGATTCGCGTGAAATTATATATTCTAGGTAATTTATCAAATGAAATGGTAGTACAAGTATGTTATTCAATTTAAAAAAACACAAGTACACTGCCCATAGTAAATTATAGATGATGACTTTTAAGTGTAAAAGAATCATTTGTAAGGAAGTTGTGGGTCTCTGTATGGGAAAATGCATGTTTCTTTATCAGTTACGGTGTTTAAGAGTTTGACTTGTACAAGTCCATCTATCCATCTTAAAAAAGAACAAGTACATTGTCCATGGTAAATTATTGATGATGACTTATAATCAAACAAAGATAACGTAAGGAAGTTGTGAGATTCTCTAAGGCACCATGCGTGTTTCTTTATTAATTACGGTGTTAAAAAGTTTGACTTGGGATTTCAAGTGGCCCGTCCCCGATTTGTGCTGGGGTAACCGTCTATGAATTGGATTATTATTCCATTATTATTCCATTATTACCCTTACCATAATCGTTACAGATTAGAACGATAATTTCCACCGCATAAATTTGCGTGACATTGTATATTCTAGGTTATTTACAACTTAAAAGGTACGACAAGTTCGTCCATGATATTTTAATAATCACAAGTGAATTTTCTAGACTAAATTGTAAACAATGGATTATAAACATACAAGGATCATTCGTGATGAAGTTGTGGAACTCTCTTTGTGACTATGCGAGTTTCTTAAACAGTTTGTTGTTAAACAGTTTGACTTGGGATTGCAGTTGTCCCGTCCGCGATCTGTACTAGAGTAACTGTCAATCAATTATGTTAGTATTCCATTATTACTCTTTAAATAGTTATTACATATGAGAACGATAATTTCCACTGCAAAGATTCGCGTGAAATTATATATTCTAGGTAATTTATCAAATGAAATGGTAGTACAAGTATCTTAATCAATTTTAAAAAAACACAAGTACACTGGCCATAGTAAATTATAGATGCTGACTTATAAGTATAAAAGAATCTTTTGTAAGGAAGTTGTGAATCTCTCCATGGGAAAATGCATGTTTCTTTATCAGTTACGGTGTTTAAGAGTTTGACTTGTACAAGTCCATCTATCAATTTTTAAAAAGAACAAGTACATTGTCCATGGTAAATTGATGATGATGACTTATAATCATACAAAGATCTCGTAAGGAAGTTGTGAAATTCTCTAAGGCACGATGCGTGTTTCTTTAATAATTACGGTATTAAAAAGTTTGACTTGGGATTTCAAGTTCCCCATCCCCGATTTGTCTCGGGGTTACCATCTATGAACTGGGTTATTATTCCATTATTACCCTTACCATAATTGTTACAGATTAGAACGATAATTTCACCGCATAGATTCACGTGAAATGATATATTCTGGGTTATTTGCAAGTTGAAAGGTACAACAAGTTCATCCATGATATTTTATTAATCACAAGTGCATTTGCTAGAGTAAATTGTAGATAATGGCTTATAAACATACAAGGATCATTCATGAAGAAGTTGTCGAACTCTCTTTGTGACAATGCGAGTTTCTTTAACAGTTAGTTGTTAAAAAGTTTGACTTGGGATTGCAGTTGTAACGTCCACGATCTATCCCAAAGTAACTGTCAATCAATTATGTTAGTATTCCATTATTACTCTTTAAATAGTTATTACATATGAGAACGATAATTTCCACTGCAAAGATTCGCGTGAAATTATATATTCTAGGTAATTTATCAAATGAAATGGTAGTACAAGTATCTTAATCAATTTTAAAAAAACACAAGTACACTGGCCATAGTAAATTATAGATGCTGACTTATAAGTATAAAAGAATCTTTTGTAAGGAAGTTGTGAATCTCTCCATGGGAAAATGCATGTTTCTTTATCAGTTACGGTGTTTAAGAGTTTGACTTGTACAAGTCCATCTATCAATTTTTAAAAAGAACAAGTACATTGTCCATGGTAAATTGTTGATGATGACTTATAATCATACAAAGATCTCGTAAGGAAGTTGTGAAATTCTCTAAGGCACGATGCGTGTTTCTTTAATAATTACGGTATTAAAAAGTTTGACTTGGGATTTCAAGTTCCCCATCCCCGATTTGTCTCGGGGTTACCATCTATGAATTGGGTTATTATTCCATTATTACCCTTACCATAATTGTTACAGATTAGAACGATAATTTCACCGCATAGATTCACGTGAAATGATATATTCTGGGTTATTTGCAAGTTGAAAGGTACAACAAGTTCATCCATGATATTTTATTAATCACAAGTGCATTTGCTAGAGTAAATTGTAGATAATGGCTTATAAACATACAAGGATCATTCATGAAGAAGTTGTCGAACTCTCTTTGTGACAATGCGAGTTTCTTTAACAGTTAGTTGTTAAAAAGTTTGACTTGGGATTGCAGTTGTAACGTCCACGATCTATCCCAGAGTAACTGTCAATCAATTATGTTAGTATTCCATTATTACTCTTTAAATAAACATTACATATGAGAACGATATTTTCCACAACAAAGATTCGTGTGAAATTATATATTCTAGGTAATTTATCAAATGAAATGGTAGTACAAGTACGTTAATCAATTTTAAAAAAACACAAGTACACTGCCCGTAGTAAATGATAGATGATGACTTATAAGTATAAAAGAATAATAGGAAGTTATGGATCTCTCTATGGGAAAATGCATGTTTCTTTATCAGTTACGGTGTATAGGGTTTTACTTGTACAAGTCCATCTATCCATTTTTAAAAAGAACAAGTACACTGTCCATGGTAAATTATTGATGATGACTTATAATCAGACAAAGATCACGTAAGGAAGTTGTGAAATTCTCTAAGGCACCATGCGTGTTTCTTTATTAATTACGGTGTTAAAAAGTTTGACTTGGGATTTCAAGTGCCCCGTCCCCGATTTGTCCTGGGGTAACCATCTATGAATTGGGATATTATTCCATTATTACCCTTACCATAATCGTTACAGATTAGAACGATAATTTCACTGCATAGATTCACGTGAAATGATATATTCTAGGTTATTTACAACTTGAAACGTACAACAAGTTCGTCCATGATATTTTAATAATCACAAGTGCATTTGCTAGAGTAAATTGTAGATAATGGCTTATAAACATACAAGGATCATTCGTGAAGAAGTTGTCGAACTCTCTTTGTGACAATGCGAGTTTCTTTAACAGTTAGTTGTTAAACAGTTTGACTTGGGATTGCAGTTGTAACGTCCGCGATCTATCCCAGAGTAACTGTCAATAAATTATGTTAGTATTCCATTATTACTCTTTAAATAACCATTACATATGAGAACGATATTTTCCAGTGCCCCGTCCACGATTTGTACCGGGGTAACCGTCTATGAATTGGGTTATTATTCCATTATTACCCTTACCATAATCGTTACAGATTAGAACGATAATTTCCACCGCATAGATTCGCGTGACATTGTATATTGTAGGTTATTTACAACTTGAAAGGTACAACATGTTCGTCCATGACATTTTAATAATTACAAGTGCATTTGCTAGAGTAAATTGTAAACAATGAATTATAAACATACAAGGATCATTCGTGAAGAAGTTGTGGAACTCTCTTTGTGACTATGCGAGTTTCTTAAACAGTTTGTTGTTAAACAGTTTGACTTGGGATTGCAGTTGTCCTATCCGCGATCTGTACTAGAGTAACTGTCAATCAATTATGTTAGTATTCCATTATTACTCTTTAAATAATCATTACATATGAGAACGGTAATTTCCACTGCAAAGATTCGCGTGAAATTATATATTCTAGGTAAGTTATCAAATGAAATGGTAGTACAAGTATCTTAATCAATTTTTAAAAAACACAAGTAAACTGGCCATATTAAATTATAGATGATGACTTATATGTATAAAAGAATCTTTTGTAAGGAAGTTGTGGATCTCTCCATGGGAAAATGCATGTTTCTTTATCAGTTACGGTGTTTAAGAATTTGACTTGTACAACTCCATCTATCCATTTTTAAAAAGAACAAGTACATTGTCCATGGTAAATTGTTGATGATGACTTATAATCATACAAAGATCTCGTAAGGAAGTTGTGAAATTCTCTAAGGCACCATGCGTGTTTCTTTATTAATTACGGTGTTAAAAAGTTTGACTTGGGATTTCAAGTGCCCCATCCCCGATTTGTCCCGGGGTTACCGTCTATGAATTGGGTTATTATTCCATTATTACCCTTACCATAATTGTTACAGATTAGAACGATAATTTCACCGCATAGATTCACGTGAAATGATATATTCTAGGTTATTTACAACTTGAAAGGTACTACAAGTTCGTCCATGATATTTTAATAATCACAAGTGCATTTGCTAGAGTAAATTGTAGATAATGGCTTATAAACATACAAGGATCATTCGTGAAGAAGTTGTCGAACTCTCTTTGTGACAATGCGAGTTTCTTTAAAAGTTAGTTGTTAAACAGTTTGACTTGGGATTGCAGTTGTAACGTCCACGATCTATCCCAGAGTAACTGTCAATCAATTATGTTAGTATTCCATTATTACCCTTTAAATAACCATTACATATGAGAACGATATTTTCCACCGCAAAGATTCGCGTGAAATTATATATTCTAGGTAATTTATCAAATGAAATGGTAGTACAAGTATGTTATTCAATTTAAAAAAACACAAGTACACTGCCCATAGTAAATTATAGATGATGACTTTTAAGTATAAAAGAATCATTTGTAAGGAAGTTGTGGGTCTCTGTATGGGAAAATGCATGTTTCTTTATCAGTTACGGTGCTTAAGAGTTTGACTTGTACAAGTCCATCTATCCATCTTAAAAAAGAACAAATACATTGTCCATGGTAAATTATTGATGATGACTTATAATCAAACAAAGATAACGTAAGGAAGTTGTGAGATTCTCTAAGGCACCATGCGTGTATCTTTATTAATTACGGTGTTAAAAAGTTTGACTTGGGATTTCAAGTGCCCCGTCCCCGATTTGTGCTGGGGTAACCGTCTATGAATTGGATTATTATTCCATTATTACCCTTACCATAATCGTTACAGATTAGAACGATAATTTCCACCGCATAAATTTGTGTGACATTGTATATTCTAGGTTATTTACAACTTAAAAGGTACGACAAGTTCGTCCATGATATTTTAATAATCACAAGTGAATTTTCTAGAGTAAATTGTAAACAATGGATTATAAACATACAAGGATCATTCGTGATGAAGTTGTGGAACTCTCTTTGTGACTATGCGAGTTTCTTAAACAGTTTGTTGTTAAACAGTTTGACTTAGGATTGCAGTTGTCCCGTCCGCGATCTGTACTAGAGTAACTGTCAATCAATTATGTTAGTATTCCATTATTACTCTTTAAATAGTAATTACATATGAGAACGATAATTTCCACTGCAAAGATTCGCGTGAAATTATATATTCTAGGTAATTTATCAAATGAAATGGTAGTACAAGTATCTTAATCAATTTTAAAAAAACACAAGTACACTGGCCATAGTAAATTATAGATGCTGACTTATAAGTATAAAAGAATCTTTTGTAAGGAAGTTGTGAATCTCTCCATGGGAAAATGCATGTTTCTTTATCAGTTACGGTGTTTAAGAGTTTGACTTGTACAAGTCCATCTATCAATTTTTAAAAAGAACAAGTACATTGTCCATGGTAAATTGTTGATGATGACTTATAATCATACAAAGATCTCGTAAGGAAGTTGTGAAATTCTCTAAGGCCCCATGCGTGTTTCTTTATTAATTACGGTATTAAAAAGTTTGACTTGGGATTTCAAGTTCCCCATCCCCGATTTGTCTCGGGGTTACCATCTATGAATTGGGTTATTATTCCATTATTACCCTTACCATAATTGTTACAGATTAGAACGATAATTTCACCGCATAGATTCACGTGAAATGATATATTCTGGGTTATTTGCAAGTTGAAAGGTACAACAAGTTCATCCATGATATTTTATATATCACAAGTGCATTTGCTAGGGTAAATTGTAAACAATGGATTATAAACATACAAGGATCATTCGTGAAGAAGTTGTCGAACTCTCTTTATGACTATGCGAGTTTCTTAAATAGTTTGTTGTTAAACAGTTTGACTTGGGATTGCAGTTGTCTCGTTCGCGATCTGTACTAGAGTAACTGTCAATCAATTATGTTAGTATTCCATTATTACTCTTTAAATAATCATTACATATGAGAACGATAATTTCCACTGCAAAGATTTGCGTGAAATTATATATTCTAGGTAATTTATCAAATGAAATGGTAGTACAAGTATGTTAATCAATTTAAAAAAACACAAGTACACTGCCCATAGTAAATTATAGATGATGACTTATAAGTATAAAAGAATCTTTTAAAAGGAAGTTGTGGATCTCTCTATGGGAAAATGCATGTTTCTTTATCAGTTACGGTGTTTAAGAGTTTGACTTGTACAAGTCCATCTATCAATTTTTAAAAAGAACAAGTACACTGTCCATGGTAAATTGTTGATGATGACTTATAATCATACAAAGATCACGTAAGGAAGTTGTGAAATTCTCTAAGGCACCATGCGTGTTTATTTATTAATTACGGTGTTAAAAAGTTTGACTTGGGATTTCAAGTTCACCGTCCCCGATTTGTCCCGGGGTAACCATCTATGAATTGGGTTATTATTCCATTATTACCCTTTCCATAATCGTTACAGATTAGAACGATAATTTCCACCGCATAGATTCGCGTGAAATTGTATATTCTAGGTTATTTACAACTTGAAAGGTACGACAAGTTCGTCCATGATATTTTAATAATCACAAGTGCATTTGCTAGAGTAAATTGTAAACAATGGATTATAAACATACAAGGATCATTCGTAAAGAAGTAGTGGAACTCTCTTTGTGACTATGCGAGTTTCTTAAACAGTTTGTTATTAAACAGTTTGACTTGGGATTGCAGTTGTCCCGTCCGCGATCTATCCCAGAGTAACTGTCAATCAATTATGTTAGTATTCCATCATTACTCTTTAAACAACCATTACATATGAGAACGATAATTTCCACCGCAATGATTCGCGTGAAATTATATATTCTAGGTAATTTATCAAATGAAATGGTAGTACAAGTACGTTAATCAATTTTAAAAAAACACAAGTACACTGCCCATAGTAAATTATAGATGATGACTTATAAGTATAAAAGAATCTTTTGTAAGGAAGTTGTGGATCTCTCCATGGGAAAATGCATGTTTCTTTATCTGTTACGGTGTTTAAGAGTTTGACTTGTACAAGTCCATCTATCCATTTTTAAAAAGAACAAGTACATTGTCCATGGTAAATTGTTGATGATGACTTATAATCATACAAAGATCACGTAAGGAAGTTGTGAAATTCTCTAAGGCACCATGCGTGTTTCTTTATTAATTACGGTGGTAAAAAGTTTGACTTGGGATTTCAAGTGCCCCATCCCCGATTTGTCCCGGGGTAACCGTCTATGAATTGGGATATTATTCCATTATTACCCTTACCATAATCGTTACAGATTAGAACGATAATTTCACTGCATAGATTCACGTGAAATGATATATTCTAGGTTATTTACAACTTGAAAGGTACAACAAGTTCGTCCATGATATTTTAATAATCACAAGTGCATTTGCTAGAGTAAATTGTAGATAATGGCTTATAAACATACAAGGATCATTCGTGAAGAAGTTGTCGAACTCTCTTTGTGACAATGTGAGTTTCTTTAACAGTTAGTTGTTAAAACGTTTGACTTGGGATTGCAGTTGTAACGTCCACGATCTATCCCAGAGTAACTGTCAATCAATTATGTTAGTATTCCATTATTACTCTTTAAATAAATATTACATGTGAGAACTATATTTTCCACAACAAAGATTCGTGTGAAATTATATATTCTAGGTAATTTATCAAATGAAATGGTAGTACAAGTACGTTAATCAATTTTAAAAAAACACAAGTACACTGGCCATAGTAAATTATAGATGATGACTTATAAGTATAAAAGAATAATAGGAAGTTATGGATCTCTCTATAGGAACATGCATGTTTCTTTATCAGTTACGGTGTATAGGGTTTTACTTGTACAAGTCCATCTATCCATTTTTAAAAAGAACAAGTACACTGTCCATGGTAAATTATGGATGATGACTTATAATCAGACAAAGATCACGTAAGGATGTTGTGAAATTCTCTAAGGCACCATGCGTGTTTCTTTATTAATTACAGTGTTAAAAAGTTTGACTTGGGATTTCAAGTGCCCCGTCCCCGATTTGTCCCGGTGTAACCGTCTATGAATTGGGTTATTATTCCATCATTACCCTTACCATAATCGTTACAGATTAGAACGATAATTTCACAGCTTAGATTCACGTGAAATGATATATTCTAGGTTATTTATCAAATGAAATGGTAGTACAAGTACGTTAATCAATTTAAAAAAAACACAAGTACACTGCCCATAGTAAATTATAGATGGTGACTTTTAAGTATAAAAGAATCATTTATATGGAAGTTGTGGAACTCTCTATGGGAAAATGCATGTTTCTTTATCAGTTACGGTGTTTAAGAGTTTGACTTGTACAAGTCCATCTATCGATTTTTAAAAAGAACTAGTACATTGTCCACGGTAAATTGTAGATGATGACTTATAATCAAACAAAGATCACGTAAGGAAGTTGTGAAATTCTCTAAGGCACCATGCGTGTTTCTTTATTAATTACGGTGTTAAAAATTTTGACTTGGGATTTCAAGTGCCCCGTCCACGATTTGTGCCGGGGTAACCGTCTATGAATTGGGTTATTATTCCATTATTACCCTTACCATAATCGTTACAGATTGGAACGATAATTTCCACCGCATAGATTCGAGTGAAATTGTATATTCTAGGTTATTTACACCTTGAAAAGTACAACAAGTTCGTCCATAATATTTTAATAATCACAAGTGCATTTGCTAGAGAAAATTGTAAACAATGGATTATAAACATACAAGGATCATTCGCGAAGAAGTTGTGGAACTCTCTTTGTGACTATGCGAGTTTCTTAAACAGTTTGTTGTTAAACAGTTTGACTTGGGATTGCAGTTGTCCCGTCCGCGATCTGTACTAGAGTAACTGTCAATCAATTATGTTAGTTTTCCATTATTACTCTTTAAATAATCATTACATATGAGAATGATAATTTCCACTGCAAAGATTCGCGTGAATAAATACTCCTGGGTGACCGATAGCGAAGTAGTACATTATATATTCTAGGTAATTTATCAAATGAAATGGTAGTACAAGTATCTTAATCAATTTTAAAAAAACACAAGTACACTGGCCAGAGTAAATTATAGATGATGACTTATAAGTATAAAAGAATCATAGGAAGTTGTGGATCTCTCCATGGGAAAATGCATGTTTCTTTATCAGTTACGGTGTTTAAGAGTTTGACTTGTACAAGTCCATCTATCCATTTTTAAAAAGAACAAGTACATTGTCCATGGTAAATTGTTGATGATGACTTATAATCATACAAAGATCTCGTAAGGAAGTTGTGAAATTCTCTAAGGCACCATGCGTGTTTCTTTAATAATTACGGTATTAAAAAGTTTGACTTGGGATTTCAAGTTCCCCATCCCCGATTTGTCTCGGGGTTACCATCTATGAATTGGGTTATTATTCCATTATTACCCTTACCATAATTGTTACAGATTAGAACGATAATTTCACCGCATAGATTCACGTGAAATGATATATTCTGGGTTATTTGCAAGTTGAAAGGTACAACAAGTTCATCCATGATATTTTATTAATCACAAGTGCATTTGCTAGAGTAAATTGTAGATAATGGCTTATAAACATACAAGGATCATTCATGAAGAAGTTGTCGAACTCTCTTTGTGACAATGCGAGTTTCTTTAACAGTTAGTTGTTAAAAAGTTTGACTTGGGATTGCAGTTGTAACGTCCACGATCTATCCCAGAGTAACTGTCAATCAATTATGTTAGTATTCCATTATTACTCTTTAAATAAACATTACATATGAGAACGATATTTTCCACAGAAAAGATTCGTGTGAAATTATATATTCTAGGTAATTTATCAAATGAAATGGTAGTACAAGTACGTTAATCAATTTTAAAAAAACACAAGTACACTGCCCGTAGTAAATGATAGATGATGACTTATAAGTATAAAAGAATAATAGGAAGTTATGGATCTCTCTATGGGAAAATGCATGTTTCTTTATCAGTTACGGTGTATAGGGTTTTACTTGTACAAGTCCATCTATCCATTTTTAAAAAGAACAAGTACACTGTCCATGGTAAATTATTGATGATGACTTATAATCAGACAAAGATCACGTAAGGAAGTTGTGAAATTCTCTAAGGCACCATGCGTGTTTCTTTATTAATTACGGTGTTAAAAAGTTTGACTTGGGATTTCAAGTGCCCCGTCCCCGATTTGTCCCGGGGTAACCATCTATGAATTGGGATATTATTCCATTATTACCCTTACCATAATCGTTACAGATTAGAACGATAATTTCACTGCATAGATTCACGTGAAATGATATATTCTAGGTTATTTACAACTTGAAACGTACAACAAGTTCGTCAATGATATTTTAATAATCACAAGTGCATTTACTAGAGTAAATTGTAGATAATGGCTTATAAACATACAAGGATCATTCGTGAAGAAGTTGTCGAACTCTCTTTGTGACAATGCGAGTTTCTTTAACAGTTAGTTGTTAAACAGTTTGACTTGGGATTGCAGTTGTAACGTCCGCGATCTATCCCAGAGTAACTGTCAATAAATTATGTTAGTATTCCATTATTACTCTTTAAATAACCATTACATATGAGAACGATATTTTCCAGTGCCCCGTCCACGATTTGTGCCGGGGTAACCGTCTATGAATTGGGTTATTATTCCATTATTACCCTTACCATAATCGTTACAGATTAGAACGATAATTTCCACCGCATAGATTCACGTGACATTGTATATTGTAGGTTATTTACAACTTGAAAGGTACAACATGTTCGTCCATGACATTTTAATAATTACAAGTGCATTTGCTAGAGTAAATTGTAAACAATGAATTATAAACATACAAGGATCATTCGTGAAGAAGTTGTGGAACTCTCTTTGTGACTATGCGAGTTTCTTAAACAGTTTGTTGTTAAACAGTTTGACTTGGGATTGCAGTTGTCCTATCCGCGATCTGTACTAGAGTAACTGTCAATCAATTATGTTAGTATTCCATTATTACTCTTTAAATAATCATTACATATGAGAACGGTAATTTCCACTGCAAAGATTCGCGTGAAATTATATATTCTAGGTAAGTTATCAAATGAAATGGTAGTACAAGTATCTTAATCAATTTTTAAAAAACACAAGTAAACTGGCCATATTAAATTATAGATGATGACTTATATGTATAAAAGAATCTTTTGTAAGGAAGTTGTGGATCTCTCCATGGGAAAATGCATGTTTCTTTATCAGTTACGGTGTTTAAGAATTTGACTTGTACAACTCCATCTATCCATTTTTAAAAAGAACAAGTACATTGTCCATGGTAAATTGTTGATGATGACTTATAATCATACAAAGATCTCGTAAGGAAGTTGTGAAATTCTCTAAGGCACCATGCGTGTTTCTTTATTAATTACGGTGTTAAAAAGTTTGACTTGGGATTTCAAGTGCCCCATCCCCGATTTGTACCGGGGTTACCGTCTATGAATTGGGTTATTATTCCATTATTACCCTTACCATAATTGTTACAGATTAGAACGATAATTTCACCGCATAGATTCACGTGAAATGATATATTCTAGGTTATTTACAACTTGAAAGGTACTACAAGTTCGTCCATGATATTTTAATAATCACAAGTGCATTTGCTAGAGTAAATTGTAGATAATGGCTTATAAACATACAAGGATCATTCGTGAAGAAGTTGTCGAACTCTCTTTGTGACAATGCGAGTTTCTTTAAAAGTTAGTTGTTAAACAGTTTGACTTGGGATTGCAGTTGTAACGTCCACGATCTGTCCCAGAGTAACTGTCAATCAATTATGTTAGTATTCCATTATTACCCTTTAAATAACCATTACATATGAGAACGATATTTTCCACCGCAAAGATTCGCGTGAAATTATATATTCTAGGTAATTTATCAAATGAAATGGTAGTACAAGTATGTTATTCAATTTAAAAAAACACAAGTACACTGCCCATAGTAAATTATAGATGATGACTTTTAAGTATAAAAGAATCATTTGTAAGGTAGTTGTGGGTCTCTGTATGGGAAAATGCATGTTTCTTTATCAGTTACGGTGTTTAAGAGTTTGACTTGTACAAGTCCATCTATCCATCTTAAAAAAGAACAAGTACATTGTCCATGGTAAATTATTGATGATGACTTATAATCAAACAAAGATAACGTAAGGAAGTTGTGAGATTCTCTAAGGCACCATGCGTGTTTCTTTATTAATTACGGTGTTAAAAAGTTTGACTTGGGATTTCAAGTGCCCCGTCCCCGATTTGTGCTAGGGTAACCGTCTATGAATTGGATTATTATTCCATTATTACCCTTACCATAATCGTTACAGATTAGAACGATAATTTCCACCGCATAAATTTGCGTGACATTGTATATTCTAGGTTATTTACAACTTAAAAGGTACGACAAGTTCGTCCATGATATTTTAATAATCACTTGTGAATTTTCTAGAGTAAATTGTAAACAATGGATTATAAACATACAAGGATCATTCGTGATGAAGTTGTGGAACTCTCTTTGTGACTATGCGAGTTTCTTAAACAGTTTGTTGTTAAACAGTTTGACTTGGGATTGCAGTTGTCCCGTCCGCGATCTGTACTAGAGTAACTGTCAATCAATTATGTTAGTATTCCATTATTACTCTTTAAATAGTTATTACATATGAGAACGATAATTTCCACTGCAAAGATTCGCGTGAAATTATTTATTCTAGGTAATTTATCAAATGAAATGGTAGTACAAGTATCTTAATCAATTTTAAAAAAACACAAGTACACTGGCCATAGTAAATTATAGATGCTGACTTATAAGTATAAAGGAATCTTTTGTAAGGAAGTTGTGAATCTCTCCATGGGAAAATGCATGTTTCTTTATCAGTTACGGTGTTTAAGAGTTTGACTTGTACAAGTCCATCTATCAATTTTTAAAAAGAACAAGTACATTGTCCATGGTAAATTGTTGATGATGACTTATAATCATACAAAGATCTCGTAAGGAAGTTGTGAAATTCTCTAAGGCACGATGCGTGTTTCTTTAATAATTACGGTATTAAAAAGTTTGACTTGGGATTTCAAGTTCCCCATCCCCGATTTGTCTCGGGGTTACCATCTATGAACTGGGTTATTATTCCATTATTACCCTTACCATAATTGTTACAGATTAGAACGATAATTTCACCGCATAGATTCACGTGAAATGATATATTCTGGGTTATTTGCAAGTTGAAAGGTACAACAAGTTCATCCATGATATTTTATTAATCACAAGTGCATTTGCTAGAGTAAATTGTAGATAATGGCTTATAAACATACAAGGATCATTCATGAAGAAGTTGTCGAACTCTCTTTGTGACAATGCGAGTTTCTTTAACAGTTAGTTGTTAAAAAGTTTGGCTTGGGATTGAAGTTGTAACGTCCACGATCTATCCCAGAGTAACTGTCAATCAATTATGTTAGTATTCCATTATTACTCTTTAAATAGTTATTACATATGAGAACGATAATTTCCACTGCAAAGATTCGCGTGAAATTATATATTCTAGGTAATTTATCAAATGAAATGGTAGTACAAGTATCTTAATCAATTTTAAAAAAACACAAGTACACTGGCCATAGTAAATTATTGATGCTGACTTATAAGTATAAAAGAATCTTTTGTAAGGAAGTTGTGAATCTCTCCATGGGAAAATGCATGTTTCTTTATCAGTTACGGTGTTTAAGAGTTTGACTTGTACAAGTCCATCTATCAATTTTTAAAAAGAACAAGTACATTGTCCATGGTAAATTGTTGTTGATGACTTATAATCATACAAAGATCTCGTAAGGAAGTTGTGAAATTCTCTAAGGCACGATGCGTGTTTCTTTAATAATTACGGTATTAAAAAGTTTGACTTGGGATTTCAAGTTCCCCATCCCCGATTTGTCTCGGGGTTACCATCTATGAACTGGGTTATTATTCCATTATTACCCTTACCATAATTGTTACAGATTAGAACGATAATTTCACCGCATAGATTCACGTGAAATGATATATTCTGGGTTATTTGCAAGTTGAAAGGTACAACAAGTTCATCCATGATATTTTATTAATCACAAGTGCATTTGCTAGAGTAAATTGTAGATAATGGCTTATAAACATACAAGGATCATTCATGAAGAAGTTGTCGAACTCTCTTTGTGACAATGCGAGTTTCTTTAACAGTTAGTTGTTAAAAAGTTTGACTTGGGATTGCAGTTGTAACGTCCACGATCTATCCCAGAGTAACTGTCAATCAATTATGTTAGTATTCCATTATTACTCTTTAAATAGTTATTACATATGAGAACGATAATTTCCACTGCAAAGATTCGCGTGAAATTATATATTCTAGGTAATTTATCAAATGAAATGGTAGTACAAGTATCTTAATCAATTTTAAAAAAACACAAGTACACTGGCCATAGTAAATTATAGATGCTGACTTATAAGTATAAAAGAATCTTTTGTAAGGAAGTTGTGAATCTCTCCATGGGAAAATGCATGTTTCTTTATCAGTTACGGTGTTTAAGAGTTTGACTTGTACAAGTCCATCTATCAATTTTTAAAAAGAACAAGTACATTGTCCATGGTAAATTGTTGATGATGACTTATAATCATACAAAGATCTCGTAAGGAAGTTGTGAAATTCTCTAAGGCACGATGCGTGTTTCTTTAATAATTACGGTATTAAAAAGTTTGACTTGGGATTTCAAGTTCCCCATCCCCGATTTGTCTCGGGGTTACCATCTATGAATTGGGTTATTATTCCATTATTACCCTTACCATAATTGTTACAGATTAGAACGATAATTTCACCGCATAGATTCACGTGAAATGATATATTCTGGGTTATTTGCAAGTTGAAAGGTACAACAAGTTCATCCATGATATTTTATTAATCACAAGTGCATTTGCTAGAGTAAATTGTAGATAATGGCTTATAAACATACAAGGATCATTCATGAAGAAGTTGTCGAACTCTCTTTGTGACAATGCGAGTTTCTTTAACAGTTAGTTGTTAAAAAGTTTGACTTGGGATTGCAGTTGTAACGTCCACGATCTATCCCAGAGTAACTGTCAATCAATTATGTTAGTATTCCATTATTACTCTTTAAATAGTTATTACATATGAGAACGATAATTTCCACTGCAAAGATTCGCGTGAAATTATATATTCTAGGTAATTTATCAAATGAAATGGTAGTACAAGTATCTTAATCAATTTTAAAAAAACACAAGTACACTGGCCATAGTAAATTATAGATGCTGACTTATAAGTATAAAAGAATCTTTTGTAAGGAAGTTGTGAATCTCTCCATGGGAAAATGCATGTTTCTTTATCAGTTACGGTGTTTATGAGTTTGACTTGTACAAGTCCATCTATCAATTTTTAAAAAGAACAAGTACATTGTCCATGGTAAATTGTTGATGATGACTTATAATCATACAAAGATCTCGTAAGGAAGTTGTGAAATTCTCTAAGGCACGATGCGTGTTTCTTTAATAATTACGGTATTAAAAAGTTTGACTTGGGATTTCAAGTTCCCCATCCCCGATTTGTCTCGGGGTTACCATCTATGAACTGGGTTATTATTCCATTATTACCCTTACCATAATTGTTACAGATTAGAACGATAATTTCACCGCATAGATTCACGTGAAATGATATATTCTGGGTTATTTGCAAGTTGAAAGGTACAACAAGTTCATCCATGATATTTTATTAATCACAAGTGCATTTGCTAGAGTAAATTGTAGATAATGGCTTATAAACATACAAGGATCATTCATGAAGAAGTTGTCGAACTCTCTTTGTGACAATGCGAGTTTCTTTAACAGTTAGTTGTTAAAAAGTTTGACTTGGGATTGCAGTTGTAACGTCCACGATCTATCCCAGAGTAACTGTCAATCAATTATGTTAGTATTCCATTATTACTCTTTAAATAGTTATTACATATGAGAACGATAATTTCCACTGCAAAGATTCGCGTGAAATTATATATTCTAGGTAATTTATCAAATGAAATGGTAGTACAAGTATCTTAATCAATTTTAAAAAAACACAAGTACACTGGCCATAGTAAATTATAGATGCTGACTTATAAGTATAAAAGAATCTTTTGTAAGGAAGTTGTGAATCTCTCCATGGGAAAATGCATGTTTCTTTATCAGTTACGGTGTTTAAGAGTTTGACTTGTACAAGTCCATCTATCAATTTTTAAAAAGAACAAGTACATTGTCCATGGTAAATTGTTGATGATGACTTATAATCATACAAAGATCTCGTAAGGAAGTTGTGAAATTCTCTAAGGCACGATGCGTGTTTCTTTAATAATTACGGTATTAAAAAGTTTGACTTGGGATTTCAAGTTCCCCATCCCCGATTTGTCTCGGGGTTACCATCTATGAATTGGGTTATTATTCCATTATTACCCTTACCATAATTGTTACAGATTAGAACGATAATTTCACCGCATAGATTCACGTGAAATGATATATTCTGGGTTATTTGCAAGTTGAAAGGTACAACAAGTTCATCCATGATATTTTATTAATCACAAGTGCATTTGCTAGAGTAAATTGTAGATAATGGCTTATAAACATACAAGGATCATTCATGAAGAAGTTGTCGAACTCTCTTTGTGACAATGCGAGTTTCTTTAACAGTTAGTTGTTAAAAAGTTTGACTTGGGATTGCAGTTGTAACGTCCACGATCTATCCCAGAGTAACTGTCAATCAATTATGTTAGTATTCCATTATTACTCTTTAAATAGTTATTACATATGAGAACGATAATTTCCACTGCAAAGATTCGCGTGAAATTATATATTCTAGGTAATTTATCAAATGAAATGGTAGTACAAGTATCTTAATCAATTTTAAAAAAACACAAGTACACTGGCCATAGTAAATTATAGATGCTGACTTATAAGTATAAAGGAATCTTTTGTAAGGAAGTTGTGAATCTCTCCATGGGAAAATGCATGTTTCTTTATCAGTTACGGTGTTTAAGAGTTTGACTTGTACAAGTCCATCTATCAATTTTTAAAAAGAACAAGTACATTGTCCATGGTAAATTGTTGATGATGACTTATAATCATACAAAGATCTCGTAAGGAAGTTGTGAAATTCTCTAAGGCACGATGCGTGTTTCTTTAATAATTACGGTATTAAAAAGTTTGACTTGGGATTTCAAGTTCCCCATCCCCGATTTGTCTCGGGGTTACCATCTATGAACTGGGTTATTATTCCATTATTACCCTTACCATAATTGTTACAGATTAGAACGATAATTTCACCGCATAGATTCACGTGAAATGATATATTCTGGGTTATTTGCAAGTTGAAAGGTACAACAAGTTCATCCATGATATTTTATTAATCACAAGTGCATTTGCTAGAGTAAATTGTAGATAATGGCTTATAAACATACAAGGATCATTCATGAAGAAGTTGTCGAACTCTCTTTGTGACAATGCGAGTTTCTTTAACAGTTAGTTGTTAAAAAGTTTGGCTTGGGATTGCAGTTGTAACGTCCACGATCTATCCCAGAGTAACTGTCAATCAATTATGTTAGTATTCCATTATTACTCTTTAAATAGTTATTACATATGAGAACGATAATTTCCACTGCAAAGATTCGCGTGAAATTATATATTCTAGGTAATTTATCAAATGAAATGGTAGTACAAGTATCTTAATCAATTTTAAAAAAACACAAGTACACTGGCCATAGTAAATTATTGATGCTGACTTATAAGTATAAAAGAATCTTTTGTAAGGAAGTTGTGAATCTCTCCATGGGAAAATGCATGTTTCTTTATCAGTTACGGTGTTTAAGAGTTTGACTTGTACAAGTCCATCTATCAATTTTTAAAAAGAACAAGTACATTGTCCATGGTAAATTGTTGTTGATGACTTATAATCATACAAAGATCTCGTAAGGAAGTTGTGAAATTCTCTAAGGCACGATGCGTGTTTCTTTAATAATTACGGTATTAAAAAGTTTGACTTGGGATTTCAAGTTCCCCATCCCCGATTTGTCTCGGGGTTACCATCTATGAACTGGGTTATTATTCCATTATTACCCTTACCATAATTGTTACAGATTAGAACGATAATTTCACCGCATAGATTCACGTGAAATGATATATTCTGGGTTATTTGCAAGTTGAAAGGTACAACAAGTTCATCCATGATATTTTATTAATCACAAGTGCATTTGCTAGAGTAAATTGTAGATAATGGCTTATAAACATACAAGGATCATTCATGAAGAAGTTGTCGAACTCTCTTTGTGACAATGCGAGTTTCTTTAACAGTTAGTTGTTAAAAAGTTTGACTTGGGATTGCAGTTGTAACGTCCACGATCTATCCCAGAGTAACTGTCAATCAATTATGTTAGTATTCCATTATTACTCTTTAAATAGTTATTACATATGAGAACGATAATTTCCACTGCAAAGATTCGCGTGAAATTATATATTCTAGGTAATTTATCAAATGAAATGGTAGTACAAGTATCTTAATCAATTTTAAAAAAACACAAGTACACTGGCCATAGTAAATTATAGATGCTGACTTATAAGTATAAAAGAATCTTTTGTAAGGAAGTTGTGAATCTCTCCATGGGAAAATGCATGTTTCTTTATCAGTTACGGTGTTTAAGAGTTTGACTTGTACAAGTCCATCTATCAATTTTTAAAAAGAACAAGTACATTGTCCATGGTAAATTGTTGATGATGACTTATAATCATACAAAGATCTCGTAAGGAAGTTGTGAAATTCTCTAAGGCACGATGCGTGTTTCTTTAATAATTACGGTATTAAAAAGTTTGACTTGGGATTTCAAGTTCCCCATCCCCGATTTGTCTCGGGGTTACCATCTATGAATTGGGTTATTATTCCATTATTACCCTTACCATAATTGTTACAGATTAGAACGATAATTTCACCGCATAGATTCACGTGAAATGATATATTCTGGGTTATTTGCAAGTTGAAAGGTACAACAAGTTCATCCATGATATTTTATTAATCACAAGTGCATTTGCTAGAGTAAATTGTAGATAATGGCTTATAAACATACAAGGATCATTCATGAAGAAGTTGTCGAACTCTCTTTGTGACAATGCGAGTTTCTTTAACAGTTAGTTGTTAAAAAGTTTGACTTGGGATTGCAGTTGTAACGTCCACGATCTATCCCAGAGTAACTGTCAATCAATTATGTTAGTATTCCATTATTACTCTTTAAATAGTTATTACATATGAGAACGATAATTTCCACTGCAAAGATTCGCGTGAAATTATATATTCTAGGTAATTTATCAAATGAAATGGTAGTACAAGTATCTTAATCAATTTTAAAAAAACACAAGTACACTGGCCATAGTAAATTATAGATGCTGACTTATAAGTATAAAAGAATCTTTTGTAAGGAAGTTGTGAATCTCTCCATGGGAAAATGCATGTTTCTTTATCAGTTACGGTGTTTATGAGTTTGACTTGTACAAGTCCATCTATCAATTTTTAAAAAGAACAAGTACATTGTCCATGGTAAATTGTTGATGATGACTTATAATCATACAAAGATCTCGTAAGGAAGTTGTGAAATTCTCTAAGGCACGATGCGTGTTTCTTTAATAATTACGGTATTAAAAAGTTTGACTTGGGATTTCAAGTTCCCCATCCCCGATTTGTCTCGGGGTTACCATCTATGAATTGGGTTATTATTCCATTATTACCCTTACCATAATTGTTACAGATTAGAACGATAATTTCACCGCATAGATTCACGTGAAATGATATATTCTGGGTTATTTGCAAGTTGAAAGGTACAACAAGTTCATCCATGATATTTTATTAATCACAAGTGCATTTGCTAGAGTAAATTGTAGATAATGGCTTATAAACATACAAGGATCATTCATGAAGAAGTTGTCGAACTCTCTTTGTGACAATGCGAGTTTCTTTAACAGTTAGTTGTTAAAAAGTTTGACTTGGGATTGCAGTTGTAACGTCCACGATCTATCCCAGAGTAACTGTCAATCAATTATGTTAGTATTCCATTATTACTCTTTAAATAGTTATTACATATGAGAACGATAATTTCCACTGCAAAGATTCGCGTGAAATTATATATTCTAGGTAATTTATCAAATGAAATGGTAGTACAAGTATCTTAATCAATTTTAAAAAAACACAAGTACACTGGCCATAGTAAATTATAGATGCTGACTTATAAGTATAAAAGAATCTTTTGTAAGGAAGTTGTGAATCTCTCCATGGGAAAATGCATGTTTCTTTATCAGTTACGGTGTTTAAGAGTTTGACTTGTACAAGTCCATCTATCAATTTTTAAAAAGAACAAGTACATTGTCCATGGTAAATTGTTGATGATGACTTATAATCATACAAAGATCTCGTAAGGAAGTTGTGAAATTCTCTAAGGCACGATGCGTGTTTCTTTAATAATTACGGTATTAAAAAGTTTGACTTGGGATTTCAAGTTCCCCATCCCCGATTTGTCTCGGGGTTACCATCTATGAATTGGGTTATTATTCCATTATTACCCTTACCATAATTGTTACAGATTAGAACGATAATTTCACCGCATAGATTCACGTGAAATGATATATTCTGGGTTATTTGCAAGTTGAAAGGTACAACAAGTTCATCCATGATATTTTATTAATCACAAGTGCATTTGCTAGAGTAAATTGTAGATAATGGCTTATAAACATACAAGGATCATTCATGAAGAAGTTGTCGAACTCTCTTTGTGACAATGCGAGTTTCTTTAACAGTTAGTTGTTAAAAAGTTTGACTTGGGATTGCAGTTGTAACGTCCACGATCTATCCCAGAGTAACTGTCAATCAATTATGTTAGTATTCCATTATTACTCTTTAAATAAACATTACATATGAGAACGATATTTTCCACAACAAAGATTCGTGTGAAATTATATATTCTAGGTAATTTATCAAATGAAATGGTAGTACAAGTACGTTAATCAATTTTAAAAAAACACAAGTACACTGCCCGTAGTAAATGATAGATGATGACTTATAAGTATAAAAGAATAATAGGAAGTTATGGATCTCTCTATGGGAAAATGCATGTTTCTTTATCAGTTACGGTGTATAGGGTTTTACTTGTACAAGTCCATCTATCCATTTTTAAAAAGAACAAGTACACTGTCCATGGTAAATTATTGATGATGACTTATAATCAGACAAAGATCACGTAAGGAAGTTGTGAAATTCTCTAAGGCACCATGCGTGTTTCTTTATTAATTACGGTGTTAAAAAGTTTGACTTGGGATTTCAAGTGCCCCGTCCCCGATTTGTCCCGGGGTAACCATCTATGAATTGGGATATTATTCCATTATTACCCTTACCATAATCGTTACAGATTAGAACGATAATTTCACTGCATAGATTCACGTGAAATGATATATTCTAGGTTATTTACAACTTGAAACGTACAACAAGTTCGTCAATGATATTTTAATAATCACAAGTGCATTTACTAGAGTAAATTGTAGATAATGGCTTATAAACATACAAGGATCATTCGTGAAGAAGTTGTCGAACTCTCTTTGTGACAATGCGAGTTTCTTTAACAGTTAGTTGTTAAACAGTTTGACTTGGGATTGCAGTTGTAACGTCCGCGATCTATCCCAGAGTAACTGTCAATAAATTATGTTAGTATTCCATTATTACTCTTTAAATAACCATTACATATGAGAACGATATTTTCCAGTGCCCCGTCCACGATTTGTGCCGGGGTAACCGTCTATGAATTGGGTTATTATTCCATTATTACCCTTACCATAATCATTACAAATTAGAACGATAATTTCCACCGCATAGATTCGCGTGACATTGTATATTGTAGGTTATTTACAACTTGAAAGGTACAACATGTTCGTCCATGACATTTTAATAATTACAAGTGCATTTGCTAGAGTAAATTGTAAACAATGAATTATAAACATACAAGGATCATTCGTGAAGACGTTGTGGAACTCTCTTTGTGACTATGCGAGTTTCTTAAACAGTTTGTTGTTAAACAGTTTGACTTGGGATTGCAGTTGTCATATCCGCGATCTGTACTAGAGTAACTGTCAATCAATTATGTTAGTATTCCATTATTACTCTTTAAATAATCATTACATATGAGAACGGTAATTTCCACTGCAAAGATTCGCGTGAAATTATATATTCTAGGTAAGTTATCAAATGAAATGGTAGTACAAGTATCTTAATCAATTTTTAAAAAACACAAGTAAACTGGCCATATTAAATTATAGATGATGACTTATAAGTATAAAAGAATCTTTTGTAAGGAAGTTGTGGATCTCTCCATGGGAAAATGCATGTTTCTTTATCAGTTACGGTGTTTAAGAATTTGACTTGTACAACTCCATCTATCCATTTTTAAAAAGAACAAGTACATTGTCCATGGTAAATTGTTGATGATGACTTATAATCATACAAAGATCTCGTAAGGAAGTTGTGAAATTCTCTAAGGCACCATGCGTGTTTCTTTATTAATTACGGTGTTAAAAAGTTTGACTTGGGATTTCAAGTGCCCCATCCCCGATTTGTCCCGGGGTTACCGTCTATGAATTGGGTTATTATTCCATTATTACCCTTACCATAATTGTTACAGATTAGAACGATAATTTCACCGCATAGATTCACGTGAAATGATATATTCTAGGTTATTTACAACTTGAAAGGTACTACAAGTTCGTCCATGATATTTTAATAATCACAAGTGCATTTGCTAGAGTAAATTGTAGATAATGGCTTATAAACATACAAGGATCATTCGTGAAGAAGTTGTCGAACTCTCTTTGTGACAATGCGAGTTTCTTTAAAAGTTAGTTGTTAAACAGTTTGACTTGGGATTGCAGTTGTAACGTCCACGATCTGTCCCAGAGTAACTGTCAATCAATTATGTTAGTATTCCATTATTACCCTTTAAATAACCATTACATATGAGAACGATATTTTCCACCGCAAAGATTCGCGTGAAATTATATATTCTAGGTAATTTATCAAATGAAATGGTAGTAAAAGTATGTTATTCAATTTAAAAAAACACAAGTACACTGCCCATAGTAAATTATAGATGATGACTTTTAAGTATAAAAGAATCATTTGTAAGGAAGTTGTGGGTCTCTGTATGGGAAAATGCATGTTTCTTTATCAGTTACGGTGTTTAAGAATTTGACTTGTACAAGTCCATCTATCCATCTTAAAAAAGAACAAGTACATTGTCCATGGTAAATTATTGATGATGACTTATAATCAAACAAAGATAACGTAAGGAAGTTGTGAGATTCTCTAAGGCACCATGCGTGTTTCTTTATTAATTACGGTGTTAAAAAGTTTGACTTGGGATTTCAAGTGGCCCGTCCCCGATTTGTGCTGGGGTAACCGTCTATGAATTGGATTATTATTCCATTATTACCCTTACCATAATCGTTACAGATTAGAACGATAATTTCCACCGCATAAATTTGCGTGACATTGTATATTCTAGGTTATTTACAACTTAAAAGGTACGACAAGTTCGTCCATGATATTTTAATAATCACTTGTGAATTTTCTAGAGTAAATTGTAAACAATGGATTATAAACATACAAGGATCATTCGTGATGAAGTTGTGGAACTCTCTTTGTGACTATGCGAGTTTCTTAAACAGTTTGTTGTTAAACAGTTTGACTTGGGATTGCAGTTGTCCCGTCCGCGATCTGTACTAGAGTAACTGTCAATCAATTATGTTAGTATTCCATTATTACTCTTTAAATAGTTCTTACATATGAGAACGATAATTTCCACTGCAAAGATTCGCGTGAAATTATATATTCTAGGTAATTTATCAAATGAAATGGTAGTACAAGTATCTTAATCAATTTAAAAAAAACACAAGTACACTGGCCATAGTAAATTATAGATGCTGACTTATAAGTATAAAAGAATCTTTTGTAAGGAAGTTGTGAATCTCTCCATGGGAAAATGCATGTTTCTTTATCAGTTACGGTGTTTAAGAGTTTGACTTGTACAAGTCCATCTATCAATTTTTAAAAAGAACAAGTACATTGTCCATGGTAAATTGTTGATGATGACTTATAATCATACAAAGATCTCGTAAGGAAGTTGTGAAATTCTCTAAGGCACGATGCGTGTTTCTTTAATAATTACGGTATTAAAAAGTTTGACTTGGGATTTCAAGTTCCCCATCCCCGATTTGTCTCGGGGTTACCATCTATGAATTGGGTTATTATTCCATTATTACCCTTACCATAATTGTTACAGATTAGAACGATAATTTCACCGCATAGATTCACGTGAAATGATATATTCTGGGTTATTTGCAAGTTGAAAGGTACAACAAGTTCATCCATGATATTTTATTAATCACAAGTGCATTTCCTAGAGTAAATTGTAGATAATGGCTTATAAACATACAAGGATCATTCATGAAGAAGTTGTCGAACTCTCTTTGTGACAATGCGAGTTTCTTTAACAGTTAGTTGTTAAAAAGTTTGACTTGGGATTGCAGTTGTAACGTCCACGATCTATCCCAGAGTAACTGTCAATCAATTATGTTAGTATTCCATTATTACTCTTTAAATAAACATTACATATGAGAACGATATTTTCCACAGAAAAGATTCGTGTGAAATTATATATTCTAGGTAATTTATCAAATGAAATGGTAGTACAAGTACGTTAATCAATTTTAAAAAAACACAAGTACACTGCCCGTAGTAAATGATAGATGATGACTTATAAGTATAAAAGAATAATAGGAAGTTATGGATCTCTCTATGGGAAAATGCATGTTTCTTTATCAGTTACGGTGTATAGGGTTTTACTTGTACAAGTCCATCTATCCATTTTTAAAAAGAACAAGTACACTGTCCATGGTAAATTATTGATGATGACTTATAATCAGACAAAGATCACGTAAGGAAGTTGTGAAATTCTCTAAGGCACCATGCGTGTTTCTTTATTAATTACGGTGTTAAAAAGTTTGACTTGGGATTTCAAGTGCCCCGTCCCCGATTTGTCCCGGGGTAACCATCTATGAATTGGGATATTATTCCATTATTACCCTTACCATAATCGTTACAGATTAGAACGATAATTTCACTGCATAGATTCACGTGAAATGATATATTCTAGGTTATTTACAACTTGAAACGTACAACAAGTTCGTCAATGATATTTTAATAATCACAAGTGCATTTACTAGAGTAAATTGTAGATAATGGCTTATAAACATACAAGGATCATTCGTGAAGAAGTTGTCGAACTCTCTTTGTGACAATGCGAGTTTCTTTAACAGTTAGTTGTTAAACAGTTTGACTTGGGATTGCAGTTGTAACGTCCGCGATCTATCCCAGAGTAACTGTCAATAAATTATGTTAGTATTCCATTATTACTCTTTAAATAACCATTACATATGAGAACGATATTTTCCAGTGCCCCGTCCACGATTTGTGCCGGGGTAACCGTCTATGAATTGGGTTATTATTCCATTATTACCCTTACCATAATCGTTACAGATTAGAACGATAATTTCCACCGCATAGATTCACGTGACATTGTATATTGTAGGTTATTTACAACTTGAAAGGTACAACATGTTCGTCCATGACATTTTAATAATTACAAGTGCATTTGCTAGAGTAAATTGTAAACAATGAATTATAAACATACAAGGATCATTCGTGAAGAAGTTGTGGAACTCTCTTTGTGACTATGGTTATAAACATACAAGGATCATTCGTGAAGAAGTTGTCGAACTCTCTTTGTGACTGTGCGAGTTTCTTAAACAGTTTGTTGTTAAACAGTTTGACTTGGGATTGCAGTTGTCCTATCCGCGATCTGTACTAGAGTAACTGTCAATCAATTATGTTAGTATTCTATTATTACTCTTTAAATAATCATTACATATGAGAACGGTAATTTCCACTGCAAAGATTCGCGTGAAATTATATATTCTAGGTAAGTTATCAAATGAAATGGTAGTACAAGTATCTTAATCAATTTTTAAAAAACACAAGTAAACTGGCCATATTAAATTATAGATGATGACTTATAAGTATAAAAGAATCTTGTGTAAGGAAGTTGTGGATCTCTCCATGGGAAAATGCATGTTTCTTTATCAGTTACGGTGTTTAAGAATTTGACTTGTACAACTCCATCTATCCATTTTTAAAAAGAACAAGTACATTGTCCATGGTAAATTGTTGATGATGACTTATAATCATACAAAGATCTCGTAAGGAAGTTGTGAAATTCTCTAAGGCACCATGCGTGTTTCTTTATTAATTACGGTGTTAAAAAGTTTGACTTGGGATTTCAAGTGCCCCATCCCCGATTTGTCCCGGGGTTACCGTCTATGAATTGGGTTATTATTCCATTATTACCCTTACCATAATTGTTACAGATTAGAACGATAATTTCACCGCATAGATTCACGTGAAATGATATATTCTAGGTTATTTACAACTTGAAAGGTACTACAAGTTCGTCCATGATATTTTAATAATCACAAGTGCATTTGCTAGAGTAAATTGTAGATAATGGCTTATAAACATACAAGGATCATTCGTGAAGAAGTTGTCGAACTCTCTTTGTGACAATGCGAGTTTCTTTAAAAGTTAGTTGTTAAACAGTTTGACTTGGGATTGCAGTTGTAACGTCCACGATCTATCCCAGAGTAACTGTCAATCAATTATGTTAGTATTCCATTATTACCCTTTAAATAACCATTACATATGAGAACGATATTTTCCACCGCAAAGATTCGCGTGAAATTATATATTCTAGGTAATTTATCAAATGAAATGGTAGTACAAGTATGTTATTCAATTTAAAAAAACACAAGTACACTGCCCATAGTAAATTATAGATGATGACTTTTAAGTATAAAAGAATCATTTGTAAGGAAGTTGTGGGTCTCTGTATGGGAAAATGCATGTTTCTTTATCAGTTACGGTGCTTAAGAGTTTGACTTGTACAAGTCCATCTATCCATCTTAAAAAAGAACAAGTACATTGTCCATGGTAAATTATTGATGATGACTTATAATCAAACAAAGATAACGTAAGGAAGTTGTGAGATTCTCTAAGGCACCATGCGTGTTTCTTTATTAATTACGGTGTTAAAAAGTTTGACTTGGGATTTCAAGTGCCCCGTCCCCGATTTGTGCTGGGGTGACCGTCTATGAATTGGATTATTATTCCATTATTACCCTTACCATAATCGTTACAGATTAGAACGATAATTTCCACCGCATAAATTTGTGTGACATTGTATATTCTAGGTTATTTACAACTTAAAAGGTACGACAAGTTCGTCCATGATATTTTAATAATCACAAGTGAATTTTCTAGAGTAAATTGTAAACAATGGATTATAAACATACAAGGATCATTCGTGATGAAGTTGTGGAACTCTCTTTGTGACTATGCGAGTTTCTTAAACAGTTTGTTGTTAAACAGTTTGACTTAGGATTGCAGTTGTCCCGTCCGCGATCTGTACTAGAGTAACTGTCAATCAATTATGTTAGTATTCCATTATTACTCTTTAAATAGTAATTACATATGAGAACGATAATTTCCACTGCAAAGATTCGCGTGAAATTATATATTCTAGGTAATTTATCAAATGAAATGGTAGTACAAGTATCTTAATCAATTTTAAAAAAACACAAGTACACTGGCCATAGTAAATTATAGATGCTGACTTATAAGTATAAAAGAATCTTTTGTAAGGAAGTTGTGAATCTCTCCATGGGAAAATGCATGTTTCTTTATCAGTTACGGTGTTTAAGAGTTTGACTTGTACAAGTCCATCTATCAATTTTTAAAAAGAACAAGTACATTGTCCATGGTAAATTGTTGATGATGACTTATAATCATACAAAGATCTCGTAAGGAAGTTGTGAAATTCTCTAAGGCACCATGCGTGTTTCTTTATTAATTACGGTATTAAAAAGTTTGACTTGGGATTTCAAGTTCCCCATCCCCGATTTGTCTCGGGGTTACCATCTATGAATTGGGTTATTATTCCATTATTACCCTTACCATAATTGTTACAGATTAGAACGATAATTTCACCGCATAGATTCACGTGAAATGATATATTCTGGGTTATTTGCAAGTTGAAAGGTACAACAAGTTCATCCATGATATTTTATTAATCACAAGTGCATTTGCTAGGGTAAATTGTAAACAATGGATTATAAACATAAAAGGATCATTCGTGAAGAAGTTGTCGAACTCTCTTTGTGACTATGCGAGTTTCTTAAATAGTTTGTTGTTAAACAGTTTGACTTGGGATTGCAGTTGTCTCGTCCACGATCTGTACTAGAGTAACTGTCAATCAATTATGTTAGTATTCCATTATTACTCTTTAAATAATCATTACATATGAGAACGATAATTTCCACTGCAAAGATTTGCGTGAAATTATATATTCTAGGTAATTTATCAAATGAAATGGTAGTACAAGTATGTTAATCAACTTAAAAAAACACAAGTACACTGCCCATAGTAAATTATAGATGATGACTTATAAGTATAAAAGAATCTTTTAAAAGGAAGTTGTGGATCTCTCCATGGGAAAATGCATGTTTCTTTATCAGTTACGGTGTTTAAGAGTTTGACTTGTACAAGTCCATCTATCAATTTTTAAAAAGAACAAGTACACTGTCCATGGTAAATTGTTGATGATGACTTATAATCATACAAAGATCACGTAAGGAAGTTGTGAAATTCTCTAAGGCACCATGCGTGTTTATTTATTAATTACGGTGTTAAAAAGTTTGACTTGGGATTTCAAGTTCACCGTCCCCGATTTGTCCCGGGGTAACCATCTATGAATTGGGTTATTATTCCATTATTACCCTTTCCATAATCGTTACAGATTAGAACGATAATTTCCACCGCATAGATTCGCGTGAAATTGTATATTCTAGGTTATTTACAACTTGAAAGGTACGACAAGTTCGTCCATGATATTTTAATAATCACAAGTGCATTTGCTAGAGTAAATTGTAAACAATGGATTATAAACATACAAGGATCATTCGTAAAGAAGTAGTGGAACTCTCTTTGTGACTATGCGAGTTTCTTAAACAGTTTGTTATTAAACAGTTTGACTTGGGATTGCAGTTGTCCCGTCCGCGATCTATCCCAGAGTAACTGTCAATCAATTATGTTAGTATTCCATTATTACTCTTTAAACAACCATTACATATGAGAACGATAATTTCCACCGCAATGATTCGCGTGAAATTATATATTCTAGGTAATTTATCAAATGAAATGGTAGTACAAGTACGTTAATCAATTTTAAAAAAACACAAGTACACTGCCCATAGTAAATTATAGATGATGACTTATAAGTATAAAAGAATCTTTTGTAAGGAAGTTGTGGATCTCTCCATGGGAAAATGCATGTTTCTTTATCTGTTACGGTGTTTAAGAGTTTGACTTGTACAAGTCCATCTATCCATTTTTAAAAAGAACAAGTACATTGTCCATGGTAAATTGTTGATGATGACTTATAATCATACAAAGATCACGTAAGGAAGTTGTGAAATTCTCTAAGGCACCATGCGTGTTTCTTTATTAATTACGGTGTTAAAAAGTTTGACTTGTGATTTCAAGTGCCCCATCCCCGATTTGTCCCGGGGTAACCGTCTATGAATTGGGATATTATTCTATTATTACCCTTACCATAATCGTTACAGATTAGAACGATAATTTCACTGCATAGATTCACGTGAAATGATATATTCTAGGTTATTTACAACTTGAAAGGTACAACAAGTTCGTCCATGATATTTTAATAATCACAAGTGCATTTGCTAGAGTAAATTGTAGATAATGGCTTATAAACATACAAGGATCATTCGTGAAGAAGTTGTCGAACTCTCTTTGTGACAATGTGAGTTTCTTTAACAGTTAGTTGTTAAAACGTTTGACTTGGGATTGCAGTTGTAACGTCCACGATCTATCCCAGAGTAACTGTCAATCAATTATGTTAGTATTCCATTATTACTCTTTAAATAAATATTACATGTGAGAACTATATTTTCCACAACAAAGATTCGTGTGAAATTATATATTCTAGGTAATTTATCAAATGAAATGGTAGTACAAGTACGTTAATCAATTTTTAAAAAACACAAGTACACTGGCCATAGTAAATTATAGATGATGACTTATAAGTATAAAAGAATAATAGGAAGTTATGGATCTCTCTATAGGAACATGCATGTTTCTTTATCAGTTACGGTGTATAGGGTTTTACTTGTACAAGTCCATCTATCCATTTTTAAAAAGAACAAGTACACTGTCCATGGTAAATTATGGATGATGACTTATAATCAGACAAAGATCACGTAAGGATGTTGTGAAATTCTCTAAGGCACCATGCGTGTTTCTTTATTAATTACAGTGTTAAAAAGTTTGACTTGGGATTTCAAGTGCCCCGTCCCCGATTTGTCCCGGTGTAACCGTCTATGAATTGGGTTATTATTCCATCATTACCCTTACCATAATCGTTACAGATTAGAACGATAATTTCACAGCTTAGATTCACGTGAAATGATATATTCTAGGTTATTTATCAAATGAAATGGTAGTACAAGTACGTTAATCAATTTAAAAAAAACACAAGTACACTGCCCATAGTAAATTATAGATGGTGACTTTTAAGTATAAAAGAATCATTTATATGGAAGTTGTGGAACTCTCTATGGGAAAATGCATGTTTCTTTATCAGTTACGGTGTTTAAGAGTTTGACTTGTACAAGTCCATCTATCGATTTTTAAAAAGAACTAGTACATTGTCCACGGTAAATTGTAGATGATGACTTATAATCAAACAAAGATCACGTAAGGAAGTTGTGAAATTCTCTAAGGCACCATGCGTGTTTCTTTATTAATTACGGTGTTAAAAATTTTGACTTGGGATTTCAAGTGCCCCGTCCACGATTTGTGCCGGGGTAACCGTCTATGAATTGGGTTATTATTCCATTATTACCCTTACCATAATCGTTACAGATTGGAACGATAATTTCCACCGCATAGATTCGAGTGAAATTGTATATTCTAGGTTATTTACACCTTGAAAGGTACAACAAGTTCGTCCATAATATTTTAATAATCACAAGTGCATTTGCTAGAGAAAATTGTAAACAATGGATTATAAACATACAAGGATCATTCGCGAAGAAGTTGTGGAACTCTCTTTGTGACTATGCGAGTTTCTTAAACAGTTTGTTGTTAAACAGTTTGACTTGGGATTGCAGTTGTCCCGTCCGCGATCTGTACTAGAGTAACTGTCAATCAATTATGTTAGTTTTCCATTATTACTCTTTAAATAATCATTACATATGAGAATGATAATTTCCACTGCAAAGATTCGCGTGACATTATATATTCTAGGTAATTTATCAAATGAAATGGTAGTACAAGTATCTTAATCAATTTTAAAAAAACACAAGTACACTGGCCAGAGTAAATTATAGATGATGACTTATAAGTATAAAAGAATCATAGGAAGTTGTGGATCTCTCCATGGGAAAATGCATGTTTCTTTATCAGTTACGGTGTTTAAGAGTTTGACTTGTACAAGTCCATCTATCCATTTTTAAAAAGAACAAGTACATTGTCCATGGTAAATTGTTGATGATGACTTACAATCATACAAAGATCGTACGTAAGGAGGTTGTGAAATTCTCCAAGGCACTATGCGTGTTTCTTTATTAATTACGGTGTTAAAAAGTTTGACTTGGGATTTCAAGTGCCCCATCCCCGATTTGTCCCGGGGTTACCGTCTATGAATTGGGTTATTATTCCATTATTACCCTTACCATAATCGTTACAGATTAGAACGATAATTTCACCGCAATAGATTCACATGAAATGATATATTCTAGGTTATTTACAACTTGAAAGGTACAACAAGTTCGTCCATGATATTTTAATAATCACAAGTGCATTTGCTAGAGTAAATTGTAGATAATGTCTTACAAACATACAAGGATCATTCGTGAAGAAGTTGTCGAACTCTCTTTGTGACAATGCTAGTTTCTTTAACAGTTAGTTGTTAAACAGTTTGACTTGGGATTGCAGTTGTAACATCCGCGATATATCCCAGAGTAACTGTCAATCAGTTATGTTAGTATTCCATTATTACTCTTTAAATAACCATTACATATGAGAACGATATTTTCCACCGCAAAGATTCGTGTGAAATTATATATTCTAGGTAATTTATCAAATGAAATGGTAGTACAAGTACGTTAATCAATTTAAAAAAAACACAAGTACACTGCCCATAGTAAATTATAGATGATGACTTATAAGTATACAAGAATCTTTTGTAAGGATGTTGTGGATCTCTCCATGGGAAAATGCATGTTTCTTTATCAGTTACGGTGTATAAGGGTTTTACTTGTACAAGTCCATCTATCCATTTTTAAAAAGAACAAGTACATTGTCCATGGTAAATTGTTGATGATGACTTATAATCATACAAAGATCACGTAAGGAAGTTGTGAAATTCTCTAAGGCACCGTGCGTGTTTCTTTATTAATTACGGTGTTAAAAAGTTTGACTTGGGATTTCAAGTGCCCCATCCCCGAATTGTCCCGGGGTTACCGTCTATGAATTGGGTTATTATTCCATTATTACCCTTACCATAATCGTTACAGATTAGAACGATAATTTCACCGCAATAGATTCACGTGAAATGATATATTCTAGGTTATTTACAACTTGAAAGGTACAACAAGTTCGTCCATGATATTTTAATAATCACAAGTGCATTTGCTAGAGTAAATTGTAGATAATGTCTTACAAACATACAAGGATCATTCGTGAAGAAGTTGTCGAACTCTCTTTGTGACAATGCTAGTTTCTTTAACAGTTAGTTGTTAAACAGTTTGACTTGGGATTGCAGTTGTAACATCCGCGATATATCCCAGAGTAACTGTCAATCAGTTATGTTAGTATTCCATTATTAATCTTTAAATAACCATTACATATGAGAACGATATTTTCCACCGCAAAGATTCGTGTGAAATTATATATTCTAGGTAATTTATCAAATGAAATGGTAGTACAAGTACGTTAATCAATTTAAAAAAAACACAAGTACACTGCCCATAGTAAATTATAGATGATGACTTATAAGTATAAAAGAATCTTTTGTAAGGATGTTGTGGATCTCTCCATGGGAAAATGCATGTTTCTTTATCAGTTACGGTGTATAAGGGTTTTACTTGTACAAGTCCATCTATCCATTTTTAAAAAGAACAAGTACATTGTCCATGGTAAATTGTTGATGATGACTTATAATCATACAAAGATCACGTAAGGAAGTTGTGAAATTCTCTAAGGCACCGTGCGTGTTTCTTTATTAATTACGGTGTTAAAAAGTTTGACTTGGGATTTCAAGTGCCCCATCCCCGAATTGTCCCGGGGTTACCGTCTATGAATTGGGTTATTATTCCATTATTACCCTTACCATAATCGTTACATATTAGAACGATAATTTCACCGCAATAGATTCACGTGAAATGATATATTCTAGGTTATTTACAACTTAAAAGGTACAACAAGTTCGTCCACGATATTTTAATAATCACAAGTGCATTTGCCAGAGTAAATTGTAGATAATGTCTTATAAACATACAAGGATCATTCGTTAAGAAGTTGTCGAACTCTCTTTGTGACAATGCGAGTTTCTATAACAGTTAGTTGTTAAACAGTTTGACTTGGGATTGCAGTTGTAACATCCGCGATATATCCCAGAGTAACTGTCAATCAATTATGTTAGTATTCCATTATTACTCTTTAAATAACCATTACATATGGGAACGATATTTTCCACCGCACAGATTCGTGTGAAATTATATATCCTAGGTAATTTATCAAATGAAATGGTAGTACAAGTACGTTAATCAATTTAAAAAAAACACAAGTACACTGCCCATAGTAAATTATAGATGATGACTTATAAGTATAAAAGAATCATAGGAAGTTGTGGATCTCTCTATGGGAAAATGCATGTTTCTTTATCAGTTACGGTGTATGAGGGTTTTACTTGTACAAGTCCATCTATCCATTTTTAAAAAGAACAAATACATTGTCCATGGTAAATTGTTGATGATGACTTATAATCAGACAAAGATCACGTAAGGAAGTTGTGAAATTCTCTAAGGCACCGTGCGTGTTTCTTTATTAATTACGGTGTTGAAAAGTTTGACTAGGGATTTCAAGTGCCCCGTCCCCAATTTTTCCCGGGGTAACCGTCTATGAATTGGGTTATTATTCCATTATTACCCTTACCATAATCGTTACAGATTAGAACGATAATTTCCACCGCATAGATTCGGGTGAAATTGTATATTCTAGGTTATTTACGACTTGAAAGGTACAACAAGTTCGTCCATGATATTTTAATAATCACAAGTGCATTTGCTAGAGTAAATTGTAAACAATGGTTATAAACATGCAAGGATCATTCGTGAAGAAGTTGTCGAACTCTCTTTGTGACTGTGCGAGTTTCTTAAACAGTTTGTTGTTAAACAATTTGACTTAGGATTGCAGTTGTCCCGTCCGCGATCTGCCCCAGAGTAACTGTCAATCAATTATGTTAGTATTCCATTATTACTCTTTAAATAATCATTACATATGAGAACGATAATTTCCACCACAAAGATTCGCGTGAAATTATATATTCTAGGTAATTTATCAAATGAAATGGTAGTACAAGTACGCTAATCAATTTTAAAAAAACACAAATACACTGCCCATAGTAAATTATAGATGATGACTTTTAAGTATAAAAGAATCATAGGAAGTCGTGGATCTCTCTGTGGGAAAATGCATGTTTCTTTATCAGTTACGGTGTATAAAGGTTTTACTTGTACAAGTCCATCTATCCATTTTTAAAAAGAACAAGTACATTGTCCATGGTAAATTGTTGATGATGACTTATAATCAGACAAAGATCACGTAAGGAAGTTGTGAAATTCTCTAAGGCACCATGCGTGTTTCTTTATTATTTACGGTGTTAAAAAGTTTGATTTGGGATTTCAAGTGCCCTGTCCCCGATTTGTCCCGGGGTAACCGTCTATGAATTGGGTTATTATTCCATTATTACCCTTACCATAATCGTTACAGATTAGAACGATAATTTCCACCGCATAGATTCGGGTGAAATTGTATATTCTAGGTTATTTACAACTTGAAAGGTACAACAAGTTCGTCCATGATATTTTAATAATCACAAGTGCATTTGCTAGAGTAAATTGTAAACAATGGATTATAAACATACAAGGATCATTCGTGAAGAAGTTGTCGATCTCTCTTTGTGACTATGTGAGTTTCTTAAACAGTTAGTTGTTAAACAGTTTGACTTGGGCTTGCAGTTGTCTCGTCCGCGATCTGCCCCAGAGTAACTGTCAATCAATTATGTTAGTATTCCATTATTACTTTTAAAATAATCATTACATATGAGAACGATAATTTCCACCACAAAGATTCGCGTGAAATTATATATTCAAGGTAATTTATCAAATGAAATGGTAGTACAAGTACGCTAATCAATTTTAAAAAAACACAAGCACACTGCCCATAGTAAATTATAGATGATGACTCATAAGTATAAAAGAATCTTTTGTAAGGAAGTTGTGGATCTCTCCATGGGAAAATGCATGTTTCTTTATCAGTTACGGTGTTTAAGAGTTTGACTTGTTCAAGTCCATCTATCCATTTTTAAAAAGAACAAGTACATTGTCCATGGTAAATTGTTGATGATGACTTATAATCAGACAAAGATCACATAAGGAAGTTGTGAAATTCTCTAAGGCACCATGCGTGTTTCTTTATTATTTACGGTGTTAAAAAGTGTGATTTGGGATTTCATGTGCCCCGTCCCCGATTTGTCCCGGGGTAACCGTCTATGAATTGGGTTATTATTCCATTATTACCCTTACCATAATCGTTACAGATTAGAACGATAATTTCCACCGCATAGATTCGGGTGAAATTGTATATTCTAGGTTATTTACAACTTGAAAGGTACAACAAGTTCGTCCATGATATTTTAATAATCACAAGTGCATTTGCTAGAGTAAATTGTAAACAATGGATTATAAACATACAAGGATCATTCGTGAAGAAGTTGTCGAACTCTCTTTGTGACTATGTGAGTTTCTTTAACAGTTAGTTGTTAAACAGTTTGACTTGGGCTTGCAGTTTTCTCGTCCGCGATCTGCCCCAGAGTAACCGTCAATCAATTATGTTAGTATTCCATTATTACTCTTTAAATAATCATTACATATGAGAACGATAATTTCCACCACAAAGATTCGCGTGAAATTATATATTCTAGGTAATTTATCAAATGAAATGGTAGTACAAGTACGCTAATCAATTTTAAAAAAACACAAGTACACTGCCCATAGTAAATTATAGATGATGACTTATAAGTATAAAAGAATCATCGGAAGTTGTGGATCTCTCAATGGGAAAATGCATGTTTCTTTATCAGTTACGGTGTATGAGGGTTTTACTTGTACAAGTCCATCTATCCATTTTTAAAAAGAACAAATACATTGTCCATGGTAAATTGTTGATGATGACTTATAATCAGACAAAGATCACGTAAGGAAGTTGTGAAATTCTCTAAGACACCATGCGTGTTTCTTTATTAGTTACGGTGTTAAAAAGTTTGACTTGGGATTTCAAGTGCCCCATCCCCGATTTGTTCCGGGGTAACCGTCTATGAATTGGGTTATTATTCCATTATTACCCTTACCATAATCGTTACAGATTAGAACGATAATTTCACCGCATAGATTCACGTGAAATGATATATTCTAGGTTATTTATCAAATGAAATGGTAGTACAAGTACGTTAATCAATTTAAAAAAAACACAAGTACACTGCCCATAGTAAATTATAGATGATGACTTTTAAGTATAACAGAATCATTTGTAAGGAAGTTGTGGGTCTCTCTATGGGAAAATGCATGTTTCTTTATCAGTTACGGTGTTTAAGAATTTGACTTGTACAAGTCTATCTATCCATTTTTAAATAGAACAAGTACACTGTCCATGGTAAATTGTTGATGATAACTTATAATCAAACAAAGATCACGTAAGGAAGTTGTGAAATTCTCTAAGGCACCATGCGTGTTTCTTTATTATTTACGGTGTTAAAAAGATTGATTTGGGATTTCAATTGCCCCGTCCCCGATTTGTCCCGGGGTAACCGTCTATGAATTGGGTTATTATTCCATTATTACCCTTACCATAATCGTTACAGATTAGAACGATAATTTCCTCCACATAGATTCGGGTGAAATTGTATATTCTAGGTTATTTACAACTTGAAAGGTACAACAAGTTCGTCCATGATATTTTAATAATCACAAGTGCATTTGCTAGAGTAAATTGTAAACAATGGATTATAAACATACAAGGATCATTCGTGAAGAAGTTGTCGAACTCTCTTTGTGACAATGCGAGTGTCTTTAATAGTTAGTTGTTAAACAGTTTGACTTGGGATTGCAGTTGTAACGTCAGCGATCTGCCCCAGAGTAACTGTCAATCAATTATGTTAGTATTCCATTATTACTCTTTAAATAACCATTACATATGGGAACGATATTTTCCACCGCAAAGATTCGTGTGAAATTATATATTCTAGGTAATTTATCAAATGAAATGGTAGTACAAGTACGTTAATCAATTTTAAAAAAACACAAGTACACTACCCATAGTAAATAATAGATGATGACTTATAAGTATAAAAGAATCATAGGAAGTTTTGGATCTCTCTGTGGGAAAATGCATGTTTCTTTATCAGTTACGGTGTATAAGGGTTTTACTTGTACAAGTCCATCTATCCATTTTTAAAAAGAACAAGTACATTGTCCATGGTAAATTGTTGATGATGACTTATAATCAGACAAAGATCACGTAAGGAAGTTGTGAAATTCTCTAAGGCACCATGCGTGTTTCTTTATTAGTTACGGTGTTAAAACGTTTGACTTGGGATTTCAAGTGCCCCATCCCCAATTTGTCCCGGGGTAACCGTCTATGAATTGGGTTATTATTCCATTATTACCCTTACCATAATCGTTACAGATTAGAACGATAATTTCACCGCATAGATTCACGTGAAATGATATATTCTAGGTTATTTATCAAATGAAATGGTAGTACAAGTACGTTAATCAATTTTAAAAAAACACAAGTACACTGCCCATAGTAAATTATAGATGATGACTTTTAAGTATAACAGAATCATTTGTAAGGAAGTTGTGGATCTCTCTATGGGAAAATGCATGTTTCTTTATCAGTTACGGTGTATAAGGGTTTTACTTGTACAAGTCCATCTATCCATTTTTAAAAAGAACACGTACATTGTCCATGGTAAATTGTTGATGATGACTTATAATCAGACAAAGATCACGTAAGGAAGTTGTGAAATTCTCTAAGGCACCATGCGTGTTTCTTTATTAATTACGGTGTTAAAAAGTTTGACTTGGGATTTCAAGTGCCCCGTCCCCAATTTTTCCCGGGGTAACCGTCTATGAATTGGGTTATTATTCCATTATTACCCTTACCATAATCGTTACAGATTAGAACGATAATTTCCACCGCATAGATTCGGGTGAAATTGTATATTCTAGGTTATTTATGACTTGAAAGGTACAACAAGTTCATCCATGATATTTTAATAATCACAAGTGCATTTGCTAGAGTAAATTGTAAACAATGGTTATAAACATACAAGGATCATTCGTGAAGAAGTTGTCGAACTCTCTTTGTGACTGTGCGAGTTTCTTAAACAGTTTGTTGTTAAACAGTTTGACTTAGGATTGCAGTTGTCCCGTCCGCGATCTGCCCCAGAGTAACTGTCAATCAATTATGTTAGTATTCCATTATTACTCTTTAAATAATCATTACATATGAGAACGATAATTTCCACCACAAAGATTCGCGTGAAATTATATATTCTAGGTAATTTATCAAATGAAATGGTAGTACAAGTACGCTAATCAATTTTAAAAAAACACAAGTACACTGCCTATAGTAAATTATAGATGATGACTTATAAGTATAAAAGAATCATCGGAAGTTGTGGATCTCTCTATGGGAAAATGCATGTTTCTTTATCAGTTACGGTGTATAAGGGTTTTACTTGTACAAGTCCATCTATCCATTTTTAAAAAGAACACGTACATTGTCCATGGTAAATTGTTGATGATGACTTATAATCAGACAAAGATCACGTAAGGAAGTTGTGAAATTCTCTAAGGCACCGTGCGTGTTTCTTTATTAATTACGGTGTTGAAAAGTTTGACTAGGGATTTCAAGTGCCCCGTCCCCAATTTTTCCCGGGGTAACCGTCTATGAATTGGGTTATTATTCCATTATTACCCTTACCATAATCGTTACAGATTAGAACGATAATTTCCACCGCATAGATTCGGGTGAAATTGTATATTCTAGGTTATTTACGACTTGAAAGGTACAACAAGTTCGTCCATGATATTTTAATAATCACAAGTGCATTTGCTAGAGTAAATTGTAAACAATGGTTATAAACATACAAGGATCATTCGTGAAGAAGTTGTCGAACTCTCTTTGTGACTGTGCGAGTTTCTTAAACAGTTTGTTGTTAAACAATTTGACTTAGGATTGCAGTTGTCCCGTCCGCGATCTGCCCCAGAGTAACTGTCAATCAATTATGTTAGTATTCCATTATTACTCTTTAAATAATCATTACATATGAGAACGATAATTTCCACCACAAAGATTCGCGTGAAATTATATATTCTAGGTAATTTATCAAATGAAATGGTAGTACAAGTACGCTAATCAATTTTAAAAAAACACAAATACACTGCCCATAGTAAATTATAGATGATGACTTTTAAGTATAAAAGAATCATAGGAAGTCGTGGATCTCTCTGTGGGAAAATGCATGTTTCTTTATCTGTTACGGTGTATAAGGGTTTTACTTGTACAAGTCCATCTATCCATTTTTAAAAAGAACAAGTACATTGTCCATGGTAAATTGTTGATGATGACTTATAATCAGACAAAGATCACGTAAGGAAGTTGTGAAATTCTCTAAGGCACCATGCGTGTTTCTTTATTATTTACGGTGTTAAAAAGTTTGATTTGGGATTTCAAGTGCCCTGTCCCCGATTTGTCCCGGGGTAACCGTCTATGAATTGGGTTATTATTCCATTATTACCCTTACCATAATCGTTACAGATTAGAACGATAATTTCCACCGCATAGATTCGGGTGAAATTGTATATTCTAGGTTATTTACAACTTGAAAGGTACAACAAGTTCGTCCATGATATTTTAATAATCACAAGTGCATTTGCTAGAGTAAATTGTAAACAATGGATTATAAACATACAAGGATCATTCGTGAAGAAGTTGTCGATCTCTCTTTGTGACTATGTGAGTTTCTTAAACAGTTAGTTGTTAAACAGTTTGACTTGGGCTTGCAGTTGTCTCGTCCGCGATCTGCCCCAGAGTAACTGTCAATCAATTATGTTAGTATTCCATTATTACTTTTTAAATAATCATTACATATGAGAACGATAATTTCCACCACAAAGATTCGCGTGAAATTATATATTCAAGGTAATTTATCAAATGAAATGGTAGTACAAGTACGCTAATCAATTTTAAAAAAACACAAGCACACTGCCCATAGTAAATTATAGATGATGACTCATAAGTATAAAAGAATCTTTTGTAAGGAAGTTGTGGATCTCTCCATGGGAAAATGCATGTTTCTTTATCAGTTACGGTGTTTAAGAGTTTGACTTGTTCAAGTCCATCTATCCATTTTTAAAAAGAACAAGTACATTGTCCATGGTAAATTGTTGATGATGACTTATAATCAGACAAAGATCACATAAGGAAGTTGTGAAATTCTCTAAGGCACCATGCGTGTTTCTTTATTATTTACGGTGTTAAAAAGTGTGATTTGGGATTTCATGTGCCCCGTCCCCGATTTGTCCCGGGGTAACCGTCTATGAATTGGGTTATTATTCCATTATTACCCTTACCATAATCGTTACAGATTAGAACGATAATTTCCACCGCATAGATTCGGGTGAAATTGTATATTCTAGGTTATTTACAACTTGAAAGGTACAACAAGTTCGTCCATGATATTTTAATAATCACAAGTGCATTTGCTAGAGTAAATTGTAAACAATGGATTATAAACATACAAGGATCATTCGTGAAGAAGTTGTCGAACTCTCTTTGTGACTATGTGAGTTTCTTTAACAGTTAGTTGTTAAACAGTTTGACTTGGGCTTGCAGTTTTCTCGTCCGCGATCTGCCCCAGAGTAACCGTCAATCAATTATGTTAGTATTCCATTATTACTCTTTAAATAATCATTACATATGAGAACGATAATTTCCACCACAAAGATTCGCGTGAAATTATATATTCTAGGTAATTTATCAAATGAAATGGTAGTACAAGTACGCTAATCAATTTTAAAAAAACACAAGTACACTGCCCATAGTAAATTATAGATGATGACTTATAAGTATAAAAGAATCATCGGAAGTTGTGGATCTCTCTATGGGAAAATGCATGTTTCTTTATCAGTTACGGTGTATGAGGGTTTTACTTGTACAAGTCCATCTATCCATTTTTAAAAAGAACAAATACATTGTCCATGGTAAATTGTTGATGATGACTTATAATCAGACAAAGATCACGTAAGGAAGTTGTGAAATTCTCTAAGACACCATGCGTGTTTCTTTATTAGTTACGGTGTTAAAAAGTTTGACTTGGGATTTCAAGTGCCCCATCCCCGATTTGTTCCGGGGTAACCGTCTATGAATTGGGTTATTATTCCATTATTACCCTTACCATAATCGTTACAGATTAGAACGATAATTTCACCGCATAGATTCACGTGAAATGATATATTCTAGGTTATTTATCAAATGAAATGGTAGTACAAGTACGTTAATCAATTTAAAAAAAACACAAGTACACTGCCCATAGTAAATTATAGATGATGACTTTTAAGTATAACAGAATCATTTGTAAGGAAGTTGTGGGTCTCTCTATGGGAAAATGCATGTTTCTTTATCAGTTACGATGTTTAAGAATTTGACTTGTACAAGTCTATCTATCCATTTTTAAATAGAACAAGTACACTGTCCATGGTAAATTGTTGATGATAACTTATAATCAAACAAAGATCACGTAAGGAAGTTGTGAAATTCTCTAAGGCACCATGCGTGTTTCTTTATTATTTACGGTGTTAAAAAGATTGATTTGGGATTTCAATTGCCCCGTCCCCGATTTGTCCCGGGGTAACCGTCTATGAATTGGGTTATTATTCCATTATTACCCTTACCATAATCGTTACAGATTAGAACGATAATTTCCACCACATAGATTCGGGTGAAATTGTATATTCTAGGTTATTTACAACTTGAAAGGTACAACAAGTTCGTCCATGATATTTTAATAATCACAAGTGCATTTGCTAGAGTAAATTGTAAACAATGGATTATAAACATACAAGGATCATTCGTGAAGAAGTTGTCGAACTCTCTTTGTGACAATGCGAGTGTCTTTAATAGTTAGTTGTTAAACAGTTTGACTTGGGATTGCAGTTGTAACGTCAGCGATCTGCCCCAGAGTAACTGTCAATCAATTATGTTAGTATTCCATTATTACTCTTTAAATAACCATTACATATGAGAACGATATTTTCCACCGCAAAGATTCGTGTGAAATTATATATTCTAGGTAATTTATCAAATGAAATGGTAGTACAAGTACGTTAATCAATTTTAAAAAAACACAAGTACACTGCCCATAGTAAATAATAGATGATGACTTATAAGTATAAAAGAATCATAGGAAGTTTTGGATCTCTCTGTGGGAAAATGCATGTTTCTTTATCAGTTACGGTGTATAAGGGTTTTACTTGTACAAGTCCATCTATCCATTTTTAAAAAGAACAAGTACATTGTCCATGGTAAATTGTTGATGATGACTTATAATCAGACAAAGATCACGTAAGGAAGTTGTGAAATTCTCTAAGGCACCATGCGTGTTTCTTTATTAGTTACGGTGTTAAAAAGTTTGACTTGGGATTTCAAGTGCCCCATCCCCAATTTGTCCCGGGGTAACCGTCTATGAATTGGGTTATTATTCCATTATTACCCTTACCATAATCGTTTCAGATTAGAACGATAATTTCACCGCATAGATTCACGTGAAATGATATATTCTAGGTTATTTATCAAATGAACTGGTAGTACAAGTACGTTAATCAATTTTAAAAAAACACAAGTACACTGCCCATAGTAAATTATAGATGATGACTTTTAAGTATAACAGAATCATTTGTAAGGAAGTTGTGGATCTCTCTATGGGAAAATGCATGTTTCTTTATCAGTTACGGTGTATAAGGGTTTTACTTGTACAAGTCCATCTATCCATTTTTAAAAAGAACACGTACATTGTCCATGGTAAATTGTTGATGATGACTTATAATCAGACAAAGATCACGTAAGGAAGTTGTGAAATTCTCTAAGGCACCATGCGTGTTTCTTTATTAATTACGGTGTTAAAAAGTTTGACTTGGGATTTCAAGTGCCCCGTCCCCAATTTTTCCCGGGGTAACCGTCTATGAATTGGGTTATTATTCCATTATTACCCTTACCATAATCGTTACAGATTAGAACGATAATTTCCACCGCATAGATTCGGGTGAAATTGTATATTCTAGGTTATTTATGACTTGAAAGGTACAACAAGTTCATCCATGATATTTTAATAATCACAAGTGCATTTGCTAGAGTAAATTGTAAACAATGGTTATAAACATACAAGGATCATTCGTGAAGAAGTTGTCGAACTCTCTTTGTGACTGTGCGAGTTTCTTAAACAGTTTGTTGTTAAACAGTTTGACTTAGGATTGCAGTTGTCCCGTCCGCGATCTGCCCCAGAGTAACTGTCAATCAATTATGTTAGTATTCCATTATTACTCTTTAAATAATCATTACATATGAGAACGATAATTTCCACCACAAAGATTCGCGTGAAATTATATATTCTAGGTAATTTATCAAATGAAATGGTAGTACAAGTACGCTAATCAATTTTAAAAAAACACAAGTACACTGCCCATAGTAAATTATAGATGATGACTTATAAGTATAAAAGAATCATCGGAAGTTGTGGATCTCTCTATGGGAAAATGCATGTTTCTTTATCAGTTACGGTGTATAAGGGTTTTACTTGTACAAGTCCATCTATCCATTTTTAAAAAGAACACGTACATTGTCCATGGTAAATTGTTGATGATGACTTATAATCAGACAAAGATCACGTAAGGAAGTTGTGAAATTCTCTAAGGCACCATGCGTGTTTCTTTATTAATTACGGTGTTGAAAAGTTTGACTAGGGATTTCAAGTGCCCCGTCCCCAATTTTTCCCGGGGTAACCGTCTATGAATTGGGTTATTATTCCATTATTACCCTTACCATAATCGTTACAGATTAGAATGATAATTTCCACCGCATAGATTCGGGTGAAATTGTATATTCTAGGTTATTTACGACTTGAAAGGTACAACAAGTTCGTCCATGATATTTTAATAATCACAAGTGCATTTGCAAGAGTAAATTGTAAACAATGGTTATAAACATACAAGGATCATTCGTGAAGAAGTTGTCGAACTCTCTTTGTGACTGTGCGAGTTTCTTAAACAGTTTGTTGTTAAACAATTTGACTTAGGATTGCAGTTGTCCCGTCCGCGATCTGCCCCAGAGTAACTGTCAATCAATTATGTTAGTATTCCATTATTACTCTTTAAATAATCATTACATATGAGAACGATAATTTCCACCACAAAGATTCGCGTGAAATTATATATTCTAGGTAATTTATCAAATGAAATGGTAGTACAAGTACGCTAATCAATTTTAAAAAAACACAAATACACTGCCCATAGTAAATTATAGATGATGACTTTTAAGTATAAAAGAATCATAGGAAGTCGTGGATCTCTCTGTGGGAAAATGCATGTTTCTTTATCAGTTACGGTGTATAAGGGTTTTACTTGTACAAGTCCATCTATCCATTTTTAAAAAGAACAAGTACATTGTCCATGGTAAATTGTTGATGATGACTTATAATCAGACAAAGATCACGTAAGGAAGTTGTGAAATTCTCTAAGGCACCATGCGTGTTTCTTTATTATTTACGGTGTTAAAAAGTTTGATTTGGGATTTCAAGTGCCCCGTCCCCGATTTGTCCCGGGGTAACCATCTATGAATTGGGTTATTATTCCATTATTACCCTTACCATAATCGTTACAGATTAGAACGATAATTTCCACCGCATAGATTCGGGTGAAATTGTATATTCTAGGTTATTTACAACTTGAAAGGTACAACAAGTTCGTCCATGATATTTTAATAATCACAAGTGCATTTGCTAGAGTAAATTGTAAACAATGGATTATAAACATACAAGGATCATTCGTGAAGAAGTTGTCGATCTCTCTTTGTGACTATGTGAGTTTCTTAAACAGTTAGTTGTTAAACAGTTTGACTTGGGCTTGCAGTTGTCTCGTCCGCGATCTGCCCCAGAGTAACTGTCAATCAATTATGTTAGTATTCCATTATTACTTTTTAAATAATCATTACATATGAGAACGATAATTTCCACCACAAAGATTCGCGTGAAATTATATATTCTAGGTAATTTATCAAATGAAATGGTAGTACAAGTACGCTAATCAATTTTAAAAAAACACAAATACACTGCCCATAGTAAATTATAGATGATGACTTTTAAGTATAAAAGAATCATAGGAAGTCGTGGATCTCTCTGTGGGAAAATGCATGTTTCTTTATCAGTTACGGTGTATAAGGGTTTTACTTGTACAAGTCCATCTATCCATTTTTAAAAAGAACAAGTACATTGTCCATGGTAAATTGTTGATGATGACTTATAATCAGACAAAGATCACGTAAGGAAGTTGTGAAATTCTCTAAGGCACCATGCGTGTTTCTTTATTATTTACGGTGTTAAAAAGTTTGATTTGGGATTTCAAGTGCCCCGTCCCCGATTTGTCCCGGGGTAACCATCTATGAATTGGGTTATTATTCCATTATTACCCTTACCATAATCGTTACAGATTAGAACGATAATTTCCACCGCATAGATTCGGGTGAAATTGTATATTCTAGGTTATTTACAACTTGAAAGGTACAACAAGTTCGTCCATGATATTTTAATAATCACAAGTGCATTTGCTAGAGTAAATTGTAAACAATGGATTATAAACATACAAGGATCATTCGTGAAGAAGTTGTCGATCTCTCTTTGTGACTATGTGAGTTTCTTAAACAGTTAGTTGTTAAACAGTTTGACTTGGGCTTGCAGTTGTCTCGTCCGCGATCTGCCCCAGAGTAACTGTCAATCAATTATGTTAGTATTCCATTATTACTTTTTAAATAATCATTACATATGAGAACGATAATTTCCACCACAAAGATTCGCGTGAAATTATATATTCAAGGTAATTTATCAAATGAAATGGTAGTACAAGTACGCTAATCAATTTTAAAAAAACACAAGCACACTGCCCATAGTAAATTATAGATGATGACTCATAAGTATAAAAGAATCTTTTGTAAGGAAGTTGTGGATCTCTCCATGGGAAAATGCATGTTTCTTTATCAGTTACGGTGTTTAAGAATTTGACTTGTTCAAGTCCATCTATCCATTTTTAAAAAGAACAAGTACATTGTCCATGGTAAATTGTTGATGATGACTTATAATCAGACAAAGATCACATAAGGAAGTTGTGAAATTCTCTAAGGCACCATGCGTGTTTCTTTATTATTTACGGTGTTAAAAAGTGTGATTTGGGATTTCAAGTGCCCCGTCCCCGATTTGTCCCGGGGTAACCGTCTATGAATTGGGTTATTATTCCATTATTACCCTTACCATAATCGTTACAGATTAGAACGATAATTTCCACCGCATAGATTCGGGTGAAATTGTATATTCTAGGTTATTTACAACTTGAAAGGTACAACAAGTTCGTCCATGATATTTTAATAATCACAAGTGCATTTGCTAGAGTAAATTGTAAACAATGGATTATAAACATACAAGGATCATTCGTGAAGAAGTTGTCGAACTCTCTTTGTGACTATGTGAGTTTCTTTAACAGTTAGTTGTTAAACAGTTTGACTTGGGCTTGCAGTTTTCTCGTCCGCGATCTGCCCCAGAGTAACCGTCAATCAATTATGTTAGTATTCCATTATTACTCTTTAAATAATCATTACATATGAGAACGATAATTTCCACCACAAAGATTCGCGTGAAATTATATATTCTAGGTAATTTATCAAATGAAATGGTAGTACAAGTACGCTAATCAATTTTAAAAAAACACAAGTACACTGCCCATAGTAAATTATAGATAATGACTCATAAGTATAAAAGAATCTTTTGTAAGGAAGTTGTGGATCTCTCCATGGGAAAATGCTTGTTTCTTTATCTGTTACGGTGTTTAAGAGTTTGACTTGTACAAGTCCATCTATCCATTTTTAAAAAGAACAAGTACATTGTCCATGGTAAATTGTTGATGATGACTTATAATCAGAAAAAGATCACGTAAGGGAGTTGTTAAATTCTCTAAGGCACCGTGCGTGTTTCTTTATTAATTACGGGGGTTAAAAAGTTTAACTTGGGATTTCAAGTGCCCCGTCCCCAATTTGTCCCGGGGTAACCGTCTATGAATTGGGTTATATTCCATTATTACCCTTACCATAATCGTTACAGATTAGAACGATAATTTCCACCGTATAGATTCGGGTGAAATTGTATATTCTAGGTTATTTACGACTTGAAAGGTACAACAAGTTCGTCCATGATATTTTAATAATCAGAAGTGCATTTGCTAGAGTAAATTGTAAACAATGGATTATAAACATACAAGGATCATTCGTGAAGAAGTTGTCGAACTCTCTTTGTGACTATGCGAGTTTCTTAAACAATTTGTTGTTAAACAGTTTGACTTGGGATTGCAGTTGTCCCGTCCGCGATCTGCCCCAGAGTAACTGTCAATCAGTTATGTTAGTATTCCATTATTACTCTTTAAATAATCATTACATATGAGAACGATAATTTCCACCACAAAGATTCGCGTGAAATTATATATTCTACGTAATTTATCAAATGAAATGGTAGTACAAGTACGCTAATCAATTTTAAAAAAACACAAATACACTGCCCATAGTAAATTATAGATGATGACTTATAAGTATAAAAGAATCATAGGAAGTTATGGATCTCTCTATGGGAAAATGCATGTTTCTTTATCAGTTACGGTGTATAAGGGTTTTACTTGTACAAGTCCATCTATCCATTTTTAAAAAGAACAAGTACATTGTCCATGGTAAATTGTTGATGATGACTTATAATCAGACAAAGATCACGTAAGGAAGTTGTGAAATTCTCTAAGGCACCATGCGTGTTTCTTTATTATTTACGGTGTTAAAAAGTTTGATTTGGGATTTCAAGTGCCTCGTCCCCGATTTGTCCCGGGGTAACCGTCTATGAATTGGGTTATTAATCCATTATTACCCTTACCATAATCGTTACAGATTAGAACGATAATTTCCACCGCATAGATTCAGGTGAAATTGTATATTCTAGGTTATTTACAACTTGAAAGGTACAACAAGTTCGTCCATGATATTTTAATAATCACAAGTGCATTTGTTAGAGTAAATTGTAAACAATGGATTATAAACATACAAGGATCATTCGTGAAGAAGTTGTCGAACTCTCTTTGTGACTATGTGAGTTTCTTAAACAGTTAGTTGTTAAACAGTTTGACTTGGGCATGCAGTTGTCTCGTCCGCGATCTGCCCCAGAGTAACTGTCAATCAATTATGTTAGTATTCCATTATTACTTTTTAAATAATCATTACATATGAGAACGATAATTTCCACCACAAAGATTCGCGTGAAATTATATATTCTAGATAATTTATCAAATGAAATGGTAGTACAAGTACGCTAATCAATTTTAAAAAAACACAAGCACACTGCCCATAGTAAATTATAGATGATGACTCATAAGTATAAAAGAATCTTTTGTAAGGAAGTTGTGGATCTCTCCATAGGAAAATGCATGTTTCTTTATCAGTTAAGGTGTTTAAGAGTTTGACTTGTTTAAGTCCATCTATCCATTTTTAAAAAGAACAAGTACATTGTCCATGGTAAATTGTTGATGATGACTTATAATCTGACAAAGATCACGTAAGGAAGTTGTGAAATTCTCTAAGGCACCATGCATGTTTCTTTATTATTTACGGTGTTAAAAAGTTTGATTTGGGATTTCAAGTGCCCCGTCCCCGATTTGTCCCGGGGTAACCGTCTATAAATTGGGTTATTATTCCATTATTACCCTTACCATAATCGTTACAGATTAGAACGATAATTTCCACCGCATAGATTCAGGTGAAATTGTATATTCTAGGTTATTTACAACTTGAAAGGTACAACAAGTTCGTCCATGATATTTTAATAATCACAAGTGCATTTGCTAGAGTAAATTGTAAACAATGGATTATAAACATACAAGGATCATTCGTGAAGAAGTTGTCGAACTCTCTTTGTGACTATGTGAGTTTCTTAAACAGTTAGTTGTTAAACAGTTTGACTTGGGCTTGCAGTTGTCTCGTCCGCGATCTGCCCCAGAGTAACTGTCAATCAATTATGTTAGTATTCCATTATTACTCTTTAAATAGTTATTACATATGAGAACGATAATTTCCACCACAAAGATTCGCGTGAAATTATATATTCTAGATAATTTATCAAATGAAATGGTAGTACAAGTACGCTAATCAATTTTAAAAAAACACAAGCACACTGCCCATAGTAAATTATAGATGATGACTCATAAGTATAAAAGAATCTTTTGTAAGGAAGTTGTGGAACTCTCCATGGGAAAATGCATGTTTCTTTATCAGTTACGGTGTTTAAGAGTTTGACTTGTTCAAGTCCATCTATCCATTTTTAAAAAGAACAAGTACATTGTCCATGGTAAATTGTTGATGATGACTTATAATCGGACAAAGATCACGTAAGGAAGTTGTGAAATTCTCTAAGGCACCATGCGTGTTTCTTTATTATTTACGGTGTTAAAAAGTTTGATTTGGGATTTCAAGTGCCCCGTCCCCGATTTGTCCCGGGGTAACCGTCAATGAATTGGGTTATTATTCCATTATTACCCTTACCATAATCGTTACAGATTAGAACGATAATTTCCACCGCATAGATTCAGGTGAAATTGTATATTCTAGGTTATTTACAACTTGAAAGGTACAACAAGTTCGTCCATGATATTTTAATAATCACAAGTGCATTTTCTAGAGTAAATTGTAAACAATGGATTATAAACATACAAGGATCATTCGTGAAGAAGTTGTCGAACTCTCTTTGTGACTATGTGAGTTTCTTAAACAGTTAGTTGTTAAACAGTTTGACTTGGGCTTGCAGTTGTCTCGTCCGCGATCTGCCCCAGAGTAACTGTCAATCAATTATGTTAGTATTCCATTATTACTCTTTAAATAACCATTACATATGAGAACGATAATTTCCACCACAAAGATTCGCGTGAAATTATATATTCTACGTAATTTATCAAATGAAATGGTAGTACAAGTACGCTAATCAATTTTAAAAAAACACAAGTTCACTGCCCATAGTAAATTATAGATGATGACTCATAAGTATAAAAGAATCTTTTGTAAGGAAGTTGTGGATCTCTCCATGGGAAAATGCATGTTTCTTTATCAGTTACGGTGTATAAGGGTTTTACTTGTACAAGTCCATCTATCCATTTTTAAAAAGAACAAGTACATTGTCCATGGTAAATTGTTGATGATGACTCATAATCAGACAAAGATCACGTAAGGAAGTTATGAAATTCTCTAAGGCACCATGCGTGTTTCTTTATTAATTACGGTGTTAAAAAGTTTGACTTGGGATTTCAAGTGCTCCATCCCCGATTTGTCCCGGGTTAACCGTCTATGAATTGGGTTATTATTCCATTATTACCCTTACCATAATCGTTACAGATTTGAACAATAATTTCACCGCATAGATTCACGTGAAATGATATATTCTAGGTTATTTACAACTTGAAAGGTACAACAAGTTCGTCCATGATATTTTAATAATCACAAGTGCATTTGCTAGAGTAAATTGTAGATAATGGCTTATAAACCTACAAGGATCATTCGTGAAGAAGTTGTCGAACTCTCTTTGTGACAATGCGAGTTTCTTTAACTGTTATTTGTTAAACAGTTTGACTTGGGATTGCAGTTGTAACGTCCGTGATCTATCCCAGAGTAACTGTCAATCAATTATGTTAGTATTCCATTATTACTCTTTAAATAACCATTACATATGAGAACGATATTTTCCACCGCAAAGATTCGTGTGAAATTTTATATTCTAGGTAATTTATCAAATGAAATGGTAGTACAAGTACGTTAATCAATTTTAAAAAAACACAAGTACACTGCCCATAGTAAATTATAGATGATGACTTATAAGTATAAAAGAATCATAGGAAGTTGTGGAAGTCTCTATGGGAAAATGCATGTTTCTTTATCAGTTACAGTGTTTAAGAGTTTAACTTGTAAAAGTCCATCGATCGATTTTTGAAAAGAACAAGTACATTGTCCATGGTTAATTGAAGATGATGACTTATAATCATACAAAGATCATACGTAAGGAAGTTCTTAAATTCTCGAAGGCACTATGCGTGTTTCATTATTGATTAAGGTGTTAAAAAGTTTGACTTAGGATTTCAAGTGCCCCGTCCCCGATTTGTCCCGGGGTAACCGTCTATAAATTGGGTTCTTATTCCATTATTACCCTTACAATACTCGTTATAGATGAGAACGATAATTTCCACCGTATGGATTCGGGTGAAATGATATATTCTAGGTTATTTACAACTTGAAAGGTACAACAAGTTCGTCCATGATATTTTAATAATCACAAGTACATTGTCTAGAGTAAATCGTAGATGATGGCTTATAAAAATACAAGGATCATTCGTGAAGAAGTTGTGGAACTCTTCTTTTGACTATGCGAGTTTCTTTATCAGTTAGGGTGTTAAACTGTTTGACTTGGGATTGCAAGTGTCCCATCCGTGATCTGTCCCAGACTAACTGTCAAAGAATATGTTAGTATTCCATTATTACCCCTTTAATAACCATTACATATGAGAACGATAATTTCCACCGCAAAGATTCGTGTGGAATTATATATTCTAGGTTATTTTCAAATTAAATGGTAATACAATTACGTTAATCAATTTTTAAAAACACAAGTACATTTCCCATAGTAAAATATGGATGATGAATTATAAGTATAAAAGAATCATTTTTAAGGAATTTGTTAAACTCTCTATGGAAAAATGCATATTTGTTTATCAGTTACATTGTTTACGAGTTTGACTTGTACAAGTACATCTATTGATTTTTAAAAAGAACAAGTACATTGTCCACGGTAAATTGTAGATGATGAGTTATAATCATACAAAGATCATACGTAAGGAGAATGTGAAATTCTCTAAGGCACATGCGTGTTTCTTTATTAATTATGGTGTTAAAAAGATTTACTTGGGATTTAAAGTGCCCCATCCCCGATTTGTCCCAGGGTAACTGTCTATGAATTTGGTTATTATTCCATTATTACCCTTACAGTAATCGTTACAGATGAGAACGATAATTTCCACCGCACAGATTCCCGTGAAATGATATATTCTAAGTTATTTACAACTTGAAAGGTACAACAAGTTCGTCCATGATATTTTAATAATCACAAGTACATTGTCTAGAGTAAATTGTAGATGATGGCTTATAAACATGCAAGGATCATTCGTGAAGAAGGTGTAGAACTCTCTTTGTGACTATGCGAGTTTCTTTATCAGTTACGGTGTTAAACAGTTTGACTTGGGATTGGAAGTGTCCAATCCGCGATCTGTCCCAGAGTAACTGTCAATAATTAATGTTAGTATTCCATTATTACCCCTTCAATAACCATTACATATGGGAACGATAATTTCCACCGCAAAGATTCACGTGAAATTATATATTCTAGGTTATTCATCAAATTAAATGGTTATTCAAGTACGTTAATCAATTTTTAAAAACGCAAGTACATTTCCCTTAGAAAAATATAGATGATGACTTATAAGTATAAAAGAATGATTTGTAAGGAGTTTGTGGAACTCTCTATGGGAAAATGCATATTTCTTTATCAGTTACATTTTTTAAGAGTTTGACTTGTACAAGTCCATCTATCGATTTTCAAAAAGAAAAAGTACCTTGCCCACGATAAATTGTAGATGATGACTTATAATCATACAAAGATCATACGTAAGGAAGTTATGAAATTCTCTAAGGCACTATGCGTGTTTCTTTATTAATTACGGTGTTAAAAATTTTTACTTGGGATTTCAAGTGCCCCGTCCCCGATTTGTTCCAGGGTAACTATCTATCAATTAAGGTTTTTTTCTATTATTACCCTTACAATAATCGTTACAGATGAGAACGATAATTTCCACCGCATAGATTCGCGTGAAATAATATATTCTAGGTTATTTACAACTTCAAAGGTACAACAAGTTCGTCCATGGTATTTTAATAATAACAAGTACATCGTCTAGAGTAAATTGTAGGTGATTACTTATAAACATACAAGGATCTTTCGTGAAGAAGTTGTGAAACTCTCTTTGTGACTATGCGAGTTTCTTTATGAGTTACGGTGTTAAACAGTTTGACTTGGAATTACAAGTGTCCCGTCCGTAATCTGTCCCAGACTAACTGTCAATCAATTATATTAGTATTCCATTATTACCCCTTTAATAACCATTACATATGAGAACGATAATTTCCACCGCAAAGATTCGTGTGGAATTATATATTCTAGGTTATTTACAAATTAAATGGTAATACAATTACGTTAATCAATTTTTAAAAACACAAGTACATTTCCCATAGTAAAATATGGATGATGAATTATAAGTATAAAAGAATCATTTTTAAGGAATTTGTGGAACTCTCTATGGGAAAATGCATTTTTCTTTATCAGTTACATTGTTTAAGAGTTTGACTTGTACAAGTACATCTATCGATTTTTAAAAAGAACAAGTACATTGTCCACGGTAAATTGTAGATGATGAGTTATAATCATACAAAGATCATACTTAAGGAGAATGTGAAATTCTCTAAGGCACATGCATGTTTCTTTATTAATTGTGGTGTTAAAAAGATTTACTTGGGATTTAAAGTGCCCCATCCCCGATTTGTCCCAGGGTAACCGTCTATGAATTGGGTTATTATTCCATTATTACCCTTACAGTAATCGTTACAGATGAGAACGATAATTTCCACCGCACAGATTCCCGTGAAATGATATATTCTAAGTTATTTACAACTTGAGAGGTACAACATGTTCGTCGATGATATTTTAATAATCACAAGTACATTGTCTAGAATAAATTGTAGATGATGGCTTATAAACATACAAGGATCATTCGTGAAGAAGGTGTAGAACTCTCTTTGTGACTATGCGAGTTTCTTTATCAGTTACGGTGTTAAACAGTTTCACTTGGGATTGGAAGTGTCCCATCCGCGATCTGTCCCAGAGTAACTGTCAATAATTAATGTTAGTATTCCGTTATTACCCTTCAATAACCATTACATATGGGAACGATAATTTCCACCGCAAAGATTCACGTGAAATTATATATTCTAGGTTATTCATCAAATTAAATGGTTATTCAAGTACGTTAATCTATTTTTAAAAACGCAAGTACATTTCCCGTAGTAAAATATATGTGATGACTTATAAGTATAAAAGAATGATTTTAAGGAATTTGTGGAACTCTCTATGGGAAAATGCACATTTCTTTATCAGTTACATTGTTTAAGAGTTTGACTTGTACAAGTCCATCTATCGATTTTTAAAAAGAACAAGTACAATGCCCACGGTAAATTGTAGATGATGACTTATAATCATACAAAGATCATACGTAAGGAAGTTATGAAATTCTCTAAGGCACTATGCGTGTTTCTTTATTAATTACGGTGTTAAAAATTTTTACTTGGGATTTCAAGTGCCCCTTTCCCCGATTTGTTCCAGGGTAACTATCTATCAATTGAGGTTTTTTTCTATTATTACCCTTACAATAATCGTTACAGATGAGAACGATAATTTCCACCGCATAGATTCGCGTGAAATAATATATTCTAGGTTATTTACAACTTCAAAGGTACAACAAGTTCGTCCATGATATTTTAATAATAACAAGTACATTGTCTAGAGTAAATTGTAGGTGATGGCTTATAAACATACAAGGATCATTCGTGAAGAAGTTGTGAAACTCTCTTTGTGACTGTGTGAGTTTCTTTATCAGTTACGGTGTTAAATAGTTTGACTTGGAATTGCAAGTGTCCCGTCCGCGATCTGTCCCAGACTAACTGTCAATCAATTATATTAGTATTCCATTATTACCCCTTTAATAACCATTACATATGAGAACGATAATTTCCACCGCAAAGATTCGTGTGGAATTATATATTCTAGGTTATTTACAAATTAAATGGTAATACAATTACGTTAATCAATTTTTAAAAACACAAGTACATTTCCTGTAGTAAAATATAGATGATGAATTATAAGTATAAAAGAATCATTTTTAAGGAATTTGTGGAACTCTCTATGGGAAAATGCATATTTGTTTATCAGTTACATTGTTTAAGAGTTTGACTTGTACAAGTACATCTATCGATTTTTAAAAAGAACAAGTACATTGTCCACGGTAAATTGTAGATGATGAGTTATAATCATACAAAGATCATACGTAAGGATAATGAGAAATTCTCTAAGGCACATGTGTGTTTCTTTATTAATTATGGTGTTAAAAAGATTTACTTGGGATTTAAAGTGCCCCATCCCCGATTTATCCTAGGGTAACCATCTATGAATTGGGTTATTGTTCCATTATTACCCTTACAGTAATCGTTACAGATGAGAATGATAATTTCCACCGCACAGATTCCCGTGAAATGATATATTCTAAGTTATTTACAACTTGAAAGGTACAACAAGTTCGTCCATGATATTTTAATAATCACAAGTACATTGTCTAGAGTAAATTGTAGATGATGGCTTATAAACATACAAGGATCATTCGTGAAGAATGTGTAGAACTCTCTTTGTGACTATGCGAGTTTCTTTATCAGTTACGGTGTTAAACAGTTTGACTTGGGATTGGAAGTGTCCCATCCGCGATCTGTCCAAGAGTAACTGTAAATAATTAATGTTAGTATTCCATTTTTACCCCTTCAATAACCATTACATATGAGAACGATAATTTCCACCACAAATATTCACGTGAAATTATATATTCTAGGTTATTCATCACATAAAATGGTTATTCAAGTACGTTAATCAATTTTTAAAAATGCAAGTACATTTCCCTTAGTAAAATATAGATGATGACTTATAAGTATAAAAGAATCATTTGTAAGGAATTTGTCGAACTCTCTATGGGAAAATGCATATTTCTTTATCAGTTACATTGTTTAAGAGTTTGACTTGTACAAGTCCATCTATCGATTTTCAAAAAGAACAAGTACATTGTCCACGGTAAATTGAAGATGATGACTTATACTCATACAAAGATCATACGTAAGGAAGTTATGAAATTTTCTAAGGCACTATGCGTGTTTCTTTATTAATTACGGTGTTAAAAAGTTTTACTTGGGATTTCAAGTGCCCCGTCCCCGATTTGTCCCAGGGTAACTGTCTATCAATTGAGGTTTTTTTCTATTATTACCCTTACAATAATCGTTACAGATGAGAACGATAATTTCCACCGCATAGATTCGCGTGAAATAATATATTCTAGGTTATTCACAACTTGAAAGGTACAACAAGTTCGTCCATGATATTTTAATAATAACAAGTACATTGTCTAGATTAAATTGTAGGTGATGGCTTATAAATATACAAGGATCATTCGTGAAGAAGTTGTGAAACTCTCTTTGTGACTATGCGAGTTTCTTTATCAGTTACGGTGTTAAACAGTTTGACTTGGAATTGCAAGTGTCCCGTCCTCGAAATGTCCCAGACTAACTGTCAATCAATTATATTAGTATTCCATTATTACCCCTTTAATAACCATTACATATGAGAACGATAATTTCCACCGCAAAGATTCGTGTGAAATTATATATTCTAGGTTATTTACAAATTAAATGGTAATACAATTACGTTAATCAATTTTTAAAAACACAAGTACATTTCCCATAGTAAAATATAGATGAGGACTTATAAGTATAAAAGAATCATTTGTAAGGAAGTTGTGGAACTCTATATGGGAAAATGCATGTTTCCTTATCAGTTACGGTGTTTAAGAGTTTGACTTGTACAAGTCCATATATCGATTTTTAAAAAGAACGGGAACATTGTCCATAGTAAATTGTAGATGATGACTTATAATCATACAAAGATCATACGCAAGGAAGTTATGAAATTCTCTAAGGCACTATGCGTTTTTCTTTATTAATTACGGTGTTAAAAATTTTTACTTGGGATTTCAAGTGCCCCGTCCCCGATTTGTCCCAGGGTAACTGTCTATCAGTTGAGGTTTTTTTCTATTATTACCCTTACAATAATCGTTACAGATGAGAACGATAATTTCCACCGCATAGATTCGCCTGAAATGATATATTCTTGGTTATTTACAACTTGAAAGGTACAACAAGTTCGTCTATGATATTTTAATAATCACAAGTATATGGTCTAGAGGAAATTGTATATGATGGTTTATAAACATACAAGGATCATTCGTGAAGAAGGTGTGGAACTCTCTTTGTGACTGTGCGAGATTCTTTATCAGTTTGACTTGGGATTGCAATTGTCCAGTACGCGATCTGTCCCAGAGTAACTGTCAATAATTTATGTTATTATTCCATTATTACCCTTTCAATAACCATTACATATGAGAACGATAAATTCCACCACAAAGATTCGCGTGAAATTATATATTCTAGGTTATTCACAACTTGAAAGGTACAACAAGTTCGTCCATGATATTTTAATAATAACAAGTACATTGTCTAGAGTAATTTGTAGGTGATGGCTTATAAACATACAAGGATCATTCGTGAAGAAGTTGTGAAACTCTCTTTGTGACTATGCTAGTTTCTTTATCAGTTATGGTGTTAAACAGTTTGACTTGGAATTGCAAGTGTCCCGTCCGCGATCTGTCCCAGACTAACTGTCAATCTATTATATTAGTATTCCATTATTACCCCTTTAATAACCATTACATATGAGAACGATAATTTCCACCGCAAAGATTAGTGTGAAATTATATATTCTAGGTTATTTACAAATTAAATGGTAATACAAGTACGTTAATCAATTTTTAAAAACACAAGTACATTTCCCATAGTAAAATATAGATGATGACTTATAAGTATAAAAGAATCATTTGTAAGGAAGTTGTGGAACTCTCTATGGGAAAATGCATGTTTCTTTATACGTTACGGTGTTTAAGAGTTTGACTTGTACAAGTCCGTCTATCGATTTTTAAAAAGAACAAGTACATTGTCCACGGTAAATTGTAGATGATGAGTTATAATCATACAAAGATCATACGTAAGGAGAATGTGAAATTCTCTAAGGCACATGCGTGTTTCTTTATTAATTACGGTGTTAAAAAGATTTACTTGGGATTTAAATTGCCCCATCCCCGATTTGTCCCAGGGTAACCGTCTATGAATTGGGTTATTATTCCATTATTACCCATACAGTAATCATTTCAGATGAGAACGATAATTTCCACCGCATAGATTCCCGTGAAATGATATGTTCTAAGTTATTTACAACTTCAAAGGTACAACAAGTTCGTCCATGATATTTTAATAATCACAATTACATTGTCTAGAGTAAATTGTAGATGATGGCTTATAAACATACAAGGATCATTAGTGAAGAAGTTGTAGAACTCTCTTTTTGACTATGCGAGTTTCTTTATCAGTTACGGTGTTAAACAGTTTGACTTGGGATTGCAAGTGTCCCATCTGCGATCTGTCCCAGAGTAACTGTCAATCAATAATGTTAGTATTCCATTATTACCCCTTCAATAACCATTACATATGAGAACGATAATTTCCACCGCAAAGATTCACGTGAAATTATATATTCTAGGTTATTCATCAAATTAAATGGTTATACATGTACGTTAATCAATTTTTAAAAACTCAAGTACATTTCCCTTACTAAAATATATATGATGACTTATAAGTATAAAAGAATCATTTGTAAGGAATTTGTGGAACTCTCTATGGGAAAATGCACATTTCTTTATAAGTTACATTGTTTATGAGTTTGACTTGTACAAGTCCATCTATCGATTTTTAAAAAGAACAAGTACATTGCCCACGGTAAATTGTAGATGATGACTTATAATCATACAAAGATCATACGTAAGGAAGTTATGAAATTCTCTAAGGCACTATGCGTGTTTCTTTATTAATTACGGTGTTAAAAATTTTTACTTGGGATTTCAAGTGCCCCGTCCCCGATTTGTCCCAGAGTAACTATCTATCAATTGAGGTGTTTTTCTATTATTACCCTTACAATAATCGTTACAGATGAGAACGGTAATTTCCACCGCATATATTCGATCGAAATAATATATTCTAGGTTATTTACAACTTGAAAGGTACAACAAGTTCGTCCATGATATTTTAATAATAACAAGTACATTGTCTAGAGTAAATTGTAGGTGATGGCTTATAAACATACAAGGATCATTCGTGAAGAAGTTGTGAAACTCTCTTTGTGACTGTGCGAGTTTCTTTATCAGTTACGGTGTTAAATAGTTTGACTTGGAATTGCAAGTGTCCCGTCCGCGATCTGTCCCAGACTAACTGTCAATCTATTATATTAGTATTCCATTATTACCCCTTTAATAACCATTACATATGAGAACGATAAGTTCCACCGCAAAGATTCGTGTGAAATTATATATTCTAGGTTATTTACAAATTAAATGGTAATACAATTACGTTAATCAATTTTTAAAAACAAAAGTACATTTCCCATAGTAAAATATAGATGATGACTTATAAGTATAAAAGAATCATTTGTAAGGAAGTTGTGGAACTCTCTATGGGAAAATGCATGTTTCTTTATACGTTACGGTGTTTAAGAGTTTGACTTGTACAAGTCCATCTATCGATTTTTAAAAAGAACAAGTACATCGTCCACGGTAAATTGTAGATGATTAGTTATAATCATACAAAGATCATACGTATGGAGAATGTGAAATTCTCTAAGGCACATGCGTGTTTCTTTATTAATTATGGTGTTAAAAAGATTTACTTGGGATTTAAAGTGCCCCATCCCCGATTTGTCCCAGGGTAACCGTCTATGAATTGGGTTATTATTCCATTATTACCCTTACAGTAATCGTTTCAGATGAGAACGATAATTTCCACCGCATAGATTCCCGTGAAATGATATGTTCTAAGTTATTTACAACTTGAAAGGTACAACAAGTTCATCCATGATATTTTCATAATCACAAGTACATTGTCTAGAGTAAATTGTAGATGATGGCTTATAAACATACAAGGATCATTAGTGAAGAAGTTGTAGAACTCTCTTTGTGACTATGCGAGTTTGTTTATCAGTTACGGTTTTAAACAGTTTGACTTGGGATTGCAATTGTCCCATCCGCGATCTGTCCCAGAGTAACTGTCAATCAATAATGTTAGTATTCCATTATTACCCCTTCAATAACCATTAGATATGAGAACGACAATTTCCACCGCAAAGATTCACGTGAAATTATATATTCTAGGTTATTCATCAAAATAAATGGTTATACATGTACGTTAATCAATTTTTAAAAACTCAAGTACATTTCCCTTATTAAAATATAGACGATGACTTACAAGTATAAAAGAATCATTTGCAAGGAATTTGTGGAACTCTCTATGGGAAAATGCATATTTCTTTATCAGTTACATTGTTTAAGAGTTTGACTTGTACAAGTCCATCAATCGATTTTTAAAAAGAACAAGTACATTGCCCACGGTAAATTGTAGATGATGACTTATAATCATACAAAGATCATACGTAAGGAAGTTATGAAATTCTCTAAGGCACTATGCATGTTTCTTTTTTAATTACGGTGTTAAAAATTTTTACTTGGGAATTCAAGTGCCCGGTCCCCGATTTGTCCCAGGGTAACTGTCTATCAATTGAGGTTTTTTTCTATTATTACACTTACAATGATCGTTATAGATGTGAACGATAATTTCCACCGCATAGATTCGCGTGAAATAATATATTCTAGGTTATTTACAACTTCAAAGGTACAACAAGTTCGTCCATGATATTATAATAATAACGAATACATTGTCTAGAGTAAATTGTAGGTGATGGCTTATAAACATACAAGGATCATTCGTGAAGAAGTTGTGAAACTCTCTTTGTGACTATGCGAGTTTCTTTATCAGTTACGGTGTTAAACAGTTTGACTTGGAATTGCAAGTGTCCCATCCGCGATCTGCCCCAGACTAACTGTCAATCAATTATATTAGTATTCCATTATTACCCCTTTAATAACCATTACATATGATAACGATAATTTCCACCGCAAAGATTCGTGTGAAATTATATATTCTAGGTTATTTACAAATTAAATGGTAATACAATTACGTTAATCAATTTTTAAAATAACAAGTACATTTCCCATAGTAAAATATAGATGATGACTTATAAGTATAAAAGAATCATTTGTAAGGAAGTTGTGGAACTCTTTATGGGAAAATGCATGTTTCTTTATACGTTACGGTGTTTAAGAGTTTGACTTGTATAAGTCCATCTATCGATTTTTAAAAAGAACAAGTACATTGTCCACGGTAAATTGTAGATGATGAGTTATAGTCATACAAAGATCATACGTAAGTAGAATGTAAAATTCTCTAAGGCACATGCGTGTTTCTTTATTAATTATGGTGTTAAAAAGATTTACTTGGGATTTAAAGTTCCCCATCCCCGATTTGTCCCAGGGTAACCGTCTATGAATTGGGTTGTTATTCCATTATTACCCTTACAATAATCGTTTCAGATGAGAACGATAATTTCCACCGCATAGATTCCCATGAAATGATATGTTCTAAGTAATTTACAACTTGAAAGGTACAACAAGTTCGTCCATGATATTTTAATAATCACAAGTACATTGTGTAGAGTAAATTGTAGATGATGGCTTATAAACATACAAGGATCATTAGTGAGGAAGTTGTAGAACTCTCTTTGTGACTATGCGAGTTTGTTTATCAGTTACGGTGTTAAACAGTTTGACTTGGGATTGCAAGTGTCCCATCCGCGATCTGTCCCAGAGTAACTGTCAATCAATAATGTTAGTATTCCATTATTACCCCTTCAATAACCATTACATATGAGAACGATAATTTCCACCGCAAAGATTCACGTGAAATTATATATTCTAGGTTATTCATCAAATTAAATGGTTATACATGTACGTTAATCAATTTTTAAAAACTCAAGTACATTTCCCTTATTAAAATATAGACGATGACTTATAAGTATAAAAGAATCATTTGCAAGGAATTTGTGGAACTCTCTATGGGAAAATGTATATTTCTTTATCAGTTACATTGTTTAAGAGTTTGACTTGTACAAGTCCATCTATTGATTTTTAAAAAGAACAAGTACATTGCCCACGGAAAATTGTAGATGATGACTTATAATCATACAAAGATCATACGTAAGGAAGTTATGAAATTCTCTAAGGCACTATGCGTGTTTCTTTATTAATTACGGTGTTAAAAATTTTTACTTGGGATTTCAAGTGCCCCATCCCCGATTTGTCCTAGGGTAACTATCTATCAATTGAGGTTTTTTTCTATTATTACCCTTACAATGATCGTTACAGATGAGAACGATAATTTCCACCGCATAGATTCGCGTGAAATAATATATTCTAGGTTATTTACAACATGAAAGGTACAACAAGTTCGTCCATGATATTTTAATAATAACAAGTACATTGTCCAGAGTAAATTGTAGGTGATGGCTTATAAACATACAAGGATCATTCGTGAAGAAGTTGTGAAACTCTCTTTGTGACTATGCGAGTTTCTTTATCAGTTACGGTGTTAAACAGTTTGACTTGGAATTGCAAGTGTCCCGTCCGCGATCTATCCCAGACTAACTGTCAATCAATTATATTAGTATTCCACTATTACCCCTTTGATAACCATTACATATGAGAACTATAATTTCCATCGCAAATATTCGTATGAAATTATATATTCTAGGTTATTTACAAATTAAATGGTAATACAATTACGTTAATCAATTTTTAAAAAAACAAGTACATTTCCTATAGTAAAATATAGATGATGACTTATAAGTATAAAATAATCATTTGTAAGGAAGTTGTGGAACTCTCTATGGGAAAATGCATGTTTCTTTATCAGTTACGGTGTTTAAGAGTTTGACTTGTACAAGTCAATATATCAATTTTTAAAAAGAACAGGAGCATTGTCCATGGTAAATCGTAGATGATGACTGATAACCATACAAAGATCATACGTAAGGAGGTTGTGAAATTCTCTAAGGCACTATGCGTGTTTCTTTATTAATTACGGTGTTAAAAAGATTTACTTGGGATTTCAAGTGCCCCATCCCTGATTTGTCCCAGGGTGACCGTCCATCAATTGGGTTATTATTCCATTATTACCCATACAATAATCGTTACAGATGAGACGATAATTTCCACCGCATAGATTCACGTGAAATGATATATTCTTGGTTATTTACAACTTGAAAGGTACAACAAGTTCGTCTATGATATTTTAATAATCACAAGTCCATGGTCTAGAGTAAATTGTATATGTTGGCTTATAAACATACAAGGATCATTCGTGAAGAAGTTGTGCAACTCTCTTTGTGACTGTGCCGGATTCTTTATCAGTTAGGGTGTTATACAGTTTGACTTGGGATTGCAATTGTCCAGTCCGCGATCTATCCCAGTGTAACTGTCAATAAATTATGTTATTATTGCATTATTACCTTTTCAATAACCATTACATATGAGAACGATAAATTCCACCGCAAAGATTCACGTGACATTATGTATTCTAGGTTATTCACAAATTAAATGGTAATACAAGTACGTTAATCAATTTTTAAAAACACAAGTACATTTCCCATAGTAAAATATAGATGATGACTTATAAGTATAAAAGAATCATTTGTAAGGAAGTTGTGGAACTCTCTATGGGAAAATGCATGTTTCTTTATCCGTTACGGTGTTTAAGAATTTGACTTGTACAAGTCCATCTATCGATTTTTTAAAAGAACAAGTAGACTGTCCACGGAAAGTTGTAGATGATGACTTATAATCATACAAAGATCATACGTAAGGAAGTTGTGAAATTCTCTAAGGCACTATGCGTGTTTCTTTATTGATCAAGGTTTTAAAAAGTTTTACTTGGGATTTCAAGTGGCCCATCCCCGATTTGTCCCAGGGCAACTTTCTATGAATTGAGGTTTTATTCCATTATTACCCGTACAATAATCATTACAGATGAGAACAATAATTTTCACCGCATAGATTCACATGAAATTATATATTCTAGGTTATTTACAAATTGAAACGTACAAGAAGTTCGTCCATGATATTTTAATAATCACAAGTACATTGTCTAGAGTAAATTGTATATGATGACCACATACAAGGATCATTCGTGAAGAAGTTGTGGAACTCTCTTTGTGACTGTGCGAGATTCTTTATCAGTTAGGGTGTTATACAGTTTGACTTGGGATTGCAATTGTCTAGTCCGCGATCTGTCCCAGAGTAACTGTCAATAAATTATGTTATTATTCCATTATTACCCGTTCAATAACCATTACATATGAGAACGATAAATTCCACCGCAAAGATTCGCGTGAAAATATATATTCTAGGTTTTTCACAAATTAAATGGTAATACAAGTACGTTAATCAATTTTTAAAAACACAAGTACATTTCCCACAGTAAAATATAGATGATGACTTATAAGTATAAAAGAATCATTTGTACGGAAGTTGTGGAACTCTCTATGGGAAAATGCATGTTTCTTTATCAGTTATGGTGTTTAAGAGTTTGACTTGTACAAGTCCATATATTGATTTTTAAAAAGAACAAGTACATTGTCCACGGTAAATTGTAGAGGATGACTTATAATCATACAAAGATCATACATAAGTAGGTTGTGAAATTCTCTGAGGCACTATGCGTGTTTCTTTATTAATTAAACGGTGTTAAAAAGATTTACTTGGGATTTCAAGTGCCCCATCCCCGATTTGTCCCAGGGTAACCGTCTATCAATTGGGTTATTATTCCATTATTACCCTTACAATAATCGTTACAAATGAGAACGATAATTTCCACCACATCGATTTGCGTGAAATGATATATTCTAGGTTATTTACAACTTGAAATGTACAACAAGTTCGTCAATGATATTTTAATAATCACAAGTACATTATCTAGATTAAATTGTATATGGTGGCGTATAAACATATAAGGATTATTCGTGAAGAAGTTGTGGAAATCTCTTTGTGACTGTTCAATTTTCTTTATCAGTTAGGGTGATATACAGTTTGACTTGGGATTGCAAGTGTCCCGTCCGCGATCTGTCCCAGAGTAACTGTCAATTAATTATGTTATTATTCCATTATTACCCTTTCAATAACCATTACGTATGAGAAAAATAATTTCCACCGCAAAGATTCGCATGAAATTATATATTCTTGGTTATTCATCAAATTAAATGGCAATACAAGTACGTTAATCAATTTTTAAAAAGCACAAGTACATTGCCCATAGTAAATTATAGATGATGACTTATAAGTATAAAAGAATAATTTTAAGGAAGTTGTGGAACTCCCTATGGGAAAATGCATGTTTCTTTATCAATTACAGTGTTTAAGAGTTTGACTTGTACAAGTCCATATATTGATTTTGAAAATGAAGAAGTAGACTGTCCACAAAAAGTTGTAGCTGATGACTTATAATCATACAAAGATCATACGTAAGGAAGTTGTGAAATTCTCTAAGGCAGTATGTGCGTTTCTTTATTAATCAAGGTGTTAAAAAGTTTGACGTTGGATTTCAAGTTCCCCATCCCCGATTGTCCCGGGGTAACCGTCTATCAATTGGATTATTATTCCATTATTACCCTTTCAATAACCATTACATATGAGAACGATAATTTCCACTGCAAAGATTCGTGTGAAATTATATATTCTAGGTTATTCATCAAATTAAATGGCAATACAAGTACGTTAATCGATTTTTAAAAACCACAACTACATTGCCCATAGTAAATTATAGATCATGACTTATAAGTATAAAAGAATCATTTGTAAGGAAGTTGTTGAACTCTCTATGGGAAAATGCATGTTTCTTTATCCGTTACGGTGTTTAAGTGTTTGACTTGTACAAGTCCATCTATCGATTTTTTAAAAGAACAAGTAGACTGTCCACGGAAAGTTGTAGATGATGACTTATAATCATACAAAGATCATACGTAAGGAAGTTGTGAAATTCTCGAAGGCACTATGTGTGTTTCTTTATTAATCAAGGTGTTAAAAAGTTTTACTTGGGATTTCAAGTGCCCCATCCCCGATTTGTCCCAGGGTAACTGTCTATCAATTGAGGTTTTATTCCATTATTACCCTTACAATAATCATTACAGATGAGAACAATAATTTTCACCGCATAGATTCACGTGAAATTATATATTCTAGGTTATTTACAAATTGAAACGTACAACAGGTTCGTCCATGATATTTTAATAATGACAAGTACATTGTCTAGAGTAAATTGTATATGATGGATTATAAACATACAAGGATTATTCGTGAAGAAGTTGTGGAACTCTCTTTGTGACTGTGCGAGTTTCATTATCAGTTAGGGTGTTATACAGTTTAACTAGGGATTGCAATTGTCCAGTCCGCAATCTGTCCCAGAGTAATTGTCAATACATTATGCTATTATTCCATTATTACCATTTCAATAACCATTACATATGAGAACGATAATTTCCAACGCAAAGATTCGCGTGAAATTATATATTCTAGGTTATTCCTCAAATTAAATGGCAATACAAGTACGTTAATCAATTTTTAAAAAGCACAAGTACATTGCCCATAGTAAATTATAGACGATGACTTATAAGTATAAAATAATTATTTGTACGGAAGTTGTGGAACTCTCTATGGGAAAATGCATGTTTCTTTATCAGTTACGGTGTTTTAGAGTTTGACTTGTACAAGTCCATATACCAATTTTTAAAAAGAAAAAGAACATTGTCCACGGTAAATTGTATATGATGACTTATAAACATACAAAGATCATACGTAAGGAGGTTGTGAAATTCTCTAAGGCACTATGCGTGTTTCTTTATTAATTACAGTGTTAAAAAGATTTACTTGGGATTTCTAGTGCCCCGTCCCCAATTCATCCCAGGGTAACCGTCTATCAATTGAGTTATTATTCCATTATTACCCTTACAATAATCATTACAGATGAGAATGATAATTTCCACCACATCGATTTGCGTGAAATGATATATTCTAGGTTATTTACAACTTGAAACGTACAACAAGTTCGTCCATGATATTTTAATAATCGCAGGTACATTATCTAGATTAAATTGTATATGATGGCTTATAAACATATAAGGATCATTCGTGAAGAAGTTGTGGAATTCTCTTTGTGACTATGCGAGTTTTTTATCAGTTTGGGTGTTAAACAGTTTGACTTGGGATTGCAAGTGTCCCGTCCGCGATCTGTCCCAGAGTAACTGTCAATCAATTATGTTAGTATTCCATTATTACCCCTTCAATAACCATTACATATGAGAATGATAATTTCCACTGCAAAGATTGGCGTGAAATTATATATTCTAGGTTATTTACAAATTAAATGGTAATACAAGTAAGTTAATCAATTTTTAAAAACACAATTTCATTTCCCATACTAAAATATAGATGATGACTTATAAGTATAAAAGAATCACTTGTAAGGAAGTTGTGATACTCTCTATCGGAAAATGCATGTTTCTTTATCAGTTACGGTGTTTAAGCGTTTGAATTGTACAAGTCCATATATCGATTTTTAAAAAGAACAAGAATATTGTCCATGGTAAATTGTAGATGATGACTTATAAACATACAAAGATCATACGTAAGGAGGTTGTGAAATTCTCTAAGGCACTATTCGTGTTTCTTTATTAATTACGGTGTTAAAAAGATTTACTTGGGATTTCAAGTGCCCCGTCCCGATTCGTCCCAGGGTAACCGTCTATCAATTGGTTTATTATTCCATTATTACCCTTACAATAATCGTTACAGATGAGAATGATAATTTCCACCGCATAGATATGCGTGAAATGATATATTCTAGGTTATTTACAACTTGAAAGGTACAACAACTTCGTCCATGATATTTTAATAATTGCAAGTACATTATCTAGATTAAATTGTATATGATGGCTTATAAACATATAAGGATCATTCGTGAAGAAGTTGTGGAATTCTCTTTGTGACTATGCGAGTTTTTTATCAGTTTAGGTGTTAAACAGTTTGACTTGGGATTGCAAGTGTCCCGTCCGCGATCTGTCCCAGAGTAACTGACAATCAATTATGTTAGTATTCCATTATTACCCCTTCAATAACCATTACATATGAGAATGATAATTTCCACTGCAAAGATTGGCGTGAAATCATATATTCTAGGTTATTTCCAAATTAAATGGTAATACAAGTAAGTTAATCAATTTTTAAAAACACAATTTCATTTCCCATACTAAAATATAGATGAGGACTTATAAGTATAAAATAATCACTTGTAAGGAAGTTGTGATACTCTCTATCGGAAAATGCATGTTTCTTTGTCAGTTACGGTGTTTAAGCGTTTGAATTGTACAAGTCCATATATCGATTTTTTAAAAAGAACAAGAATATTGTCCATGGTAAATTGTAGATGATGACTTATAAACATACAAAGATCATACGTAAGGAGGTTGTGAAATTCTCTAAGGCACTATTCGTGTTTCTTTATTAATTACGGTGTTAAAAAGATTTACTTGAGATTTCAAGTGCCCCGTCCCGATTCGTCCCAGGGTAACCGTCTATCAATTGGTTTATTATTCCATTATTACCCTTACAATAATCGTTACAGATGAGAATGATAATTTCCACCGCATAGATATGCGTGAAATGATATATTCTAGGTTATTTACAACTTGAAAGGTACAACAACTTCGTCCATGATATTTTAATAATCACAAGTACATTGTCTAGATTAAATTGTAGATGATGGCTTATAAACATAAAAGGATCATTCGTGAAGAAGTTGTGGAACTCTCTTTGTGACTGTGCGAGTTTCTTTATCAAATACGGTGTTAAATAGTTTGGCTTGGGATTGCAAGTGTCCCGTCCGCGATCTGTCCCAGAGTAACTGTCAATCAATTATGTTAGTATTCCATTATTACCCCTTCATTAACCATTACATATGAGAACGATAATTTCCACCGCAAAGATTCGCGTGATATTATATATTCTAGGTTATTTACAAATTAAATGGTAATACAAGTACATTAATCAATTTTCAAAAACACAAGTACATTTCCCATTGTAAAATATAGATGATGACTTATAAGTATAAAAGAATCATTTGTAAGGAAGTTTTTGAACTCTCTATGGGAAAATGCATGTTTCTTTATCAGTTACGGTGTTTAAGAGTTTGACTTGTACAAGTCCATCTATCGATTTTTAAAAAGAACAAGTAGACTGTCCATGGAAAGTTGTAGATAATGACTTATAAACATACAAAGATCATACATAAGGAGGTTATGAAATTCACTAAGGCACTATGCGTGTTTCTCTATTAATTACGGTGTTAAAAAGATTTACTTGGGAATTCAGGTGCCCCGTCCCCGATTTGTCCCGGGGTAACCATCTATCAATTGGGTTATTATTCCATTATTACCGTTACAATAATCGTTACAGATGAGAACGATAATTTCCACCGAATAGATTCGCTTGAAATGATATATTCTAGGTTATTTACAACTTGAAAGGCACAACAACTTCGTCCACGATATTTTAATAATCACAAGTACTTTGTCTAGAGTAAATTGTAGATGATGGCTTATAAACATAAAAGCATCATTCGGGAAGAAGTTGTGGAACTCTCTTTGTGACTATGCGAGTTTCTTTATCAAATACGGTGTTAAATAGTTTGACTTGGGATTGCAAGTGTCCCGTCCGCGATCTGTCCCAGAGTAACTGTCAATCAATTATGTTAGTATTCCATTATTACCCCTTCATTAACCATTACATATGAGAACGATAATTTCCACCACAAAGATTCGCGTGATATTATATATTCTAGGTTATTTACAAATTAAATGGTAATACAAGTACGTTAATCAATTTTTAAAAACACAAGTACATTTCCCATTGTAAAATATAGATGATGACTTATAAGTATAAAAGAATCATTTGTAAGGAAGTTGTGGAACTCTCTATGGGAAAATGCATGTTTCTTTATCAGTTACGGTGTTTAAGAGATTGACTTGTACAAGTCCGTATTTCGATTTTTAAAAAGAACAAGAACTTTTTCCACGGTAAATTGTAGATGATGACTTATAAACATACAATGATCATACGTAAGGAGGTTGTGAAATTCTCTAAGGCACTATGCGCGTTTCTTTATTAATTACGGTGTTAAAAAGATTTACTTGGGATTTCAAGTGCCCCATCCCCGATTTGTCCCATGGTAACCGTCTATCAATTGGTTTATTATTCCATTATTACCCTTACCATAATCGTTACAGATGAGAACGATAATTTCCACCGCATAGATTCGCGTGAAATGATATATTCTAGGTTATTTACAACTTGAAAGGTACAACAAGTTCGTCCACGATATTTTAATAATCACAAGTACATTGTCTACTGTAAATTGTAGATGATGGCTTATAAACATAAAAGGATCATTTGTGAAGAAGTTGTGGAACTGGTTTCTTTATCAAATACGGTAATAAATAGTTTGACTTGGGATTGCAAGTGTCCCGTCCGCGAACTGTCCCAGAGTGACTGTCAATAAATTATGTTAGTATTCCATTATTACCCCTTCAATAACCATTACATATGAGAACGATAATTTCCACCGCAAAGATTCGCGTGATATTATATATTCTAGGTTATTTACAAATTAAATGGTAATACAAGTACGTTAATCAATTTTTAAAAACACAAGTACATTACCCATTGTAAAATAGAGATGATGACTTAGAAGTATAAAAGAATCATTTGAAAGGTAGTTGTGGAGCTCTATATGGGAAAATGCATGTGTCTTGATCAGTTACGGTGTTTAAGAGTTTGACCTGTACAAGTCCATATATCGATTTTTAAAAACAACAGGAACATTGTCCACGGTAAATTGTAGATGATGACTTATAAACATACAAAGATCATACGTAAGGAGATTGTGAAATTCTCTAAGGCACTATGCGTGTTTCTTTATTAATTACAGTGTTAAAAAGATTTACTTGGGATTTCAAGGGACCCGTCCCCAATTTGTCCCTGGGTAACCATCTATCAATTGGGTTATTATTCCATTATTACCCTTACAATAATTGTTACAGATGAGAATGATAATTTCCACCGCATAGATTCGCGTGAAATGATATATTCTAGGTTATATACAACTTGAAAGGTACAACAAGTTCGTCCATGATATTTTAATAATCACAAGTACATTGTCTAGACTAAATTGTATATGATGGCTTATAAATATACAAGGATCATTCATTAAGAAGTTGTGGAACTCTCTTTGTGACTATGCGAGTTTCTTTATCAGTTTGGGTGTTAAACAGTTTGACTTCGGATTGCAAGTGTCCCATACGCGATCTGTCCCAGAGTAATTGTCAATCAATTATGTTATGATTTCCATTATTACCCTTTCAATAACCATTACATATGAGAACGATAATTTCCACCGCAAAGATTCACGTGAAATTATATATTCTAGGTTATTCATCAAATTAAATGGCAATACAAGTACTTTAATCAATTTTTAAAAAGCACAAGTACATTGCTTAAAGTAAATTATAGATGATGACTTATAAGTATAAAAGAATCATTTGTAAGGAAGTTGTGGAACTCCCTATGGGAAAATGCATGTTTCTTTATCAGTTACAGTGTTTAAGAAGAACAAGTAGACGATCCACGGAAAGTTGTAGATGATGACTTATAATCATACAAAGATCATAGGTAAGGAAGTTGTGAAATTCTCTAAGGCACTATGCGTGTTTCTTTATTAATCACGGTGTGAAAAAATTTTACTTGGGATTTCAAGTGCCCCATCCCAAATTTGTCCCAGGGTAACTGTCTATGAATTGAGGTTTTATTCCATTATTACCCTTACTATAATCGTTACAGATGAGAATGATAATTTCCACCGCATAGATTCACGTGAAATGATATATTCTAGGTTATTTACAACTTGAAAGGTACAACAAGTTCGTCCATGATATTTTTATAATCACAAGTACATTGTCTAGAGTAAATTGTAGATGATGGCTTATAAACGTACAAGGATCATTCGTGAAGAAGTTGTGGAACTCTCTTTCTGACTGTGCGAGTTTTCTTCATCAGTTACGGTGTCAAATAGTTTTACTTGAGATTGCAAGTGTCCCGTCCGCGATCTGTCCCAGAGTAACTGTCAATCAATTATGTTAGTATTCCATTATTACCCCTTCAATAACCATTACATATGAGAACAATAATTTCCACCGCAAAGATTCGCATGAAATTATATATTCTAGGTTATTTACAAATTAAATGGTAATACAAGTACGTTAATCAATTTTTAAAAACACTAGTACATTTCCCATAGTAAAATATAGTTGATGACTTATAAGTATAAAAGAATCATTTGTAAGGAAGTTGTGGAACTCTCTATGGGTAATGCATGTTTCTTTATCAGTTACGGTGTTTAAGAGTTTGACTTGTACAAGTCCATCTATCGATTTTTAAAAAGAACAAGTAGACTGTCCACGGAAAGTTGTAGATGACTTATAAACATACAAAGATCATACGTAAGGAGGTTATGAAATTCACTAAGGCACTATGCGTGTTTCTTTATTAATTACGGTGTTAAAAATATTTACTTGGGATTTCAAGTGCCCCGTCCCCGATTTGTCCCAGGGTAACCGCCTATGAATTGGGTTATTATTCCATTATTACCCTTACAATAATCGTTACAAATGAGAACGATAATTTCCACCGCATAGATTCGCTTGAAATGATATATTCTAGGTTATTTACAGCTTGAAAGGCACAACAACTTCATCCACGATATTTTAATAATCACAAGTACATTGTCTAGAGTAAATTGTAGATGATGGCTTATAAACATAAAAGCATCATTCGTGAAGAAGTTGTGGAACTCTCTTTGTGACTATGCGAGTTTCTTTATCAAATACGGTGTTAAATAGATTGACTTGGGATTGCACGTGTTTCTTTATTAATTACAGTAGTTAAAAAGATTTACTTGGGATTTCAAGTGCCCCGTCCCCAATTTGTCCCTGGGTAACCATCTATCAATTGGGTTATTATTCCATTATTACCCTTACAATAATTGTTACAGATGAGAATGATAATTTCCACCGCATAGATTCGCGTGAAATGATATATTCTAGGTTATATACAACTTGAAAGGTACAACAAGTTCGTCCATGATATTTTAATAATCACAAGTACATTGTCTAGAGTAATATGATGGCTTATAAATATACAAGGATCATTCGTTAAGAAGTTGTGGAACTCTCTTTGTGACTATGCGAGTTTCTTTATCAGTTTGGGTGTTAAAAAGTTTGACTTGGGATTGCAAGTGTCCCATACGCGATCTGTCCCAGAGTAATTGTCAATCAATTATGTTTGTATTCCATTATTACCCTTTCAATAACCATTACATATGAGAACGATAATTTCCACCGCAAAGATTCACGTGAAATTATATATTCTAGGTTATTCATCAAATTAAATGGCAATACAAGTACTTTAATCAATTTTTAAAATGCACAAGTACATTGCTTAAAGTAAATTATAGATGATGACTTATAAGTATAAAAGAATCATTTGTAAGGAAGTTGTGGAACTCCCTATGGGAAAATGCATGTTTCTTTATCAGTTCCAGTGTTTAAGAAGAACAAGTAGACGATCCACAGAAAGTTGTAGATGATGACTTATAATTATACAAAGATCATAGGTAAGGAAGTTGTGAAATTCTCTAAGGCACTATGCGTGTTTCTTTATTAATCACGGTGTTAAAAACTTTTACTTGGGATTTCAAGTGCCCCGTCCCAAATTTGTCCCAGGGTAACTGTCTATGAATTGAGGTTTTATTCCATTATTACTCTTACTATAATCGTTACAGATGAGAACGATAATTTCCACCGCATAGATTCACGTGAAATGATATATTCTAGGTTATTTACAACTTGAAAGGTACAACAAGTTCGTCCATGATATTTTTGTAATCACAAGTACATTATCTAGAGTAAATTGTAGATGATGGCTTATAAACGTACAAGGATCATTCGTGAAGAAGTTGTGGAACTCTCTTTCTGACTATGCGAGTTTTCTTTATCAGTTATGGTGTCAAATAGTTTGACTTGAGATTGCAAGTGTCCCGTCCGCGATCTGTCCCGGAGTAACTGTCAATCAATTATGTTAGTATTCCATTATTACCCCTTCAATAACCATTACATATGAGAACAATAATTTCCACCGCAAAGATTCGCATGAAATTATATATTCTAGGTTATTTACAAATTAAATGGTAATACAAGTACATTAATCAATTTTTAAAAACACTAGTACATTTCCCATAGTAAAATATAGATGATGACTTATAAGTATAAAAGAATCATTTGTAAGGAAGTTGTGGAACTCTCTATGGGTAATGCATGTTTCTTTATCAGTTACGGTGTTTAAGAGTTTGACTTGTACAAGTCCATCTATCGATTTTTAAAAAGAACAAGTAGACTGGCCATGGAAAGTTGTAGATGACTTATAAACATACAAAGATCATACGTAAGGAGGTTATGAAATTCACTAAGGCACTATGCGTGTTTCTTTATTAATTACGGTGTTAAAAATATTTACTTGGGATTTCAAGTGCCCGGTCCCCGATTTGTCCCTGGGTAACCGTCTATGAATTGGGTTATTATTCCATTATTACCCTTACAATAATCATTACAGATGAGAACGATAATTTCCACCGCATAGATTCGCTTGAAATGATATATTCTTGGTTATTTACAGCTTGAAAGGCACAACAACTTCATCCACGATATTTTAATAATCACAAGTACATTGTCTAGAGTAAATTGTAGATGATGGCTTATAAACATAAAAGCATCATTCGTGAAGAAGTTGTGGAACTCTCTTTGTGACTATGCGAGTTTCTTTATCAAATACGGTGTTAAATAGTTTGACTTGGGATTGCAAGTGTCCCGTCCGCGATCTGTCCCAGAGTAACTGTCAATCAATTATGTTAGTATTCCATTATTACCCCTTCATTAACCATTACATATGAGAATGATAATTTCCATCGCAAAGATTCGCGTGATATTATATATTCTAGGTTATTTACAAATTAAATGGTAATACAAGTACGTTAATCAATTTTTAAAAACACAAGTACATTTCCCATTGTAAAATATAGATGATGACTTATAAGTATAAAAGAATCATTTTTAGGGAAGTTGGGGAACTCTCTATGGGATTCTTTATCAGTTATGGTGTTTAAGAGTTTGACTTGTACAAGTCCATATATCGATTTTTAAAAAAACACGAACATTTTCCACGGTAAATTGTAGATGATAACTTATAAACATACAATGATCATACGTAAGGAGGTTGTGAAATTCTCTAAGGCACTATGCGCGCTTCTTTATTAATTACGGTGTTAAAAAGATTTACTTGGGATTTCAGGTGCCCTGTCCCTGATTTGTCCTGGGGTAACCATCTATCAATTGGGTTATTATTCCATTATTACCCTTACAATAATCATTACAGATGAGAACGATAATTTCCACCGCATACATTCGCGTGAAATGATATATTCTAGGTTATTTACAACTTGAAAGGTACAACAAGTTCGTCCATGATATTTTAATAATCACAAGTACATTGTCTAGAGTAAATTGTAGATGATGGCTTATAAACATACGAGGATCATTCGTGAAGAAGTTGTGGAACTCTCTTTGTGACTATGCGAGTTTCTTTATCAAATACAGTGTTAAATAGTTTGACTTGGGATTGCAAGTGTCCCGTCCGCGATCTGTCCCAGAGTAACTGTCAATCAATTATGTTAGTATTCCATTATTACCCCTTAAATAACCATTACATATGAGAACGATAATTTCCACAGCAAAGATTCACGTGAAATTATATATTCTAGGTTATTTACAAATTAAATGGTAATACAAGTACGTTAATCAATTTTTAAAAACACAAGTACATTTCCCATTGTAAAATATAGATGATGACTTATAAGTATAAAAGAATCATTTGTAAGGAAGTTGTGGAACTCTCTATGGGAAAATGCATGTTTCTTTATCAGTTACGGTGTTTAAGAGTTTGACTTCTACAAGTCCATCTATCGATATTTGAAAAGAACAAGTACATAGTCCATGGTAAATTGTAGATGATGACATATAATCATACAAAGATAATACGTAAGGCGGTTGTGAAATTCTCTAAGGCACTATGCGTGTTTCTTTATTAATTACGGTGTTAAAAAGTTTGACTTGGGATTTCAAATGCCCCGTCCCCGATATTTCCCAGGGTAACCATCTATCAATTGGGTTATTATTCCATTATTACCCTTACAATAATCGTTACAGATGAGAATGATATTTCCCACCGCATAGATTTACGTGAAATGATATATTCTAGGTTATTTACAACTTGAAAGGTACAACATGTTCGTCTATGATATTTTAACGATAACAAGTACATTGTCTAGAATAAATTGTAGATGATGGCTTATAAACATACAAGGTTCATTCGTGAAGAAGTTGTGGAACTCTCTTTGTGACTATGCGAGTGTCTTTATCAGTCCCCGATTTCTCCCAGGGTAACCGTTTATCAATTGGGTTATTATTCCATTATTACCCTTACAATAATTGTTACAGATGAGAACGATAATTTCCACCGCATAGATTCGTGTGAAATGATATATTTTAGGTTATTTACAACTTGAAAGGTACAACAAGTTCATCCATGATATTTTAATAATCACAAGTACATTTTCTGGAGTAAATTTTAGATTATGGCTTATAAACATACAAGGATCATTCGTTAAGAAGTTGTGGAACTCTCTTAGTGACTATGTGAGTTTCTTTATCAGTTAGGGTGTTAAACAGTTTGACTTGGGATTGCAAGTGTCCCGTCTGCGATCTGTCCCAGAGTAACTGTCAATCAATTATGTTATTTTTCCATTATTACCCTTTCAATAACCATTACACACGAGAACGATAATTTCCACCGCAAAGATTCGCGTGAAATTATATATTCTAGGTTATTCATCAAATTAAATGGTAATACAAGCACGTTAATCAATTTTTAAAAAGAACAAGTACATTGCCCATAGTAAATTATAGATGATGACTTATAGGTATAAAAGAATCATTTGCAAGGATGTTGTGGAACTCTCTATGGGAAAATGCATGTTTCTTTATCAGTTACGGTGTTTAAGAGTTTGACTTGTACAAGTCCATCTATCGATTTTTGAAAAGAACAAGTACATTGCCCATGGTAAATTGTAGATGATGACATATAATCATACAAAGATCATACGTAAGGCGGTTGTGAAATTCTCTAAGGCACTATGCGTGTTTCTTTATTAATTACGCTGTTAAAAAGTTTGACTTGAGATTTTAAATGCCCCGTCCCCGATATTTCCCAGGGTAACCATCTATCAATTGGGTTATTATTCCATTATTACCCTTACAATAATCGTTACAGATGAGAATGATATTTCCCACCGCATAGATTTACGTGAAATGATATATTCTAGGTTATTTACAACTTGAAAGGTACAACATGTTCGTCTATGATATTTTAACGATAACAAGTACATTGTCTAGAATAAATTGTAGATGATGGCTTATAAACATACAAGGTTCATTCGTGAAGAAGTTGTGGAACTCTCTTTGTGACTATGCGAGTGTCTTTATCAGTCCCCGATTTCTCCCAGGGTAACCGTTTATCAATTGGGTTATTATTCCATTATTACCCTTACAATAATTGTTACAGATGAGAACGATAATTTCCACCGCATAGATTCGTGTGAAATGATATATTTTAGGTTATTTACAACTTGAAAGGTACAACAAGTTCATCCATGATATTTTAATAATCACAAGTACATTTTCTGGAGTAAATTTTAGATTATGGCTTATAAACATACAAGGATCATTCGTTAAGAAGTTGTGGAACTCTCTTAGTGACTATGTGAGTTTCTTTATCAGTTAGGGTGTTAAACAGTTTGACTTGGGATTGCAAGTGTCCCGTCTGCGATCTGTCCCAGAGTAACTGTCAATCAATTATGTTATTTTTCCATTATTACCCTTTCAATAACCATTACACACGAGAACGATAATTTCCACCGCAAAGATTCGCGTGAAATTATATATTCTAGGTTATTCATCAAATTAAATGGTAATACAAGCACGTTAATCAATTTTTAAAAAGAACAAGTACATTGCCCATAGTAAATTATAGATGATGACTTATAGGTATAAAAGAATCATTTGCAAGGATGTTGTGGAACTCTCTATGGGAAAATGCATGTTTCTTTATCAGTTACGGTGTTTAAGAGTTTGACTTGTACAAGTCCATCTATCGATTTTTGAAAAGAACAAGTACATTGCCCATGGTAAATTGTAGATGATGACATATAATCATACAAAGATCATACGTAAGGCGGTTGTGAAATTCTCTAAGGCACTATGCGTGTTTCTTTATTAATTACGCTGTTAAAAAGTTTGACTTGAGATTTTAAATGCCCCGTCCCCGATTTGTCTCAGGGTAACCATCTATCAATTGGGTTATTATTCCATTATTACCCTTACAATAATCGTTACAGATGAGAATGATATTTCCCACCGCATAGATTTACGTGAAATGATATATTCTAGGTTATTTACAACTTGAAAGGTACAACATGTTCGTCTATGATATTTTAATGATAACAAATACATTGTCTAGAATAAATTGTAGATGATGGCTTATAAACATACAAGGTTCATTCGTGAAGAAGTTGTGGAACTCTCTTTGTGACTATGCGAGTGTCTTTATCAGTTAAGGTGTTAAACAGTTTGACTTGGGATTGCGAGTGTCCCGTCCGCGATCTATCCTAGAGGAATATCAATCAATTATGTTATTATTCCATTATTACCCTTTCAATAACCATTACATATGAGAACGATAATTTCCAACGCAAAGAGTCGCGTGCAATTATATATTCTAGGTAATTTATCAAATTAAATTGTAATACATGTACGTTAATCACTTTTTAAAAAGCACAAGTACATTGCCCATAGTAAGTTATAGATGATGACTTATAGGTATAAAAGAATCATTTTTAAGGAAGTTGTGGAACTCTCTATGGGAAAATGCATGTTTCTTTATCAATTACGGTGATTAAGAGTTTGACTTGTACGAGTCAATCTATCCATTTAAAAAAAGAACAAGTACATTGTCCACAGTAAATTGTAGATGCTGACTTATAATCATACAAAGATCATACGTAAGGAGGTTGTGAAATTCTCTAAGGCACTATGCTTGTTTCTTTATTAATTACGGTGTTAAAAAGTTTGACATGGGATTTCAAGTGCCCCATCCCTGATTTCTCCCAGGGTAACCGTTTATCAATTGGGTTGTTATTCCATTATTACCCTTACAATAATTGTTACAGATGAGAACGATAATTTCCACCGCATAGATTCGTGTGAAATGATATATTTTAGGTTATTTACAACTTGAAAGGTAAAACAAGTTCGTCCATGATATTTTAATAATCAAAAGTAAATTGTCTAGAGTAAATCATAGATGATGGCTTATATACATACAATGATCATTCGTGAAGAAGTTGTGGAACTCTCTTTGTGACTATGCGAGTTTCTTTATCAGTTAGGGTGTTAAACAATTTGACTTGGGATTGCAAGTGTCCCGTCCGCGATCTGTCCCAGAGTAACTGTCAATCAATTATGTTAGTATTCCATTATTACCCTTTTAATAACCAGTACATATGAGAACGATAATTTCCACCGCAAAGATTCGCGTGAAATTATATATTCTAGGTTATTCATCAAATTAAATGGTAATACAAGTACGTTAATCAATTTTTAAAAAGCACAAGTACATTGCCCATAGTAAATTATAGATGATGACATATAATTATAAAAGATTCATTTGTAAGGAAGTTGTGGAAGTCCCTATGGGAAAATTCATGTTTCTTTATCTGTTACGGTGTTTAAGAGTTTGACTTGTACAAGTCCATCTATCGATTTTTAAAAAGAACAAGTACATTGTCCACGGTAAGTTGTAGATGATGACTTATAAACATACAAAGATCATACGTAAGGAGGTTGTGAAATTCTCTAAGGCACTATGCGTGTTTCTTTATTAATTACGGTGTTAAAAAGTTTGACTTGGGATTTCAAGTGCCCCGTCCCAGATTTGTCCCGGGGTAACCGTATATCAATTGGGTTATTATTTCATTATTACCCTTACAATATTCGGTACAGAAGATAATGATAATTTCCACCGCATAGATTCGCGTGAAATGATATACTCTAGGTTATTTACAGCTTGAAAGGTAAAACAAGTTCGTCCATGATATTTTAATAATCACAAGTACATTGTCTAGAGTAAATTGTAGATGATGGCTTATAAACATACAAGGATCATTCGTGAAGAAGTTGTGGAACTCTCTTTGTGACTATGCAAGTTTCTTTATCTGTTAGGGTGTTAAACAGTTTGACTTGGGATTGCAAGTGTCCCGTCCGCGATCTGCCCCAAAGAAATGTCAATCAATTATGTTAGAATTCCATTATTACCCTTTCAATAACCATTACATATGAAAATGATAATTTCCACCGCAAAGAGTCGCGTGAAATTATATATTCCAGGTTATTTAACAAATTAAATGGTAATACAAGTACGGTAATCAATTTTTAAAAAGGACAAGTACATTGCCCATAGTAAATTATAGATGATGACTTATAATTAACGTACATTGCCTACCACATAGATTCGTTTGAAATGATATATTCTAGGTTATTTACAACTTGAAAGGTACAACAAGTTCGTCCATGATATTTTAATAATCACAAGTACATTGTCTAGAGAAAATTGTAGATGATGGCTTATAAACATACAAGGATCATTCTTGAAGAAATTGTGAAACTCTCTTTGTGACTATGCGAGTTTCTTTATCAGTTAGGGTGTTAAATAGTTTGACTTGGGATTGCTAGTGGCCCATCCGCGATCTGTCCCAGGGAACTGTCAATCAATTATGTTATTATTCCATTATTACCCTTTCAATAACCATTACGTACGAGAACGATAATTTCCACCGCAGAGATTCGTGTGAAATTATATATTCTAGGTTATTCATCAAATTAAATGGTAATACAAGTACGTTAATCAATTTTTAAAAAGCACAAGTACATTTCCCATAGTAAATTATAGATGATGACTTATAGGTATACAAGAATCATTTGTAAGGAAGTTGTGGAACTCTCTATGGGAAAATGCATGTTTCCTTATCAGTTACGGTGTAAAGAGTTTGACTTGTACAAGTCCATCTATCAATTTTTAAAAAGAACAAGTACATTGCCCATAGTAAATTGTAGATGATGACTTATAATCATACAAAGATCATACGTAAGGAGGTTGTGAAATTCTCTAAGGCATTATGATAGTTTCTTTATTAATTACAGTGTTAAAAAGTTTGACTTGGGATTTCAAGCGTCCCGTCCCCAATTTGTTCCAGGGTAACCGTCTATCAATTGGGTTATTATTCCATTATTACCCTTACAAGAATGATTACAGATGAGAACGATAATTTCCACCGCATAGATTCACATGAAATGATATATTCTAGGTTATTTACAACTTGAAAGGTACAACAAGTTCGTCCATGATATTTTAATAATCACAAGTAGAATGTCTAGACTAAATTGTAGATGAGGGCTTATAAACTACAAGGATCATTCATGAAGAAGTTGTGGAACTCTCTTTGTGACTATGTGAGTTTCTTTATCTGTTAGGGTGTTAAACAGTTTGACCTGGGATTGCAAGTATCCCGTCCGCGATAAGTCCCAGAGTAACTGCCTATCAATTATGCTATTATTCCATTATTACCCTTTAACTAACTATTACATATGAGAACGATAATTTCCAACGCAAAGAGTCGCGTGAAATTATATATTCTAAGTAATTTATCAAATTAAATGGTAATACACGTACTTTAATCACATTTTAAAAAGCACAAGTACATTGCCCATAGTATATTATAGATGATGACTTATAATTATAAAAGATTCATTTGTAAGGAAGTTGTGGAAGTCCCTGTGGGAAAATGCATGTTTCTTTATCAGTTACGGTGTTTAAGAGTTTGACTTGTACAAGTCCATCTATCAATTTTTAAAAAGAACAAGTACATTGTCAATGGTAAATTGAAGATGATGACTTATAATCATACAAAGATCATACGTAAGGAGGTTGTGAAATTCTCTAAGCCACTATGCTTGTTTCTTTATTAATTACGGTGTTAAAAAGTTTGACTTGGGATTTCAAGTGCCGTGTCCCCGATTTGTCCCAGGGTAACCATCTATCAATTGGGTTATTATTCCATTATTACCCTTACAATAATCGTTACAGATGAGAACGATAATTTCAACCGCATTGATTCTCGTGAAATGATATATTCTAGGTTATTTACAACTTGAAAGGTACAACAAGTTCGTCCATGATATTTTAATAATTACAAGTACATGTCTAGAATAAATTGTAGATGATGGCTTATAAACATACAAGGATCATTCGTGAAGAAGTTGTGGAACTCTCTTTGTGACTATGCGAGTTTCTTTTTCTGCTAGGGTGTTAAATAGTCTAACTTGGGATTGCAAGTGTCCCATCCGCGATCTGTCCCAGAGTAATTGTCAATCAATTATGCTATTATTCCAATATTACCCTTTCACTAACTAGTACGTATAAGAACGATAATTTCCACCACAAAGATTCGCGTAAAAATTATATATCCTAAGTTATTCATCAAATGAAATGGTAATACAAGTATGTTAATCATTTTTTAAAAAGAACAAGTACATTTCCCATAGTAAATTATAGATGATGACTTATAAGTATAAAAGAATCATTTGTAAGGGAGTTGTGGAACTCTCTATGGGAAAATGCATGTTTCTTTATCAGTTACGGTGTTTTAGAGTTTGACTTGTACAAGTCCATCTTTCCATTTTAAAAAAGAGCAAGTACATTGTCCACGGTAAATTGTAGATGATGACTTATAATCATACAAACATCATACGAAAGGAGGTTGTGAAATTTTCTAAGGCACTATGCTTGTTTCATTATTAATTACGGTGTTAATAAGTTTGACTTGGGATTTCAAGTGCCCCATCCCCGATTTGTCCCAGGGTAACCGTCTATCAACTGGGTTATTATTCCATTATTACCCTTAGAATAATCGTTACAGATGAGAACGATAATTTCCACCGCATAGATTCCCGTGAAATGATATATTCTAGGTTATTTACAACTTCAAAGGTACAACAAGTTCGTCCATGATATTTTAATAATCACAAGTACATTGTCTAGAGTAAATTGTAGATGAGGGCTTATAAACAAACAAGGATCATTCCTGAAGAAGTTGTGGAACTCTCTTTGTGACTATGGGAGTTTCTTATTCTGCTAGGGTGTTAAATAGTCTAAGTTGGGATTGCAAGTGTCCCATCCGCGAACTGTCCCAGAGTAATTGTCAATCAATTATGCTATTATTCCAATATTACCCTTTCACTAAGTATTACGTATCAGAACGATAATTTCCACCGCAAAGATTCGCGTGAAATTACATATTCTACGTTATTCATCAAATGAAATGGTAATACAAGTACGTTAATCAATTTTTGAAACGAACATGTACATTTCCCATAGTAAATTATAGATGATGACTTATAAGTATAAAAGAATCATTTGTAAGGAAGTTGTGGAACTCTCTATGGGAAAATGCATGTTTCTTTATCAGTTACGGTGTTTAAGAGTTTGACTTGTACAAGTCCCTCTATCCATTTTAAAAAAGAGCAAGTACATTTCCACGGTAAATTGTAGATGATGACTTATAATCATACAAAGATCATACAAAAGGAGGTTGTGAAATTCTCTAAGGCACTATGCTTGTTTCATTATTAATTACGGTGTTAATAAGTTTGACTTGGGATTTCAAGTGCCCCGTCCCCAATTTGTCCCAGGGTAACCGTCTATCAACTGGGTTATTATTCCATTATTACCCTTAGAATAATCGTTACAGATGAGAACGATAATTTCCACGGCATAGATTCGCGTGAAATGATATATTCTAGGTTATTTACAACTTCAAAGCTACAACAAGTTTGTCCATGATATTTTAATAATCACAAGTACATTGTCCAGAGTAAATTGTAGATGAGGGCTTATAAACAAACAAATATCATTCGTGAAGAAGTTGTGGAACTCTCTTTGTGACTATGGGAGTTTCTTATTCTGCTAGGGTGTTAAATAGTCTAAGTTGGGATTGCAAGTGTCCCATCCGCGATCTGTCCCAGAGTAATTGTCAATCAATTATGCTATTATTCCAATATTACCCTTTCACTAACTATTACGTATGAGAACGATAATTTCCACCGCAAAGATTCGCGTGAAATTATATATTCTAAGTTATTCATCAAATGAAATGGTAATGCATGTACGTTCATCAATTTTTAAAAAGAACAAGTACATTTCGCATAGTAAATTATAGATGATGACTTATAAGTATAAATGAATCATTTGTAAGGAAGTTGTGGAACTCTCTATGGGAAAATGCATGTTTCTTTTTCAGTTACGGTCTTTAAGAGTTTGACTTGTACAAGTCCCTCTATCCATTTAAAAAAAGAGCAAGTACATTGTCCACGGTAAATTGTAGATGATGACTTATAATCATACAAAGATCATACGAAAGGAGGTTGTGAAATTCTCTAAGGCACTATGTTTTTTTCTTTATTAATTACGGTGTTAATAAGTTTGACTTGGGATTTCAAGTGCCCCGTCCCCGATTTGTCCCAGGGTAACCGTCTATCAATTGGGTTATTATTCCATTACTACCCTTACAATAATCGTTACAGATGAGAACGATAATTTCCACCGCATAGATTCCCATGAAATGATATATTCTAGGTTATTTACAACTTGAAAGGTACAACAAGTTCGTCCATGATATTTTAATAATCACAAGTACATTGTCCGGAGTAAATTGTAGATGAGGCCTTATAAGCATACAAGGATCACTCGTGAAGAAGTTATAGAACTCTCTTTGTGACAATGGGAGTTTCTTTATCAGTTAGGGTGTTAAACAGTTTGACTTGGGATTGCAAGTGTCCTGTCTGCGATCTGTCCCAGAGTAACTGTCAATCAATTATGCTATTTTTCAATTATTAACCTTTCACTAACTATTACATATGAGAACGATAATATCCAACGCAAAGAGTCGCGTGAAATTATATATTCTAAGTAATTTATCAAATTAAATGGTAATACAAGTACTTTAATCACATTTTAAAAAGCACAAGTACATTGCACATAGTAAATTATAGATAATGACTTATAATTATAAAAGATTCATTTGTAAGGAAGTTGAGGAAGTTGTGGAAGTCCCTGTGGGAAAATGCATGTTTCTTTATCAGTTACGGTGTTTAAGAGTTTGACTTGTACAAGTCCATCTATCCATTTTAAAAAAGAACAAGTACACTTTCCACGGTAAATTGTAGATGATGACTTATAATCATACAAAGATCATACGATAGGAGGTTGTGAAATTCCCTAAGGCACTATGCTTGTTTCTTTATTAATTATGGTATTAATAAGTTTGACTTGGGATTTCAAGTGTCGTGTCCCCGATTTGTCCCAGGGTAACCATCTATCAATCAGGTTATTATTCCATGATTACCCTTACGATAATCATTACAGATGAGAACGATAATATCCACCGCATAGATTCGCGTGAAATGACATATTCTAGGTTATTTACAACTTGAAAGGTACTTCAAGTTCGCCCATGATATTTTAATAATCACAAGTACATTGTCTAGAGTAAATTGTAGATGAGGGCTTATAAACATACAAGGATCATTCGTGAAGAAGTTGTGGAACTCTCTTTATGACTATGGGAGTTTCTTATTCTGCTAAGGTGTTAAATAGTCTAACTTGGGATTGCAAGTGTCCCATCCGCGATCTGTCCCAGAGTAATTGTCAATCAATTATGCTATTATTCCAATATTACCCTTTCACCAAGTATTACGTATGAGAACGATAATTTCCACCGCAAAGATTCGCGTGAAATTATATATTCTAAGTTATTCATCAAATGAAATGGTAATACAAGTACGTTAATCAATTTTTAAAAAGATAAAGTACATTTCCCATAGTAAATTATAGATGATGACTTATAAGTATAAAAGAATCATTTGTAAGGAAGTAGTGGAACTCTCTGTGGGAAAATGCATGTTTCTTTATCAGTTACGGTGTTTAAGAGTTGGACTTGTACAAGTCCCTCTATCCATTTTAAAAAAGAGCAAGTACATTGTCCACGGTAAATTGTAGATGATGACTTATAATCATACAAAGATCATAAGAAAGGAGGTTGTGAAATTCTCTAAGGCACTATGTTTGTTTCTTTATTAATTACGGTGTTAATAAGTTTGACTTGGGATTTCAAGTGCCCCGTCCCCGATTTGTCCCAGGGTAACCGTCTATCAATTGGGTTATTATTCCATTACTACCCTTACAATAATCGTTACAGATGAGAACGATAATTTCCACCGGATAGATTCACGTGAAATAATATATTCTAGTTTATTTACAACTTGAAAGGTACAACAAGTTCGTCCATGATATTTTAATAATCACAAGTACATTGTCCAGAGTAAATTGTAGATGAGGCCTTATAAGCATACAAGGATCATTCGTGAAGAAGTTATGGAACTCTCTTTGTGACAATGGGAGTTTCTTTATCAGTTAGGGTGTTAAACAGTTTGACTTGGGATTGCAAGTGTCCTGTCTGCGATCTGTCCCAAAGTAACTGTCAATCAATTATGCTATTATCCAATTATTAACCTTTCACTAACTATTACATATGAGAACGATAATTTCCAACGAAAGAGTCGCGTGAAATTATATAGTCTAAGTAATTTATCACAGTAAATGGTAATACAAGTACTTTAATCACATTTTAAAAAGCACAAGTACATTGCCCATAGTAAATTATAGATGATGACTTATAATTATAAAAGATTCATTTGTAAGGAAGTTGAGGAAGTTGTGGAAGTCCCTGTGGGAAAATGCATGTTTCTTTATCAGTTACGGTGTTTAAGAGTTTGACTTGTACAAGTCCATCTATCCATTTTAAAAAAGAACAAGTACACTTTCCACGGTAAATTGTAGATGATGACTTATAATCATACAAAGATCATACGATAGGAGGTTGTGAAATTCCCTAAGGCACTATGCTTGTTTCTTTATTAATTACGGTGTTAATAAGTTTGACTTGGGATTTCAAGTGCCCCGTCCCCGATTTGTCCCAGGGTAACCGTCTATCAATTGGGTTATTATTTCATTATTACCCTTACAATAATCGTTACAGATGAGAAAAATAATTTCCACCTCATTGATTCGCATGAAATGATATATTCTAGGTTATTTACAACTTGAAGGGTACAACAAGTTCGTCCATGATATTTAATAATCACAAGTACATTGTCTAGAGTAAATTGCAGATGAGGGCTTATAAGCATATAAGGATCATTCGTGAAGAAGTTGTGACAATGGGAGTTTCTTTATCAGTTAGGGTGTTAAACAGTTTGACTTGGGATTGCAAGTTTCCCATCTGCGATCTGTCCGAGAGTAACTTTCAATAAATTATGCTATTATTCCATTATTACCCTTTCACTAACTATTACATATGAGAACGATAATTTCAAACGCAAAGAGTCGCGTGAAATTATATATTATAAGTAATTTATCAAATTAAATGGTAATACAAGTACTTTAATCACATTTTAAAAAGCACAAGTACATTTCCCATAGTAAATTATAGATGATGACTTATAATTATAATAGATTCATTTGTAAGGAAGTTGTGGAAGTCCCTGTGGGAAAATGCATGTTTCTTTATCAGTTACGGTGTTTAAGAGTTTGACTTGTACAAGTCCATCTATCGATTTTTAAAAAGAACAAGTACATTGTCCACGGTAAATTGTAGATGATGACTTATAATCATCAAAGATCATACGAAAGGAGGTTGTGAAATTCCCTAAGGCACTATGCTTGTTTCTTTATTAATTACGGTATTAATAAGTTTGACTTGGGATTTCAAGTGTCGTGTCCCCGATTTGTCCCAGGGTAACTGTCTACCAATTGGGTTATTATTCCATTATTACCCTTACGATAATCATTACAGAAGGGAACGATAATTTCCACCGCATAGATTCTCGTGAAATTATATATTCTAGGTTATTTACAACTTGAAAGGTACAACGAGTTCACCCATGATATTTTCATAATCAAAAGTACATTGTCTAGGGTAAATTGTAGATGGGGGCTTATAAACATACAAGGATCGTTCGTGAAGAAGTTGTGGAACTCTCTTTGGGACTATGGGAGTTTCTTATTCTGCTAGGGTGTAAATAGTCTACCTTGGGATTGCAAGTGTCCCGTCCGCGATCTGTCCCAGAGTAATTTTCAATCAATTATGCTATTATTCCATTATTACCATTTCACTAACTATTACGTATGAGAACGATAATTTCCACCGCAAAGATCCGTGTGAAATTATATATTCTAAGTTATTCATCAAATGAAATGGTAATACAAGTACGTTAATCAATTTTTAAAAAGAACAAGTACATTTCCCATGGTAAATTATAGATGATGACTTATAAGTGTAAAAGAGTCATATGTAAGGAAGTTGTGGAACTCTCTATGGGAAAATGCATGTTTCTTTATCAGTTACGGTGTTTAAGAGTTTGACTTGTACAAGTCCCTCTATCCATTTTAAAAAAGAGCAAGTACATTGTCCACGGTAAATTGTAGATGATGACTTATAATCATACAAAGATCATACGAAAGGAAGTTGTGAAATTCACCAAGGCACTATGCTTGTTTCTTTATTAATTACGGTGATAATAAGTTTCACTTGGGATATCAAGTGCCCCGTCCCCGATTTGTCCCAGGGTAACCGTCTATCAATTGGGTTATTATTCCATTATTACCCTTACAATAATCGTTACAGATGAGAACAATAATTTCCACCGCATAGATTCGGATGAAATGTTATAAATTCTAGGTTATTTACAACTTGAAATGTACAAAAAGTTTGTCCATGATATTTTAATAATCACAAGTACATTGTATAGAGTAAATTGTAGATGAGGGCTTATAAGCATACAAGGATCATTCGTGAAGAAGTTGTGGAACTCTCTTTGTGACAATGGGAGTTACTTTATCAGTTAGGGTGTTAAACAGTTTGACATGGGATTGCAAGTTTCCCGTCTGCGATCTGTCCCAGAGTAACTTTCAATAAATTATGCTATTATTCCATTATTACCCTTTCACTAACTATTACATATGAGAACGATAATTTCGAACGCAAAGAGTCGCGTGAAATTATATATTCTAAGTAATTTATCAAATTAAATGGTAATACAAGTACTTTAATCACATTTTAAAAAGCACAAGTACATTGTATAGAGTAAATTGTAGATGAGGGCTTATAAGCATACAAGGATCATTCGTGAAGAAGTTGTGGAACTCTCTTTGTGGCAATGGGAGTTACTTTATCAGTTAGGGTGTTAAACAGTTTGACTTGGGATTGCAAGTTTCCCGTCTGCGATCTGTCCCAGAGTAACTTTCAATAAATTATGCTATTATTCCATTATTACCCTTTCACTAACTATTACATATGAGAACGATAATTTCAAACGCAAAGAGACGCGTGAAATTATATATTCTAAGTAATTTATCAAATTAAATGATAATACAAGTACTTTAATCACATTTTAAAAAGCACAAGTACATTTCCCATAGTAAATTATAGATGATGACTTATAATTATAATAGATTCATTTGTAAGGAAGTTGTGGAAGTCCCTGTGGGAAAATGCATGTTTCTTTATCAGTTACGGTGTTTAAGAGTTTGACTTGTACAAGTCCATCTATCGATTTTTAAAAAGAACAAGTACATTGTCCACGGTAAATTGTAGATGATGACTTATAATCATACAAAGATCATACGAAAGGAGGTTGTGAAATTCCCTAAGGCACTATGCTTGTTTCTTTATTAATTACGGTATTAATAAGTTTGACTTGGGATTTCAAGTGTCGTGTCCCCGATTTGTCCCAGGGTAACTGTCTACCAATTGGGTTATTATTCCATTATTACCCTTACGATAATCATTACAGAAGGGAACGATAATTTCCACCGCATAGATTCGCGTGAAATTATATATTCTAGGTTATTTACAACTTGAAAGGTACAACTAGTTCACCCATGATATTTTCATAATCAAAAGTACATTGTCTAGGGTAAATTGTAGATGAGGGCTTATAAACATACAAGGATCGTTCGTGAAGAAGTTGTGGAACTCTCTTTGTGACTATGGGAGTTTCTTATTCTGCTAGGGTGTAAATAGTCTACCTTGGGATTGCAAGTGTCCCGTCCGCGATCTGTCCCAGAGTAATTGTCAATAAATTATGCTATTATTCCATTATTACCATTTCACTAACTATTACGTATGAGAACGATAATTTCCACCGCAAAGATCTGCGTGAAATTATATATTCTAAGTTATTCATCAAATGAAATGGTAATACAAGTACGTTAATCAATTTAAAAGAACAAGTACATTTCCCATGGTAAATTATAGATGATGACTTATAAGTGTAAAAGAGTCATATGTAAGGAAGTTATGGAACTCTCTATGGGAAAATGGATGTTTCTTTATCAGTTACGGTGTTTAAGAGTTTGACTTGTACAAGTCCATCTATCCATTTTAAAAAAGAGCAAGTACATTGTCCACGGTAAATTGTAGATGATGACTTATAATCATACAAAGATCATACGAAAGGAGGTTGTGAAATTCACTAAGGCACTATGCTTGTTTCTTTATTAATTACGGTGTTAATAAGTTTGACTTGGGATTTCAAGTGCCCCATCCCCGATTTGTCCCAGGGTAACCGTCTATCAATTGGGTTATTATTCCATTATTACCCTTACAATAATCGTTACAGATGAGAACAATAATTGCCATCGCATAGATTCACGTGAAATGAAATATTCTAAGTTATTAACAACTTGAAAGGTACAACAAGTTCGTCCATGATATTTTAATAATCACAAGTACATTGTCTAGAGTAAATTGCAGATGAGGGCTTATAAGCATATAAGGATCATTCGTGAAGAAGTTGTGACAATGGGAGTTTCTTTATCAGTTAGGGTGTTAAACAGTTTGACTTGGGATTGCAAGTTTCCCGTCTGCGATCTGCCCTAGAGTAACTGTCAATAAATTATGCTATTATTCCATTATTACCCTTTCACTAACTATTACATATGAGAATGATAATTTCAAACGCAAAGAGTCGCGTGAAATTATATATTCTAAGTAATTTATCAAATTAAATGGTAATACAAGTACTTTAATCACATTTTAAAAAGCACAAGTACATTGCCCATAGTAAATTATAGAATATGACTTCTAATTATAAAAGATTCATTTGTAAAGAAGTTGTGGAAGTCCCTGTGGGAAAATGCATGTTTCTTTATCAGTTACGGTGTTTAAGAGTTTGACTTGTAAAAGTCCATCTATCGATTTTTAAGAAGAACAAGTACATTGTCCATGGTAAATTGTAGATGATGACTTATAATCATACAAAGATCATACGAAAGGAGGTTGTGAAATTCTCTAAGGCACTATGCTTCTTTCTTTATTAATTACGGTATTAATAAGTTTGACTTGGGATTTCAAGTGTCGTGTCCCCGATTTGTCCCAGGGTAACTGTCTATCAATTGGATTATTATTCCATTATTACCCTTACATTAACCGTTACAGATGAGAACGATAATTTCCACCGCATAGATTCGTGTGAAATGATATATTCTAGGTTATTTACAACTTGAAAGGTACAACAAGTTCGTCCATGATATTTTAATAATCACAAGTACAATGTCTAGACTAAATTGTAGATGAGGGCTTATAAACATACAAGGATCATTCGTGAATAAGTTGTGGAACTCTCTTTGTGACTATGGGAGTTTCTTTATCAGTTAGGGTGTTAAACAGTTTGACTTGGGATTGCAAGTGTCCCGTCTGCGATCTGTCCCAGAGTAACTGTTAATAAATTATGCCATTATTCCATTATTACCCTTTCACTAACTATTACATATGAGAACGATAATTTCCAACGCAAAGAGTCGCGTGAAATTATATATTCTAAGTAATTTATCAAATTAAATGGTAATACAAGTACTTTGACCACATTTTAAAAAGCAAAAGTACATTTCCCATAGTAAATTATAGATGATGACTTATAATTATAAAAGATTCATTTGTAAGGAAGTTGTGGAAGTCCCTGTGGGAAAATGCATGTTTCTTTATCAGTTACGGTGTTTAAGAGTTTGACTTGTACAAGTCCATCTATCGATTTTTAAAAAGAACAAGTACATTGTCCATGGTAAATCGTAGATGATGACTTATAATCATACAAAGATCTTACGAAAGCAGGTTGTGCAATTCTCTAAGGCACTATGCTTGTTTCTTTGTTAATTATGGTATTAATAAATTTGACTTGGGATTTCAAGTGCCGTGTCCCCGATTTGTCCTAGGGTAACCGTCTATCAATTGGGTTATTATTCCATTATTACCCTTACATTAATCGTTACAGATGAGAACGATAATTTCCGTCGCATATGCGTGAAATGATATATTCTAGGTTATTTACAACTTGAAAGGTACGGCAAGTTCGTCTATGATATTTTAATAATCACAAGTACATTTTCTAGAGTAAATTGTAGATGAGGGCTTATAAACATACAAGGATCATTCGTGAAGAAGTTTTGGAACTCTCTTTGTGACTATGGGAGTTTCTTATTCTGTTAGGGTGTTAAATAGTCTAACTTGGGATTGTAAGTGTCCCGTCCGCGATCTGTCCCAGAGTAATTGTCAATCAATTATGTTACTATTCCATTATTACCCTTTCACTAACTATTACGTATGAGAACGATAATTTCCACCGCAAAGATTCACGTGAAATTATATATTCTACGTTACTCATCAAATGAAATCGTAATACAAGTACGTTAATCAATTTTTAAAAAGCACAAGTACATTGCCCATTGTAAATTATAGATTATAACTTATAAGTATAAAAGAATTATTTGTAAGGAAGTTGTGGAACTCTCTATGGGAAAATGCATGTTTCTTTATCAGTTACGGTGTTTAAGAGTTTGACTTGTACAAGTCCATCTATCCATTTTAAAAAAGAACAAGTACATTGTCCACGGTAAATTGTAGATGATGACTTATAATCATACAAAGATCATACGAAAGGAGGTTGTGAAATTCTCTAAGGCACTATGCTTGTTTTTTTTAAAAAAATTAAACACCCATAGCTTAGGGATATTATATTAAGGTTCCCCAGGCCTGTGTTGTAACCAAGAGTACATAGATTTCGAGAGTGTCTTACATAACGGCAATATTTGCCTCAAGAGAGAAATATATAATTCTACATCGGATTTGGAATGTAGGAAAAATATATTTGGAAAGGTAGTTGCAATTCCAAAAGGAAGAATCTCCACCCCATGTGTTAATTCTTCCCTTTGGCCCGGCAACACCTTTCATTGCAATAAAAACAGCCCGGTCCAGGTTCTGATGGTGGAGATCCAAAGGCCAGCAGGGTTCTTTCTGTGAAGAACAAAAGTTCTTGCCACTTTCTTGCATGAATACCTGAGGAAAGCAAATAGGAAGAAGCAGAAGTCTCTATTCTAATTTTTAAAAAAACTGCATTACATTTGAGATGAATACTCTGATATGTGTCAAAACATGGAGTAAGAGATAGTAAAATTTCAAGCACCTACTCTAATCACAGGAAAACAACTGCTATCAAGAGTTAGCCGTCCCCTAAGAAAAAGGGGGGCTGCCTGAAAATCTATATCACCGTGGAGGTTATTTTCTAAAGCATATTTTGCCAGGAAATCAGTAGCACTATTTGCCTCCCTAGGGATATGTTGAATTGGGTATTTGTGGTGTTTTAAATTAAGGGAGCTGCAGGTGGAATAAGTTCTCCAAGGGGAACTCATGGGGTTTTGAATACCCTGAACAACCATTAAACAATCTGATTCCAACACACAAATATTTAGAGCTAGTTCAGAGCAAATATCATATCCACATTGAATGGCAAAGAGTTCAGCATGTAAAGGAGATGGAGAATGGAAAGTACTTTCTCTCATTTTAACCACATTCCCATTCCATTTCCTAACTATCACAGCAAAGGAAGAAAGACCACCTCTAATCCATGTAGCATCAGTATTAATTTATATCCGGATTGTGGTTTCTTCCAATTCACAGCAGTTACTGATTTTTTTCTCTTTTGAAAGATTTGAGGAATAATATTTGCCTAAGTCCAATACTTATGCTTGTTTCTTTATTAATTACGGTGTTAATAGATGTGACTTGGGATTTCAGGGTAACTGTCTATCAATTGGGTTAATATTCCATTATTACCCTTACAATAATCGTTACAGATGAGAACAATAATTTCCACTGCATAGATTCGCGTTAAATGATATATTCTAGGTTATTTACAACTTGAAAGGTACAACAAGTTCATCCATGATATTTTAATAATCACAAGTACATTGTCTAGAGTAAATTATAGATGAGGGCTTATAAACATACAAGGATCATTCGTGAAGAAGTTGTGGAACTCTGCTTGTGACTATGGGAGTTTCTTTATCAGTTAGGGTGTTAAACAGTTTGACTTGGGATTGTAAGTGTCCCATCTGCGATCTGTCCCAGAGTAACTGTCAATCAATTATGCTATTATTCCATTATTACCCTTTCACTAACTATTACATATGAGAACGATAATTTCCAACGCAAAGAGTCGCGTGAAATTATATATAATAAGTAATTTATCAAATTAAATGGTAATACAAGTACTTTATTCACATTTTAAAAAGCACAAGTACATTGCCCATAGTAAATTATTGATGATGACTTATAATTATAAAAGATTCATTTGTAAGGAAGTTGTGGAAGTCCCTGTGGGAAAATGCATGTTTCTATATCAGTTACGGTGTTTAAGAGTTTGACTTGTACAAGTCCCTTTATCCATTTTAAAAAAGAACAAGTACATTGTCCACGGTAAATTGTATGTGATGACTTATAATCATACAAAGATCATACGAAAGGAGGGTTTGAAATTGTCTAAGGCACTATGCTTGTTTCTTTATTAATTACGGTGTTAATAAGTTTGACTTGGGATTTCAAGTGCCCCGTCCCCAATTTGTCCCAGGGTAACCGTCTATCAATTACGTTAATATTCCATTATTACCCTTACAATAATCGTTACAGATGAGAACGATAATTTCCACCGCATAGATTCACGTGAAATGATATATTCTAGGTTATTTACAACTTGAAAGGTACAACAAGTTCGTCAATGATATTTTAATAATCACAAGTACATTTTCTAGAGTAAATTGTAGATGAGGGCTTATAAACATACAAGGATCATTCGTGAAGAAGTTGTGGAACTCTCTTTGTGACTATGGGAGTTTCTTTATCAGTTAGAGTGTTAAACAGTTTGACTTGGGATTGCAAGTGTCCCGTCTGCGATCTGTCCCAGAGTAACTGTCAATCAATTATGCTATTATTCTATTATTACCCTTTCACTAACTATTACGTATGAGAACGATAATTTCCACAGCAAAGATTAGCGTGAAATTATATATTCTAAGTTATATTCATCAAATGAAATGGTAATACAAGTACGTTAATCAATTTTTAAAAAGCACAAGTACATTGCCCATAGTAAATTATAGATGATGACTTATAAGTATAAAAGAATTATTTGTAAGGAAGTTGTGGAACTCTCTATGGGAAAATGCATGTTTCTTTATCAGTTACGGTGTTTAAGAGTTTGACTTGTACAAGTCCATCTATCCATTTTAAAAAAGAACAAGTACATTGTCCACGGTAAATTGTAGATGATGACTTATAATCAAACAAAGATCACACGAAAGGAGGTTGTGAAATTCTCTAAGGCACTATGCTTGTTTCTTTATTAATTACGGTATTAATAAGTTTGACTTGGGATTTCAAGTGCCGTGTCCCCGATTTGTCCCAGGGTAACCGTCCATCAATTGGGTTATTATTCCATTATTACCCTTACAATAATCATTACAGATGAGAACGATAATTTCCACCGCATAGATTCGCGTGAAATTATAAATTCTAGGTTATTTACAACTTGAAATGTACAAAAAGTTCGTCCATGATATTTTAATAATCACAAGTACATTGTCTAGAGCAAATTGTAGATAAGGGCTTATAAACATACAAGGATCATTCGTGAAGATGTTGTGGAACTCTGTTTGTGACTATGGGAGTTTCTTTATCAGTTAGGGTGTTAAACAGTTTGACTTGGGATTGCAAGTGTCCCGTCCGCGATCTGTCCCAGAGTAACTGTCAATCAATTATGTTATTATTCCATTATTACCCTTTCACTAACTATTACATATGAGAACGATAATTTCCATCTCAAAGAGTCGCGTGAAATTATATATTCTAGGTAATTTATCAAATTAAATGGTAATACAAGTACTTTAATCACATTTTAAAAAGCACAAGTACATTGCCCATAGTAAATTATAGATGATGACTTATAATTATAAAAGATTCATTTCTAAGTAAGTTGTGGAAGTCCCTATGGGAAAATGCATGTTTCTTTATCCGTTACGGTGTTTAAGAGTTTGACTTGTACAAGTCCATCTATCGATTTTTAAAAAGAACAAGTACATTGTCCATGTTAAATTGTAGATGATGACTTATAATCATACAAAGATCATACGTAAGGAGGTTGTGAAATTCTCTAAGGCACTATGCGTGTTTCTTTATTAATTACGATGTTAAAAAGTTTGACTTGGGATTTCTAGTGCCCCGTCCCCGATTTTTCCAGGGGTAACCATCTATCAATTGGGTTATTATTCCATTATTACCCTTACAATAATTGTTACAAATGAGAACGATAATTTCCACCGCATAGATTCGCGTGAAATGATATATTCTAGGTTATTTGCAACTTGAAAGGTACAACGAGTTCGTCCATTATATTTTAACAATCACAAGTACATTGTCTAGAGTAAATTGTAGATGATGGCTTATAAACATACAAGGATCATTCGTGAAGAAGTTGTGGAACTCTCTTTGTGACTTTGCGAGTTTCTTTTTCAGTTAGGGTGTTAAACAGTTTGACTTGGGATTGCAAATGTCCCGTCCGTGATCTATCCTAGAGTAACTGCCAATCAATTATGTTAGTATTCCATTATTACCCTTTAGATACCCATTTCATATGAGAATGATAATTTCCACCACAAAGATTGCGTGAATTTATATATTCTAGGTTATTTATCAAATTAAATGGTAATACAAGTAAGTTAATCAATTTTTAAAGAACACAAGTACTTTTCCCATAGTAAATTATAGATGATGATTTATAAGTATAAAAGAATCATTTGTAAGAAAGTTGCGGAACTCTCTATGGGAAAATGCATGTTTCTTTATCAGTCACGGTGTTTAAGAGTTTGACTTGTACAAGTCCATCTATTGATTTTTAAAAAGAACAAGTACATTGTCGACGGTAAATTGGAGATGATTACTTATAATCATACAAAGATCATACGTAAGAAGGTTGTGAAATTATCTAAGGCACAATGCGTGTCTCTTTATTAATTACGGTGTTAAAAAGTTTGACTTGGGATTTCTAGTGCCCCGTCCCCGATTTTTCCAGGGGTAACCATCTATCAATTGGGTTGTTATTCCATTAATACCCTTACAATAATCGTTACAAATGAGAACGATAATTTCCACCGCATAGATTCGCGCAAAATGATATATTCTAGGTTATTTACAACTTGAAAGGTACAACAAGTTCGTATATGATATTTTAATAATCACAAGTACATTGTCTAGAATAAATTGTATATGATGGATTATAAACATACAAGGATCATTCGTGAAGAAGTTGTGGAACTCTCTTTGTGACTATGCGAGTTTCTTTATCAGTTAGGGTGTTAAACAGTTTGACTTGGGATTCCAAGTGTCCCGTCCGCAATCTGTCCCAGAGTAACTATCAATCAATTATGTTAGTATTCCACTATTACCCTTTAGATAACCATTACATATGAGAACGATAACTTCCACCACAAAGATTCGCGTGAATTTATATATTCTAGGTTATTTATCAAATTAAATGGTAATACAAGTACGTTAATCAATTTTTAAAAAGCACAAGTACATTGCCCATAGTAAATTATAGATGATGACGTATAAGTATAAAAGAATCATTTGTAAGGAAGTTGTGGAACTCTCTAAGGGAAAATGCCTGTTTCTCTATCAAGTACGGTGTTTAAGAGTTTGACTAGTGCAAGTCCATCTATCGATCTTTAAAAAGAACAAGTACATTGTCCACGATAAATTGTAGATGATGACTTACAATCATACAAAGATCATACGTAAGGAGGTTGTGAAATTCTCTAAGGCACTATGCGTGTTTCTTTATTAATTACAGTGTTAAAAAGTTTGACTTGGGATTTCAAGTGCCCCGCCCCAGATTTGTCCCGGGGTAACCATCTATCAATTGGGTTATTATTCCATTATTACCATTAAAATAATCGTTACAGACGAGAACGATAATTTCCAACGCAAAGAGTCACGTGAAATGATATATTCTAAGTAATTTATCAAATTAAATGGTAATAAAATTACTTTAATCACATTTTAAAAAGTACAAGTACATTTCCCATAGTAAATTATAGATGATGACTTATAATTATAAAAGATTCATTTGTAAGGAAGTTGTGGAAGTCCCTGTGGGAAAATGCATGTTTCTTTATCAGTTACGGTGTTTAAGAGTTTGACTTGTACAAGTCCATCTATCGATTTTTAAAAAGAACAAGTACATTGTCCACGGTAAATTGTAGATTATGACTTATAATCATACAAAGATCATACGAAAGGAGGTTGTGAAATTCTCTAAGGCACTATGCTTGTTTCTTTATTAATTACGGTATTAATAAGTTTGACTTGGGATTTCAAGTGCCGTGTCCCCGATTTGTCCCAGGGTAACCGTCTATCAGTTGGGTTATTATTCCATTATTACCCTTACAATAATCATTACAGATGAGAACGATAATTTCCACCGCATAGATTCGCGTGAAATTATAAATTCTAGGTTATTTACAACTTGAAATGTACAAAAAGTTCGTCCATGATATTTTAATAATCACAAGTACATTGTCTAGAGCAAATTGTAGATAAGGGCTTATAAACATACAAGGATCATTCGTGAAGATGTTGTGGAACTCTGTTTGTGACTATGGGAGTTTCTTTATCAGTTAGGGTGTTAAACAGTTTGACTTGGGATTGCAAGTGTCCCGTCCGCGATCTTTCCCAGAGTAACTGTCAATCAATTATGTTATTATTCCATTATTACCCTTTCACTAACTATTACATATGAGAACGATAATTTCCATCTCAAAGAGTCGCGTGAAATTATATATTCTAGGTAATTTATCAAATTAAATGGTAATACAAGTACTTTAATCACATTTTAAAAAGCACAAGTACATTGCCCATAGTAAATTATAGATGATGACTTATAATTATAAAAGATTCGTTTCTAAGTAAGTTGTGGAAGTCCCTATGGGAAAATGCTTGTTTCTTTATCCGTTACGGTGTTTAAGAGTTTGACTTGTACAAGTCCATCTATCGATTTTTAAAAAGAACAAGTACATTGTCCATGTTAAATTGTAGATGATGACTTATAATCATACAAAGATCATACGTAAGGAGGTTGTGAAATTCTCTAAGGCACTATGCGTGTTTCTTTATTAATTACGGTGTTAAAAAGTTTGACTTGGGATTTCTAGTGCCCCGTCCCCGATTTTTCCAGGGGTAACCATCTATCAATTGGGTTATTATTCCATTATTACCCTTACAATAATTGTTACAAATGAGAACGATAATTTCCACCGCATAGATTCGCGTGAAATGATATATTCTAGGTTATTTGCAACTTGAAAGGTACAACGAGTTCGTCCATTATATTTTAACAATCACAAATACATTGTCTAGAGTAAATTGTAGATGATGGCTTATAAACATACAAGGATCATTCGTGAAGAAGTTGTGGAACTCTCTTTGTGACTTTGCGAGTTTCTTTTTCAGTTAGGGTGTTAAACAGTTTGACTTGGGATTGCAAATGTCCCGTCCGTGATCTATCCTAGAGTAACTGCCAATCAATTATGTTAGTATTCCATTATTACCCTTTAGATAACCATTTCATATGAGAACAATGATTTCCACCACAAAGATTGCGTGAATTTATATATTCTAGGTTATTTATCAAATTAAATGGTAATACAAGTAAGTTAATCAATTTTTAAAGAACACAAGTACTTTTCCCCTAGTAAATTATAGATGATGATTTATAAGTATAAAAGAATCATTTGTAATAAAGTTGCGGAACTCTCTATGGGAAAATGCATGTTTCTTTATCAGTCACGGTGTTTAAGAGTTTGACTTGTACAAGTCCATCTATTGATTTTTAAAAAGAACAAGTACATTGTTGACGGTAAATTGGAGATGATTACTTATAATCATACAAAGATCATACGTAAGAAGGTTGTGAAATTATCTAAGGCACAATGCGTGTCTCTTTATTAATTACGGTGTTAAAAAGTTTGACTTGGGATTTCTAGTGCCCCGTCCCCGATTTTTCCAGGGGTAACCATCTATCAATTGGGTTGTTATTCCATTAATACCCTTACAATAATCGTTACAAATGAGAACGATAATTTCCACCGCATAGATTCGCGCAAAATGATATATTCTAGGTTATTTACAACTTGAAAGGTACAACAAGTTCGTATATGATATTTTAATAATCACAAGTACATTGTCTAGAATAAATTGTATATGATGGATTATAAACATACAAGGATCATTCGTGAAGAAGTTGTGGAACTCTCTTTGTGACTATGTGAGTTTCTTTATCAGTTAGGGTGTTAAACAGTTTGACTTGGGATTCCTAGTGTCCCGTTCGCAATCTGTCCCAGAGTAACTATCAATCAATTATGTTAGTATTCCACTATTACCCTTTAGATAACCATTACATATGAGAACGATAACTTCCACCACAAAGATTCGCGTGAATTTATATATTCTAGGTTATTTATCAAATTAAATGGTAATACAAGTACGTTAATCAATTTTTAAAAAGCACAAGTACATTGCCCATAGTAAATTATAGATGATGACGTATAAGTATAAAAGAATCATTTGTAAGGAAGTTGTGGAACTCTCTAAGGAAAAATGCCTGTTTCTCTATCAAGTACGGTGTTTAAGAGTTTGACTAGTGCAAGTCCATCTATCGATCTTTAAAAAGAACAAGTACATTGTCCACGATAAATTGTAGATGATGACTTACAATCATACAAAGATCATACGTAAGGAGGTTGTGAAATTCTCTAAGGCACTATGCGTGTTTCTTTATTAATTACAGTGTTAAAAAGTTTGACTTGGGATTTCAAGTGCCCCGTCCCAGATTTGTCCCGGGGTAACCATCTATCAATTGGGTTATTATTCCATTATTACCATTAAAATAATCGTTACAGATGAGAACGATAATTTCCAACGCAAAGAGTCACGTGAAATGATATATTCTAAGTAATTTATCAAATTAAATGGTAATAAAATTACTTTAATCACATTTTTGAAAAGTACAAGTACTTTTCCCATAGTAAATTATAGATGATGACTTATAATTATAAAAGATTCATTTGTAAGGAAGTTGTGGAAGTCCCTGTGGGAAAATGCATGTTTCTTTATCAGTTACGGTGTTTAAGAGTTTGACTTGTACAAGTCCATCTATCGATTTTTAAAAAGAACAAGTACATTGTCCACGGTAAATTGTAGATTATGACTTATAATCATACAAAGATCATACGAAAGGAGGTTGTGAAATTCTCTAAGGCACTATGCTTGTTTCTTTATTAATTACGGTATTAATAAATTTGACTTGGGATTTCAAGTGCCGTGTCCCCGATTTGTCCCAGGGTAACCGTCTATCAATTGGGTTATTATTCCATTATTACCCTTACAATAATCATTACAGATGAGAATGATAATTTCCACCGCATAGATTCGCGTGAAATTATAAATTCTAGGTTATTTACAACTTGAAATGTACAAAAAGTTCGTCCATGATATTTTAATAATCACAAGTACATTGTCTAGAGCAAATTGTAGATAAGGGCTTATAAACATACAAGGATCATTCGTGAAGATGTTGTGGAACTCTGTTTGTGACTATGGGAGTATCTTTATCAGTTAGGGTGTTAAACAGTTTGACTTGGGATTGCAAGTGTCCCGTCCGCGATCTGTCCCAGAGTAACTGTCAATCAATTATGTTATTATTCCATTATTACCCTTTCACTAACTATTACATATGAGAACGATAATTTCCATCTCAAAGAGTCGCGTGAAATTATATATTCTAGGTAATTTATCAAATTAAATGGTAATACAAGTACTTTAATCACATTTTAAAAAGCACAAGTACATTGCCCATAGTAAATTATAGATGATGACTTATAATTATAAAAGATTCATTTCTAAGTAAGTTGTGGAAGTCCCTATGGGAAAATGCATGTTTCTTTATCCGTTACGGTGTTTAAGAGTTTGACTTGTACAAGTCCATCTATCGATTTTTAAAAAGAACAAGTACATTGTCCATGTTAAATTGTAGATGATGACTTATAATCATACAAAGATCATACGTAAGGAGGTTGTGAAATTCTCTAAGGCACTATGCGTGTTTCTTTATTAATTACGGTGTTAAAAAGTTTGACTTGGGATTTCTAGTGCCCCGTCCCCGATTTTTCCAGGGGTAACCATCTATCAATTGGGTTATTATTCCATTATTACCCTTACAATAATTGTTACAAATGAGAACGATAATTTCCACCGCATAGATTCGCGTGAAATGATATATTCTAGGTTATTTGCAACTTGAAAGGTACAACGAGTTCGTCCATTATATTTTAACAATCACAAGTACATTGTCTAGAGTAAATTGTAGATGATGGCTTATAAACATACAAGGATCATTCGTGAAGAAGTTGTGGAACTCTCTTTGTGACTTTGCGAGTTTCTTTTTCAGTTAGGGTGTTAAACAGTTTGACTTGGGATTGCAAATGTCCCGTCCGTGATCTATCCTAGAGTAACTGCCAATCAATTATGTTAGTATTCCATTATTACCCTTTAGATAACCATTTCATATGAGAACAATGATTTCCACCACAAAGATTGCGTGAATTTATATATTCTAGGTTATTTATCAAATTAAATGGTAATACAAGTAAGTTAATCAATTTTTAAAGAACACAAGTACTTTTCCCATAGTAAATTATAGATGATGATTTATAAGTATAAAAGAATCATTTGTAAGAAAGTTGCGGAACTCTCTATGGGAAAATGCATGTTTCTTTATCAGTCACGGTGTTTAAGAGTTTGACTTGTACAAGTCCATCTATTGATTTTTAAAAAGAACAAGTACATTGTCGACGGTAAATTGGAGATGATTACTTATAATCATACAAAGATCATACGTAAGAAGGTTGTGAAATTATCTAAGGCACAATGCGTGTCTCTTTATTAATTACGGTGTTAAAAAGTTTGACTTGGGATTTCTAGTGCCCCGTCCCCGATTTTTCCAGGGGTAACCATCTATCAATTGGGTTGTTATTCCATTAATACCCTTACAATAATCGTTACAAATGAGAACGATAATTTCCACCGCATAGATTCGCGTAAAATGATATATTCTAGGTTATTTACAACTTGAAAGGTACAACAAGTTCGTATATGATATTTTAATAATCACAAGTACATTGTCTAGAATAAATTGTATATGATGGATTATAAACATACAAGGATTATTCGTGAAGAAGTTGTGGAACTCTCTTTGTGACTATGCGAGTTTCTTTATCAGTTAGGGTGTTAAACAGTTTGACTTGGGATTCCAAGTGTCCCGTCCGCAATCTGTCCCAGAGTAACTATCAATCAATTATGTTAGTATTCCACTATTACCCTTTAGATAACCATTACATATGAGAACGATAACTTCCACCACAAAGATTCGCGTGAATTTATATATTCTAGGTTATTTATCAAATTAAATGGTAATACAAGTACGTTAATCAATTTTTAAAAAGCACAAGTACATTGCCCATAGTAAATTATAGATGATGACGTATAAGTATAAAAGAATCATTTGTAAGGAAGTTGTGGAACTCTCTAAGGGAAAATGCCTGTTTCTCTATCAAGTACGGTGTTTAAGAGTTTGACTAGTGCAAGTCCATCTATCGATCTTTAAAAAGAACAAGTACATTGTCCACGATAAATTGTAGATGATGACTTACAATCATACAAAGATCATACGTAAGGAGGTTGTGAAATTCTCTAAGGCACTATGCGTGTTTCTTTATTAATTACAGTGTTAAAAAGTTTGACTTGGGATTTCAAGTGCCCCGTCCCAGATTTGTCCCGGGGTAACCATCTATCAATTGGGTTATTATTCCATTATTACCATTAAAATAATCGTTACAGATGAGAACGATAATTTCCAACGCAAAGAGTCACGTGAAATGATATATTCTAAGTAATTTATCAAATTAAATGGTAATAAAATTACTTTAATCACATTTTGAAAAGTACAAGTACATTTCCCATAGTAAATTATAGATGATGACTTATACTTATAAAAGATTCATTTGTAAGGAAGTTGTGGAAGTCCCTGTGGGAAAATGCATGTTTCTTTATCAGTTACGGTGTTTAAGAGTTTGACTTGTACAAGTCCATCTATCGATTTTTAAAAAGAACAAGTACATTGTCCACGGTAAAATGTAGATTATGACTTATAATCATACAAAGATCATACGAAAGGAGGTTGTGAAATTCTCTAAGGCACTATGCTTGTTTCTTTATTAATTACGGTATTAATAAGTTTGACTTGGGATTTCAAGTGCCGTGTCCCCGATTTGTCCCAGGGTAACCGTCTATCAGTAGGGTTATTATTCCATTATTACCCTTACAATAATCATTACAGATGAGAACGATAATTTCCACCGCATAGATTCGCGTGAAATTATAAATTCTAGGTTATTTACAACTTGAAATGTACAAAAAGTTCGTCCATGATATTTTAATAATCACAAGTACATTGTCTAGAGTAAATTGTAGATAAGGGCTTATAAACATACAAGGATCATTCGTGAAGATGTTGTGGAACTCTGTTTGTGACTATGGGAGTTTCTTTATCAGTTAGGGTGTTAAACAGTTTGACTTGGGATTGCAAGTGTCCCGTCCGCGATCTGTCCCAGAGTAACTGTCAATCAATTATGTTATTATTCCATTATTACCCTTTCACTAACTATTACATATGGGAACGATAATTTCCATCTCAAAGAGTCGCGTGAAATTATATATTCTAGGTAATTTATCAAATTAAATGGTAATACAAGTACTTTAATCACATTTTAAAAAGCACAAGTACATTGCCCATAGTAAATTATAGATGATGACTTATAATTATAAAAGATTCATTTCTAAGTAAGTTGTGGAAGTCCCTATGGGAAAATGCATGTTTCTTTATCCGTTACGGTGTTTAAGAGTTTGACTTGTACAAGTCCATCTATCGATTTTTAAAAAGAACAAGTACATTGTCCATGTTAAATTGTAGATGATGACTTATAATCATACGAAGATCATACGTAAGGAGGTTGTGAAATTCTCTAAGGCACTATGCGTGTTTCTTTATTAATTACGGTGTTAAAAAGTTTGACTTGGGATTTCTAGTGCCCCGTCCCCGATTTTTCCAGGGGTAACCATCTATCAATTGGGTTATTATTCCATTATTACCCTTACAATAATTGTTACAAATGAGAACGATAATTTCCACCGCATAGATTCGCGTGAAATGATATATTCTAGGTTATTTGCAACTTGAAAGGTACAACGAGTTCGTCCATTATATTTTAACAATCACAAGTACATTGTCTAGAGTAAATTGTAGATGATGGCTTATAAACATACAAGGATCATTCGTGAAGAAGTTGTGGAACTCTCTTTGTGACTTTGCGAGTTTCTTTTTCAGTTAGGGTGTTAAACAGTTTGACTTGGGATTGCAAATGTCCCGTCCGTGATCTATCCTAGAGTAACTGCCAATCAATTATGTTAGTATTCCATTATTACCCTTTAGATAACCATTTCATATGAGAACAATGATTTCCACCACAAAGATTGCGTGAATTTATATATTCTAGGTTATTTATCAAATTAAATGGTAATACAAGTAAGTTAATCAATTTTTAAAGAACACAAGTACTTTTCCCATAGTAAATTATAGATGATGATTTATAAGTATAAAAGAATCATTTGTAAGAAAGTTGCGGAACTCTCTATGGGAAAATGCATGTTTCTTTATCAGTCACGGTGTTTAAGAGTTTGACTTGTACAAGTCCATCTATTGATTTTTAAAAAGAACAAGTACATTGTCGACGGTAAATTGGAGATGATTACTTATAATCATACAAAGATCATACGTAAGAAGGTTGTGAAATTATCTAAGGCACAATGCGTGTCTCTTTATTAATTACGGTGTTAAAAAGTTTGACTTGGGATTTCTAGTGCCCCGTCCCCGATTTTTCCAGGGGTAACCATCTATCAATTGGGTTGTTATTCCATTAATACCCTTACAATAATCGTTACAAATGAGAACGATAATTTCCACCGCATAGATTCGCGCAAAATGATATATTCTAGGTTATTTACAACTTGAAAGGTACAACAAGTTCGTATATGATATTTTAATAATCACAAGTACATTGTCTAGAATAAATTGTATATGATGGATTATAAACATACAAGGATCATTCGTGAAGAAGTTGTGGAACTCTCTTTGTGACTATGCGAGTTTCTTTATCAGTTAGGGTGTTAAACAGTTTGACTTGGGATTCCAAGTGTCCCGTCCGCAATCTGTCCCAGAGTAACTATCAATCAATTATGTTAGTATTCCACTATTACCCTTTAGATAACCATTACATATGAGAACGATAACTTCCACCACAAAGATTCGCGTGAATTTATATATTCTAGGTTATTTATCAAATTAAATGGTAATACAAGTACGTTAATCAATTTTTAAAAAGCACAAGTACATTGCCCATAGTAAATTATAGATGATGACGTATAAGTATAAAAGAATCATTTGTAAGGAAGTTGTGGAACTCTCTAAGGGAAAATGCCTGTTTCTCTATCAAGTACGGTGTTTAAGAGTTTGACTAGTGCAAGTCCATCTATCGATCTTTAAAAAGAACAAGTACATTGTCCACGATAAATTGTAGATGATGACTTACAATCATACAAAGATCATACGTAAGGAGGTTGTGAAATTCTCTAAGGCACTATGCGTGTTTCTTTATTAATTACAGTGTTAAAAAGTTTGACTTGGGATTTCAAGTGCCCCGTCCCAGATTTGTCCCGGGGTAACCATCTATCAATTGGGTTATTATTCCATTATTACCATTAAAATAATCGTTACAGATGAGAACGATAATTTCCAACGCAAAGAGTCACGTGAAATGATATATTCTAAGTAATTTATCAAATTAAATGGTAATAAAATTACTTTAATCACATTTTGAAAAGTACAAGTACATTTCCCATAGTAAATTATAGATGATGACTTATAATTATAAAAGATTCATTTGTAAGGAAGTTGTGGAAGTCCCTGTGGGAAAATGCATGTTTCTTTATCAGTTACGGTGTTTAAGAGTTTGACTTGTACAAGTCCATCTATCGATTTTTAAAAAGAACAAGTACATTGTCCACGGTAAATTGTAGATTATGACTTATAATCATACAAAGATCATACGAAAGGAGGTTGTGAAATTCTCTAAGGCACTATGCTTGTTTCTTTATTAATTACGGTATTAATAAATTTGACTTGGGATTTCAAGTGCCGTGTCCCCGATTTGTCCCAGGGTAACCGTCTATCAATTGGGTTATTATTCCATTATTACCCTTACAATAATCATTACAGATGAGAACGATAATTTCCACCGCATAGATTCGCGTGAAATTATAAATTCTAGGTTATTTACAACTTGAAATGTACAAAAAGTTCGTCCATGATATTTTAATAATCACAAGTACATTGTCTAGAGCAAATTGTAGATAAGGGCTTATAAACATACAAGGATCATTCGTGAAGATGTTGTGGAACTCTGTTTGTGACTATGGGAGTTTCTTTATCAATTAGGGTGTTAAACAGTTTGACTGGGGATTGCAAGTGTCCCGTCCGCGATCTGTCCCAGAGTAACTGTCAATCAATTATGTTATTATTCCATTATTACCCTTTCACTAACTATTATATATGAGAACGATAATTTCCATCTCAAAGAGTCGCGTGAAATTATATATTCTAGGTAATTTATCAAATTAAATGGTAATACAAGTACTTTAATCACATTTTAAAAAGCACAAGTACATTGCCCATAGTAAATTATAGATGATGACTTATAATTATAAAAGATTCATTTCTAAGTAAGTTGTGGAAGTCCCTATGGGAAAATGCATGTTTCTTTATCCGTTACGGTGTTTAAGAGTTTGACTTGTACAAGTCCATCTATCGATTTTTAAAAAGAACAAGTACATTGTCCATGTTAAATTGTAGATGATGACTTATAATCATACAAAGATCATACGTAAGGAGGTTGTGAAATTCTCTAAGGCACTATGCGTGTTTCTTTATTAATTACGGTGTTAAAAAGTTTGACTTGGGATTTCTAGTGCTCCGTCCCCGATTTTTCCAGGGGTAACCATCTATCAATTGGGTTATTATTCCATTATTACCCTTACAATAATTGTTACAAATGAGAACGATAATTTCCACCGCATAGATTCGCGTGAAATGATATATTCTAGGTTATTTGCAACTTGAAAGGTACAACGAGTTCGTCCATTATATTTTAACAATCACAAGTACATTGTCTAGAGTAAATTGTAGATGATGGCTTATAAACATACAAGGATCATTCGTGAAGAAGTTGTGGAACTCTCTTTGTGACTTTGCGAGTTTCTTTTTCAGTTAGGGTGTTAAACAGTTTGACTTGGGATTGCAAATGTCCCGTCCGTGATCTATCCTAGAGTAACTGCCAATCAATTATGTTAGTATTCCGTTATTACCCTTTAGATAACCATTTCATATGAGAACAATGATTTCCACCACAAAGATTGCGTGAATTTATATATTCTAGGTTATTTATCAAATTAAATGGTAATACAAGTAAGTTAATCAATTTTTAAAGAACACAAGTACTTTTCCCATAGTAAATTATAGATGATGACGTATAAGTATAAAAGAATCATTTGTAAGGAAGTTGTGGAACTCTCTAAGGAAAAATGCCTGTTTCTCTATCAAGTACGGTGTTTAAGAGTTTGACTAGTGCAAGTCCATCTATCGATCTTTAAAAAGAACAAGTACATTGTCCACGATAAATTGTAGATGATGACTTACAATCATACAAAGATCATACGTAAGGAGGTTGTGAAATTCTCTAAGGCACTATGCGTGTTTCTTTATTAATTACAGTGTTAAAAAGTTTGACTTGGGATTTCAAGTGCCCCGTCCCAGATTTGTCCCGGGGTAACCATCTATCAATTGGGTTATTATTCCATTATTACCATTAAAATAATCGTTACAGATGAGAACGATAATTTCCAACGCAAAGAGTCACGTGAAATGATATATTCTAAGTAATTTATCAAATTAAATGGTAATAAAATTACTTTAATCACATTTTGAAAAGTACAAGTACATTTCCCATAGTAAATTATAGATGATGACTTATACTTATAAAAGATTCATTTGTAAGGAAGTTGAGGAAGTCCCTGTGGGAAAATGCATGTTTCTTTATCAGTTACGGTGTTTAAGAGTTTGACTTGTACAAGTCCATCTATCGATTTTTAAAAAGAACAAGTACATTGTCCACGGTAAATTGTAGATTATGACTTATAATCATACAAAGATCATACGAAAGGAGGTTGTGAAATTCTCTAAGGCACTATGCTTGTTTCTTTATTAATTACGGTATTAATAAGTTTGACTTAGGATTTCAAGTGCCGTGTCCCCGATTTGTCCCAGGGTAACCGTCTATCAGTAGGGTTATTATTCCATTATTACCCTTACAATAATCATTACAGATGAGAACGATAATTTCCACCGCATAGATTCGCGTGAAATTATAAATTCTAGGTTATTTACAACTTGAAATGTACAAAAAGTTCGTCCATGATATTTTAATAATCACAAGTACATTGTCTAGAGTAAATTGTAGATAAGGGCTTATAAACATACAAGGATCATTCGTGAAGATGTTGTGGAACTCTGTTTGTGACTATGGGAGTTTCTTTATCAGTTAGGGTGTTAAACAGTTTGACTTGGGATTGCAAGTGTCCCGTCCGCGATCTGTCCCAGAGTAACTGTCAATCAATTATGTTATTATTCCATTATTACCCTTTCACTAACTATTACATATGGGAACGATAATTTCCATCTCAAAGAGTCGCGTGAAATTATATATTCTAGGTAATTTATCAAATTAAATGGTAATACAAGTACTTTAATCACATTTTAAAAAGCACAAGTACATTGCCCATAGTAAATTATAGATGATGACTTATAATTATAAAAGATTCATTTCTAAGTAAGTTGTGGAAGTCCCTATGGGAAAATGCATGTTTCTTTATCCGTTACGGTGTTTAAGAGTTTGACTTGTACAAGTCCATCTATCGATTTTTAAAAAGAACAAGTACATTGTCCATGTTAAATTGTAGATGATGACTTATAATCATACGAAGATCATACGTAAGGAGGTTGTGAAATTCTCTAAGGCACTATGCGTGTTTCTTTATTAATTACGGTGTTAAAAAGTTTGACTTGGGATTTCTAGTGCCCCGTCCCCGATTTTTCCAGGGGTAACCATCTATCAATTGGGTTATTATTCCATTATTACCCTTACAATAATTGTTACAAATGAGAACGATAATTTCCACCGCATAGATTCGCGTGAAATGATATATTCTAGGTTATTTGCAACTTGAAAGGTACAACGAGTTCGTCCATTATATTTTAACAATCACAAGTACATTGTCTAGAGTAAATTGTAGATGATGGCTTATAAACATACAAGGATCATTCGTGAAGAAGTTGTGGAACTCTCTTTGTGACTTTGCGAGTTTCTTTTTCAGTTAGGGTGTTAAACAGTTTGACTTGGGATTGCAAATGTCCCGTCCGTGATCTATCCTAGAGTAACTGCCAATCAATTATGTTAGTATTCCATTATTACCCTTTAGATAACCATTTCATATGAGAACAATGATTTCCACCACAAAGATTGCGTGAATTTATATATTCTAGGTTATTTATCAAATTAAATGGTAATACAAGTAAGTTAATCAATTTTTAAAGAACACAAGTACTTTTCCCATAGTAAATTATAGATGATGATTTATAAGTATAAAAGAATCATTTGTAAGAAAGTTGCGGAACTCTCTATGGGAAAATGCATGTTTCTTTATCAGTCACGGTGTTTAAGAGTTTGACTTGTACAAGTCCATCTATTGATTTTTAAAAAGAACAAGTACATTGTCGACGGTAAATTGGAGATGATTACTTATAATCATACAAAGATCATACGTAAGAAGGTTGTGAAATTATCTAAGGCACAATGCGTGTCTCTTTATTAATTACGGTGTTAAAAAGTTTGACTTGGGATTTCTAGTGCCCCGTCCCCGATTTTTCCAGGGGTAACCATCTATCAATTGGGTTGTTATTCCATTAATACCCTTACAATAATCGTTACAAATGAGAACGATAATTTCCACCGCATAGATTCGCGCAAAATGATATATTCTAGGTTATTTACAACTTGAAAGGTACAACAAGTTCGTATATGATATTTTAATAATCACAAGTACATTGTCTAGAATAAATTGTATATGATGGATTATAAACATACAAGGATCATTCGTGAAGAAGTTGTGGAACTCTCTTTGTGACTATGCGAGTTTCTTTATCAGTTAGGGTGTTAAACAGTTTGACTTGGGATTCCAAGTGTCCCGTCCGCAATCTGTCCCAGAGTAACTATCAATCAATTATGTTAGTATTCCACTATTACCCTTTAGATAACCATTACATATGAGAACGATAACTTCCACCACAAAGATTCGCGTGAATTTATATATTCTAGGTTATTTATCAAATTAAATGGTAATACAAGTACGTTAATCAATTTTTAAAAAGCACAAGTACATTGCCCATAGTAAATTATAGATGATGACGTATAAGTATAAAAGAATCATTTGTAAGGAAGTTGTGGAACTCTCTAAGGGAAAATGCCTGTTTCTCTATCAAGTACGGTGTTTAAGAGTTTGACTAGTGCAAGTCCATCTATCGATCTTTAAAAAGAACAAGTACATTGTCCACGATAAATTGTAGATGATGACTTACAATCATACAAAGATCATACGTAAGGAGGTTGTGAAATTCTCTAAGGCACTATGCGTGTTTCTTTATTAATTACAGTGTTAAAAAGTTTGACTTGGGATTTCAAGTGCCCCGTCCCAGATTTGTCCCGGGGTAACCATCTATCAATTGGGTTATTATTCCATTATTACCATTAAAATAATCGTTACAGATGAGAACGATAATTTCCAACGCAAAGAGTCACGTGAAATGATATATTCTAAGTAATTTATCAAATTAAATGGTAATAAAATTACTTTAATCACATTTTGAAAAGTACAAGTACATTTCCCATAGTAAATTATAGATGATGACTTATAATTATAAAAGATTCATTTGTAAGGAAGTTGTGGAAGTCCCTGTGGGAAAATGCATGTTTCTTTATCAGTTACGGTGTTTAAGAGTTTGACTTGTACAAGTCCATCTATCGATTTTTAAAAAGAACAAGTACATTGTCCACGGTAAATTGTAGATTATGACTTATAATCATACAAAGATCATACGAAAGGAGGTTGTGAAATTCTCTAAGGCACTATGCTTGTTTCTTTATTAATTACGGTATTAATAAATTTGACTTGGGATTTCAAGTGCCGTGTCCCCGATTTGTCCCAGGGTAACCGTCTATCAATTGGGTTATTATTCCATTATTACCCTTACAATAATCATTACAGATGAGAACGATAATTTCCACCGCATAGATTCGCGTGAAATTATAAATTCTAGGTTATTTACAACTTGAAATGTACAAAAAGTTCGTCCATGATATTTTAATAATCACAAGTACATTGTCTAGAGCAAATTGTAGATAAGGGCTTATAAACATACAAGGATCATTCGTGAAGATGTTGTGGAACTCTGTTTGTGACTATGGGAGTTTCTTTATCAATTAGGGTGTTAAACAGTTTGACTTGGGATTGCAAGTGTCCCGTCCGCGATCTGTCCCAGAGTAACTGTCAATCAATTATGTTATTATTCCATTATTACCCTTTCACTAACTATTATATATGAGAACGATAATTTCCATCTCAAAGAGTCGCGTGAAATTATATATTCTAGGTAATTTATCAAATTAAATGGTAATACAAGTACTTTAATCACATTTTAAAAAGCACAAGTACATTGCCCATAGTAAATTATAGATGATGACTTATAATTATAAAAGATTCATTTCTAAGTAAGTTGTGGAAGTCCCTATGGGAAAATGCATGTTTCTTTATCCGTTACGGTGTTTAAGAGTTTGACTTGTACAAGTCCATCTATCGATTTTTAAAAAGAACAAGTACATTGTCCATGTTAAATTGTAGATGATGACTTATAATCATACAAAGATCATACGTAAGGAGGTTGTGAAATTCTCTAAGGCACTATGCGTGTTTCTTTATTAATTACGGTGTTAAAAAGTTTGACTTGGGATTTCTAGTGCTCCGTCCCCGATTTTTCCAGGGGTAACCATCTATCAATTGGGTTATTATTCCATTATTACCCTTACAATAATTGTTACAAATGAGAACGATAATTTCCACCGCATAGATTCGCGTGAAATGATATATTCTAGGTTATTTGCAACTTGAAAGGTACAACGAGTTCGTCCATTATATTTTAACAATCACAAGTACATTGTCTAGAGTAAATTGTAGATGATGGCTTATAAACATACAAGGATCATTCGTGAAGAAGTTGTGGAACTCTCTTTGTGACTTTGCGAGTTTCTTTTTCAGTTAGGGTGTTAAACAGTTTGACTTGGGATTGCAAATGTCCCGTCCGTGATCTATCCTAGAGTAACTGCCAATCAATTATGTTAGTATTCCGTTATTACCCTTTAGATAACCATTTCATATGAGAACAATGATTTCCACCACAAAGATTGCGTGAATTTATATATTCTAGGTTATTTATCAAATTAAATGGTAATACAAGTAAGTTAATCAATTTTTAAAGAACACAAGTACTTTTCCCATAGTAAATTATAGATGATGACGTATAAGTATAAAAGAATCATTTGTAAGGAAGTTGTGGAACTCTCTAAGGAAAAATGCCTGTTTCTCTATCAAGTACGGTGTTTAAGAGTTTGACTAGTGCAAGTCCATCTATCGATCTTTAAAAAGAACAAGTACATTGTCCACGATAAATTGTAGATGATGACTTACAATCATACAAAGATCATACGTAAGGAGGTTGTGAAATTCTCTAAGGCACTATGCGTGTTTCTTTATTAATTACAGTGTTAAAAAGTTTGACTTGGGATTTCAAGTGCCCCATCCCAGATTTGTCCCGGGGTAACCATCTATCAATTGGGTTATTATTCCATTATTACCATTAAAATAATCGTTACAGATGAGAACGATAATTTCCAACGCAAAGAGTCACGTGAAATGATATATTCTAAGTAATTTATCAAATTAAATGGTAATAAAATTACTTTAATCACATTTTGAAAAGTACAAGTACATTTCCCATAGTAAATTATAGATGATGACTTATAATTATAAAAGATTCATTTGTAAGGAAGTTGTGGAAGTCCCTGTGGGAAAATGCATGTTTCTTTATCAGTTACGGTGTTTAAGAGTTTGACTTGTACAAGTCCATCTATCGATTTTTAAAAAGAACAAGTACATTGTCCACGGTAAATTGTAGATTATGACTTATAATCATACAAAGATCATACGAAAGGAGGTTGTGAAATTCTCTAAGGCACTATGCTTGTTTCTTTATTAATTACGGTATTAATAAATTTGACTTGGGATTTCAAGTGCCGTGTCCCCGATTTGTCCCAGGGTAACCGTCTATCAATTGGGTTATTATTCCATTATTACCCTTACAATAATCATTACAGATGAGAACGATAATTTCCACCGCATAGATTCGCGTGAAATTATAAATTCTAGGTTATTTACAACTTGAAATGTACAAAAAGTTCGTCCATGATATTTTAATAATCACAAGTACATTGTCTAGAGCAAATTGTAGATAAGGGCTTATAAACATACAAGGATCATTCGTGAAGATGTTGTGGAACTCTGTTTGTGACTATGGGAGTTTCTTTATCAATTAGGGTGTTAAACAGTTTGACTTGGGATTGCAAGTGTCCCGTCCGCGATCTGTCCCAGAGTAACTGTCAATCAATTATGTTATTATTCCATTATTACCCTTTCACTAACTATTACATATGAGAACGATAATTTCCATCTCAAAGAGTCGCGTGAAATTATATATTCTAGGTAATTTATCAAATTAAATGGTAATACAAGTACTTTAATCACATTTTAAAAAGCACAAGTACATTGCCCATAGTAAATTATAGATGATGACTTATAATTATAAAAGATTCATTTCTAAGTAAGTTGTGGAAGTCCCTATGGGAAAATGCATGTTTCTTTATCCGTTACGGTGTTTAAGAGTTTGACTTGTACAAGTCCATCTATCGATTTTTAAAAAGAACAAGTACATTGTCCATGTTAAATTGTAGATGATGACTTATAATCATACAAAGATCATACGTAAGGAGGTTGTGAAATTCTCTAAGGCACTATGCGTGTTTCTTTATTAATTACGGTGTTAAAAAGTTTGACTTGGGATTTCTAGTGCCCCGTCCCCGATTTTTCCAGGGGTAACCATCTATCAATTGGGTTATTATTCCATTATTACCCTTACAATAATTGTTACAAATGAGAACGATAATTTCCACCGCATAGATTCGCGTGAAATGATATATTCTAGGTTATTTGCAACTTGAAAGGTACAACGAGTTCGTCCATTATATTTTAACAATCACAAGTACATTGTCTAGAGTAAATTGTAGATGATGGCTTATAAACATACAAGGATCATTCGTGAAGAAGTTGTGGAACTCTCTTTGTGACTTTGCGAGTTTCTTTTTCAGTTAGGGTGTTAAACAGTTTGACTTGGGATTGCAAATGTCCCGTCCGTGATCTATCCTAGAGTAACTGCCAATCAATTATGTTAGTATTCCGTTATTACCCTTTAGATAACCATTTCATATGAGAACAATGATTTCCACCACAAAGATTGCGTGAATTTATATATTCTAGGTTATTTATCAAATTAAATGGTAATACAAGTAAGATAATCAATTTTTAAAGAACACAAGTACTTTTCCCATAGTAAATTATAGATGATGATTTATAAGTATAAAAGAATCATTTGTAAGAAAGTTGCGGAACTCTCTATGGGAAAATGCATGTTTCTTTATCAGTCACGGTGTTTAAGAGTTTGACTTGTACAAGTCCATCTATTGATTTTTAAAAAGAACAAGTACATTGTCCATGTTAAATTGTAGATGATGACTTATAATCATACAAAGATCATACGTAAGAAGGTTGTGAAATTATCTAAGGCACAATGCGTGTCTCTTTATTAATTACGGTGTTAAAAAGTTTGACTTGGGATTTCTAGTGCCCCGTCCCCGATTTTTCCAGGGGTAACCATCTATCAATTGGGTTGTTATTCCATTAATACCCTTACAATAATCGTTACAAATGAGAACGATAATTTCCACCGCATAGATTCGCGCAAAATGATATATTCTAGGTTATTTACAACTTGAAAGGTACAACAAGTTCGTATATGATATTTTAATAATCACAAGTACATTGTCTAGAATAAATTGTATATGATGGATTATAAACATACAAGGATCATTCGTGAAGAAGTTGTGGAACTCTCTTTGTGACTATGCGAGTTTCTTTATCAGTTAGGGTGTTAAACAGTTTGACTTGGGATTCCAAGTGTCCCGTCCGCAATCTGTCCCAGAGTAACTATCAATCAATTATGTTAGTATTCCACTATTACCCTTTAGATAACCATTACATATGAGAGCGATAATTTCCACCACAAAGATTCGCGTGAATTTATGAATTCCAGGTTATTTATATAATTAAATGGTAATGCAAGTACGTTAATCAATTTTTAAAAAGCACAAGTACATTTCCCATAGTCAATTATAGATGATGACTTATAAGTATAAAAGAATCATTTGTAAGGAAGTTGTGGAACTCTATATGGGAAAATACATGTTTCTCTATCAGTTACGGTGTTTAAGAGTTTGACTTTTACAAGTCCTTCTATCGATCTTTAAAAAGAACAAGTACATTGTTCGCGGTAAGTTGTAGATGATGACTTATAATTATACAAGATCATACGCAAGGAGGTTGTGAAATTCTCTAAGGCACAATGCGTGTTTCTTTATTAATTACGGTGTTAAAAAGTTTGACTTGGGATTTCAAGTGCCCCGTCCCCGATTTGCCCCAGGGTAACCATCTATCAATTGGGTTATTATTCCATTATTACCCTTAAAATAATCGTTACAGACGGGAACGATAATTTTCATCGCATAGATTCGCGTGAAATGATATATTATAGGTTATTTACAACTTCAAAGGTACAACAAGTTCATCCATGATATTTTAATAATCACAAGTACATTGTCTAGAGTAAATTGTAGATGATGGCTTATAAACATACAAGGATCATTCGTGAAGAAGTTGTGGAACTCTCTTTGTGACTATGCGAGTTTCTTTATCAGTTAGGGTGCTAAACAGTTTGACTTGGGATTGCAAGTGTCCCGTCCGCGATCTTTCCCAGAGTAACTGTCAATAAATTATGTTAGTATTCCATTATTACCCTTTAGATAACCATTACATATGAGAGCGTTAATTTCCACCACAAAGATTCGCATGAATTTATAAATTCCAGGTTATTTATATAATTAAATGGAAATACATGTACGTTAATCAATTTTTAAAAAGCACAAGTACATTTCCCATAGTAAATTATAGATGGTGAATTATAAGTATAAAAGAATCATTTGTAAGGAAGTTGTGGAACTCTCTATGGGAAAATGCATGTTTCTTTATCAGTTACGGTTTTTAAGAGCTTGACTTATACAAGTCCATCTATCGATTTTTAAACAGCACAAGTACATTGCCCATAGAAAATTATAGATAATGACTTATAAGTTTAAAAGGATCATTTGTAAAAAATTTGTGGAAGTCTCTATGTGAAAATGCATGTTTCTTTATCAGTTACGGTGTTGAAGAGTTTGACTTGTATAAGTCCATCTATCCATTATTAAAAAGAACAAGTACATTGTCCACGGTAAATTTTAGATGATGACTTATAATCATACAAAGATCATACGTAAGGAGGTCGTGAAATTCTCTAAGGCACTATGCGTGTTTCTTTATTAATTATGGTGTTAAAAAGTTTGACTTGGGATTTCAAGTGCCCCATCCCCGATTTGTCCCGGGGTAACCGTCTATCACTCAGGTTATTATTCCGTTATTACCCTTACAATAATCGTTACAGATGAGAACGATAATTTCCACCGCATAGATTCACGTGAAATGATATATTCTAGGTTATTTACAACCTGAAACATACAACAACTTCGTCCATGATATTTTAACAATCACAAGTACACTGTCTAGAGTAAATTTTAGTTGTTGGCTTATAAACATACAAGGATCATTCGTGAAGAAGTTGTGGAACTCTCTTTGTGACTATGCGAGTTTCTTTATCAGTTAGGGTGTAAAACACTTTGACATGGGATTGAAAATGTCCCGTCCGCGATCTGTCCCAGAGTAACTGTCAATCGTTTATGTTAGTATTCCCTTATTACCCTTTCAAAAACTATTACATATGAGAACGATAATTTCCACATCAAAGAGTCGCGTGAAATTATATATTCCCGGTAATTTATCAAATTAAATGGTAATACAAGTACGTTAACCAATTTTTAAAAATCACAAGTACATTTCCACAGAAAATTATAGATGATGACTTATAAGTGTAAAAGGATAATTTGTAAAAAGATTGTGGAAGTCTCTATGTGAAAATGCATCTTTCTTTATCAGTTACGGTGTTTAAGAGTTTGACTTGTACAAGTCCATCTATCCATATTAAAAAGAACAAGTACATTTTCCACGGTAAATTTTAGATGATGACTTATAATCATACAAAGATCATAAATAAGGAGGTCGTGAAATTCTCTAAGGCACTATGCATGTTTCTTTATTAATTACGGTGTTAAAAAGTTTGACTTGGGATTTCAAGTGCCCCATCCCCAATTTGTCCCGGGGTAACCGTCTATCACTTAGGTTATTATTCCATTATTACCCTTACAATAATCGTTACAGATGAGAACGATAATTTCCACCGCATAGATTCACGTGAAATGATATATTCTAGGTTATTTACAACTTGAAAGGTACAACAAGTTCGTCCATGATATTTTAACAATCACAAATACACTGTCTAGAGTAAATTGTAGATGATGGCTTATAAACATACAAGGATCATTCGTGAAGAAGTTGTGGAACTCTCTTTGTGACTATGCGAGTTTATTTATCAGTTAGGGTGTTAAACAGTTTGACTTGGGATTGCAAGTCTCCCGTCTGCGATCTGTCCCAGAGTAACTGTCAATCGTTTATGTTAGTATTCCCTTATTACCCTTTTAAAAACCATTACATATGAGAACCATAATTTCCACCGCAAAGAGTCGCGTGAAATTATATATTCTCGGTAATTTATCAAATTAAATGGTAATACAAGTACGGTAATCAATTTTTAAAAAGCACAAGTACGTTGCCCATAGAAAATTATAGATGATGACTTATAAGTGTAAAAGGATCATTTGTAAGAAAGTTGTGGAAGTCTCATGAGAAAATGCATGTTTCTTTATGAGTTACGGTGTTTAAGAGTTTGACTGGTACAAGTCCATCTATCCATTATTAAAAAGAACAAGTACATTTACCACGGTAAATTGTAGATGATGACGTTTTATCATACAAAGATCATACGTAAGGAGGTGGTGAAATTCTCTAAAGCACTTTGCGTGTTTCTTTATTAATTACGGTGTTAAAAAGTTTTACTTGGGATTTCAAGTGCCTCGTCCCCGATATGTCCCGGGGTAACCATCTATCAATTGGGTTATTATTCAATTATTACCCTTACAATAATCGTTACAGATGAGAACGATAATTTCCACCGCATAGATTCACGTGAAATGATATATTCTAGGTTATTTACAACTTGAAAGGTACAACAAGTTCGTCCATGATATTTTAATAATCACAAGTACATTGTCTAGAGTAAATTGTAGATGATGTCTTACAAACATGCAAGGATCATTCGTGAAGAAGTTGTGGAACTCTCTTTGTGACTATGCGAGTTTCTTTATCAGTTAGGGTGATAAACCATTTGACTTGGGATTGCAAGTGTCCCGTCCGCGATCTGTCCCAGAGTAACTGTCAATTTTTTATGTTAGTATTCCCTTATTACCCTTTTAAAAACCATTACATATGAGAACCATAATTTCCACCGCAAAGAGTCGCGTGAAATTATATATTCTCGGTAATTTATCAAATTAAATGGTAATACAAGTACGGTAATCAATTTTTAAAAAGCACAAGTACGTTGCCCATAGAAAATTATAGATGATGACTTATAAGTGTAAAAGGATCATTTGTAAGAAAGTTGTGGAAGTCTCATGAGAAAATGCATGTTTCTTTATGAGTTACGGTGTTTAAGAGTTTGACTTGTACAAGTCCATCTATCCATTATTAAAAAGAACAAGTACATTTACCACGGTAAATTGTAGATGATGACTTTTCATCATACAAAGATCATACGTAAGGAGGTCGTGAAATTCTCTAAGGCACTATGCGTGTTTCTTTATTAATTACGGTGTTAAAAAGTTTTACTTGGGATTTCAAGTGCCTCTTCCCTGATATGTCCCGGGGTAACCATCTATCAATTGGGTTATTATTCAATTATTACCCTTACAATAATCGTTACAGATGAGAACGATAATTTCCACCGCATAGATTCACGTGAAATGATATATTCTAGGTTATTTGGAACTTGAAAGGTACAACAAGTTCGTCCATGATATTTTAATAATCACAAGTACATTGTCTAGAGTAAATTGTAGATGATGTCTTACAAACATACAAGGATCATTCGTGAAGAAGTTGTGGAACTCTCTTTGTGACTATGCGAGTTTCTTTATCAGTTAGGGTGTTAAACCATTTGACTTGGGATTGCAAGTGTCCCGTCCGCAATCTGTCCCAGAGTAACTGTCAATTTTTTGTGTTAGTATTCCCTTATTACCCTTTCAAAAACCATTGCATATGAGAACGATAATTTCCACGGCAAAGAGTCGCGTGAAATTATATATTCTCGGTAAATTATCAAATTAAATGGTAATACAAGTACGCTAATAAATTTTTGAAAAGCACAAGTAAGTTGCCCATAGAAAATTATAGAAGATGACTTATAAGTGTAAAAGGATCATTTGTAAGAAAGTTGTGGAAGTCTCATGAGAAAATGCATGTTTCTTTATGAGTTACGGTGTTTAAGAGTTTGACTTGTACAAGTCCATCTATCCATTATTAAAAAGAACAAGTACATTTACCACGGTAAATTGTAGATGATGACGTTTTATCATACAAAGATCATACGTAAGGAGGTGGTGAAATTCTCTAAAGTACTTTGCGTGTTTCTTTATTAATTACGGTGTTAAAAAGTTTTACTTGGGATTTCAAGTGCCTCGTCCCCGATATGTCCCGGGGTAACCATCTATCAATTGGGTTATTATTCAATTATTACCCTTACAATAATCGTTACAGATGAGAACGATAATTTCCACCGCATAGATTCACGTGAAATGATATATTCTAGGTTATTTAGAACTTGAAAGGTACAACAAGTTCGTCCATGATATTTTAATAATCACAAGTACATTGTCTAGAGTAAATTGTAGATGATGTCTTACAAACATGCAAGGATCATTCGTGAAGAAGTTGTGGAACTCTCTTTGTGACTATGCGAGTTTCTTTATCAGTTAGGGTGATAAACCATTTGACTTGGGATTGCAAGTGTCCCGTCCGCGATCTGTCCCAGAGTAACTGTCAATTTTTTATGTTAGTATTCCCTTATTACCCTTTTAAAAACCATTACATATGAGAACCATAATTTCCACCGCAAAGAGTCGCGTGAAATTATATATTCTCGGTAATTTATCAAATTAAATGGTAATACAAGTACGGTAATCAATTTTTAAAAAGCACAAGTACGTTGCCCATAGAAAATTATAGATGATGACTTATAAGTGTAAAAGGATCATTTGTAAGAAAGTTGTGGAAGTCTCATGAGAAAATGCATGTTTCTTTATGAGTTACGGTGTTTAAGAGTTTGACTTGTACAAGTCCATCTATCCATTATTAAAAAGAACAAGTACATTTACCACGGTAAATTGTAGATGATGACTTTTCATCATACAAAGATCATACGTAAGGAGGTCGTGAAATTCTCTAAGGCACTATGCGTGTTTCTTTATTAATTACGGTGTTAAAAAGTTTTACTTGGGATTTCAAGTGCCTCTTCCCTGATATGTCCCGGGGTAACCATCTATCAATTGGGTTATTATTCAATTATTACCCTTACAATAATCGTTACAGATGAGAACGATAATTTCCACCGCATAGATTCACGTGAAATGATATATTCTAGGTTATTTGGAACTTGAAAGGTACAACAAGTTCGTCCATGATATTTTAATAATCACAAGTACATTGTCTAGAGTAAATTGTAGATGATGTCTTACAAACATACAAGGATCATTCGTGAAGAAGTTGTGGAACTCTCTTTGTGACTATGCGAGTTTCTTTATCAGTTAGGGTGTTAAACCATTTGACTTGGGATTGCAAGTGTCCCGTCCGCAATCTGTCCCAGAGTAACTGTCAATTTTTTGTGTTAGTATTCCCTTATTACCCTTTCAAAAACCATTGCATATGAGAACGATAATTTCCACTGCAAAGAGTCGCGTGAAATTATATATTCTCGGTAAATTATCAAATTAAATGGTAATACAAGTACGCTAATAAATTTTTGAAAAGCACAAGTAAGTTGCCCATAGAAAATTATAGAAGATGACTTATAAGTGTAAAAGGATCATTTGTAAGAAAGTTGTGGAAGTCTCATGAGAAAATGCATGTTTCTTTATGAGTTACGGTGTTTAAGAGTTTGACTTGTACAAGTCCATCTATCCATTATTAAAAAGAACAAGTACATTTACCACGGTAAATTGTAGATGATGACGTTTTATCATACAAAGATCATACGTAAGGAGGTGGTGAAATTCTCTAAAGCACTTTGCGTGTTTCTTTATTAATTACGGTGTTAAAAAGTTTTACTTGGGATTTCAAGTGCCTCGTCCCCGATATGTCCCGGGGTAACCATCTATCAATTGGGTTATTATTCAATTATTACCCTTACAATAATCGTTACAGATGAGAACGATAATTTCCACCGCATAGATTCACGTGAAATGATATATTCTAGGTTATTTAGAACTTGAAAGGTACAACAAGTTCGTCCATGATATTTTAATAATCACAAGTACATTGTCTAGAGTAAATTGTAGATGATGTCTTACAAACATGCAAGGATCATTCGTGAAGAAGTTGTGGAACTCTCTTTGTGACTATGCGAGTTTCTTTATCAGTTAGGGTGATAAACCATTTGACTTGGGATTGCAAGTGTCCCGTCCGCGATCTGTCCCAGAGTAACTGTCAATTTTTTATGTTAGTATTCCCTTATTACCCTTTTAAAAACCATTACATATGAGAACCATAATTTCCACCGCAAAGAGTCGCGTGAAATTATATATTCTCGGTAATTTATCAAATTAAATGGTAATACAAGTACGGTAATCAATTTTTAAAAAGCACAAGTACGTTGCCCATAGAAAATTATAGATGATGACTTATAAGTGTAAAAGGATCATTTGTAAGAAAGTTGTGGAAGTCTCATGAGAAAATGCATGTTTCTTTATGAGTTACGGTGTTTAAGAGTTTGACTTGTACAAGTCCATCTATCCATTATTAAAAAGAACAAGTACATTTACCACGGTAAATTGTAGATGATGACTTTTCATCATACAAAGATCATACGTAAGGAGGTCGTGAAATTCTCTAAGGCACTATGCGTGTTTCTTTATTAATTACGGTGTTAAAAAGTTTTACTTGGGATTTCAAGTGCCTCTTCCCTGATATGTCCCGGGGTAACCATCTATCAATTGGGTTATTATTCAATTATTACCCTTACAATAATCGTTACAGATGAGAACGATAATTTCCACCGCATAGATTCACGTGAAATGATATATTCTAGGTTATTTGGAACTTGAAAGGTACAACAAGTTCGTCCATGATATTTTAATAATCACAAGTACATTGTCTAGAGTAAATTGTAGATGATGTCTTACAAACATACAAGGATCATTCGTGAAGAAGTTGTGGAACTCTCTTTGTGACTATGCGAGTTTCTTTATCAGTTAGGGTGTTAAACCATTTGACTTGGGATTGCAAGTGTCCCGTCCGCAATCTGTCCCAGAGTAACTGTCAATTTTTTGTGTTAGTATTCCCTTATTACCCTTTCAAAAACCATTGCATATGAGAACGATAATTTCCACTGCAAAGAGTCGCGTGAAATTATATATTCTCGGTAAATTATCAAATTAAATGGTAATACAAGTACGCTAATAAACTTTTAAAAAGCACAAGTAAGTTGCCCATAGAAAATTATAGAAGATGACTTATAAGTGTAAAAGGATCATTTGTAAGAAAGTTGTGGAAGTCTCATGAGAAAATGCATGTTTCTTTATGAGTTACGGTGTTTAAGAGTTTGACCTGTAAAAGTCTATCTATCCATTATTAAAAAGAACAAGTACATTGTCCACTGTAAATTGTAGATGATGACTTTTTATCATACAAAGATCATACGTAAGGAGGTCGTGAAATTCTCTAAGGCACTATGCGTGTTTCTTTATTAATTACGGTGTTAAAAAGTTTGACTTGGGATTTCAAGTGCCCCATCCCCGATATGTCCCGGGGTAACCATCTATCAATTGGGTTATTATTCCATTATTACCCTTAAAATAATCGTTACAGATGAGAACGATAGTTTCCACCGCATAGATTCACGTGAAGTGATATATTCTAGGTTATTTAGAAATTGAAAGGTACAACAAGTTCGTCCATGATATTTTAATAATCACAAGTACATTGTCTAGAGTAAATTGTAGATGATGGCTTATAAACATACAAGGATCATTCGTGAAGAAGTTGTGGAACTCTCTTTGTGACTATACGAGTTTCTTTATCAGTAAGGGTGTTAAACAGTTTGACATTGGATTGCAAGTGTACCGTCTGCCATCTGTCCCAGAGTAACTGTCAATTGTTTATGTTAGTATTCCCTTATTACCCTTTCAAAAACCATTACATATGAGAATGATAATTTCCACCGCAAAGAGTCGCGTGAAATTATATATTCTCGGTAATTTATCAAATTAAATGGTAATACAAGTACATTAATCAATTTTTAAAAAGCACAAGTACATTGCCAATAGAAAATTATAGATGATGACTTATAAGTTTAAAAGGATCATTTGTAAAATATTTGTGGAAGTCTCTATGTGAAAATGCATGTTTCTTTATCAGTTACGGTGTTTAAGAGTTTGACTTGTATAAGTCCATCTATCCATTATTAAAAAGAACAAGTACATTGTCCACGGTAAATTTTAGATGATGACTTATAATCATACAAAGATCATCCGTAAGGAGGTCGTGAAATTCTCTAAGGCACTGTGCGTGTTTCTTTATTAATTATGGTGTTAAAAAGTTTGACTTGGGATTTCAAGTGCCCCATCCCCGATTTGTCCCGGGGTAACCGTCTATCACTTAGGTTATTATTCCATTATTACCCTTACAATAATCGTTACATATGAGAACGATAATTTCCACCGCATAGATTCACGTGAAATGATATATTCTAGGTTATTTACAACTTGAAAGGTACAACAAGTTCGTCCATGATATTTTAATAATCACAAGTACATTGTCTAGAGTAAACTGTAAATGATGGCTTATAAACATGCAAGGATCATTCGTGAAGAAGTTGTGGAACTCTCTTTGTGACTATGCGAGTTTCTTTATCAGTTAGGGTGTTAAACCATTTGACTTGGGATTGCAAGTGTCCCGTCCGCGATCTGTCCCAGAGTAACTGTCAATTTTTTATGTTAGTATTCCCTTATTACCCTTTTAAAAACCATTACATATGAGAACCATAATTTCCACCGCAAAGAGTCGCGTGAAATTATATATTCTCGGTAATTTATCAAATTAAATGGTAATACAAGTACGGTAATCAATTTTTAAAAAGCACAAGTACGTTGCCCATAGAAAATTATTGATGATGACTTATAAGTGTAAAAGGATCATTTGTAAGAAAGTTGTGGAAGTCTCATGAGAAAATGCATGTTTCTTTATGAGTTACGGTGTTTAAGAGTTTGACTTGTACAAGTCCATCTATCCATTATTAAAAAGAACAAGTACATTCACCACGGTAAATTGTAGATGATGACTTTTTATCATACAAAGATCATACGTAAGGAGGTCGTGAAATTCTCTAAGGCACTATGCGTGTTTCTTTATTAATTACGGTGTTAAAAAGTTTTACTTGGGATTTCAAGTGCCTCTTCCCTGATATGTCCCGGGGTAACCATCTATCAATTGGGTTATTATTCAATTATTACCCTTACAATAATCGTTACAGATGAGAACGATAATTTCCACCGCATAGATTCACGTGAAATGATATATTCTAGGTTATTTAGAACTTGAAAGGTACAACAAGTTCGTCCATGATATTTTAATAATCACAAGTACATTGTCTAGAGTAAATTGTAGATGATGTCTTACAAACATACAAGGATCATTCGTGAAGAAGTTGTGGAACTCTCTTTGTGACTATGCGAGTTTCTTTATCAGTTAGGGTGTTAAACCATTTGACTTGGGATTGCAAGTGTCCCGTCCGCAATCTGTCCCAGAGTAACTGTCAATTTTTTGTGTTAGTATTCCCTTATTACCCTTTCAAAAACCATTGCATATGAGAACGATAATTTCCACTGCAAAGAGTCGCGTGAAATTATATATTCTCGGTAAATTATCAAATTAAATGGTAATACAAGTACGCTAATAAATTTTTAAAAAGCACAAGTAAGTTGCCCATAGAAAATTATAGAAGATGACTTATAAGTGTAAAAGGATCATTTGTAAGAAAGTTGTGGAAGTCTCATGAGAAAATGCATGTTTCTTTATGAGTTACGGTGTTTAAGAGTTTGACCTGTACAAGTCTATCTATCCATTATTAAAAAGAACAAGTACATTGTCCACTGTAAATTGTAGATGATGACTTTTTATCATACAAAGATCATACGTAAGGAGGTCGTGAAATTCTCTAAGGCACTATGCGTGTTTCATTATTAATTACGGTGTTAAAAAGTTTGACTTGGGATTTCAAGTGCCCCGTCCCCGATATGTCCCGGGGTAACCATCTATCAATTGGGTTATTATTCCATTATTACCCTTAAAATAATCGTTACAGATGAGAACGATAGTTTCCACCACATAGATTCACGTGAAGTGATATATTCTAGGTTATTTAGAAATTGAAAGGTACAACAAGTTCGTCCATGATATTTTAATAATCACAAGTACATTGTCTAGAGTAAATTGTAGATGATGGCTTATAAACATACAAGGATCATTCGTGAAGAAGTTGTGGAACTCTCTTTGTGACTATACGAGTTTCTTTATCAGTAAGGGTGTTAAACAGTTTGACAATGGATTGCAAGTGTACCGTCCGCCATCTGTCCCAGAGTAACTGTCAATCGTTTATGTTAGTATTCCCTTATTACACTTTCAAAAACCATTACATATGAGAATGATAATTTCCACCGCAAAGAGTCGCGTGAAATTATATATTCTCGGTAATTTATCAAATTAAATGGTAATACAAGTACGTTAATCAATTTTTAAAAAGCACAAGTACATTGCCAATAGAAAATTATAGATGATGACTTATAAGTTTAAAAGGATCATTTGTAAAATATTTGTGGAAGTCTCTATGTGAAAATGCATGTTTCTTTATCAGTTACGGTGTTTAAGAGTTTGACTTGTATAAGTCCATCTATCCATTATTAAAAAGAACAAGTACATTGTCCACGGTAAATTTTAGATGATTACTTATAATCATACAAAGATCATCCGTAAGGAGGTCGTGAAATTCTCTAAGGCACTATGCGTGTTTCTTTATTAATTATGGTGTTAAAAAGTTTGACTTGGGAATTCAAGTGCCCCATCCCCGATTTGTCCCGGGGTAACCGTCTATCACTTAGGTTATTATTCCATTATTACCCTTACAATAATCGTTACATATGAGAACGATAATTTCCACCGCATAGATTCACGTGAAATGATATATTCTAGGTTATTTACAACTTGAAAGGTACAACAAGTTCGTCCATGATATTTTAATAATCACAAGTACATTGTCTAGAGTAAACTGTAAATGATGGCTTATAAACATGCAAGGATCATTCGTGAAGAAGTTGTGGAACTCTCTTTGTGACTATGCGAGTTTCTTTATCAGTTAGGGTGTTAAACACTTTGACTTGGGATTGCAAGTGTCCCGTCCGCGATCTGTCCCAGAGTAACTGTCAATCGTTTTTGTTAGTATTCCCTTATTACCCTTTCAAAAACCATTACATATGAGAACGATAATTTCCACCGCAAAGAGTCGCGTTAAATTATATATTATCGGTACTTTATCAAATTAAATGGTAATACAAGTACGTTAATCAATTTTTAAAAAGCACAAATACATTGCCCATAGAAAATTATAGATGATGACTTATAAGTGTAAAAGGATCATTTGTAAAAAATTTGTGGAAGTCTCTATGTGAAAATGCATGTTTCTTTATCAGTTACGGTGTTCAAGAGTTTGACTTGTACAAGTCCATCTATCCATTATTAAAAAGAACAAGTACATTGTCCACGGTAAATTTTAGATGATGACTTAAAACAGAAGGCAAGGCTAAATTGGCTAAAACAAGGGGATGCAAACACCAGCTATTTTCATCATACCATCAGGGAAAGGAGAGCTAAATAAAAAATCAGTAAAATCAAAGACGGAAATGGTAATTAGATTTTTGACCCATAGCTGATTAAAGATGAAGGAGTTAGATTTTTTAAGGGACTCCTTAATGAGGACGCCCCTCAAAATACAGGAACTTACCTAAAATATTTTTTAGCGGAAATTCCTTCTCTAGTTACTGAGCAGCAAAATCAACTCCAGCTAGAATCCTTCAATATCGTGGAAATGAAATTTGCTGTTTTTGATCTAAATAAATCAAGTGCTCCGGGATCTGATGGTTTCTCTGGGCATCTTTTCACATCCTTCTGGGATACTATTAAATAAGACTTCTTGGAGGCAGTAAACGATTTTATAAGTGGTGGCCTTATTCCCAAGGCCATCACAAGCACCTGGCTCACTTTAATCCCCAAAAAACCAATTCTAGTCACTTTCTCAGATTTCAGACCGATCAGTTTGTCAAATTTTGTCAATAAAGTCTTCTCAAAAATGCTTATGAAAGGATTAAGCCACTTATGCATATCCTAATCTCTCCTGAGCAGAGTGCTTTCATTAAAGGCAGGGAAATCACAGACAATATACTTCAAATGCAAGAGATGACTAGGCTTCTATCTAGAAAATCTGAAGTCCCTAATTTAATAGTGAAACTAGATATGCAAAAGGCTTTTGATAGAGTCTCATGGTCATTCCTGAATTCCATTCTTCTTCACTTTGGCTTTCACGGGAAATTTGTTAAACTCATTATGCATAACATATCTGCTGCAAATTTTTCTGTTTTAATCAATGGAGTTACTTCAGGATTCTTCGCATCCTCTAGGGGTATAAAACAGGGAGATCCTCTTTCACCTTTCCTTTACAATTTGCTCTTGGAAGATTTTTCTAGAGGGTTAAAGAAACATTTTAGCACAGGGTACCTTCAGAATTTCAGTCTACCTAAGAGCTGTGCTCCAGTTTCACATTTAATGTATGCTGATGACACAGCAGTTTTTTTGAATACCAACCCTAGAAACATGAAGAGGTTCAAAAAGTTTCTTAAAGCTTATGAACAAACCACAGGCCAAAAGGTCAATTTCTCTAAATCAGAATTATTTGTATCTCATAGGACAAATTCTTCTACAGTTAACTCTGTAAAAAGGATTCTGGGAATGGAAAAAGGAGTTTTCCCATTTAAATATCTGGGAGTGCCTACATTTTTTGGTAGAAATTTGCAGGTACATTACCAGCCATTATTGGAAAGAAAGGATAAATCAATCCATAATTGGAAGAACAGATGGCTCTCCACTGCAGGTAAAATTGTTCTAATTAATCACTGTCTTCTCTCAATCCCAACTCATATCTTTTCTGTTCTGAGTCCACCAAAAATAGTTTTGAAAAAAATGGAGAAAATGGCTTCTATCTTGTTTTGGGGATATTCTGATAATGTAGAAAAAAAAATGGAGATCTTGGAAAAACATGAGTGTACCTGTAGAAGAAAATGGAATAGGTTTTAGAGATTTAAAGGCCATTGTAGATGTTTTCTCATGTAAACTGTGGTGGAAACTGCAACTCAATTCCACGCAATGGACCTCACTATTATGGTCACTCCCGAAGTCTTACAAAATATCTCATACATGGTCTAGAATCTATAAAATTACTGATAAAGAAAATAGCAACTCCAGAATAATGCATGGTATCGGCGATTGCTCCTTCTAGAACGCTAACTGGATGGGTGAGGGAGCTTTGTATTATAAGTGGTCTCAAGATAGAGATATCCCCTTCGTGGACATCTCACTAAGGTCATTTATTAACAACAAAGCATCAATCCTCCCACAACTAGAGCCATTTTTGGCGACCAATTTGTACTCAATTTTGCAGGAGGCTAAAGTGGAATATACTCATGAAGATAGACTCATCTGGATGCCAGCCACAAATGGAATCTTCTCCATCAAATCAGCATACAAAATTTTCAGACAGAAAGCTGAAGATCCTCCATTTTCAAAAGGTATGGTTACCTTTTATTCCTAAAAAGATGTCTGTGCTTTTATGGAGAGCTCTTAATGGTTTACTTCCTTTTGACAACATTTTAAGAAAGATAGGGTTCAATTTAGCATCCAAATGTCCCCTGTGCCAGACTTACAGTGACTCTTTAGATCATTTTTTCAACTCTTGCCCCTCATCTATTTCTGTCTGGAACTGTGTAAATGATTTTTTAAAGATCCAGCATAAATCTTTCCCAAATTTGAAGAGCAGAGTTGAATTTTACCTTTCTTTTAATGTAGAATCTAATATTCAGTCTAATATCACCATTGCTGCCCTTCTTCTAACAATCTGGACTCTTTGGATTAAAAGGAATAATTTCCTGTTTGACAACAAATCCTTCTCCAAAGATGCTTGTATGCATGAAATAAAAGACATGATATATCAAATTTTCTCAGTACATCATTTGATAGGTAACTTAGACAAGCATAAATATTGGACACAGGCTAACAATATTCCTCACATTACAAAAAAGAAAAGGAAAACTTTTAATGCTGTGACATGGCAGAAACCCCTTACTGGACACAAGATTAACACAGATGAAATATGGATCAGGGGGGGTTTTTCTGCTCTAGCAGTGATAGTTAGGAATTGTGAGGGGAAGGTGGTTAAAATGAGGGCAAAATCTTTTCATTCCCCATCACCTTTACATGTAGAATTGATAGCTATCGAATGTGGATATGAACTCTGTTCAGAGCTGGTTTTACAAAGATGTGAGGTTGAATCCGACTATTTAATTGCAGTACAAGGTATTCAAAACCCAAATACCTCACCATGGAGGAATTACTCAATTTGCCAATCTCTAAATTTGAAACATTATATCCACCAAATCCGGCATACTCCTAGAGAGACTAATATTGCAGCTGATTTCCTGGCGAATTTTGCTTTAGAAAATAACTTTGATGGTGATTGATTTAGAACTAAATTTAGCACCTCCTTTTCTTAAGGGACTCCTTCATCTGGATAGATGTGGAATTCCTTGGATTCGAAATGAGTCTCAAGAGCATGTTGTATAAGATGTAGTAATCGGTTACATGTTTTTTTCTGGCTAGACTTATGAACTTATCATAGGATAGATACTGCTGATAATTTTGTGTTTATTATATTACAGGTTCTATTCTGCTACACAATTTCATCCTTGACTGGTTATACCGAGCCTTGGAGGCCTCAAGCCAAGGAACCATCAAGACATGGTGTCCGCGAGCCTTGGAGTCCTTGAGCCCTGGAGCACTCGAGACATGGAGCCCTGGAGCCATGGAGCCCTGGAGACATGGAGCCCTAGAGCCCTGGAGCCCTGGAGACATGGAGCCCTCAAGCTTTGGAGCCCTCGAGCTTTGGATTCATGTCTGGAGACCTCGAGATGAGCCCCCGAGACATGGAGCCCTCGACACATGGAGCCCTCGAGCTTTGGAGTCCGCGAGCTTAAGAGTCTTCGGGCTTTGGAGTCCGTGAGCTCAAGAGTCCTAGACCCATTCCCTCGAGACACGGTTTGCTCGAGACTTGAAGCCCTCGAGCCTTGGAGTCCTCGAGCTTTGGAGTCCTCGAACCATGGACCTTGGAGCCTTGGAATCCTCGAATCCTGGAGCACTCGAGACATGGAGCCCTTGAGACATGGAGCACTCGACACATGGAGCATCGAGACATGGAGCACTCGACACATGGAGCCCTCGAGACATGGAGCCCTTGAGACATGGAGCTCTCGAGACATGGAGCCCTCGAGACATGGAGCCCTTGAGACATGGAGCCCTCAAGCTTTGGAGTCCTCGAGCTTTGGAGTCATGTTTGGAGACCTCGAGACGAGCCCTCGAGACATGGATCTCTCGAGACATGGAGCCCTCGACAAAGAGGAACTTTCGAAGACATGGAGCCTAGGTGACCTCGAGCACTTGATCCTACACTCAACCACCTGATGGATCCTTCGAACTTTCGAAGCTTTCGAGCACTCAAACCGTGAAGACCTTACCCTTATAGACCTCGACCTAGCAAATAATTTTCTTTTACATTTCATCCACTAGTCCATTACTACCATTAGATCATTCTTTTAAAGGCAACGAGGTTGCCTTACCGATGTAATATTCCTAACATTATTGTACATCTTTGGGTGCTTCATAGGTTTGGGGAACCTAATAAATATCCCCCACCTTAGGGTGCTTTAAAATAAAATAAAAAAGATGATGACTTATAATCATACAAAGATCATACATAAGGAGGTCGTGAAATTCTCTAAGGCACTATGCGTGTTTCTTTATTAATTACGGTGTTAAAAAGTTTGACTTGAGATTTCAAGTGCCCCATCCCCAATTTGTCCCGGGGTAACCGTCTATCACTTAGGTTATTATTCCATTATTACCATTACAATAATCGTTACATATGAGAACGATAATTTCCACAGCATAGATTCGCGTGAAATGATATATTCTAGGTTATTTACAACTTGAAACGTACAACAAGTTCGTCCATGATATTTTAACAATCACAAGTACATTGTCTAGAGTAAATTGTAGATGATCGCTTATAAAAATACAATGATCATTCGTGAAGAAGTTGTGGAACTCTCTTTGTGACTATGCGAGTTTCTTTATCAGTTAGGGTGTTAAACACTTTGACCTGGGATTACAAGTGTCCCGTCCGCGATCTGTCCCAGAGTAACTATCAATCATTTATGTTAGTATTCCCTTATTACCCTTTCAAAAACCATTACATATGAGAACGATAATTTCCACCGCAAAGAGTCGTGTGAAATTATATATTCTCGTTAATTTATCAAATTAAATGGTAATACAAGTACGTTAATCAATTTTTAAAAAGCACAAGTACATTGCCCATAGAAAATTATAGATGATGACTTATAAGTGTAAAAGGATCATTTGTAAAAAAGTTGTGGAAGTCTCTATGTGAAAATGCATGTTTCTTTATCAGTTACGGTGTCTAACAGTTTAACTTGTACAAGTCCATCCATCCATTTTTAAAAAGAACAGTACATTGTCCATGGTAAATTTTAGATGATGACTTGTAATCATACAAAGATCATACGTAAGGAGGTCGTGAAATTCTCCAAGGCACTATGCGTGTCTCTTTATTAATTTCGGTGTTAAAAAGTTTGACTTGGGATTTCAAGTGCCCCATCCCCGATATGTCCCGGGGTAACCATCTATCACTTAGGTGATTATTCCATTATTACCCTTACAATAATCGTTACAGAGGAGAACGATAATTCCACTGCATAGATTTGCGTGAAATGATATATTCTAGGTTATTTACAATTTGAAAGGTACAACAAGTTCGTCCATTATATTTTAACAATCACAAGTACATTTTCTAGAGTAAATTGTAGATGATGGCTTATAAACATACAAGGATCATTCGTGAAGAAGTTGTGGAACTCCCTTTGTGACTATGCGAGTTTCTTTATCAGTTAGGGTGTTAAACACTTTGACTTGGGATTGCAAGTGTCCCGTCCGCGATCTGTCCCAGAGTAACTGTCAATCGTTTATGTTAGTATTCCCTTATTACCCTTTCAAAAACCATTACATATGAGAACGATAATTTCCACCGCAAAGAGTCACGTGAAATTATATATTCTCGGTAATTTGTCAAATTAAATGGTAATACATGTACGTTAATCAATTTTCAAAAAGCACAAGTGCATTGCCCATAGAAAATTATAAATGATGACTTATAAGTGTAAAAGGATCATTTGTAAAAAAGTTGTGGAAGTCTCTATGTGAAAATGCATGTTTCTTTATCAGTTACGGTGTCTAACAGTTTAACTTGTACAAGTCCATCCATCCATTTTTATAAAGAACAAGTACATTGTCCGCAGTAAATTTTAGATGATGACTTGTAATCATACAAAGATCATACGTAAGGTGGTCTTGAAATTCTCCAAGGCACTGTGCGTGTCTCTTTATTAATTACGGTGTTAAAAAGTTTGACTTGGGATTTCAAGTGCCCATCCCCGATTTGTCCCGGGGTAACCATCTATCACTTAGGTTATTATTCCATTATTACACTTACAATAATCGTTACAGATGAGAACGATAATTTCCACCGCATAGATTCGCGTGAAATGATATATTCTAGGTTATTTACAACTTGAAAGGTACAACAAGTTCATCCATTATATTTTAACAATCACAAGTACATTGTCTAGAGTAAATTGTAGATGATGGCTTATAAACATACAAGGATAATTCGTGAAGAAGTTGTGGAACTCTCTTTGTCACTATGCGAGTTTCTTTATCAGTTAGGGTGTTAAACACTTTGACTTGGGATTGCAAGTGTCCCGTCCGTGATCTGTCCCAGAGTAGCTGTCAATCATTTATGTTAGTATTCCCTTATTACACTTTCAAAAACCATTACATATGAGAATGATAATTTCCACCGCAAAGAGTCGCGTGAAATTATATATTCTCGGTAATTTATCAAATTAAATGGTAATACAAGTACGTTAATCAATTTTTAAAAAGCACAAGTACATTGCCAATAGAAAATTATAGATGATGACTTATAAGTTTAAAAGGATCATTTGTAAAATATTTGTGGAAGTCTCTATGTGAAAATGCATGTTTCTTTATCAGTTACGGTGTTTAAGAGTTTGACTTGTATAAGTCCATCTATCCATTATTAAAAAGAACAAGTACATTGTCCACGGTAAATTTTAGATGATTACTTATAATCATACAAAGATCATCCGTAAGGAGGTCGTGAAATTCTCTAAGGCACTATGCGTGTTTCTTTATTAATTATGGTGTTAAAAAGTTTGACTTGGGAATTCAAGTGCCCCATCCCCGATTTGTCCCGGGGTAACCGTCTATCACTTAGGTTATTATTCCATTATTACCCTTACAATAATCGTTACATATGAGAACGATAATTTCCACCGCATAGATTCACGTGAAATGATATATTCTAGGTTATTTACAACTTGAAAGGTACAACAAGTTCGTCCATGATATTTTAATAATCACAAGTACATTGTCTAGAGTAAACTGTAAATGATGGCTTATAAACATGCAAGGATCATTCGTGAAGAAGTTGTGGAACTCTCTTTGTGACTATGCGAGTTTCTTTATCAGTTAGGGTGTTAAACACTTTGACTTGGGATTGCAAGTGTCCCGTCCGCGATCTGTCCCAGAGTAACTGTCAATCGTTTATGTTAGTATTCCCTTATTACCCTTTCAAAAACCATTACATATGAGAACGATAATTTCCACCGCAAAGAGTCGCGTTAAATTATATATTATCGGTACTTTATCAAATTAAATGGTAATACAAGTACGTTAATCAATTTTTAAAAAGCACAAATACATTGCCCATAGAAAATTATAGATGATGACTTATAAGTGTAAAAGGATCATTTGTAAAAAATTTGTGGAAGTCTCTATGTGAAAATGCATGTTTCTTTATCAGTTACGGTGTTCAAGAGTTTGACTTGTACAAGTCCATCTATCCATTATTAAAAAGAACAAGTACATTGTCCACGGTAAATTTTAGATGATGACTTAAAACAGAAGGCAAGGCTAAATTGGCTAAAACAAGGGGATGCAAACACCAGCTATTTTCATCATACCATCAGGGAAAGGAGAGCTAAATAAAAAATCAGTAAAATCAAAGACGGAAATGGTAATTAGATTTTTGACCCATAGCTGATTAAAGATGAAGGAGTTAGATTTTTTAAGGGACTCCTTAATGAGGACGCCCCTCAAAATACAGGAACTTACCTAAAATATTTTTTAGCGGAAATTCCTTCTCTAGTTACTGAGCAGCAAAATCAACTCCAGCTAGAATCCTTCAATATCGTGGAAATGAAATTTGCTGTTTTTGATCTAAATAAATCAAGTGCTCCGGGATCTGATGGTTTCTCTGGGCATCTTTTCACATCCTTCTGGGATACTATTAAATAAGACTTCTTGGAGGCAGTAAACGATTTTATAAGTGGTGGCCTTATTCCCAAGGCCATCACAAGCACCTGGCTCACTTTAATCCCCAAAAAACCAATTCTAGTCACTTTCTCAGATTTCAGACCGATCAGTTTGTCAAATTTTGTCAATAAAGTCTTCTCAAAAATGCTTATGAAAGGATTAAGCCACTTATGCATATCCTAATCTCTCCTGAGCAGAGTGCTTTCATTAAAGGCAGGGAAATCACAGACAATATACTTCAAATGCAAGAGATGACTAGGCTTCTATCTAGAAAATCTGAAGTCCCTAATTTAATAGTGAAACTAGATATGCAAAAGGCTTTTGATAGAGTCTCATGGTCATTCCTGAATTCCATTCTTCTTCACTTTGGCTTTCACGGGAAATTTGTTAAACTCATTATGCATAACATATCTGCTGCAAATTTTTCTGTTTTAATCAATGGAGTTACTTCAGGATTCTTCGCATCCTCTAGGGGTATAAAACAGGGAGATCCTCTTTCACCTTTCCTTTACAATTTGCTCTTGGAAGATTTTTCTAGAGGGTTAAAGAAACATTTTAGCACAGGGTACCTTCAGAATTTCAGTCTACCTAAGAGCTGTGCTCCAGTTTCACATTTAATGTATGCTGATGACACAGCAGTTTTTTTGAATACCAACCCTAGAAACATGAAGAGGTTCAAAAAGTTTCTTAAAGCTTATGAACAAACCACAGGCCAAAAGGTCAATTTCTCTAAATCAGAATTATTTGTATCTCATAGGACAAATTCTTCTACAGTTAACTCTGTAAAAAGGATTCTGGGAATGGAAAAAGGAGTTTTCCCATTTAAATATCTGGGAGTGCCTACATTTTTTGGTAGAAATTTGCAGGTACATTACCAGCCATTATTGGAAAGAAAGGATAAATCAATCCATAATTGGAAGAACAGATGGCTCTCCACTGCAGGTAAAATTGTTCTAATTAATCACTGTCTTCTCTCAATCCCAACTCATATCTTTTCTGTTCTGAGTCCACCAAAAATAGTTTTGAAAAAAATGGAGAAAATGGCTTCTATCTTGTTTTGGGGATATTCTGATAATGTAGAAAAAAAAATGGAGATCTTGGAAAAACATGAGTGTACCTGTAGAAGAAAATGGAATAGGTTTTAGAGATTTAAAGGCCATTGTAGATGTTTTCTCATGTAAACTGTGGTGGAAACTGCAACTCAATTCCACGCAATGGACCTCACTATTATGGTCACTCCCGAAGTCTTACAAAATATCTCATACATGGTCTAGAATCTATAAAATTACTGATAAAGAAAATAGCAACTCCAGAATAATGCATGGTATCGGCGATTGCTCCTTCTAGAACGCTAACTGGATGGGTGAGGGAGCTTTGTATTATAAGTGGTCTCAAGATAGAGATATCCCCTTCGTGGACATCTCACTAAGGTCATTTATTAACAACAAAGCATCAATCCTCCCACAACTAGAGCCATTTTTGGCGACCAATTTGTACTCAATTTTGCAGGAGGCTAAAGTGGAATATACTCATGAAGATAGACTCATCTGGATGCCAGCCACAAATGGAATCTTCTCCATCAAATCAGCATACAAAATTTTCAGACAGAAAGCTGAAGATCCTCCATTTTCAAAAGGTATGGTTACCTTTTATTCCTAAAAAGATGTCTGTGCTTTTATGGAGAGCTCTTAATGGTTTACTTCCTTTTGACAACATTTTAAGAAAGATAGGGTTCAATTTAGCATCCAAATGTCCCCTGTGCCAGACTTACAGTGACTCTTTAGATCATTTTTTCAACTCTTGCCCCTCATCTATTTCTGTCTGGAACTGTGTAAATGATTTTTTAAAGATCCAGCATAAATCTTTCCCAAATTTGAAGAGCAGAGTTGAATTTTACCTTTCTTTTAATGTAGAATCTAATATTCAGTCTAATATCACCATTGCTGCCCTTCTTCTAACAATCTGGACTCTTTGGATTAAAAGGAATAATTTCCTGTTTGACAACAAATCCTTCTCCAAAGATGCTTGTATGCATGAAATAAAAGACATGATATATCAAATTTTCTCAGTACATCATTTGATAGGTAACTTAGACAAGCATAAATATTGGACACAGGCTAACAATATTCCTCACATTACAAAAAAGAAAAGGAAAACTTTTAATGCTGTGACATGGCAGAAACCCCTTACTGGACACAAGATTAACACAGATGAAATATGGATCAGGGGGGGTTTTTCTGCTCTAGCAGTGATAGTTAGGAATTGTGAGGGGAAGGTGGTTAAAATGAGGGCAAAATCTTTTCATTCCCCATCACCTTTACATGTAGAATTGATAGCTATCGAATGTGGATATGAACTCTGTTCAGAGCTGGTTTTACAAAGATGTGAGGTTGAATCCGACTATTTAATTGCAGTACAAGGTATTCAAAACCCAAATACCTCACCATGGAGGAATTACTCAATTTGCCAATCTCTAAATTTGAAACATTATATCCACCAAATCCGGCATACTCCTAGAGAGACTAATATTGCAGCTGATTTCCTGGCGAATTTTGCTTTAGAAAATAACTTTGATGGTGATTGATTTAGAACTAAATTTAGCACCTCCTTTTCTTAAGGGACTCCTTCATCTGGATAGATGTGGAATTCCTTGGATTCGAAATGAGTCTCAAGAGCATGTTGTATAAGATGTAGTAATCGGTTACATGTTTTTTTCTGGCTAGACTTATGAACTTATCATAGGATAGATACTGCTGATAATTTTGTGTTTATTATATTACAGGTTCTATTCTGCTACACAATTTCATCCTTGACTGGTTATACCGAGCCTTGGAGGCCTCAAGCCAAGGAACCATCAAGACATGGTGTCCGCGAGCCTTGGAGTCCTTGAGCCCTGGAGCACTCGAGACATGGAGCCCTGGAGCCATGGAGCCCTGGAGACATGGAGCCCTAGAGCCCTGGAGCCCTGGAGACATGGAGCCCTCAAGCTTTGGAGCCCTCGAGCTTTGGATTCATGTCTGGAGACCTCGAGATGAGCCCCCGAGACATGGAGCCCTCGACACATGGAGCCCTCGAGCTTTGGAGTCCGCGAGCTTAAGAGTCTTCGGGCTTTGGAGTCCGTGAGCTCAAGAGTCCTAGACCCATTCCCTCGAGACACGGTTTGCTCGAGACTTGAAGCCCTCGAGCCTTGGAGTCCTCGAGCTTTGGAGTCCTCGAACCATGGACCTTGGAGCCTTGGAATCCTCGAATCCTGGAGCACTCGAGACATGGAGCCCTTGAGACATGGAGCACTCGACACATGGAGCATCGAGACATGGAGCACTCGACACATGGAGCCCTCGAGACATGGAGCCCTTGAGACATGGAGCTCTCGAGACATGGAGCCCTCGAGACATGGAGCCCTTGAGACATGGAGCCCTCAAGCTTTGGAGTCCTCGAGCTTTGGAGTCATGTTTGGAGACCTCGAGACGAGCCCTCGAGACATGGATCTCTCGAGACATGGAGCCCTCGACAAAGAGGAACTTTCGAAGACATGGAGCCTAGGTGACCTCGAGCACTTGATCCTACACTCAACCACCTGATGGATCCTTCGAACTTTCGAAGCTTTCGAGCACTCAAACCGTGAAGACCTTACCCTTATAGACCTCGACCTAGCAAATAATTTTCTTTTACATTTCATCCACTAGTCCATTACTACCATTAGATCATTCTTTTAAAGGCAACGAGGTTGCCTTACCGATGTAATATTCCTAACATTATTGTACATCTTTGGGTGCTTCATAGGTTTGGGGAACCTAATAAATATCCCCCACCTTAGGGTGCTTTAAAATAAAATAAAAAAGATGATGACTTATAATCATACAAAGATCATACATAAGGAGGTCGTGAAATTCTCTAAGGCACTATGCGTGTTTCTTTATTAATTACGGTGTTAAAAAGTTTGACTTGAGATTTCAAGTGCCCCATCCCCAATTTGTCCCGGGGTAACCGTCTATCACTTAGGTTATTATTCCATTATTACCATTACAATAATCGTTACATATGAGAACGATAATTTCCACAGCATAGATTCGCGTGAAATGATATATTCTAGGTTATTTACAACTTGAAACGTACAACAAGTTCGTCCATGATATTTTAACAATCACAAGTACATTGTCTAGAGTAAATTGTAGATGATCGCTTATAAAAATACAATGATCATTCGTGAAGAAGTTGTGGAACTCTCTTTGTGACTATGCGAGTTTCTTTATCAGTTAGGGTGTTAAACACTTTGACCTGGGATTACAAGTGTCCCGTCCGCGATCTGTCCCAGAGTAACTATCAATCATTTATGTTAGTATTCCCTTATTACCCTTTCAAAAACCATTACATATGAGAACGATAATTTCCACCGCAAAGAGTCGTGTGAAATTATATATTCTCGTTAATTTATCAAATTAAATGGTAATACAAGTACGTTAATCAATTTTTAAAAAGCACAAGTACATTGCCCATAGAAAATTATAGATGATGACTTATAAGTGTAAAAGGATCATTTGTAAAAAAGTTGTGGAAGTCTCTATGTGAAAATGCATGTTTCTTTATCAGTTACGGTGTCTAACAGTTTAACTTGTACAAGTCCATCCATCCATTTTTAAAAAGAACAGTACATTGTCCATGGTAAATTTTAGATGATGACTTGTAATCATACAAAGATCATACGTAAGGAGGTCGTGAAATTCTCCAAGGCACTATGCGTGTCTCTTTATTAATTTCGGTGTTAAAAAGTTTGACTTGGGATTTCAAGTGCCCCATCCCCGATATGTCCCGGGGTAACCATCTATCACTTAGGTGATTATTCCATTATTACCCTTACAATAATCGTTACAGAGGAGAACGATAATTCCACTGCATAGATTTGCGTGAAATGATATATTCTAGGTTATTTACAATTTGAAAGGTACAACAAGTTCGTCCATTATATTTTAACAATCACAAGTACATTTTCTAGAGTAAATTGTAGATGATGGCTTATAAACATACAAGGATCATTCGTGAAGAAGTTGTGGAACTCCCTTTGTGACTATGCGAGTTTCTTTATCAGTTAGGGTGTTAAACACTTTGACTTGGGATTGCAAGTGTCCCGTCCGCGATCTGTCCCAGAGTAACTGTCAATCGTTTATGTTAGTATTCCCTTATTACCCTTTCAAAAACCATTACATATGAGAACGATAATTTCCACCGCAAAGAGTCACGTGAAATTATATATTCTCGGTAATTTGTCAAATTAAATGGTAATACATGTACGTTAATCAATTTTCAAAAAGCACAAGTGCATTGCCCATAGAAAATTATAAATGATGACTTATAAGTGTAAAAGGATCATTTGTAAAAAAGTTGTGGAAGTCTCTATGTGAAAATGCATGTTTCTTTATCAGTTACGGTGTCTAACAGTTTAACTTGTACAAGTCCATCCATCCATTTTTATAAAGAACAAGTACATTGTCCGCAGTAAATTTTAGATGATGACTTGTAATCATACAAAGATCATACGTAAGGTGGTCTTGAAATTCTCCAAGGCACTGTGCGTGTCTCTTTATTAATTACGGTGTTAAAAAGTTTGACTTGGGATTTCAAGTGCCCATCCCCGATTTGTCCCGGGGTAACCATCTATCACTTAGGTTATTATTCCATTATTACACTTACAATAATCGTTACAGATGAGAACGATAATTTCCACCGCATAGATTCGCGTGAAATGATATATTCTAGGTTATTTACAACTTGAAAGGTACAACAAGTTCATCCATTATATTTTAACAATCACAAGTACATTGTCTAGAGTAAATTGTAGATGATGGCTTATAAACATACAAGGATAATTCGTGAAGAAGTTGTGGAACTCTCTTTGTCACTATGCGAGTTTCTTTATCAGTTAGGGTGTTAAACACTTTGACTTGGGATTGCAAGTGTCCCGTCCGTGATCTGTCCCAGAGTAGCTGTCAATCATTTATGTTAGTATTCCCTTATTACCCTTTCAAAAACCATTACATATGAGAACGATAATTTCCACCGCAAAGAGTCGCGTGAAATTATATATTCTCGGTAATTTATCAAATTAAATGGTAATACAAGTACGTTAATCAATTTTTAAAAAGCACAAATGCATTGCCCATAGAAAATTATAGATGATGACTTATAAGTGTAAAAGGATCATTTGTAAAACAGTTGTGGAAGTCTCTATGTGAAAATGCATGTTTCTTTATCAGTTATGGTGTTTAAGAATTTGACTTGTACAAGTCCATCTATCCATTATTAAAAAGAACAAGTACATTTTCCACGGTAAATTTTAGATGATGACTTGTAATCATACAAAGATCATACGTAAGGAGGTCGTGAAATTCTCTAAGGCACTATGCGTTTCTCTTTATTAAATACGGTGTTAAAAAGTTTGACTTGGGATTTCAAGTGCCCCATCCCCGATTTGTCCCGGGGTAACCATCTATCACTTAGGTGATTATTCCATTATTACCCTTACAATAATCGTTACAGATGAGAACGATAATTTCCACCGCATAGATTCGCGTGAAATGATACATTCTAGGTTATTTACAACTTGAAAGGTACAACAAGTTCGTCCATGATATTTTAACAATCACAAGTACATTGTCTAGAGTAAATTGTAGATGATGGGTTATAAACATATAAGGATCATTCGTGAAGAAGTTGTGGAACTCTCTTTGTGACTATGCGAGTTTCTTTATCAGTTAGGGTGTTAAACACTTTGACCTGGGATTACAAGTGTCCCGTCCGCGATCTGTCCCAGAGTAACTATCAATCATTTATGTTAGTATTCCCTTATTACCCTTTCAAAAACCATTACATATGAGAACGATAATTTCCACCGCAAAGAGTCGTGTGAAATTATATATTCTCGTTAATTTATCAAATTAAATGGTAATACAAGTACGTTAATCAATTTTTAAAAAGCACAAGTACATTGCCCATAGAAAATTATAGATGATGACTTATAAGTGTAAAAGGATCATTTGTAAAAAAGTTGTGGAAGTCTCTATGTGAAAATGCATGTTTCTTTATCAGTTACGGTGTCTAACAGTTTAACTTGTACAAGTCCATCCATCCATTTTTAAAAAGAACAGTACATTGTCCATGGTAAATTTTAGATGATGACTTGTAATCATACAAAGATCATACGTAAGGAGGTCGTGAAATTCTCCAAGGCACTATGCGTGTCTCTTTATTAATTTCGGTGTTAAAAAGTTTGACTTGGGATTTCAAGTGCCCCATCCCCGATATGTCCCGGGGTAACCATCTATCACTTAGGTGATTATTCCATTATTACCCTTACAATAATCGTTACAGAGGAGAACGATAATTTTCACTGCATAGATTTGCGTGAAATGATATATTCTAGGTTATTTACAATTTGAAAGGTACAACAAGTTCGTCCATTATATTTTAACAATCACAAGTACATTTTCTAGAGTAAATTGTAGATGATGGCTTATAAACATACAAGGATCATTCGTGAAGAAGTTGTGGAACTCCCTTTGTGACTATGCGAGTTTCTTTATCAGTTAGGGTGTTAAACACTTTGACTTGGGATTGCAAGTGTCCCGTCCGCGATCTGTCCCAGAGTAACTGTCAATCGTTTATGTTAGTATTCCCTTATTACCCATTCAAAAACCATTACATATGAGAACGATAATTTCCACCGCAAAGAGTCACGTGAAATTATATATTCTCGGTAATTTGTCAAATTAAATGGTAATACATGTACGTTAATCAATTTTCAAAAAGCACAAGTGCATTGCCCATAGAAAATTATAAATGATGACTTATAAGTGTAAAAGGATCATTTGTAAAAAAGTTGTGGAAGTCTCTATGTGAAAATGCATGTTTCTTTATCAGTTACGGTGTCTAACAGTTTAACTTGTACAAGTCCATCCATCCATTTTTATAAAGAACAAGTACATTGTCCGCAGTAAATTTTAGATGATGACTTGTAATCATACAAAGATCATACGTAAGGTGGTCTTGAAATTCTCCAAGGCACTGTGCGTGTCTCTTTATTAATTACGGTGTTAAAAAGTTTGACTTGGGATTTCAAGTGCCCATCCCCGATTTGTCCCGGGGTAACCATCTATCACTTAGGTTATTATTCCATTATTACACTTACAATAATCGTTACAGATGAGAACGATAATTTCCACCGCATAGATTCGCGTGAAATGATATATTCTAGGTTATTTACAACTTGAAAGGTACAACAAGTTCGTCCATTATATTTTAACAATCACAAGTACATTGTCTAGAGTAAATTGTAGATGATGGCTTATAAACATACAAGGATAATTCGTGAAGAAGTTGTGGAACTCTCTTTGTCACTATGCGAGTTTCTTTATCAGTAAGGGTGTTAAACACTTTGACTTGGGATTGCAAGTGTCCCGTCCGTGATCTGTCCCAGAGTAGCTGTCAATCATTTATGTTAGTATTCCCTTATTACCCTTTCAAAAACCATTACATATGAGAACGATAATTTCCACCGCAAAGAGTCGCGTGAAATTATATATTCTCGGTAATTTATCAAATTAAATGGTAATACAAGTACGTTAATCAATTTTTAAAAAGCACAAATGCATTGCCCATAGAAAATTATAGATGATGACTTATAAGTGTAAAAGGATCATTTGTAAAACAGTTGTGGAAGTCTCTATGTGAAAATGCATGTTTCTTTATCAGTTATGGTGTTTAAGAATTTGACTTGTACAAGTCCATCTATCCATTATTAAAAAGAACAAGTACATTTTCCACGGTAAATTTTAGATGATGACTTGTAATCATACAAAGATCATACGTAAGGAGGTCGTGAAATTCTCTAAGGCACTATGCGTTTCTCTTTATTAAATACGGTGTTAAAAAGTTTGACTTGGGATTTCAAGTGCCCCATCCCCGATTTGTCCCGGGGTAACCATCTATCACTTAGGTGATTATTCCATTATTACCCTTACAATAATCGTTACAGATGAGAACGATAATTTCCACCGCATAGATTCGCGTGAAATGATACATTCTAGGTTATTTACAACTTGAAAGGTACAACAAGTTCGTCCATGATATTTTAACAATCACAAGTACATTGTCTAGAGTAAATTGTAGATGATGGGTTATAAACATATAAGGATCATTCGTGAAGAAGTTGTGGAACTCTCTTTGTGACTATGCGAGTTTCTTTATCAGTTAGGGTGTTAAACACTTTGACCTGGGATTACAAGTGTCCCGTCCGCGATCTGTCCCAGAGTAACTATCAATCATTTATGTTAGTATTCCCTTATTACCCTTTCAAAAACCATTACATATGAGAACGATAATTTCCACCGCAAAGAGTCGTGTGAAATTATATATTCTCGTTAATTTATCAAATTAAATGGTAATACAAGTACGTTAATCAATTTTTAAAAAGCACAAGTACATTGCCCATAGAAAATTATAGATGATGACTTATAAGTGTAAAAGGATCATTTGTAAAAAAGTTGTGGAAGTCTCTATGTGAAAATGCATGTTTCTTTATCAGTTACGGTGTCTAACAGTTTAACTTGTACAAGTCCATCCATCCATTTTTAAAAAGAACAGTACATTGTCCATGGTAAATTTTAGATGATGACTTGTAATCATACAAAGATCATACGTAAGGAGGTCGTGAAATTCTCCAAGGCACTATGCGTGTCTCTTTATTAATTTCGGTGTTAAAAAGTTTGACTTGGGATTTCAAGTGCCCCATCCCCGATATGTCCCGGGGTAACCATCTATCACTTAGGTGATTATTCCATTATTACCCTTACAATAATCGTTACAGAGGAGAACGATAATTTCCACTGCATAGATTTGCGTGAAATGATATATTCTAGGTTATTTACAATTTGAAAGGTACAACAAGTTCGTCCATTATATTTTAACAATCACAAGTACATTTTCTAGAGTAAATTGTAGATGATGGCTTATAAACATACAAGGATCATTCGTGAAGAAGTTGTGGAACTCCCTTTGTGACTATGCGAGTTTCTTTATCAGTTAGGGTGTTAAACACTTTGACTTGGGATTGCAAGTGTCCCGTCCGCGATCTGTCCCAGAGTAACTGTCAATCGTTTATGTTAGTATTCCCTTATTACCCTTTCAAAAACCATTACATATGAGAACGATAATTTCCACCGCAAAGAGTCACGTGAAATTATATATTCTCGGTAATTTGTCAAATTAAATGGTAATACATGTACGTTAATCAATTTTCAAAAAGCACAAGTGCATTGCCCATAGAAAATTATAAATGATGACTTATAAGTGTAAAAGGATCATTTGTAAAAAAGTTGTGGAAGTCTCTATGTGAAAATGCATGTTTCTTTATCAGTTACGGTGTCTAACAGTTTAACTTGTACAAGTCCATCCATCCATTTTTATAAAGAACAAGTACATTGTCCGCAGTAAATTTTAGATGATGACTTGTAATCATACAAAGATCATACGTAAGGTGGTCTTGAAATTCTCCAAGGCACTGTGCGTGTCTCTTTATTAATTACGGTGTTAAAAAGTTTGACTTGGGATTTCAAGTGCCCATCCCCGATTTGTCCCGGGGTAACCATCTATCACTTAGGTTATTATTCCATTATTACACTTACAATAATCGTTACAGATGAGAACGATAATTTCCACCGCATAGATTCGCGTGAAATGATATATTCTAGGTTATTTACAACTTGAAAGGTACAACAAGTTCGTCCATTATATTTTAACAATCACAAGTACATTGTCTAGAGTAAATTGTAGATGATGGCTTATAAACATACAAGGATAATTCGTGAAGAAGTTGTGGAACTCTCTTTGTCACTATGCGAGTTTCTTTATCAGTAAGGGTGTTAAACACTTTGACTTGGGATTGCAAGTGTCCCGTCCGTGATCTGTCCCAGAGTAGCTGTCAATCATTTATGTTAGTATTCCCTTATTACCCTTTCAAAAACCATTACATATGAGAACGATAATTTACACCGCAAAGAGTCGCGTGAAATTATATATTCTCGGTAATTTATCAAATTAAATGGTAATACAAGTACGTTAATCAATTTTTAAAAAGCACAAATGCATTGCCCATAGAAAATTATAGATGATGACTTATAAGTGTAAAAGGATCATTTGTAAAACAGTTGTGGAAGTCTCTATGTGAAAATGCATGTTTCTTTATCAGTTATGGTGTTTAAGAATTTGACTTGTACAAGTCCATCTATCCATTATTAAAAAGAACAAGTACATTTTCCACGGTAAATTTTAGATGATGACTTGTAATCATACAAAGATCATACGTAAGGAGGTCGTGAAATTCTCTAAGGCACTATGCGTTTCTCTTTATTAAATACGGTGTTAAAAAGTTTGACTTGGGATTTCAAGTGCCCCATCCCCGATTTGTCCCGGGGTAACCATCTATCACTTAGGTGATTATTCCATTATTACCCTTACAATAATCGTTACAGATGAGAACGATAATTTCCACCGCATAGATTCGCGTGAAATGATACATTCTAGGTTATTTACAACTTGAAAGGTACAACAAGTTCGTCCATGATATTTTAACAATCACAAGTACATTGTCTAGAGTAAATTGTAGATGATGGGTTATAAACATATAAGGATCATTCGTGAAGAAGTTGTGGAACTCTCTTTGTGACTATGCGAGTTTCTTTATCAGTTAGGGTGTTAAACACTTTGACCTGGGATTACAAGTGTCCCGTCCGCGATCTGTCCCAGAGTAACTATCAATCATTTATGTTAGTATTCCCTTATTACCCTTTCAAAAACCATTACATATGAGAACGATAATTTCCACCGCAAAGAGTCGTGTGAAATTATATATTCTCGTTAATTTATCAAATTAAATGGTAATACAAGTACGTTAATCAATTTTTAAAAAGCACAAGTACATTGCCCATAGAAAATTATAGATGATGACTTATAAGTGTAAAAGGATCATTTGTAAAAAAGTTGTGGAAGTCTCTATGTGAAAATGCATGTTTCTTTATCAGTTACGGTGTCTAACAGTTTAACTTGTACAAGTCCATCCATCCATTTTTAAAAAGAACAGTACATTGTCCATGGTAAATTTTAGATGATGACTTGTAATCATACAAAGATCATACGTAAGGAGGTCGTGAAATTCTCCAAGGCACTATGCGTGTCTCTTTATTAATTTCGGTGTTAAAAAGTTTGACTTGGGATTTCAAGTGCCCCATCCCCGATATGTCCCGGGGTAACCATCTATCACTTAGGTGATTATTCCATTATTACCCTTACAATAATCGTTACAGAGGAGAACGATAATTTCCACTGCATAGATTTGCGTGAAATGATATATTCTAGGTTATTTACAATTTGAAAGGTACAACAAGTTCGTCCATTATATTTTAACAATCACAAGTACATTTTCTAGAGTAAATTGTAGATGATGGCTTATAAACATACAAGGATCATTCGTGAAGAAGTTGTGGAACTCCCTTTGTGACTATGCGAGTTTCTTTATCAGTTAGGGTGTTAAACACTTTGACTTGGGATTGCAAGTGTCCCGTCCGCGATCTGTCCCAGAGTAACTGTCAATCGTTTATGTTAGTATTCCCTTATTACCCTTTCAAAAACCATTACATATGAGAACGATAATTTCCACCGCAAAGAGTCACGTGAAATTATATATTCTCGGTAATTTGTCAAATTAAATGGTAATACATGTACGTTAATCAATTTTCAAAAAGCACAAGTGCATTGCCCATAGAAAATTATAAATGATGACTTATAAGTGTAAAAGGATCATTTGTAAAAAAGTTGTGGAAGTCTCTATGTGAAAATGCATGTTTCTTTATCAGTTACGGTGTCTAACAGTTTAACTTGTACAAGTCCATCCATCCATTTTTATAAAGAACAAGTACATTGTCCGCAGTAAATTTTAGATGATGACTTGTAATCATACAAAGATCATACGTAAGGTGGTCTTGAAATTCTCCAAGGCACTGTGCGTGTCTCTTTATTAATTACGGTGTTAAAAAGTTTGACTTGGGATTTCAAGTGCCCATCCCCGATTTGTCCCGGGGTAACCATCTATCACTTAGGTTATTATTCCATTATTACACTTACAATAATCGTTACAGATGAGAACGATAATTTCCACCGCATAGATTCGCGTGAAATGATATATTCTAGGTTATTTACAACTTGAAAGGTACAACAAGTTCGTCCATTATATTTTAACAATCACAAGTACATTGTCTAGAGTAAATTGTAGATGATGGCTTATAAACATACAAGGATAATTCGTGAAGAAGTTGTGGAACTCTCTTTGTCACTATGCGAGTTTCTTTATCAGTTAGGGTGTTAAACACTTTGACTTGGGATTGCAAGTGTCCCGTCCGTGATCTGTCCCAGAGTAGCTGTCAATCATTTATGTTAGTATTCCCTTATTACCCTTTCAAAAACCATTACATATGAGAACGATAATTTCCACCGCAAAGAGTCGCGTGAAATTATATATTCTCGGTAATTTATCAAATTAAATGGTAATACAAGTACGTTAATCAATTTTTAAAAAGCACAAATGCATTGCCCATAGAAAATTATAGATGATGACTTATAAGTGTAAAAGGATCATTTGTAAAACAGTTGTGGAAGTCTCTATGTGAAAATGCATGTTTCTTTATCAGTTATGGTGTTTAAGAATTTGACTTGTACAAGTCCATCTATCCATTATTAAAAAGAACAAGTACATTTTCCACGGTAAATTTTAGATGATGACTTGTAATCATACAAAGATCATACGTAAGGAGGTCGTGAAATTCTCTAAGGCACTATGCGTTTCTCTTTATTAAATACGGTGTTAAAAAGTTTGACTTGGGATTTCAAGTGCCCCATCCCCGATTTGTCCCGGGGTAACCATCTATCACTTAGGTGATTATTCCATTATTACCCTTACAATAATCGTTACAGATGAGAACGATAATTTCCACCGCATAGATTCGCGTGAAATGATACATTCTAGGTTATTTACAACTTGAAAGGTACAACAAGTTCGTCCATGATATTTTAACAATCACAAGTACATTGTCTAGAGTAAATTGTAGATGATGGGTTATAAACATATAAGGATCATTCGTGAAGAAGTTGTGGAACTCTCTTTGTGACTATGCGAGTTTCTTTATCAGTTAGGGTGTTAAACACTTTGACCTGGGATTACAAGTGTCCCGTCCGCGATCTGTCCCAGAGTAACTATCAATCATTTATGTTAGTATTCCCTTATTACCCTTTCAAAAACCATTACATATGAGAACGATAATTTCCACCGCAAAGAGTCGTGTGAAATTATATATTCTCGTTAATTTATCAAATTAAATGGTAATACAAGTACGTTAATCAATTTTTAAAAAGCACAAGTACATTGCCCATAGAAAATTATAGATGATGACTTATAAGTGTAAAAGGATCATTTGTAAAAAAGTTGTGGAAGTCTCTATGTGAAAATGCATGTTTCTTTATCAGTTACGGTGTCTAACAGTTTAACTTGTACAAGTCCATCCATCCATTTTTAAAAAGAACAGTACATTGTCCATGGTAAATTTTAGATGATGACTTGTAATCATACAAAGATCATACGTAAGGAGGTCGTGAAATTCTCCAAGGCACTATGCGTGTCTCTTTATTAATTTCGGTGTTAAAAAGTTTGACTTGGGATTTCAAGTGCCCCATCCCCGATATGTCCCGGGGTAACCATCTATCACATAGGTGATTATTCCATTATTACCCTTACAATAATCGTTACAGAGGAGAACGATAATTTCCACTGCATAGATTTGCGTGAAATGATATATTCTAGGTTATTTACAATTTGAAAGGTACAACAAGTTCGTCCATTATATTTTAACAATCACAAGTACATTTTCTAGAGTAAATTGTAGATGATGGCTTATAAACATACAAGGATCATTCGTGAAGAAGTTGTGGAACTCCCTTTGTGACTATGCGAGTTTCTTTATCAGTTAAGGTGTTAAACACTTTGACTTGGGATTGCAAGTGTCCCGTCCGCGATCTGTCCCAGAGTAACTGTCAATCGTTTATGTTAGTATTCCCTTATTACCCTTTCAAAAACCATTACATATGAGAACGATAATTTCCACCGCAAAGAGTCACGTGAAATTATATATTCTCGGTAATTTGTCAAATTAAATGGTAATACATGTACGTTAATCAATTTTCAAAAAGCACAAGTGCATTGCCCATAGAAAATTATAAATGATGACTTATAAGTGTAAAAGGATCGTTTGTAAAAAAGTTGTGGAAGTCTCTATGTGAAAATGCATGTTTCTTTATCAGTTACGGTGTCTAACAGTTTAACTTGTACAAGTCCATCCATCCATTTTTATAAAGAACAAGTACATTGTCCGCAGTAAATTTTAGATGATGACTTGTAATCATACAAAGATCATACGTAAGGTGGTCTTGAAATTCTCCAAGGCACTGTGCGTGTCTCTTTATTAATTACGGTGTTAAAAAGTTTGACTTGGGATTTCAAGTGCCCATCCCCGATTTGTCCCGGGGTAACCATCTATCACTTAGGTTATTATTCCATTATTACACTTACAATAATCGTTACAGATGAGAACGATAATTTCCACCGCATAGATTCGCGTGAAATGATATATTCTAGGTTATTTACAACTTGAAAGGTACAACAAGTTTGTCCATTATATTTTAACAATCACAAGTACATTGTCTAGAGTAAATTGTAGATGATGGCTTATAAACATACAAGGATAATTCGTGAAGAAGTTGTGGAACTCTCTTTGTCACTATGCGAGTTTCTTTATCAGTTAGGGTGTTAAACACTTTGACTTGGGATTGCAAGTGTCCCGTCCGTGATCTGTCCCAGAGTAGCTGTCAATCATTTATGTTAGTATTCCCTTATTACCCTTTCAAAAACCATTACATATGAGAACGATAATTTCCACCGCAAAGAGTCGCGTGAAATTATATATTCTCGGTAATTTATCAAATTAAATGGTAATACAAGTACGTTAATCAATTTTTAAAAAGCACAAATGCATTGCCCATAGAAAATTATAGATGATGACTTATAAGTGTAAAAGGATCATTTGTAAAACAGTTGTGGAAGTCTCTATGTGAAAATGCATGTTTCTTTATCAGTTATGGTGTTTAAGAATTTGACTTGTACAAGTCCATCTATCCATTATTAAAAAGAACAAGTACATTTTCCACGGTAAATTTTAGATGATGACTTGTAATCATACAAAGATCATACGTAAGGAGGTCGTGAAATTCTCTAAGGCACTATGCGTTTCTCTTTATTAAATACGGTGTTAAAAAGTTTGACTTGGGATTTCAAGTGCCCCATCCCCGATTTGTCCCGGGGTAACCATCTATCACTTAGGTGATTATTCCATTATTACCCTTACAATAATCGTTACAGATGAGAACGATAATTTCCACCGCATAGATTCGCGTGAAATGATACATTCTAGGTTATTTACAACTTGAAAGGTACAACAAGTTCGTCCATGATATTTTAACAATCACAAGTACATTGTCTAGAGTAAATTGTAGATGATGGGTTATAAACATATAAGGATCATTCGTGAAGAAGTTGTGGAACTCTCTTTGTGACTATGCGAGTTTCTTTATCAGTTAGGGTGTTAAACACTTTGACCTGGGATTACAAGTGTCCCGTCCGCGATCTGTCCCAGAGTAACTATCAATCATTTATGTTAGTATTCCCTTATTACCCTTTCAAAAACCATTACATATGAGAACGATAATTTCCACCGCAAAGAGTCGTGTGAAATTATATATTCTCGTTAATTTATCAGATTAAATGGTAATACAAGTACGTTAATCAATTTTTAAAAAGCACAAGTACATTGCCCATAGAAAATTATAGATGATGACTTATAAGTGTAAAAGGATCATTTGTAAAAAAGTTGTGGAAGTCTCTATGTGAAAATGCATGTTTCTTTATCAGTTACGGTGTCTAACAGTTTAACTTGTACAAGTCCATCCATCCATTTTTAAAAAGAACAGTACATTGTCCATGGTAAATTTTAGATGATGACTTGTAATCATACAAAGATCATACGTAAGGAGGTCGTGAAATTCTCCAAGGCACTATGCGTGTCTCTTTTTTAATTTCGGTGTTAAAAAGTTTGACTTGGGATTTCAAGTGCCCCATCCCCGATATGTCCCGGGGTAACCATCTATCACTTAGGTGATTATTCCATTATTACCCTTACAATAATCGTTACAGAGGAGAACGATAATTTCCACTGCATAGATTTGCGTGAAATGATATATTCTAGGTTATTTACAATTTGAAAGGTACAACAAGTTCGTCCATTATATTTTAACAATCACAAGTACATTTTCTAGAGTAAATTGTAGATGATGGCTTATAAACATACAAGGATCATTCGTGAAGAAGTTGTGGAACTCCCTTTGTGACTATGCGAGTTTCTTTATCAGTTAGGGTGTTAAACACTTTGACTTGGGATTGCAAGTGTCCCGTCCGCGATCTGTCCCAGAGTAACTGTCAATCGTTTATGTTAGTATTCCCTTATTACCCTTTCAAAAACCATTACATGTGAGAACGATAATTTCCACCACAAAGAGTCGCGTGACATTATATATTCTCGGTAATTTATCAAATTAAATGGTAATACAAGTACGTTAATCAATTTTTAAAAAGCACAAGTGCATTGCCCATAGAAAATTATAGATGATGACTTATAAGTGTAAAAGGATCATTTTAAAAAAAGTTGTGGAAGTCTCTATGTGAAAATGCATGTTTCTTTATCAGTTACAGTGTTTAAGAGTTTGACTTGTACAAGTCCATCTATCCATTAGTAAAAAGAATAAGTACATTGTCCACGTTAAATTTTAGATGATGACTTGTAATCATACAAAGATCATACGGAAGGAGGTCGTGAAATTCTCTAATGCACTATGCGTGTTTCTTTATTAATTACGGTGTTAAAAAGTTTGACTTGGGATTTCAAGTGCCCCATCCCCGATTTGTCTCGAGGTAACCGTCTATCACTTAGGTTATTATTCCATTATTTCCCTTATAATAATCGTTACAGATGAGAACGATAATTTCCACCGCATAGATTCACGTGAAATGATATCTTCTAGGTTATTTACAACTTGAAAGGTACAACAAGTTCGTCCATTATATTTTGACAATCACAAGTACATTGTCTAGAGTAAATTGTAGATTATGGCTTATAAACATACAAGGATCATTCATGAAGATGTTGTGGAACTCTCTTTGTTACTATGCGAGTTTCTTTATCAGTTAGGGTGTTAAACACTTTGACTTGGGATTGCAAGTGTCTCGTCCGCGATCTGTCCCAGAGTAACTGTCAATCGTTTATATTAGTATTCCCTTATTACCCTTTCAAAAACCATTACATATGAGAACGATAATTTCCACCGCAAAGAGTCACGTGAAATTATATATTCTCGGTAATTTGTCAAATTAAATGGTAATACATGTACGTTAATCAATTTTCAAAAAGCACAAGTGCATTGCCCATAGAAAATTATAAATGATGACTTATAAGTGTAAAAGGATCATTTGTAAAAAAGTTGTGGAAGTCTCTATGTGAAAATGCATGTTTCTTTATCAGTTACGGTGTCTAACAGTTTAACTTGTACAAGTCCATCCATCCATTTTTATAAAGAACAAGTACATTGTCCGCGGTAAATTTTAGATGATGACTTGTAATCATACAAAGATCGTACGTAAGGTGGTCTTGAAATTCTCCAAGGCACTGTGCGTGTCTCTTTATTAATTACGGTGTTAAAAAGTTTGACTTGGGATTTCAAGTGCCCCATCCCCGATTTGTCCCGGGGTAACCATCTATCACTTAGGTTATTATTCCATTATTACACTTACAATAATCGTTACAGATGAGAACGATAATTTCCACCGCATAGATTCGCGTGAAATGATATATTCTAGGTTATTTACAACTTGAAAGGTACAACAAGTTCGTCCATTATATTTTAACAATCACAAGTACATTGTCTAGAGTAAATTGTAGATGATGGCTTATAAACATACAAGGATCATTCGTGAAGAAGTTGTGGAACTCTCTTTGTCACTATGCGAGTTTCTTTATCAGTTAGGGTGTTAAACACTTTGACTTGGGATTGCAAGTGTCCCGTCCGTGATCTGTCCCAGAGTAACTGTCAATCATTTATGTTAGTATTCCCTTATTACCCTTTCAAAAACCATTACAAATGAGAACGATAATTTCCACCGCAAAGAGTCGCGTGAAATTATATATTCTCAGTAATTTATCAAATTAAATGGTAATACAAGTACGTTAATCAATTTTTAAAAAGCACAAATGCATTGCCCATAGAAAATTATAGATGATGACTTATAAGTGTAAAAGGATCATTTGTAAAAAAGTTGTGGAAGTCTCTATGTGAAAATGCATGTTTCTTTATCAGTTATGGTGTTTAAGAATTTGACTTGTACAAGTCTATCTATCCATTATTAAAAAGAACAAGTACATTGTCCACGGTAAATTTTAGATGATGACTTGTAATCATACAAAGATCATACGTAAGGAGGTCGTGAAATTCTCTAAGGCACTATGCGTGTTTCTTTATTAATTACGGTGTTAAAAAGTTTGACTTGGGATTTCAATTGCCCCATCCCCGTTTTGTCCCGGGGTAACCATCTATCACTTAGGTGATTATTCCATTATTACCCTTACAATAATCGTTACAGATGAGAGCGATAATTTCCACCACATAGATTCGCGAGAAATGATACATTCTAGGTTATTTACAACTTGAAAGGTACAACAAGTTCGTCCATGATATTTTAACAATCACAAGTACATTGTCTAGAGTAAATTGTAGATGATGGGTTATAAACATATAAGGATCATTCGTGAAGAAGTTGTGGAACTCTCTTTGTGACTATGCGAGTTTCTTTATCAGTTAGGGTGTTAAACATTTTGACTTGGGATTGCAAGTGTCCCGTCCGCGATCTATCCCAGAGTAACTGTCAATCGTTTATGTTAGTATTCCCTTATTACCCTTTCAAAAACCATTACATACGAGAACGATAATTTCCACCACAAAGAGTCGCGTGACATTATATATTCTCGGTAATTTATCAAATTAAATGGTAATACAAGTACGTTAATCAATTTTTAAAAAGCACAAGTACATTGCCCATAGAAAATTATAGATGATGACTTATAAGTGTAAAAGGATCATTTTTAAAAAAGTTGTGGAAGTCTCTACGTGAAAATGCATGTTTCTTTATGAGTTACAATGTTTAAGAGATTGACTTGTACAAGTCCATCTATCCATTAGTAAAAAGAATAAGTACATTGTCCACGGTAAATTTTAGATTATGACTTGTAATCATACAATGATCATACGGAAGGAGGTCGTGAAATTCTCTAATGCACTATGCATGTTTCTTTATTAATTACGGTGTTAAAAAGTTTGACTTGGGATTTCAAGTGCCCCATCCCCGATTTGTCTCGAGGTAACCGTCTATCACTTAGGTTATTATTCCATTATTTCCCTTATAATAATCGTTACAGATGAGAACGATAATTTCCACCGCATAGATTCACGTGAAATGATATCTTCTAGGTTATTTACAACTTGAAAGGTACAACAAGTTCGTCCATTATATTTTGACAATCACAAGTACATTGTCTAGAGTAAATTGTAGATTATGGCTTATAAACATACAAGGATCATTCATGAAGATGTTGTGGAACTCTCTTTGTTACTATGCGAGTTTCTTTATCAGTTAGGGTGTTAAACACTTTGACTTGGGATTGCAAGTGTCTCGTCCGCGATCTGTCCCAGAGTAACTGTCAATCGTTTATATTAGTATTCCCTTATTACCCTTTCAAAAACCATTACATATGAGAACGATAATTTCCACCGCAAAGAGTCACGTGAAATTATATATTCTCGGTAATTTGTCAAATTAAATGGTAATACATGTACGTTAATCAATTTTCAAAAAGCACAAGTGCATTGCCCATAGAAAATTATAAATGATGACTTATGAGTGTAAAAGGATCATTTGTAAAAAAGTTGTGGAAGTCTCTATGTGAAAATGCATGTTTCTTTATCAGTTACGGTGTCTAACAGTTTAACTTGTACAAGTCCATCCATCCATTTTTATAAAGAACAAGTACATTGTCCGCGGTAAATTTTAGATGATGACTTGTAATCATACAAAGATCATACGTAAGGTGGTCTTGAAATTCTCCAAGGCACTGTGCGTGTCTCTTTATTAATTACGGTGTTAAAAAGTTTGACTTGGGATTTCAAGTGCCCCATCCCCGATTTGTCCCGGGGTAACCATCTATCACTTAGGTTATTATTCCATTATTACACTTACAATAATCATTACAGATGAGAACGATAATTTCCACCGCATAGATTCGCGTGAAATGATATATTCTAGGTTATTTACAACTTGAAAGGTACAACAAGTTCGTCCATTATATTTTAACAATCACAAGTACATTGTCTAGAGTAAATTGTAGATGATGGCTTATAAACATACAAGGATCATTCGTGAAGAAGTTGTGGAACTCTCTTTGTCACTGTGCGGGTTTCTTTATCAGTTAGGGTGTTAAACACTTTGACTTGGGATTGCAAGTGTCCCGTCCGTGATCTGTCCCAGAGTAACTGTCAATCATTTATGTTAGTATTCCCTTATTACCCTTTCAAAAACCATTACAAATGAGAACGATAATTTCCACCGCAAAGAGTCGCGTGAAATTATATATTCTCAGTAATTTATCAAATTAAATGGTAATACAAGTACGTTAATCAATTTTTAAAAAGCACAAATGCATTGCCCATAGAAAATTATAGATGATGACTTATAAGTGTAAAAGGATCATTTGTAAAACAGTTGTGGAAGTCTCTACGTGAAAATGCATGTTTCTTTATCAGTTACAATGTTTAAGAGTTTGACTTGTACAAGTCCATCTATCCATTAGTAAAAAGAATAAGTACATTGTCCACGGTAAATTTTAGATGATGACTTGTAATCATACAACGATCATACGGAAGGAGGTCGTGAAATTCTCTAATGCACTATGCATGTTTCTTTATTAATTACGGTGTTAAAAAGTTTGACTTGGGATTTCAAGTGCCCCATCCCCGTTTTGTCCCGGGGTAACCATCTATCACTTAGGTTATTATTCCATTATTACCCTTACAATAACCGTTACAGATGAGAGCGATAATTTCCACCGCATAGATTCGCGTGAAATGATACATTCTAGGTTATTTACAACTTGAAAGGTACAACAAGTTCGTCCATGATATTTTAACAATCACAAGTACATTGTCTAGAGTAAATTGTAGATGATGGGTTATAAACAAATAAGGATCATTCGTGAAGAAGTTGTGGAACTCTCTTTGTGACTATGCGAGTTTCTTTATCAGTTAGGGTGTTAAACATTTTGACTTGGGATTGCAAGTGTCCCGTCCGCGATCTATCCCAGAGTAACTGTCAATCGTTTATGTTAGTATTCCCTTATTACCCTTTCAAAAACCATTACATATGAGAACGATAATTTCCACCACAAAGAGTCGCGTGACATTATATATTCTCGGTAATTTATCAAATTAAATGGTAATACAAGTACGTTAATCAATTTTTAAAAAGCACAAGTGCATTGCCCATAGAAAATTATAGATGATGACTTATAAGTGTAAAAGGATCATTTTTAAAAAAGTTGTGGAAGTCTCTACGTGAAAATGCATGTTTCTTTATCAGTTACAATGTTTAAGAGTTTGACTTGTACAAGTCCATCTATCCATTAGTAAAAAGAATAAGTACATTGTCCACGGTAAATTTTAGATGATGACTTGTAATCATACAACGATCATACGGAAGGAGGTCGTGAAATTCTCTAATGCCCTATGCATGTTTCTTTATTAATTACGGTGTTAAAAAGTTTGACTTGGGATTTCAAGTGCCCCATCCCCGATTTGTCTCGAGGTAACCGTCTATCACTTAGGTTATTATTCCATTATTTCCCTTATAATAATCGTTACAGATGAGAACGATAATTTCCACCGCATAGATTCACGTGAAATGATATCTTCTAGGTTATTTACAACTTGAAAGGTACAACAAGTTCGTCCATTATATTTTGACAATCACAAGTACATTGTCTAGAGTAAATTGTAGATTATGGCTTATAAACATACAAGGATCATTCGTGAAGAAGTTGTGGAACTCTCTTTTTGACTATGCGAGTTTCTTTATCAGTTAGGGTGTTAAACACTTTGACATGGGATTGCAAGTTTCCCGTCCGCGATCTGTCCCAGAGTAACTGTTAATCGTTTATGTTAATATTCCCTTATTACCCTTTCAAAAACCATTACATATGAGAACGATAATTTCCACCGCAAAGAATCGCGTGAAATTATATATTCTAGGTAATTTATCAAATTAAATGGTAATGCAAATACGTTAATCAATTTTTAAAAAGCACAAGTACATTGCCCATTGAAAAATATAGATGATGACTTATAAATATAAAAGGATAATTTGTAAGAAAGTTGCCGAAGTCTCTATGGGAAAATGCATGTTTCTTTATGAGTTACGGTGTTTAAGATTTTGACATGTACAAGTCCATCCATCCATTTTTAAAAAGAACAAGTACATTGTCCACGGTAAATTTTAGATGATGACTTGTAATCATACAAAGATCATACGTAAGGAGGTCGTGAAATTCTCTAAAGCACTATGCGTGTGTCTTTGTTAATTACGGTGTTAAAAAGTTTGACTTGGGATTTCAAGTGCCCCATCCCCGATTTGTCCCGGGGTAACCATCTATCACTTAGGTTATTATTCCATTATTACCCTTACAATAATCTTTACAGATGAGAACGATAATTTCCACCGCATAGATTCGCGTGAAATGATTTATTCTAGGTTATTTACAACCTGAAAGGTACAACAAGATCATCCATTATATTTTAACAATCACAAGTACATTGTCTAGAGTAAATTGTACATGATGGCTTATAAACATACAAGGATCATTCGTGAAGAAGTTGTGGAGCTCTCTTTGTGGCTATGCGAGTTTCTTTATCAGTTAGGGTGATAAACACTTTGACTTGGGATTGCAAGTGTCCCGTCCGCGATCTGTCCCAGCGTAACTGTCAATCGTTTATGTTAGTATTCCCTTATTACCCTTTCAAAAACCATTACATATGAGAACGATAATTTCCACCGCAAAGAGTCGCGTGAAATTATATATTCTCGGTAATTTATCAAATTAAATGGTAATACATGTACGTTAATCAATTTTTAAAAAGCACAAGTGCATTGCCCTTAGAAAATTATAGATGATGACTTATAAGTGTAAAAGGATCAATTGTAAAAAAGTTGTGGAAGTCTCTATGTGAAAATGCATGTTTCTTTATCAGTTACAGTGTTTAAGAGTTTGACTTGTACAAGTCCATCTATCCATTAGTAAAAAGAATAAGTACATTGTCCACGGTAAATTTTAGATGATGACTTGTAATCATACAAAGATCATACGTAAGGAGGTCGTGAAATTCTCTAATGCACTATGCGTGTTTCTTTATTAATTACGGTGTTAAAAAGTTTGACTTGGGATTTCAAGTGCCCCATCCCCGATTTGTCTCGAGGTAACCGTCTATCACTTAGGTTATTATTCCATTATTTCCCTTATAATAATCGTTACAGATGAGAACGATAATTTCCACCGCATAGATTCGCGTGAAAGGATATATTCTAGGTTATTTACAACTTGAAAGGTACAACAAGTTCGTCCATTATATTTTGACAATCACAAGTACATTGTCTAGAGTAAATTGTAGATGATGGCTTATAAACATACAAGGATCATTCGTGAAGAAGTTGTGGAACTCTCTTCGTGACTATGCGAGTTTCTTTATCAGTTAGGGTATTAAACACTTTGACTTGGGATTGCAAGTGTCCCGTCCGCGATCTGTCCCAGAGTAGCTGTCAATCGTTTATGTTAATATTCCCTTATTACCCTTTCAAAAACCATTACATATGAGAACGATAATTTCCACCGCAAAGAATCGCGTGAAATTATATATTCTAGGTAATTTATCAAATTAAATGGTAATGCAAGTACGTTAATCAAATTTTGAAAAGCACAAGTACATTGCCCATTGAAAAATATAGATGATGACTTATAAATATAAAAGGATAATTTGTAAGAAAGTTGCCGAAGTCTCTATGGGAAAATGCATGTTTCTTTATGAGTTACGGTGTTTAAAAGTTTGACATGTATAAGTGCATCTATCCATTATTAAAAAGAACAAGTTCATTGTCCATGGTAAATTGTAGATGATGACTTATAATCATACAAAGATCATACGTAAGGAGGTCGTGAAATTCTCTAAGGCACTATGCGTGTTTCTTTATTAATTACGGTGTTAAAGAGTTTGACTTGGGATTTCAAGTTTCCCGTCCCCAATTTTTCCCAGGGTAACCGTCTATCAATTGGGTTATTATTCCATTATTACCCTTACAATAATCGTCACAGATGAGAACGATAATTTCCACCGCATAGATTCGCGTGAAATGATATATTCTAGTTTATTTACAACTTGAAAGGAACAACAAGTTCGTCCATGATATTTTAATAATCACAAGTACATTGTCCAGAGTAATTTGTAGATGATGGCTTATAAACATACAAGGATCATTCGTGAAGAAGTTGTGGAACTCTCTTTGTGACTATGCGAGTTTCTTTATCAGTTAGGGGGTTAAACAGTTTGACTTGGGATTGCAAGTGTCCCATCTGCGATCTGTCCCAGAGTAACTGCCAATCGTTTAGGTTAGTATTCCCTTATTACCCTTTCAAAAACCATTACATATGAGAACGATAATTTCCACCGCAAAGAGTCGCGTAAAATTATATATTCTCGGTAATTTATCAAATTAAAAGGTAATACAAGTACGTTGATCAATTTTTAAAAAGCACAAGTACATTGCCCATAGAAAATTATAGATGATGACTTATAAGTGTAAAAGGATCATTTGTAAAAAAGTTGTGGAAGTCTCTATGTGAAAATGCATGTTTCTTTATATGTTACGGTGTTTAATAGTTTGACTTGTACAAGTCCATCCATCCATTTTTAAAAAGAACAAGTACATTGTCCACGGTAAATTTTAGATGATGACTTGTAATCATACAAAGATCATACGTAAGGAGGTCGTGAAATTCTCCAGGGCACTATGCGTGTCTCTTTATTAATTACGGTGTTAAAAAGTTTGACTTGGGATTTCAATTGCCCCATCCCCGATTTGTCCCGGGGTAACCATCTATCACTTAGGTTATTATTCCATTATTACCCTTACAATAATCGTTACAGAGGAGAACGATAATTTCCACCGCATATATTCGCGTGAAATGATATATTCTAGGTTATTTACAACTTGAAAGGTACAACAAGATCATCCATTATATTTTAACAATCACAAGTAAATTGTCTAGAGTAAATTGTACATGATGGCTTATAAACATACAAGGATCATTCGTGAAGAAGTTGTGGAACTCTCTTTGTGGCTATGCGAGTTTCTTTATCAGTTAGGTTGTTAAACACTTTGACTTGGGATTACAAGTGTCCCGTCCGCGATCTGTCCCAGAGTAACTGTCAATCGTTTATGTTAGTATTCCCTTATTACCCTTTCAAAAATCATTACATATGAGAACGATAATTTCCACCGCAAAGAGTCGCGTGAAATTATATATTCTCGGTAATTTATCAAATTAAATGGTAATACAAGTACGTTAATCAATTTTTAAAAAGCACAAGTGCATTGCCCATAGAAAATTATAGATGATGACTTATAAGTGTAAAAGGATCATTTGTAAAAAAGTTGTGGAAGTCTCTATGTGAAAATGCATGTTTCTTTATCAGTTACAGTGTTTAAGAGTTTGACTTGTACAAGTCCATCTATCCATTAGTAAAAAGAATAAGTACATTGTCCACGGTAAATTTTAGAGGATGACTTGTAATCATACAAAGATCATACGTAAGTAGGTCGTGAAATTCTCCAAGGCACTATGCGTGTCTCTTTATTAATTACGGTGTTAAAAAGTTTGACTTGGGATTTCAAGTGCCCCATCCCCGATTTGTCCCGGGGTAACCATCTATCACTTAGGTTATTATTCCATTATTACCCTTACAATAATCATTACAGAGGAGAACGATAATTTCCACCGCATATATTCGCATGAAATGATATATTCTAGGTTATTTACAACTTGAAAGTTACAACAAGATCATCCATTATATTTTAACAATCACAAGTACATTGTCTAGAGTAAATTGTACATGATGGCTTATAAACATACAAGGATCATTCGTGAAGAAGTTGTGGAACTCTCTTTGTGGCTATGCGAGTTTCTTCATCAGTTAGGGTGTTAAACACTTTGACTTGGGATTGCAAGTGTCCCGTCCGCGATCTGTCCCAGAGTAACTGTCAATCGTTTATGTTAGTATTCCCTTATTACCCTTTCAAAAACCATTACATATGAGAACGATAATTTCCACCGCAAAGAGTCGCGTGAAATTATATATTCTCGGTAATTTATCAAATTAAATGGTAATACAAGTACGTTAATCAATTTTTAAAAAGCACAAGTACATTGCCCATTGAAAAATATAGATGATGACTTATAAATATAAAAGGATAATTTGTAAGAAAGTTGCCGAAGTCTCTATGGGAAAATGCATGTTTCTTTATGAGTTACGGTGTTTAAGAGTTCGACATGTATAAGTGCATCTATCCATTATTAAAAAGAACAAGTTCATTGTCCATGGTAAATTGTAGATGATGACTTATAATCATACAAAGATCATACGTAAGGAGGTCGGGAAATTCCCTAAGGCACTATGCGTGTTTCTTTATTAATTACGGTGTTAAAGAGTTTGACTTGGTATTTCAAGTGTCCCGTCCCCGATTTTTCCCAGGGTAACCGTCTATCAATTGGGTTCTTATTCAATTATAACCCTTACAATAATCGTCACAGATGAGAACGATAATTTCCACCACATAGATTCGCGTGAAATGATATATTCTAGTTTATTTACAAATTGAAAGGAACAACAAGTTCGTCCATGATATTTTAATAATCACAAGTACATTGTCCAGAGTAATTTGTAGATGATGGCTTATAAACATACAAGGATCATTCGTGAAGAAGTTGTGGAACTCTCTTTGTGACTATGCGAGTTTCTTTATCAGTTAGGGGGTTAAACAGTTTGACTTGGGATTGCAAGTGTACCGTCTGCGATCCGTCCCAGAGTAACTGCCAATCGTTTATGTCAGTATTCCCTTATTACCCTTTCAAAAACCATTACAAATGAGAACGATAATTTCCACTGCAAAGAGTCGCGTGAAATTATATATTCTCGGTAATTTATCAAATTAAATGGTAATACAAGTACGTTAATCAATTTTTAAAAAGCACAAGTACATTGCCCATAGAAAATTATAGATGATGACTTATAAGTGTAAAAGGATCATTTGTAAAAAAGTTGTGGAAGTCTCTATGTGAAAATGCATGTTTCTTTATCAGTTATGGTGTTTAAGAATTTGACTTGTACAAGTCCATCTATCCATTATTAAAAAGAACAAGTACATTGTCCACGGTAAATTTTAGAAGATGACTTGTAATCATACAAAGATCATACGTAAGAAGGTCGTGAAGTTCTCTAAGGCACTATGCGTGTTTCTTTATTAATTACGGTGTTAAAAAGTTTGACTTGGGATTTCAAGTGCCCCATCCCCGTTTTGTCCCGGGGTAACCATCTATCACTTAGGTGATTATTCCATTATTACCCTTACAATAATCGTTACAGATGAGAACGATAATTTCCACCGCATAGTTTCGCGTGAAATGATACATTCTAGGTTATTTACAACTTGAAAGGTACAACAAGTTCGTCCATGATATTTTAACAATCACAAGTACATTGTCTAGAGTAAATTGTAGATGATGGGTTATAAACATACAAGGATCATTCGTGAAGAAGTTGTGGAACTCTCTTTGTGACTATGCGAGTTTCTTTATAAGTTAGGGTGTTAAACATTTTGACTTGGGATTGCAAGTGTCTCGTCCGCGATCTATCCCAGAGTAACTGTCAATCGTTTATGTTAGTATTCCCTTATTACCCTTTCAAAAACCATTACATATGAGAACGATAATTTCCACCACAAAGAGTTGCGTGACATTATATATTCTTGGTAATTTATCAAATTAAATGGTAATACAAGTACGTTAATCAATTTTTAAAAAGCACAAGTGCATTGCCCATAGAAATTTATAGATGATGACTTATAAGTGTAAAAGGATCATTTTTAAAAAAGTTGTGGAAGTCTCTACGTGAAAATGCATGTTTCTTTATCAGTTACAATGTTTAAGAGATTGACTTGTACAAGTCCATCTATCCATTAGTAAAAAGAATAAGTACATTGTCCACGGTAAATTTTAGATGATGACTTGTAATCATACAAAGATCATACGGAAGGAGGTCGTGAAATTCTCTAATGCACTATGCATGTTTCTTTATTAATTACGGTGTTAAAAAGTTTGACTTGGGATTTCAAGTGCCCCATCCCCGATTTGTCTCGAGGTAACCGTCTATCACTTAGGTTATTATTCCATTATTTCCCTTATAATAATCGTTACAGACGAGAACGATAATTTCCACCGCATAGATTCACGTGAAATGATATCTTCTAGGTTATTTACAACTTGAAAGGTACAACAAGTTCGTCCATTATATTTTGACAATCACAAGTACATTGTCTAGAGTAAATTGTAGATTATGGCTTATAAACATACAAGGATCATTCGTGAAGAAGTTGTGGAACTCTCTTTGTGACTATGCGAGTTTCTTTATCAGTTAGGGTGTTAAACACTTTGACTTGGGATTGCAAGTGTCCCGTCCGCGATCTGTCCCAGAGTAGCTGTCAATCGTTTATGTTAATATTCCCTTATTACCCTTTCAAAAACCATTACATATGAGAACGATAATTTCCACCGCAAAGAATCGCGAGAAATTATATATTCTAGAGAATTTATCAAATTAAATGGTAATGCTTGTACGTTAATCAATTTTTAAAAAGCACAAGTACATTGCCCATTGAAAAATATAGATGATGACTTATAAATATAAAAGGATAATTTGTAAGAAAGTTGCCGAAGTCTCTATGGGAAAACGCATGTTTCTTTATGAGTTACGGTGTTTAAGAGTTCGACATGTATAAGTGCATCTATCCATTATTAAAAAGAACAAGTTCATTGTCCATGGTAAATTGTAGATGATGACTTATAATCATACAAAGATCATACGTAAGGAGGTCGGGAAATTCCCTAAGGCACTATGCGTGTTTCTTTATTAATTACGGTGTTAAAGAGTTTGACTTGGTATTTCAAGTGTCCCATCCCCGATTTTTCCCAGGGTAACCGTCTATCAATTGGGTTCTTATTCCATTATAACCCTTACAATAATCGTCACAGATGAGAACGATAATTTCCACCGCATAGATTCGCGTGAAATGATACATTCTAGTTTATTTACAACTTGAAAGGAACAACAAGTTCGTCCATGATATTTTAATAATCACAAGTACATTGTCCAGAGTAATTTGTAGATGATGGCTTATAAACATACAAGGATCATTCGTGAAGAAGTTGTGGAACTCTATTTGTGACTATGCGAGTTTCTTTATCAGTTAGGGGGTTAAACAGTTTGACTTGGGATTGCAAGTGTCCCGTCTGCGATCTGTCCCAGAGTAACTGCCAAATGTTTATGTTAGTATTCCCTTATTACCCTTTCAAAAACCATTACATAAGAGAACGATAATTTCCACCGCAAAGAGTCGCGTGAAATTATATATTCTCGGTAATTTATCAAATTAAATGGTAATACAAGTACGTTAATCAATTTTTAAAAAGCACAAGTACATTGCCCATAGAAAATTATAGATGATGACTTATAAGTGTAAAAGGATCATTTGTAAAAAAGTTGTGGAAGTCTCTATGTGAAAATGCATGTTTCTTTATCAGTTATGGTGTTTAAGAATTTGACTTGTACAAGTCCATCTATCCATTATTAAAAAGAACAAGTACATTGTCCACGGCAAATTTTAGATGATGACTTGTAATCATACAAAGATCATACGTAAGGAGGTCGTGAAATTCTCTAAGGCACAATGCGTGTTTCTTTATTAATTACGGTGTTAAAAAGTTTGACTTGGGATTTCAAGTGCCCCATCCCCGTTTTGTCCCGGGGTAACCATCTATCACTTAGGTGATTATTCCATTATTACCCTTACAATAATCGTTACAGATGAGAACGATAATTTCCACCGCATAGATTCGCGTGAAATGATACATTCTAGGTTATTTACAACTTGAAAGGTACAACAAGTTCGTCCATGATATTTTAACAATCACAAGTACATTTTCTAGAGTAAATTGTAGATGATGGGTTATAAACATATAAGGATCATTCGTGAAGAAGTTGTGGAACTCTCTTTGTGACTATGCGAGTTTCTTTATCAGTTAAGGTGTTAAACATTTTGACTTGGGATTGCAAGTGTCCCATCCGCGATCTATCCCAGAGTAACTGTCAATCGTTTATGTTAGTATTCCCTTATTACCCTTTCAAAAACCATTACATATGAGAACGATAATTTCCACCACAAAGAGTCGCGTGGCATTATATATTCTCGGTAATTTATCAAATTAAATGGTAATACATGTACATTAATCAATTTTTAAAAAGCACAAGTGCATTGCCCATAGAAAATTATAGATGACGACTTATAAGTGTAAAAGGATCATTTTTAAGAAAGTTGTGGAAGTCTCTACGTGAAAATGCATGTTTCTTTATCAGTTACAATGTTTAAGAGTTTGACTTGTACAAGTCCATCTATCCATTAGTAAAAAGAATAAGTACATTGTCCACGGTAAATTTTAGATGATGACTTGTAATCATACAAAGATCATACGGAAGGAGGTCGTGAAATTCTCTAATGCACTATGCGTGTTTCTTTATTAATTACGGTGTTAAAAAGTTTGACTTGGGATTTCAAGTGCCCCATCCCCGATTTGTCTCGAGGTAACCGTCTATCACTTAGGTTATTATTCCATTATTTCCCTTATAATAATCGTTACAGATGAGAACGATAATTTCCACCGCATAGATTCACGTGAAATGATATCTTCTAGGTTATTTACAACTTGAAAGGTACAACAAGTTCGTCCATTATATTTTGACAATCACAAGTACATTGTCTAGAGTAAATTGTAGATTATGGCTTATAAACATACAAGGATCATTCGTGAAGATGTTGTGGAACTCTCTTTTTGACTATGCGAGTTTCCTTATCAGTTAGGGTGTTAAACACTTTGACTTGGGATTGCAAGTTTCCCGTCCGCGATCTGTCCCAGAGTAACTGTTAATCGTTTATGTTAATATTCCCTTATTACCCTTTCAAAAACCATTACATATGAGAACGATAATTTCCACCGCAAAGAATCGCGTGAAATTATATATTCTAGGTAATTTATCAAATTAAATGGTAATGCAAATACGTTAATCAATTTTTAAAAAGCACAAGTACATTGCCCATTGAAAAATATAGATGATGACTTATAAATATAAAAGGATAATTTGTAAGAAAGTTGCCGAAGTCTCTATGGGAAAATGCATGTTTCTTTATGAGTTACGGTGTTTAAGAGTTTGACATGTATAAGTGCATCTATCCATTATTAAAAAGAACAAGTTCATTGTCCATGGTAAATTGTAGATGATGACTTATAATCATACAAAGATCATACGTAAGGAGGTCGTGAAATTCTCTATGGCACTATGCGTGTTTCTTTATTAATTACGGTGTTAAAGAGTTTGACTTGGGATTTCAAGTGTCCCGTCCCCAATTTTTCCCAGGGTAACCGTCTATCAATTGGGTTATTATTCCATTATTACCCTTACAATAATCGTCACAGATGAGAACGATAATTTTCACCGCAAAGATTCACATGAAATGATATATTCTAGTTTATTTACAACTTGAAAGGAACAACAAGTTCGTCCATGATATTTTAATAATAAAAAGTACATTGTCCAGAGTAATTTATAGATGATGGCTTATAAACATACAAGGATCATTCGTGAAGAAGTTGTGGAACTCTCTTTGTGACTATGCGAGTTTCTTTATCAGTTAGGGGGTTAAACAGTTTGACTTGGGATTGCAAGTGTCCCGTCTGCGATCTGTCCCAGAGTAACTGCCAATCGTTTATGTTAGTATTCCCTTATTACCCTTTCAAAAACCATTACATATGAGAACGATAATTTCCACCGCAAAGAGTCGCGTGAAATTATATATTCTCGGTAATTTATCAAATTAAATGGTAATACAAGTACGTTAATCAATTTTTAAAAAGCACAAGTACATTGCCCATAGAAAATTATAGATGATGACTTATAAGTGTAAAAGGATCATTTGTAAAAAAGTTGTGGAAGTCTCTATGTGAAAATGCATGTTTCTTTATATGTTACGGTGTTTAAGAGTTTGACTTGTACAAGTCCATCCATCCATTTTTAAAAAGAACAAGTACATTGTCCACGGTAAATTTTAGATGATGACTTGTATTCATACAAAGATCATACGTAAGGAGGTCGTGAAATTCTCTAATGCACTATGCGTGTTTCTTTATTAATTACGGTGTTAAAAAGTTTGACTTGGGATTTCAAGTGCCCCATCCCCGATTTGTCCCGGGGTAACCATCTATCACTTAGGTTATTATTCCATTATTACCCTTACAATAATCGTTACAGATGAGAACGATAATTTCCACCGCATAGATTCGCGTGAAATGATTTATTCTAGGTTATTTACAACTTGAAAGGTACAACAAGATCGTCCATTATATTTTAACAATCACAAGTACATTGTCTAGAGTAAATTGTACATGATGGCTTATAAACATACAAGGATCATTGGTGAAGAAGTTGTGGAACTCTCTTTGTGGCTATGCGAGTTTCTTTATCAGTTAGGGTGATAAACACTTTGACTTGGGATTGCAAGTGTCCCGTCCGCGATCTGTCCCAGCGTAACTGTCAATCGTTTATGTTAGTATTCCCTTATTACCCTTTCAAAAACCATTACATATGAGAACGATAATTTCCACCGCAAAGAGTCGCGTGAAATTATATATTCTCGGTAATTTATCAAATTAAATGGTAATACAAGTACGTTAATCAATTTTTAAAAAGCACAAGTGCATTGCCCTTAGAAAATTATAAATGATGACTTATAAGTGTAAAAAGATCATTTGTAAAAAAGTTGTGGAAGTCTCTATGTGAAAATGCATGTTTCTTTATCAGTTACAGTGTTTAAGAGTTTGACTTGTACAAGTCCATCTATCCATTAGTAAAAAGAATAAGTACATTGTCCACGGTAAATTTTAGATGATGACTTGTAATCATACAAAGATCATACGTAAGGAGGTCGTGAAATTCTCTAATGCACTATGCGTGTTTCTTTATTAATTACGGTGTTAAAAAGTTTGACTTGGGATTTCAAGTGCCCCATCCCCGATTTGTCTCGAGGTAACCGTCTATCACTTAGGTTATTATTCCATTATTTCCCTTATAATAATCGTTACAGATGAGAACGATAATTTCCACCGCATAGATTCGCGTGAAATGATATGTTCTAGGTTATTTACAACTTGAAAGGTACAACAAGTTCGTCCATTATATTTTGACAATCACAAGTACATTGTCTAGAGTAAATTGTAGATGATGGCTTATAAACATACAAGGATCATTCGTGAAGAAGTTGTGGAACTCTCTTTGTGACTATGCGAGTTTCTTTATCAGTTAGGGTGTTAAACATTTTGACTTGGGATTGCAAGTGTCCCGTCCGCGATCTATCCCAGAGTAACTGTCAATCGTTTATGTTAGTATTCCCTTATTACCCTTTCAAAAACCATTACATATGAGAACGATAATTTCCACCGCAAAGAGTCGCGTGAAATTATATATTCTCGGTAATTTATCAAATTAAATGGTAATACAAGTACGTTAATCAATTTTTAAAAAGCACAAGTACATTGCCCATAGAAAATTATAGATGATGACTTATAAGTGTAAAAGGATCATTTGTAAAAAAGTTGTGGAAGTCTCTATGTGAAAATGCATGTTTCTTTATATGTTACGGTGTTTAAGAGTTTGACTTGTACAAGTCCATCCATCCATTTTTAAAAAGAACAAGTACATTGTCAACGGTAAATTTTAGATGATGACTTGTATTCATACAAAGATCATACGTAAGGAGGTCGTGAAATTCTCTAATGCACTATGCGTGTTTCTTTATTAATTACCGTGTTAAAAAGTTTGACTTGGGATTTCAAGTGCCCCATCCCCGATTTGTCCCGGGGTAACCATCTATCACTTAGGTTATTATTCCATTATTACCCTTACAATAATCGTTACAGATGAGAACGATAATTTCCACCGCATAGATTCGCGTGAAATGATTTATTCTAGGTTATTTACAACTTGAAAGGTACAACAAGATCATCCATTATATTTTAACAATCACAAGTACATTGTCTAGAGTAAATTGTACATGATGGCTTATAAACATACAAGGATCATTCGTGAAGAAGTTGTGGAACTCTCTTTGTGGCTATGCGAGTTTCTTTATCAGTTAGGGTGATAAACACTTTGACTTGGGATTGCAAGTGTCCCGTCCGCGATCTGTCCCAGCGTAACTGTCAATCGTTTATGTTAGTATTCCCTTATTACCCTTTCAAAAACCATTACATATGAGAACGATAATTTCCACCGCAAAGAGTCGCGTGAAATTATATATTCTCGGTAATTTATCAAATTAAATGGTAATACAAGTACGTTAATCAATTTTTAAAAAGCACAAGTGCATTGCCCTTAGAAAATTATAAATGATGACTTATAAGTGTAAAAAGATCATTTGTAAAAAAGTTGTGGAAGTCTCTATGTGAAAATGCATGTTTCTTTATCAGTTACAGTGTTTAAGAGTTTGACTTGTACAAGTCCATCTATCCATTAGTAAAAAGAATAAGTACATTGTCCACGGTAAATTTTAGATGATGACTTGTAATCATACAAAGATCATACGTAAGGAGGTCGTGAAATTCTCTAATGCACTATGCGTGTTTCTTTATTAATTACGGTGTTAAAAAGTTTGACTTGGGATTTCAAGTGCCCCATCCCCGATTTGTCTCGAGGTAACCGTCTATCACTTAGGTTATTATTCCATTATTTCCCTTATAATAATCGTTACAGATGAGAACGATAATTTCCACCGCATAGATTCGCGTGAAATGATATGTTCTAGGTTATTTACAACTTGAAAGGTACAACAAGTTCGTCCATTATATTTTAACAATCACAAGTACATTGTCTAGAGTAAATTGTAGATGATGGCTTATAAACATACAAGGATCATTCGTGAAGAAGTTGTGGAACTCTCTTTGTGACTATGCGAGTTTCTTTATCAGTTAGGGTGTTAAACACTTTGACTTGGGATTGCAAGTGTCCCATCCGCGATCTGTCCCAGAGTAGCCGTCAATCGTTTATGTTAATATTCCCTTATTACCCTTTCAAAAACCATTACATATGAGAACGATAATTTCCACCGCAAAGAATCGCGTGAAATTAAATATTCTAGGTAATTTATCAAATTAAATGGTAATGCAAGTACGTTAATCAATTTTTAAAAAGCACATGTACATTTCCCATTGAAAAATATAGATGATGACTTATAAATATAAAAGGATAATTTGTAAGAAAGTTGCCGAAGTCTCTATGGGAAAACGCATGTTTCTTTATGAGTTACGGTGTTTAAAAGTTTGACATGTATAAGTGCATCTATCCATTATTAAAAAGAACAAGTTCATTGTCCATGGTAAATTCTAGATGATGACTTATAATCATACAAAGATCATACGTAAGGAGGTCGTGAAATTCTCTAAGGCACTATGCGTGTTTCTTTATTAATTACGGTGTTAAAGAGTTTGACTTGGGATTTCAAGTTTCCCGTCCCCGATTTTTCCCAGGGTAACCGTCTATCAATTGGGTTATTATTCCATTATTACCCTTACAATAATCGTCACAGATGAGAACGATAATTTCCACCGCATAGATTCGCGTGAAATGATATATTCTAGTTTATTTACAACTTGAAAGGAACAACAAGTTCGTCCATGATATTTTAATAATCACAAGTACATTGTCCAGAGTTATTTGTAGATGATGGCTTATAAACATACAAGGATCATTCGTGAAGAAGTTGTGGAACTCTCTTTGTGACTATGCGAGTTTCTTTATCAGTTAGGGGGTTAAACAGTTTGACTTGGGATTGCAAGTGTCCCGTCTGCGATCTGTCCCAGAGTAACTGCCAATCGTTTATGTTAGTATTCCCTTATTACCCTTTCAAAAACCATTACATATGAGAACGATAATTTCCACCGCAAAGAGTCGCGTGAAATTATATATTCTCGGTAATTTATCAAATTAAATGGTAATACAAATACGTTAATCAATTTTTAAAAAGCACAAGTACATTGCCCATAGAAAATTATAGATGATGACTTATAAGTGTAAAAGGATCATTTGTAAAAAAGTTGTGGAAGTCTCTATGTGAAAATGCATGTTTCTTTATCAGTTACAGTGTTTAAGAGTTTGACTTGTACAAGTCCATCTATCCATTAGTAAAAAGAATAAGTACATTGTCCACGGTAAATTTTAGAGGATGACTTGTAATCATACAAAGATCATACGTAAGTAGGTCGTGAAATTCTCCAAGGCACTATGCGTGTCTCTTTATTAATTACGGTGTTAAAAAGTTTGACTTGGGATTTCAAGTGCCCCATCCCCGATTTGTCCCGGGGTAACCATCTATCACTTAGGTTATTATTCTATTATTACCCTTACAATAATCGTTACAGATGAGAACGATAGTTTCCACCGCATAGATTCACGTGAAGTGATATATTCTAGGTTATTTAGAACTTGAAAGGTACAACAAGTTCGTCCATTATATTTTGACAATCACAAGTACATTGTCTAGAGTAAATTGTAGATGATGGCTTATAAACATACAAGGATCATTCGTGAAGAAGTTGTGGAACTCTCTTTGTGACTATGCGAGTTTCTTTATCAGTTAGGGTGTTAAACACTTTGACTTGGGATTGCAAGTGTCCCATCCGCGATCTGTCCCAGAGGAACTGTCAATCGTTTATGTTAATATTCCCTTATTACCCATTCAAAAACCATTACATATGAGAACGATAATTTCCACCGCAAAGAATCGCGTGAAATTATATATTCTAGGGAATTTATCAAATTAAATGGTAATGCAAGTACGTTAATCAATTTTTAAAAAGTACAAGTACATTTCCCATTGAAAAATATAGATGATGACTTATAAATATAAAACGATAATTTGTAAGAAAGTTGCCGAAGTCTCTATGGGAAAATGCATGTTTCTTTATGAGTTACGGTGTTTAAGAGTTTGACATGTATACGTGCATCTATCCATTATTAAAAAGAACAAGTTCATTGTCCATGGTAAATTGTAGATGATGACTTATAATCATACAAAGATCATACGTAAGGAGGTCGTGAAATTCTCTAAGGCACTATGCGTGTTTCTTTATTAATTACGGTGTTAAAGAGTTTGACTTGGGATTTCAAGTGTCCCGTCACCTATTTCTCCCAGGGTAACCGTCTATCAATTGGGTTATTATTCCATTATTACCCTTACAATAATCGTCACAGATGAGAACAACGATTTCCACCGCATAGATTCGCGTGAAATGATATATTCTAGTTTATTTACAACTTGAAAGGAACAACAAGTTCGTCCATGATATTTTAATAATCACAAGTACATTGTCCAGAGTAATTTGTAGATGATGGCTTATAAACATAAAAGGATCATTCGTGAAGAAGTTGTGGAACTCTCTTTGTGACTATGCGGGTTTCTTTATCAGTTAGGGGGTTAAACAGTTTGACTTGGGATTACAAGTGTCCCGTCTGCGATCTGTCCCAGAGTAACTGTCAATCGTTTATGTTAGTATTCCCTTATTACCCTTTCAAAAACCATTACATATGAGAACGATAATTTCCACCGCAAAGAGTCGCGTGAAATTATATATTCTCGGTAATTTATCAAACTAAATGGTAATACAAGTACGTTAATCAATTTTTAAAAGGCACAAGTACATTGCCCATACAAAATTATAGATGATGACTTATAAGTGTAAAAGGATCATTTGTAAAAAAGTTGTGGAAGTCTCTATGTGAAAATGCATGTTTCTTTATCAGTTACGGTGTTTAAGAGTTTGACTTGTACAAGTCCATCCATCCATTTTAAAAAAGAACAAGTACATTGTCCACGGTAAATTTTAGATGATGACTTGTAATCATACAAAGATCATACGTAAGGAGGTCGTGAAATTCTCCAAGGCACTATGCGTGTCTCTTTATTAATTACGGTGTTAAAATGTTTGACTTGGGATTTCAAGTGCCCCATCCCCGATTTGTCTCGAGGTAACCATCTGTCACTTAGGTTATTATTCCATTATTTCCCTTATAATAATCGTTACAGATGAGAACGATAATTTCCACCGCATAGATTCGCGTGAAATGATATATTCTAGGTTATTTACAACTTGAAAGGTACAACAAGTTCGTCCAATATATTTTGACAATAACAAGTACATTGTCTAGAGTAAATTGTAGATGATGGCTTATAAACATACAAGGATAATTCGTGAAGAAGTTGTGGAACTCTCTTTGTCACTATGCGAGTTTCTTTATCAGTTAGGGTGTTAAACACTTTGACTTGGGATTGCAAGTGTCCCGTCCGCGATCCATCCCAGAGTAACTGTCAATCGTATATGTTAGTATTCCCTTATTACCCATTCAAAAACCATTACATATGAGAACGATAATTTCCACCGCAAAGAATCGCGTGAAATTATATATTCTAGGTAATTTATCAAATTAAATGGTAAAGCAAGTACGTTAATCAATTTTTAAAAAGCACATGTACATTTCCCATTGAAAAATATAGATGATGACTTATAAATATAAAAGGATAATTTGTAAGAAAGTTGCCGAAGTCTCTATGGGAAAACGCATGTTTCTTTATGAGTTACGGTGTTTAAAAGTTTGACATGTATAAGTGCATCTATCCATTATTAAAAAGAACAAGTTCATTGTCCATGGTAAATTCTAGATGATGACTTATAATCATACAAAGATCATACGTAAGGAGGTCGTGAAATTCTCTAAGGCACTATGCGTGTTTCTTTATTAATTACGGTGTTAAAGAGTTTGACTTGGGATTTCAAGTTTCCCGTCCCCAATTTTTCCCAGGGTAACCGTCTATCAATTGGGTTATTATTCCATTATTACCCTTACAATAATCGTCACAGATGAGAACGATAATTTCCACCGCATAGATTCGCGTGAAATGATATATTCTAGTTTATTTACAACTTGAAAGGAACAACAAGTTCGTCCATGATATTTTAATAATCACAAGTACATTGTCCAGAGTTATTTGTAGATGATGGCTTATAAACATACAAGGATCATTCGTGAAGAAGTTGTGGAACTCTCTTTGTGACTATGCGAGTTTCTTTATCAGTTAGGGGGTTAAACAGTTTGACTTGGGATTGCAAGTGTCCCGTCTGCGATCTGTCCCAGAGTAACTGCCAATCGTTTATGTTAGTATTCCCTTATTACCCTTTCAAAAACCATTACATATGAGAACGATAATTTCCACCGCAAAGAGTCGCGTGAAATTATATATTCTCGGTAATTTATCAAATTAAATGGTAATACAAATACGTTAATCAATTTTTAAAAAGCACAAGTACATTGCCCATAGAAAATTATAGATGATGACTTATAAGTGTAAAAGGATCATTTGTAAAAAAGTTGTGGAAGTCTCTATGTGAAAATGCATGTTTCTTTATCAGTTACAGTGTTTAAGAGTTTGACTTGTACAAGTCCATCTATCCATTAGTAAAAAGAATAAGTACATTGTCCACGGTAAATTTTAGAGGATGACTTGTAATCATACAAAGATCATACGTAAGTAGGTCGTGAAATTCTCCAAGGCACTATGCGTGTCTCTTTATTAATTACGGTGTTAAAAAGTTTGACTTGGGATTTCAAGTGCCCCATCCCCGATTTGTCCCAGGGTAACCATCTATCACTTAGGTTATTATTCCATTATTACCCTTACAATAATCGTTACAGAGGAGAACGATAATTTCCACCGCATATAGTCGCGTGAAATGATATATTCTAGGTTATTTACAACTTGAAAGGTACAACAAGATCATCCATTATATTTTAACAATCACAAGTACATTGTCTAGAGTAAATTGTACATGATGGCTTATAAACATACAAGGATCATTCGTGAAGAAGTTGTGGAACTCTCTTTGTGGCTATGCGAGTTTCTTTATCAGTTAGGGTGTTAAACACTTTGACTTGGGATTGCAAGTGTCCCGTCCGCGATCTGTCCCAGAGTAACTGTCAATCGTTTATGTTAGTATTCCCTTATTACCCTTTCAAAAACCATTACATATGAGAACGATAATTTCCACCGCAAAGAGTCGCGTGAAATTACATATTCTCGGAAATTTATCAAATTAAATGGTAATACAAGTACGTTAATCAATTTTTAAAAAGCACAAGTGCATTGCCCATAGAAAATTATAGATGATGACTTATAAGTGTAAAAGGATCATTTGTAAAAAAGTTGTGGAAGTCTCTATGTGAAAATGCATGTTTCTTTATCAGTTACAGTGTTTAAGAGTTTGACTTGTACAAGTCCATCTATCCATTAGTAAAAAGAATAAGTACATTGCCCACGGTAAATTTTAGATGATGACTTGTAATCATACAAAGATCATACGTAAGGAGGTCGTGAAATTCTCTAATGCACTATGCGTGTTTCTTTATTAATTACGGTGTTAAAAAGTTTGACTTGGGATTTCAAGTGCCCCATCCCCGATTTGTCTCGAGGTAACCATCTATCACTTAGGTTATTATTCCATTATTTCCCTTATAATAATCGTTACAGATGAGAACGATAATTTCCACCGCATAGATTCGCGTGAAATGATATATTCTAGGTTATTTACAACTTGAAAGATACAACAAGTTCGTCCATTATATTTTGACAATCACAAGTACATTGTCTAGAGTAAATTGTAGATGATGGCTTATAAACATACAAGGATCATTCGTGAAGAAGTTGTGGAACTCTCTTTGTGACTATGCGAGTTTCTTTATCAGTTAGGGTGTTAAACACTTTGACTTGGGATTGCAAGTGTCCCATCCGCGATCTGTCCCAGAGGAACTGTCAATCGTTTATGTTAATATTCCCTTATTACCCATTCAAAAACCATTACATATGAGAACGATAATTTCCACCGCAAAGAATCGCGTGAAATTATATATTCTAGGGAATTTATCAAATTAAATGGTAATGCAAGTACGTTAATCAATTTTTAAAAAGTACAAGTACATTTCCCATTGAAAAATATAGATGATGACTTATAAATATAAAACGATAATTTGTAAGAAAGTTGCCGAAGTCTCTATGGGAAAATGCATGTTTCTTTATGAGTTACGGTGTTTAAGAGTTTGACATGTATACGTGCATCTATCCATTATTAAAAAGAACAAGTTCATTGTCCATGGTAAATTGTAGATGATGACTTATAATCATACAAAGATCATACGTAAGGAGGTCGTGAAATTCTCTAAGGCACTATGCGTGTTTCTTTATTAATTACGGTGTTAAAGAGTTTGACTTGGGATTTCAAGTGTCCCGTCACCTATTTTTCCCAGGGTAACCGTCTATCAATTGGGTTATTATTCCATTATTACCCTTACAATAATCGTCACAGATGAGAACAACAATTTCCACCGCATAGATTCGCGTGAAATGATATATTCTAGTTTATTTACAACTTGAAAGGAACAACAAGTTCGTCCATGATATTTTAATAATCACAAGTACATTGTCCAGAGTAATTTGTAGATGATGGCTTATAAACATAAAAGGATCATTCGTGAAGAAGTTGTGGAACTCTCTTTGTGACTATGCGGGTTTCTTTATCAGTTAGGGGGTTAAACAGTTTGACTTGGGATTACAAGTGTCCCGTCTGCGATCTGTCCCAGAGTAACTGTCAATCGTTTATGTTAGTATTCCCTTATTACCCTTTCAAAAACCATTACATATGAGAACGATAATTTCCACCGCAAAGAGTCGCGTGAAATTATATATTCTCGGTAATTTATCAAACTAAATGGTAATACAAGTACGTTAATCAATTTTTAAAAGGCACAAGTACATTGCCCATACAAAATTATAGATGATGACTTATAAGTGTAAAAGGATCATTTGTAAAAAAGTTGTGGAAGTCTCTATGTGAAAATGCATGTTTCTTTATCAGTTACGGTGTTTAAGAGTTTGACTTGTACAAGTCCATCCATCCATTTTAAAAAAGAACAAGTACATTGTCCACGGTAAATTTTAGATGATGACTTGTAATCATACAAAGATCATACGTAAGGAGGTCGTGAAATTCTCCAAGGCACTATGCGTGTCTCTTTATTAATTACGGTGTTAAAATGTTTGACTTGGGATTTCAAGTGCCCCATCCCCGATTTGTCTCGAGGTAACCATCTGTCACTTAGGTTATTATTCCATTATTTCCCTTATAATAATCGTTACAGATGAGAACGATAATTTCCACCGCATAGATTCGCGTGAAATGATATATTCTAGGTTATTTACAACTTGAAAGGTACAACAAGTTCGTCCAATATATTTTGACAATAACAAGTACATTGTCTAGAGTAAATTGTAGATGATGGCTTATAAACATACAAGGATAATTCGTGAAGAAGTTGTGGAACTCTCTTTGTCACTATGCGAGTTTCTTTATCAGTTAGGGTGTTAAACACTTTGACTTGGGATTGCAAGTGTCCCGTCCGCGATCCATCCCAGAGTAACTGTCAATCGTTTATGTTAGTATTCCCTTATTACCCTTTCAAAAACCATTACATATGAGAACGATAATTTCCACCGCAAAGAATCGCGTGAAATTATATATTCTAGGTAATTTATCAAATTAAATGGTAATGCAAGTACGTTAATCAATTTTTAAAAAGCACAAGTACATTGCCCATAGAAAAATATAGATGATGACTTATAAATATAAAAGGATAATTTGTAAGAAAGTTGCCGAAGTCTCTATGGGAAAATGCATGTTTCTTTATGAGTTACGGTGTTTAAGAGTTCGACATGTATAAGTGCATCTATCCATTATTAAAAGGAACAAATTCATTGTCCATGGTAAATTGTAGATGATGACTTATAATCATATAAAGATCATACGTAAGGAGGTCGTGAAATTCTCTAAGGCACTATGCGTGTTTCTTTATTAATTACGGAGTTAAAGAGTTTGACTTGGGATTTCAAGTGTCCCGTCCCCGATTTTTCCCAGGGGTACCGTCTATCAATTGGGTTATTATTCCATTATTACCCTTACAATAATCGTCACAGATGAGAACGATAATTTCCACCGCATAGATTCGCGTGAAATGATATATTCTAGTTTATTTACAACTTGAAAGGAACAACAAGTTCGTCCATGATATTTTAATAATCACAAGTACATTGTCCAGAGTAATTTGTAGATAATGGCTTATAAACATACAAGGATCATTCGTGAAGAAGTTATGGAACTCTCTTTGTGACTATGCGAGTTTCTTTATCAGTTAGGGGGTTAAACAGTTTGACTTGGGATTGCAAGTGTCCCGTCTGCGATCTGTCCCAGAGTAACTGTCAATCGTTTATGTTATTATTCCCTTATTACCCTTTCAAAAACCATTACATATGAGAACGATAATTTCCACCGCAAAGAGTCGCGTGAAATTATATATTCTCGGTAATTTATCAAATTAAATGGTAATACAAGTACGTTAATCAATTTTTAAAAAGCACAAGTACATTGCCCATAGAAAATTATAGATGATGACTTATAAGTGTAAAAGGATCATTTGTAAAAAAGTTGTGGAAGTCTCTATGTGAAAATGCATGTTTCTTTATATGTTACGGTGTTTAAGAGTTTGACTTGTACAAGTCCATCCATCCATTTTAAAAAGGAACAAGTACATTGTCCACGGTAAATTTTAGATGAGGACTTGTAATCATACAAAGATCATACGTAAGGAGGTCGTGAAATTCTCCAAGGCACTATGCGTGTTACTTTATTAATTACGGTGTTAAAAAGTTTGACTTGGGATTTCAAGTGCCCCATCCCCGATTTGTTCCGGGGTAACCATCTATCACCTAGGTTGTTATTCTATTATTACCCTTACAATAATCGTTACAGATGAGAACGATAGTTTCCACCGCATAGATTCACGTGAAGTGATATATTCTAGGTTATTTAGAACTTGAAAGGTACAACAAGTTCGTCCATTATATTTTGACAATCACAAGTACATTGTCTAGAGTAAATTGTAGATGATGGCTTATAAACATACAAGGATCATTCGTGAAGAAGTTGTGGAACTCTCTTTGTGACTATGCGAGTTTCTTTATCAGTTAGGGTGTTAAACAGTTTGACTTGGGATTGCAAGTGTCCCGTCCGCGATCTGTCCCAGAGTAACTGTCAATCGTTTATGTTAGTATTCCCTTATTACCCTTTCAAAAACCAATACATATGAGAACGATTATTTCCACCGCAAAGAGTCGGGGCAAAATTATATAATCTAGGTAATTTATCAAATTAAATGGTAATACAATTATGTTAATCAATTTTTAAAAAGCACAAGTACATTGCCCAAAGAGAATTATAGATGATGACTTACAAGTATAAAAGGATCATTTGTAAGAAAGTTGTGGAAGTCTCTATGATAAAATGCATGTTTCTTTATCATTCACGCTGTTTAAGAGTTTGACTTGTACAAGTCCATCTATCCATTATTAAAAAGAACAAGTACATTGTCCACGGTAAATTGTTAATGATGACTTATAATCTTACAAAGATCATACATAAGGAGGTCGTGAAATTCTCTAAGGCACTATGCTTGTTTCTTTATTAATTACGGTGTTAAAAAGTTTGACTTCGGATTTCAAGTGTCCCGTCCCCGATTTGTCAACCGTCTATCAATTGGGTTATTATTCCATTATTACCCTTACAATAATCGTTACAGATGAGAACGATAATTTCCACCGCATAGATTCGCGTGAAATGATATATTCTAGGTTATTTACAACTTGAAAGGTACAACAAGTTCGTCCATGATATTTTAATAATCACAAGTACATTTTGTAGAGTAATTTGTAGATGATGTATTATAAACATACATGGATCATTCATGAAGAAGTTGTGGAACTCTCTTTGTGACTATCCGAGTTTCTTTATCAGTTAGGGTGTTAAACAGTTTGACTTGGGATTGCAAGTGTCCCGTCTGCGATCTGTCCCAGAGTAACTATCAATCTTTATGTTAGTATTCCCTTATTACCCTTTCAAAAACCATTACATATGAGAACGATTATTTCCACCGCAAAGAGTCGCGTAAAATTATATAATCTAGGTAATTTATCAAATTAAATGGTAATACAAGTATGTTAATCAATTTTTAAAAAGCACAAGTACATTGCCCATAGAAAATTATAGATGATGACTTATAAGTATAAAAGGATCATTTGTAAGAAAGTTGTGGAAGTCTCTATGAAAAAATGCATGGCTCTTTATGAGTTACGGTGTTTAAGAGTTTGACTTGTACAAGTCCATCTATCGATTTTTAAAAAGAACAAGTACATTGTCCACGGTAAATTGTAGATGATGACTTATAATCATACAAAGATCATACGTAAGGAAGTTGTGAAAATCTCTAAGGCACTATGTGTGTTTCTTTATTAATTACTGTGTTAAAGAGATTGACTTCGGAGTTCAAGTGCCCCGTCCCCGATTTTTCCCGGGGTAACCGCCTATCAATTGGGTTATTATTCCATTATTACCCTTACAATAATCGTTGCAGATGAGAACGATAATTTCCACCGCATAGATTCGCGTGAAATGATATATTCTAGGTTATTTACAACTTGAAAGGTACAACAAGTTCGTCCATGATATTTTAATAATCACAAGTATATTTTCTACAGTCAATTGTAGATGATGGCTCATAAACATACAAGGATCATTCGTGAAGAAGTTTTAGAACTCTCTTCTAGACTATGCGAGTTTCTTTATCAGTTACAGTGTTAAACAGTTTGACTTGGGATTGCAAGTGTCCAATCCGCGATCTGTCCCAGAGTAACTATCAATCGTTTATGTTAGTATTCTCTTTTTACCCTTTCAAAAACCATTACATATGAGAATGATAATTTCCACCGCAAAGAGTCGCGTGAAATTATAGAATCTAGGTAATTTATCAAATTAAATGGTAATACAAGTATGTTCATCAATTTTTAAAAAGCACAAGTACATTGCCCAGAGAAAATTATAGATGATTACTTATAAGTATAAAAGGATCATTTGTAAGAAAGTTGTGGAAGTCTCTATGAAAAAATGCATGTTTCTTTATGAGTTACGGTGTTTAAGAGCTTGACTTGTACAAGTCCATCTTTTGATTTTTAAAAAGAACAAGTACATTGTCCACGGTAAATTGTAGATGATGACTTATAATCATACAAAGATCATACGTAAGGAAGTTGTGAAATTCTCTAAGGCACTATAAGTGTTTGTTTATTAATTACGGTGTTAAAAAGTTTGACTTGGGATTTCATGTGTCCCGTCCCCGATTTGTCAACTGTCTATCAATTGGGTTATTATTCCATTATTACCCTTACAATAATCGTTACAGATGAGAACGATAATTTCCACCGCAAAGATTCGCGTGAAATGATATATTCTAGGTTATTTACAACTTGAAAGGTACAACAAGTTCGTCCATGATATTTTAATAATCACAAGTACATTGTCTATAGTAAATTGGAGAAGATGGCTTATAAACATACAAGGATCATTGGTGAAGAAGTTGTGGAACCCTCTTTGTGACTATGCGAGTTTCTTTATCAGTTAGGGTGTTAAACAGTTTGACTTGGGATTGCAAGTGTCTTGTCCGCGATCTGTCCCAGAGTAACTGTCAATCAATTATGTTATTATTCCATTATTACCCTTACAATAATCGTTACAGATGAGAAGGATAATTTCCATTGCAAAGATTCACGTGAAATTATATATTCTAGGTTATTTATCAAATTAAATGGTAATACAAGTACGTTGATCAATTTTTGAAAAGAAAAAGCACATTTCCCATTGTAAATTAGAGATGATGACTTATAAGTATAAAAGGATCATTTGTAAGTAAGTTGTGGAAGTCTCTATGGGAAAATGAATGTTTCTTTATCAGTTACGGTGTTTAAGAGTTTGACTTGTACAAGTCCATCGATCCATTTTTAAAAAGAACAAGTACATTGTCCACGGTAAATTGTTGATGATAACTTATAATCATACAAAGATCATACGTAAGGACGTCGTTTAATTATCTAAGGCACTATGCATGTTTCTTTATTAATTACGGTGTTAAAAAGTTTGACTTGGGATTTCAAGTGCCCCATCCCCGGTTTGTCCCGGGGTAACCATCTATCAATTGGGTTATTATTCCATAATTACCCTTAAATAATCATTACAAATGAGAATGATAATTTCCACCACATAGATTCGCGTGAAATGATATATACAAGGTTATTTAAAACTTGAAAGGTACAACAAGTTCGTCCATGATATTTTAATAATCACAAGTACATTGTCTGGAGTAAATTATGATGGCTTATAAACATACAGGGATCATTCGTGAAGAAGTTGTGGAACTCTCTTTGTGACTAAGCGAATTTCTTATCAGTTAGGGTGTTAAACAGTTTGACTTGGGATTGCAAGTGTCCCGTCCGCGATTTGTCCCAGAGTAACTATTAATCATTTATATTAGTATTCCATTAGTTCCCTTTCAAAAACCATTACATATGAGAACGATAATTTCCACCACAAAGAGTCGCGTGAAATTATATATTCTAGGTAATGTATTAAATTAAATGGTAATAAAAGTACGTTAATCAATTTTTAAAAAGTACAAGTACATTGCCCATAAAAAATTATAGATGATGACTTTTAAGTATAAAAGGATCATTTGTATGAAAGTTGTGGAAGTCTCTATGGGAAAATGCATGTTTCTTTATCAGTTACGGTGTTTAAGAGTTTGACTTGTACAAGTCCATCTATTGGTTTTTAAAAAGAACAAGTACATTGTCCACGGTAAATTGTATATGATGACTTATAATCATACAAAGATCATACATAAGGAAGTTGTGAAATTCTCTAGGGAAATATCCGTGTTTCTTTATAAATTACGGTGTTAAAAAGTTTTACTTGGGATTTCAAGTGCCCCGTCCCCAATTTGTCCTGGGGTAACCGTCTATCAATTGGGTTATTATTCCATTATTACCCTTACAATAATCGTTACAGATGAGAACGATAATTTCCAATACATAGATTCACGTGAAATGATATATTCTAGGTTACTTACAACTTAAAAGGTACAACAACTTCGTCCATGATATTTTAATAATCACAAGTACATTTTCTAGATTAAATTGTAGATGATGGCTTATAAACATACAAGGATCTTTCGTGAAGAAGTTGTGGAACTATGCGAGTTTCTTTATCAGTTAGGGTGTTAAACAGTCAGACTTGGGATTGCAAGTGTCCCATCCGCGATTTGTCCCAGAGTAACTGTAAATAATTTATGTTAGTATTCCCTTATTACCCATTCAAAAACCATTACATATGAGAACGATAATTTCCACCGCAGAGAGTCGCGCGAAATTATATATTCTAGGTAATGTATCAAATTAAATTGTAATACAAGTACGTTAATCAATTTTTAAAAAGTACAAGTACATTGCCCATAGAAAATTATTGATGATGACTTTTAAGTATAAAAGTATCATTTGTATGAAAGTTGTGGAAGTCTCAATGGGAAAATGATTGTTTCTTTATCAGTTACGGTGTTTAAGAGTTTGACTTGTACAAGTCCATCTATCGGTTTTTAAAAAGAACAAGTACATTGTCCTCGGTAAATTGTTGATGATGACTTATAATCATACAAAGATCATACGTAAGGAAGTTGTGAAATTCTCTAAGGCACTATGCGTGTTTCTTTATTAATTACGGTGTTAAAAAGTTTTACTTGGGATTTCAAGTGCCCCTTCCTCGATTTCTCCTGGGGTAACCGTCTATCGATTGGGTTATTATTCCACTATTACCCTTACAATAATCGTTACAGATGAGAACGATAATTTCCACCGCATAGATTCGCGTGAAATGATATATTCTAGGTTATTTACAACTTGATAGGTACAACAAATTGGTCCATGATATTTTAATAATCACAAGTACATTGTGTAGAGTCAATTGTAGATGATGGTTTATAAACATACAAGGATCATTCGTGAAGAAGTTGTGGAACTCTCTTTGTGACTATGAGAATTTCTTTATCAGTTAGGGTGTTAAACAGTTTGACTTGGGATTGCAAGTGTCCCGTCCGCGATCTGTCCCAGAGTAAATGTCAATCAATTATGCTAGTATTCAATTATTACCCTTTCAATAACCATTTCATATGAGAACGATAATTTCAACCTCAAAGAGTCGCGTAAAATTATACATTCTAGGTAATTTATCAAATTAAATGGTAATACAAGTACGTTAATCAATTTTTAAAAAGCACAAGTACATTGCCAATAGTAAATTATAGATGATGACTAATAATTATAAAAGAATCATTTTCAAGGATGTTGTGGAACTCTCCATGGGAAAATGCATGTTTCTTTATCAGTTACAGTGTTTAAGAGTTTGACTTGTACAAGTCCATCTATTGGTTTTTAAAAAGAACAAGTACATTGTCCACGAAAATCGTAGATGATGACTTATAATCATCCAAAGATCATACGTAAGGATGTTGTGAAATTCTCTAAGGCACTGTGCGTGTTTCTTTATAAATTACGGTGTTAAAAAGTCTTACTTGGGATTTCAAGTGCCCCGTCCCCTATTTGTCCTGAGGTAACCGTCTATCAATTGGGTTATTATTCCATTATTACCCTTACAATAATCGATGCAGATGAGAACGATAATTTCCAATACATAGATTCACGTGAAATGATATATTCTAGGTTACTTACAACTTAAAAGGTACAACAACTTCGTCCATGATATTTTAATAATCACAAGTACATTGTCTAGAGTAAATTGTAGATGATGGCTTATAAACATGCAAGGATCTTTTGTGAAGAAGTTGTGGAACTCTCTTTGTGACTATGCGAGTTTCTTTATCAGTTAGGGTGTTAAACAGTCAGACTTGGGATTGCAAGTGTCCCGTTCGCGATTTGTCCCAGAGTAACTATCAATAATTTATGTTAGTATTCCCTTATTACCCTTTCAAAAACCATTACATATGAGAACGATAATTTCCACCGCAGAGAGTCGCGTGAAATTATATATTCTAAGTAATGTATTAAATTAAATGGTAAAACTAGTACGTTAATCAATTTTTGAAAAGTACAAGTACATTGCCCATAGAAAATTATTGATGATGACTTTTAAGTATAAAAGGATCATTTGTATGAAAGTTGTGGAAGTCTCTATGGGAAAATGTATGTTTCTTTATCAGTTACGGTGTTTAAGAGTTTGACTTGTACAAGTCCATCTATCGGTTTTTAAAAAGAACAAGTACATTGTCCAAGGTAAATTGTGATCATGACTTATAATCATACAAAGATCATACGTAAGGAAGTTGTGAAATTCTCTAAGGCACTATGCGTGTTTCTTTATTAATTACGGTGTTAAAAAGTTTTACTTGGGATTTCAAGTGCCCCTTCCCCGATTTGTCCTGGGGTAACCGTCTATCAATTGGGTTATTATTCCACTATTACCCTTACAATAATCGTTACAGATGAGAATGATAATTTCCACCACATAGATTCGCGTGAAATGATATATTCTAGGTTATTTACAACTTGACAGGTACAACAAATTGGTCCATGATATTTTAATAATCACAAGTACATAATCACCGCAAAGAGTCGCGTGAAATTATATATTCTAGGTAATTTATCAAATTAAATGGTAATACAAGTACGTTAATCAATTTTTTTAAAGCACAAGTACATTGCCCATGGTAAATTATAGATGATGAGTTTTATGTATAAAAGGATCATTTGTAAGGAAGTTGTGGAAGTCTGTATGGGAAATTGCATGTTTCTTTATCAGTTACAGTGTTTAAGAGTTTGACTTGTACAAGTCCATCTATCCATTTTTAAAAAGAACAAGTACATTGTCCATGGTAAATGGTTGATGATGACTTATAATCATACAAAGATCATACGTAAGGAGGTAGTGAAATTTTCTAAGCCACTATGCGTGTTTCTTTTTTAATTATGGTGTTGAAAAGTTTGACTTGCGATTTCAAGAGCCCCATCCCCGATTTGTCCCAAGGTAACTGTCTATCCATTGGGTTATTATTCCATTGTTACCCTTAAAATAATCGTTACAGATGAGAACGATAATTTCCACCGCATAGATTCGTGTGAAATGATATATTCTAGGTTAAAAAGTTTGACTTGAGATTTCAATTGCCCCATCCACGATTTGTCCCGGGGTAACCATCTATCAATTGGGTTATTATTCTATTATTACCCATACAATAATCGATACAAATGAGAGCGATGATTTCCACCACATAGATTCGCGTGAAATGATATATTCTAGGTAATTTACAACTTGAAAGGTACAACAAATTTGTCCATGATATTTTAATAATCACCACTACATTGTCTAGAGTAAATTGTAGATGATGGCTTAAAAAAATCCAAGGATCATTCGTGAAGAAGTTGTGGAATTCTCTTTGTGACTATGCGAGTTTCTTTATAAGTTAGGGTGTTAAACAGTTTGACTGGGGATTGCAAGTGTCCCGTCCGCAATCTGTCCCTGAGTAACTGTCAATCAATTATGTTAGTATTCCATTATTACCCTTTCAATAACCATTACATATGAGAGAGATAATTTCCACCGCAAAGAGTCGCGTGAAATTATATATTCTAGGTAATTTATCAAATTAAATGGTAATACAAGTACGTTAATCAATTTTTTAAAAGAAAAGTACATTGCCCATTGTAAATTATAGATGATGACTTATATGTATAAAAGGATCATTTGTAAGGAAGCTGTGGAAGTCACTATGGGAAATTGCATGTTTCTTTATCAGTTACGGTGTTTAAGAGTTTGACTTGTACAAGTCCATCTATCCATTTTTAAAAAGAACAAGTACATTGTCCTTGGTAAATTGTTGATGATGACTTATAATCATACAAAGATCATACGTAAGGAGGTTGTGAAATTCTCTGAGGCACTATGCGTGTTTCTTTATTAATTACGATGTTAAAAAGTTTGACTTGGGATTTCAAGTACCTCATCCCCGATTTGTCCCAGGATAACCGTCTATCCATTGGGTTATTATTCCATTATTACCTTTAAAATAATCGTTACAGATGAGAACGATAATTTCTACCGTATAGATTCGTGTGAAATGATATATTCTAAGTTATTTTCAACTTTAAAGGTGCAACAAGTTTGTCCACGATATTTTAATAATCACATGTAAATTTTCTAGGGTAAATTCTAGTTGATGGCTTATAAACATACAAGGATCATTCATGAAGAAGTTGTGGAACTCTCTTTGTGACTATGCGAGTTTCTTTATCAGTTAGGGTGTTAAACAGTTTGACTTGGGATTGCAAGTGTCCCGTCCGCAATCTATCCCTGAGTAACTTTCAATCAATTATGTTAGGATTCCATTATTACCCTTTCAATAACTATTGCATATGAGAGCGATAATTTCCACCGTAAAGAGTTGCGTGAAATTATATATTCTAGGTAATTTATCAAATTAAATGGTAATACAAGTACGTTAATCAATTTTTTAAAAGCAAAAGAACATTGCCCATAGTAAATTATAGATGATGACTTATATGTATAAAAGGATCATTTGTAAGGAAGTTGTGGAAGTCTCTATGTGAAATTGCATGTTTCTTTATCAGTTACGGTGTTTAAGAGTTTGACTTGTACAAGTCCATCTATCCATTTTTAAAAAGAACAAGTACATTGTCCATGGTAAATTGTTGATGATGACATATAATCATACAAAGATCATACGTATGAAGGTTGTGAAATTCTCTGAGGCACTATGCGTGTTTCTTTATTAATTATGATGTTAAAAAGTTTGACTTGGGATTTCAAGTGCCTCATCCCCGATTTGTCCCAGGGTAACCGTCTATCCATTTGGTTATTATTCCATTATTACCCTTAAAATAATCGTTAGAGATGAGAACGATAATTTCCACCGCATAGATTCGTGTGAAATGATATATTCTAAGTTATTTTCAACTTTAAAGGTGCAACAAGTTTGTCCACGGTATTTTAATAATCAAATGTACATTTTCTAGAGTAAACTGTAGATGATGGCTTATGAACATACAAGGATCATTCGTGAAGAAGTTGTGGAACTCTCTTTGTGACTATGCGAGTTTCTTTATCAGTTAGGGTGTTAAACAGTTTTACATGGGCTTCCAAGTGTCCTATCCGTGATCTGTCCCAGAGTAACTGTCAATCAATTACGTTAGCATTCCATTATTACCCTTTCAATAACCATTACATATGAGAACGATAATGTCCACAGCAAATATTCACGTGAAATTATATATTCTAGGTTATTAATCAAATTAAATGGTAACACAAGTACACTAATAAATTTTTAAAAAGCATAAGTACATTGCCCATAGTAAATTATTGATGATGACTTATAAGTATAAAAGAATCATTTCTAAGGAAGTTGTGGATCTCTCAATGGGAAAGTGCATGTTTCTATATCAGTTATGGTGTTTAAGAGTTTGACTTGTACAAGTCCATCTATCCATTTTTATAAAGAACAAGTACATTGTCCACGGTAAATTATCGATGGTGACTTATAATCATACAAAGATCATACGTAAGGAAGTTGTGAAATTCTCTAAGGCACTATGCGTGTTTCTTTATTAATTACGGTGTTAAAAAGTTTGACTTGGGATTTGTCCCGGGGTAACGATCTATCAATCGGGTTATTATTCCATTATTACCCATACAACAATCGTTACAAATGAGAACGACAATTTCCACCACATAGATTTGCGTGAAATGATATATTCTAGGTTATTTACAACTTGAAAGGTACAACAAATTTGTCCATGATATTTTAATAATCACAACTACATTGTCTAGAGTAAATTGTAGATGAGGGCTTATAAACATACAAGGATCATTTGTGAAGAAGTTGTGGAACTCTCTTTGTGACTATGCGAGTTTCTTTATCAGTTAGGGTGTTAAACAGTTTGACTTGGGATTGCATGTGTCCCATCCGCGATCTGTCACAGAGGACTGTCAATCAATTATGCTATTATTCCATTATTACCCTTTCAATAACCATTACGTATGAGAACGATAATTTCCACCACAGAGAGTCGCGTGAAATTATATATTCTAGGTAATTTATCAAATTAAATGGTAATACAAGTATATTAATCAATTTTTTAAAAGCAAAAGTATATTGCCCATAGTAAATTATAGATGATGACTTATATGTATAAAAGGATCATTTGTAAGGAAGTTGTGGATCCCTCTATGGGAAATTACATGTTTCTTTATCAGTTACAGTGTTTAAGAGTTTGACTTGTACAAGTCCATCTATCCATTTTTTAAAAGGACAAGTACATTGTCCATGGTAAATTGTTGATGATGACTTATAATCATACAAAGATCATACGTAAGGAGGTTGTGAAATTCTCTAAGGCACTATGCGAGTTTCTCTATTAATTACTGTGTTGAAAAGTTTGACTTGGGATATCAACTGCCCCATCCCCGATTTGTCCCGGGGTAACCATCTATCCATTGTGTTATTATTCCATTATTACCCTTTAAATAATCGTTACAGATGAGAACGATAATTTCCACCGCATAGATTCACGTGAAATGATATATTCTAGATTATTTTCAACTTGAAAGGTACAACAGGTTCGTCCATGATATTTTAATAATCACAAGTACATTGTCTAGAGTAAATTGTAGATGATGGTTTATAAACATACAAGGATCATTCGTGAAGAAGGTGTGGAACTCTCTTTGTGACTATGCGAGTTTCTTTATCAGTTAGGGTGTTAAACAGTTTGACTTGGGATTGCAAGTGTCCCATCTGTGATCTGTCCCAGAGTAACTGTCAATCAATTATGTTAGTATTCCATTATTTCCCTTTCAATAACCATTACTTATGAGAACGTTAATTTCCAGTACAAATATTCGCCAGAAATTATATATTCTAGGTTATTCATCAAATTAAATGGTAATACAAGTATGCTAATCATTTTTTGAAAGGCACAAGTACATTGCCCATATTAATTGTAGATTATGAATTATAAGTATAAAAGAATCATTTGTAAGGAAGTTGTGGATCTCTCTATGGGAAAAAGCATGTTTCTATATCAGTTACGGTGGTTAAGGGTTTGACTTGTACAAGTGCATCTATCCATTTTTAAAAAGAACAAGTACATTGTCCACGGTAAATTGATGATGATGGCTTATAATCATACAAAGATCATACGTAAGGAGGTTGTGAAATTCTCTAAGGCACTATGCGTGTTTCTTTATTAATTACGGTGTTAAAAATTCTGACTTGGGATTTCAAGTGCCCCGTCCCCAATTTGTCCCGGGGTAACCGTCTAGCAATTGGGTTATTATTCCATTATTACCCTTAAAATAATCGTTACAGATGAGAATGATAATTTCCACTGCATAGATTCACGTGAAGTGATATATTCTAGGTTATTTTCAACTTGAAAGGTACAACAAGTTCGTCCATGATATTTTAATAATCACAAGTACATTGTCTAGAGTAAATTGTAGATGATGGCTTATAAAAATACAAGGATCATTCGTGCAGAAGTTGTGGAACTCTCTTTGTGACTATGCGAGTTTCTTTATCAGTTAGGGTGTTAAACAGTTTCACTTGGGATTGCAAGTGTCCCATCCGCTATCTGTCCCGGAGTAACTGTCAATCAATTATGTTAGTTTTCCATTATTACCCTTTCAATAACCATTACATATGAGAGCGATAATTTCCATCGCAAAGGGTCGCGTGAAATTATATATCCTAGGTAATTTATCAAATTAAATGGTAATACAAGTACATTAATCAATTTTTTAATAGCACAAGTACATTGCCCATAGTAAATTATAGATGATGACTTATATGTATAAAAGGATCATTTGTAAGGAAGTTGTGGATCTCTCCATGGGAAATTGCATGTTTCTTTATCAGTTACGATGTTTAAGAGTTTGACTTGTACAAGTCCATCTATCCATTTTTAAAAAGAACAAGTACATTGTCCACGGTAAATTGTTGATAATGACTTATAATGATACAAAGATCATACGTAAGGAAGTTGTGAAATTCTTTAAGGCACTATGCGTGTATCTTTATTAATTACGGTGTTAAAAATTCTGACTTGGGATTTCAAGTGCCCCGTCCCCAATTTGTCCCGGGGTAACCGTCTATCAATTGGGTTATTATTCCATTATTACCCTTAAAATAATCGTTACAGATGAGAATGATAATTTCCACTGCATAGATTCACGTGAAGTGATATATTCTAGGTTATTTTCAACTTGAAAGGTACAACAAGTTCGTCCATGATATTTTAATAATCACAAGTACATTTTCTAGAGTAAAGTGTAGATGATGGCTTATAAACATACAAGTATCATTCGTGAAGAAGTTGTGGAACTCTCTTTGTGACTATGCGACTTTCTTTATCAGATAGGGTGTTAAACAGTTTGACTTGGGATTGCAAGTGTCCCATCCGCTATCTGTCCCGGAGTAACTGTTAAACAATTATGTTAGTATTCCATTATTACCCTTTCAATAACCATTACATATGAGAGCGATAATTTCCATCGCAAAGAGTCACGTAAAATTATATATTCTAGGTAATTTATCAAATTATATGGTAATACAAGTATATTAATCAATTTTTTAAAAGCAAAAGTATATTGCCCATAGTAAATTATAGATGATGACTTATATGTATAAAAGGATCATTTGTAAGGAAGTTGTGGATCCCTCTATGGGAAATTACATGTTTCTTTATCAGTTACGGTGTTTAAGAGTTTGACTTGTACAAGTCCATCTATCCATTTTTTAAAAGAACAAGTACATTGTCCACGGTAAATTGTTGATGATGACTTATAATGATACAAAGATCATACGTAAGGAAGTTGTGAAATTCTTTAAGGCACTATGCGTGTATATTTATTAATTACGGTGTTGAAAATTCTGACTTGGGATTTCAAGTGCCCCGTCCCCAATTTGTCCCGGGGTAACCGTCTAGCAATTGGGTTATTATTCCATTATTACCCTTAAAATAATCGTTACAGATGAGAACGATAATTTCCACCGCATAGATTCGCGTGAAATGATATATTCTAGATTATTTTCAACCTGAAAGGTACACCAAGTTCGTCCATGATATTTTAATAAACACAAGTACATTGTCTAGAGTAAATTTTATATGATGGCTTGTAAAAATACAATAATCATTCGTGAAGAAGTTGTGGAACTCTCTTTGTGACTATGCGACTTTCTTTATCAGATAGGGTGTTAAACAGTTTGACTTGGGATTGCAAGTGTCCCATCCGCTATCTGTCCCAGAGTAACTGTTAATCAATTATGTTAGTATTCCATTATTACCCTTTCAATAACCATTACATATGAGAGCAATAATTTCCATCGCAAAGAGTCGCGTGAAATTATATATTCTAGGTAATTTGTCAAATTATATGGTAATACAAGTATATTAATCAATTTTTTAAAAGCAAAAGTATATTGCCCATAGTAAATTATAGATGATGACTTATATGTATAAAAGGATCATTTGTAAGGAAGTTGTGGATCCCATTATGGGAAATTACATGTTTCTTTATCAGTTACGGTGTTTAAGAGTTTGACTTGTACAAGTCCATCTATCCATTTTTTAAAAGAACAAGTACATTGTCCACGGTAAATTGTTGATGATGACTTATAATGATACAAAGATCATACGTAAGGAAGTTGTGAAATTCTTTAAGGCACTATTCGTGTATCTTTATTAATTACAGTGTTAAAAATTCTGACTTGGGATTTTAAGTGCCCCGTCCCCAATTTGTCCTGGGGTAACCATCTATCAATTGGGTTATTATTCCATTATTACCCTGGAAATATTCGTTACAGATGAGAACGATAATTTCCACAGCATAGATTCGCGTGAAATGATATATTCTAGATTATTTTAAACTTGAAAGGTACACCAAGTTCGTCCGTGATATTTTAATAATCACAAGTACATTGTCTATAGTAAATTGTAGATGATGGCTTATAAAAATACAATAATCATTCGTGAAGAAGTTGTGGAACTCTCTTTGTGACTATGCGACTTTCTTTATCAGATAGGGTGTTAAACAGTTTGGCTTGGGATTGCAAGTGTCTCATCCACTATCTGTCCCGGAGTAACTGTTAATCAATTATGTTTGTATTCCATTATTACCCATTCAATAACCATTACATATGAGAGCGATAATTTCCATCGCAAAGAGTCGCGTGAAATTATGTATTCTAGGTAATTTATCAAATTAAATGGTAATACAAGTACATTAATCAATTTTTTAAAAGCACAAGTACATTGCCCATAGTAAATTATAGATGATGACTTATATGTATAAAAGGATCATTTGTAAGGAAGTTCTGGATCTCTCTATGGGAAATTACATGTTTCTTTATCAGTTACGGTGTTTAAGAGTTTGACTTGTACAAGTCCATCTATCCATTTTTTAAAAGAACAAGTACATTGTCCACGGTAAATTGTTGATGATGACTTATAATGATACAAAGATCATACGTAAGGAAGTTGTGAAATTCTTTAAGGCACTATGCGTGTTTCTTTATTAATTACGGTGTTGAAAAGTTTGACTTGGGATTTCAAGTGCCCCATCCCCGATTTGTCCCGGGGTAACCGTTTATCCATTGTGTTATTATTCCATTATTACCCATAAAATAATCGTTACAGATGAGAACGATAATTTCACCCGCATAGATTCACGTGAAATGATATATTCTAGATTATTTTCGACTTGAAAGGTATAACAAGTTCGTCCACGATATTTTAATAATCAAAAGTACATTTTCTAGAGTAAATTGTAGATGATGGCTTATAAACATACAAGGATCATTCGTGATGAAGTTGTAGAACTCTCTTTGTGACTATGAGAGTTTCTTTATCGGTTAGGGTGTTAAACAGTTTGGCTTGGGATTGCAAGTGTCCCGTCTGCGATCTGTCCCAAAGTAACTGTCAATAAATTATGCTAGTATTCCATTATTACCCTTTCGATAACCATTACATATGAGAGCAATAATTTCCGCCGCAAAGAGTCGCGTGAAATTATATATTCTAGGTAATTTTGTCAAATTAAATGGTAATACAAGTAAGTTAATCAATTTTTTAAAAGCACAAGTACGTTGGCCGTAGTAAATTATAGATGATGACTTATATATATAAAAGGATCATTTGTAAGGAAGTTGTGGAAGTCTCTTTGGGAAATTGCATGTTTCTTTATCAATTACGGTGTTTAAGAGTTTGACTTGTACAAGTCCATCTATCCATTTTTAAAAAGAACAAGTACATTGTCCACGGTAAATTGTTGATGATGACTTATAATTATACAAAGATCATACGTAAGGAAGTTGTGACATTCTTTAAGGAACTACGCGTGTTTCTTTATTATTTACGGTGTTAAAAATTCTGACTTGGGATTTCAAGTGCCCCGTCCCCAATTTGTCCCGGGGTAACCGTCTATCAAGTGGGTTATTATTCTATTATTACCCTTAAAATATTCGTTACAGATGAGAACGATAATTTCCACTGCATAGATTCGCGTGAAATGATATATTCTAGATTATTTTCAACTTGAAAGGTACAACAAGTTCGTCCATGATATTTTAATAATCACAAGTATATTGTCTAGAGTAAATTGTAGATGATGGCTTATAAAAATACAAGAATCATTCGTGAAGAAGTTGTGGAACTCTCTTTGTGACTATGCGACTTTCCTTATCAGATAGGGTGTTAAACAGTTTGACTTGGGATTGCAAGTGTCCCGTCCGCTATCTGTCCCGGTGTAACTGTTTATCAATTATGTTAGTATTCCATTATTACCCTTTCAATAACCATTACATATGAGAGCGATAATTTCCATCAAAAAGAGTCGCGTGAAATTATATATTCTAGGTAATTTATCAAATTAAATTGTAATACAAGTACAATAATCAATTTTTTAAAAGCACAAGTACTTTGCCCGTAGTAAATTATAGATGATGACTTATATGTATAAAAGGATCATTTGTAAGGAAGTTGTGGATCCCTCTATGGGAAATTACATGTTTCTTTATCAGTTACGGTGTTTAAGAGTTTGACTTATACAAGTCCATCTATCCATTTTTAAAAAGAACAAATACATTGTCTATGGCAAATTGTTGATGATGACTTATAATCATACAAAGATCATACGTAAGGAGGTTGTGAAAATCTCTAAGGCACTATGCGCGTTTCTTTATTAATTACGGTGTTAAAAATTCTGACTTGGGATTTCAAGTGCCCCGTCCCCAATTTGTCCCGGGGTAACCGTCTATCAAGTGGGTTATTATTCTATTATTACCCTTAAAATATTCGTTACAGACGAGAACGATAATTTCCACTGCATAGATTCGCGTGAAATGATATATTCTAGATTATTTTCAACTTGAAAGGTACAACAAGTTCGTCCATGATATTTTAATAATCACAAGTATATTGTCTAGAGTAAATTGTAGATGATGGCTTATAAAAATACAAGAATCATTCGTGAAGAAGTTGTGGAACTCTCTTTGTGACTATGCGACTTTCCTTATCAGATAGGGTGTTAAACAGTTTGACTTGGGATTGCAAGTGTCCCGTCCGCTATCTGTCCCGGAGTAACTGTTTATCAATTATGTTAGTATTCCATTATTACCCTTTCAATAACCATTACATATGAGAGCGATAATTTCCATCAAAAAGAGTCGCGTGAAATTATATATTCTAGGTAATTTATCAAATTAAATTGTAATACAAGTACAATAATCAATTTTTTAAAAGCACAAGTACTTTGCCCGTAGTAAATTATAGATGATGACTTATATGTATAAAAGGATCATTCGTAAGGAAGTTGTGGATCTCTCTATGGGAAATTACATGTTTCTTTATCAGTTACGGTGTTTAAGAGTTTGACTTGTACAAGTCCATCTATCCATTTTTAAAAAGAACAAATACATTGTCCATGGCAAATTGTTGATGATGACTTATAATCATACAAAGATCATACGTAAGCAGGTTGTGAAATTCTCTAAGGCACTATGCGCGTTTCTTTATTAATTACGGTGTTAAAAATTCTGACTTGGGATTTCAAGTACCCCGTCCCCAATTTGTCCCGGGGTAACCGTCTATCAATTGGGTTATTATTCCATTATTACCCTTAAAATAATTGTTACAGATGAGAACGATAATTTCCACTGCATAGATTCGCGTGAAATGATATATTCTAGATTATTTTCAACTTGAAAGGTACAACAAGTTCGTCCATGATATTTTAATAATCAAAAGAACATGGTCTAGAGAAAATTGTAGATGATGGATTATAAAAATAAATGAATCATTCGTGACGAAGTTGTGGAACTCTCTTTGTGAATATGCGACTTTCTTTATCAGATAGGGTGTTAAACAGTTTGGCTTGGGGTTGCAAGTGTCCCGGAGTAACTGTTAATCAATTATGTTAGTATTCCATTATCACCCTTTCAATAACCATTACATATGAGAGCGATAATTTCCATCGCAAAGAGTAGCGTGAAATTATACATTCTAGGTAATTTATCAAATTAAATGGTAATACAAGTACATTAATCAATTTTTTAAAATCACAAGTACATTGCCCATAGTAAATTATAGATGATAACTTATATGTATAAAAGAATAATTTGTAAGGAAGTTGTGGATCTCTCTATGGGAAATTACATGTTTCTTTATCGGTTTCGGTGTTTAAGAGTTTGACTTGTACAAGTCCATCTATCCATTTTTAAAAAGAACAAGTACATTGTCCATGGTAAATTGTGGATGATGACTTATAATCATACAAAGATCATACGTAAGGAGGTTGTGAAATTCTCTAAGGCACTATGCGTGTTTCTCTATTAATTACTGTGTTGAAAAGTTTGACTTGGGATATCAAGTGCCCCATCCCCGATTTGTCCCGGGGTAACCGTCATCCATTGGGTTATTATTCCATTATTACCTATAAAATAATTGTTACAGACGAGAATGATAATTTCCACCGCATAGATTCGCGTGAAATGATATATTCTAGATTATTTTCAACTTGAAAGGTACAACAAGTTCGTCCATGATATTTTAATAATCACAAGAACATGGTCTAGAGTAAATTGTAGATGATGGATTATAAAAATAAAAGAATCATTCGTGAAGAAGTTGTGGAACTCTCTTTCTGACTATGCGACTTTCTTTATCAGATAGGGTGTTAAACAGTTTGACTTGGGATTGCAAGTGTCCCGTCCGCTATCTGTCCCGGATTAACTGTTAATCAATTATGTTAGTATTCCATTATCACCCTTTCAATAACCATTACATATGATAGCAATAATTTCCACCGCAAAGTGTCGCGTGAAATTATATATTCTAGGTAATTTATCAAATTAAATGGTAATACAAGTACGTTAATCAATTTTTTAAAAGCACAAGTACATTTCCCATAGTAAATTATAGATGATGGTTTATATGTATAAAAGGATCATTTATAAGGAAGTTGTGGAAGTCTCTATGCGAAATTGCATGTTTCTTTATCAGTTACGGTGTTTAAGAGTTTGACTTGTACAAGTCCATCTATCCATTTTTAAAAAGAACAAGTACATTGTCCATGGTAAATTGTTGATGATGACTTATAATCATACAAAGATCATACGTAAGGAGGTTGTGAAATTCTCTAAGGCACTATGCGTGTTTCTTTATTAATTACGGTGTTGGAAAGTTTGACTTGGGATTTCAAGTGCCCCATCCCCGATTTGTCCCGGGGTAACCGTTTATCCATTGTGTTATTATTCTATTATTACCCATAAAATAATCGTTACAGATGAGAACGATAATTTAACCCACATAGATTCACGTGAAATGATATATTCTAGATTATTTTCAACTTGAAAGGTACAACAAGTTCGTCCACGATATTTTAATAATCCAAAGTACATTTTCTAGAGTAAATTGTAGATAATGGCTTATAAACATACAAGTATCATTCGTGATGAAGTTGTGGAACTCTCTTCGTGACTATGAGAGTTTCTTTATCGGTTAGGGTGTTAAACAGTTTGACTTGGGATTGCAAGTGTCCCGTCTGCGATCTGTCCCAAAGTAACTGTCAATAAATTATGCTAGTATTCCATTATTACCCTTTCGATAACCATTACATATGAGAGCAATAATTTCCACCGCAAAGAGTCGAGTGAAATTATATATTCTAGGTTATTTTGTCAAATTAAATGGTAATAGAAGTAAGTTAATCAATTTTTTAAAAGCACAAGTAGATTGGCCGTAGTAAATTATAGATGATGACTTATATATATAAAAGGATCATTTGTAAGGAAGTTGTGGAAGTCTCTTTGGGAAATTGCATGTTTCTTTATCAGTTACGGTGTTTAAGAGTTTGACTTGTACAAGTCCATCTATCCATTTTTAAAAAGAACAAGTACATTGTCCACGGTAAATTGTTGATGATGACTTATAATTATACAAAGATCATACGTAAGGAAGTTGTGACATTCTTTAAGGAACTACGCGTGTTTCTTTATTATTTACGGTGTTAAAAATTCTGACTTGGGATTTCAAGTGCCCCGTCCCCAATTTGTCCCGGGGTAACCGTCTATCAATTGGGTTATTATTCTATTATTACCCTTAAAATATTCGTTACAGATGAGAACGATAATTTCCACTGCATAGATTCGCGTGAAATGATATATTCTAGATTATTTTCAACTTGAAAGGTACAACAAGTTCGTCCATGATATTTTAATAATCACAAGAACATGGTCCAGAGAAAATTGTAGATGATGGATTATAAAAATAAAAGAATCATTCGTGAAGAAGTTGTGGAACTCTCTTTGGTACTATGCGACTTTCTTTATCAGATAGGGTGTTAAACAGTTTGACTTGGGATTGCAAGTGTCCCGTCCGCTATCTTTCCCGGAGTAACTGTTAATCAATTATGTTAGTATTCCATTATCACCCTTTCAATAACCATTACATATGAGAGCGATAATTTCCATCGCAAAGAGTAGCGTGAAATTATACATTCTAGGTAATTTATCAAATTAAATGGTAATACAAGTACATTAATCAATTTTTTAAAAGCACAAGTACATTGCCCATAGTAAATTATAGATGATAACTTATATGTATAAAAGAATAATTTGTAAGGAAGTTGTGGATCTCTCTATGGGAAATTACATGTTTCTTTATCAGTTTCGGTGTTTAAGAGTTTGACTTGTACAAGTCCATCTATCCATTTTTAAAAAGAACAAGTACATTGTCCATGGTAAATTGTGGTTGATGACTTATAATCATACAAAGATCATACGTAAGGAGGTTGTGAAATTCTCTAAGGCACTATGCGTGTTTCTCTATTAATTACTGTGTTGAAAAGTTTGACTTGGGATATCAAGTGCCCCATCCCCGATTTGTCCCGGGGTAACCGTCATCCATTGGGTTATTATTCCATTATTACCTATAAAATAATTGTTACAGACGAGAATGATAATTTCCACCGCATAGATTCGCGTGAAATGATATATTCTAGATTATTTTCAACTTGAAAGGTACAACAAGTTCGTCCATGATATTTTAATAGTCACAAGAACATGGTCTAGAGTAAATTGTAGATGATGGATTATAAAAATAAAAGAATCATTCGTGAAGAAGTTGTGGAACTCTCTTTGTGACTATGCGACTTTCTTTATCAGATAGGGTGTTAAACAGTTTGACTTGGGATTGCAAGTGTCCCGTCCGCTATCTGTCCCGGATTAACTGTTAATCAATTATGTTAGTATTCCATTATCACCCTTTCAATAACCATTACATATGATAGCAATAATTTCCACCGCAAAGAGTCGCGTGAAATTATATATTCTAGGTAATTTATCAAATTAAATGGTAATACAGGTACGTTAATCAATTTTTTAAAAGCACAAGTACATTGCCCATAGTAAATTATAGATGATGATTTATATGTATAAAAGGATCATTTATAAGGATGTTGTGGAAGTCTCTATGCGAAATTGCATGTTTCTTTATCAGTTACGGTGTTTAAGAGTTTGACTTGTACAAGTCCATCTATCCATTTTTAAAAAGAACAAGTACATTGTCCACGGTAAATTGTTGATGATGACTTATAATCATACAAAGATCATACGTAAGGAGGTTGTGAAATTCTCTGAGGCACTATGCGTGTTTCTTTTTTAATTACGGTGTTGAAAAGTTTGACTTGGGATTTCAAGTGCCCCATCCCCGATTTGTCCCAGGGTAACCGTTTATCCATTGCGTTATTATTCCATTATTACCCATAAAATAATCGTTACAGATGTGAACGATAATTTCACCCGCATAGATTCACGTGAAATGATATATTCTAGATTATTTTCAACTTGAAAGGTACAACATGTTCGTCCACGATATTTTAATAATCAAAAGTACATTTTCTAGAGTTAATTGTAGATGATGGCTTATAAACATACAAGGATCATTCGTGATGAAGTTGTGGAACTCTCTTTGTGACTATGAGAGTTTCTTTATCGGTTAGGGTGTTAAACAGTTTGACTTGGGATTGCAAGTGTCCCGTCTGCGATCTGTCCCAAAGTAACTGTCAATAAATTATGCTAGTATTCCATTATTACCCTTTCGATAACCATTACATATGAGAGCAATAATTTCCACCGCAAAGAGTCGCATGAAATTATATATTCTAGGTAATTTTGTCAAATTAAATGGTAATACAAGTAAGTTAATCAATTTTTTAAAAGCACAAGTACATTGCCCGTAGTAAATTATAGATGATGACTTATATATATAAAAGGATCATTTGTAAGGAAGTTGTGGAAGTCTCTTTGGGAAATTGCATGTTTCTTTATCAATTACGGTGTTTAAGAGTTTGACTTGTACAAGTCCATCTATCCATTTTTAAAAAGAACAAGTACATTGTCCACGGTAAATTATTGATGATAACTTATAATTATACAAAGATCATACGTAAGGAAGTTGTGACATTCTTTAAGGAACTACGCGTGTTTCTTTATTATTTACGGTGTTAAAAATTCTGACTTGGGATTTCAAGTGCCCTGTCCCCAATTTGTCCCGGGGTAACCGTCTATCAATTGGGTTATTATTCCATTATTACCCTTAAAATAATCGTTACAGATGAGAACGATAATTTCCACCGCATAGATTCGCGTGAATTGATATATTCTAGATTATTTTCAACTTGAAAGGTACAACAAGTTCGTCCATCATATTTTAATAATCACAAGAACATGGTCTAGAGAAAATTGTAGATGATGGATTATAAAAATAAAAGAATCATTCGTGAAGAAGTTGTGGAACTCTCTTTGTGACTATGCGACTTTCTTTATCGGATAGGGTGTTAAACAGTTTGACTTGGGATTGCAAGTGTCCCGTCCGCTATCTTTCCCGGAGTAACTGTTAATCAATTATGTTAGTATTTCATTATCACCCTTTCAATAACCATTACATATGAGAGCGATAATTTCCATCGCAAAGAGTAGCGTGAAATTATACATTCTAGGTAATTTATCAAATTAAATGGTAATACAAGTACATTAATCAATTTTTTAAAAGCACAAGTACATTGCCCATAGTAAATTATAGATGATAACTTATATGTATAAAAGAATAATTTGTAAGGAAGTTGTGGATCTCTCTATGGGAAATTACATGTTTCTTTATCAGTTTCGGTGTTTAAGAGTTTGACTTGTACAAGTCCATCTATCCATTTTTTGAAAAGAACAAGTACATTGTCCATGGTAAATTGTGGATGATGACTTATAATCATACAAAGATCATACGTAAGGAGGTTGTGAAATTCTCTAAGGCACTATGCGTGTTTCTCTATTAATTACGGTGTTGAAAAGTTTGACTTGGGATATCAAGTGCCCCATACCCGATTTGTCCCGGGGTAACCGTCATCCATTGGGTTATTATTCCATTATTACCTATAAAATGATTGTTACAGATGAGAATGATAATTTCTACCGCATAGATTCGCGTGAAATGATATATTCTAGATTATTTTCAACTTGAAAGGTACAACAAGTTCGTCCATGATATTTTAATAATCACAAGAACATGGTCTAGAGTAAATTGTAGATGATGGATTATAAAAATAAAAGAATCATTCGTGAAGAAGTTGTGGAACTCTCTTTGTGACTATGCGACTTTCTTTATCAGATAGGGTGTTAAACAGTTTGACTTGGGATTGCAAGTGTCCCGTCCGCTATCTGTCCCGGAGTAACTGTTAATCAATTATGTTAGTATTCCATTATCACCCTTTCAATAACCATTACATATGATAGCAATAATTTACACCGCAAAGAGTCGCGTGAAATTATATATTCTAGGTAATTATTCAAATTAAATGGTAATACAAGTACGTTAATCAATATTTTAAAAGCACAAGTACATTGACCATAGTAAATTATAGATGATGATTTATATGTATAAAAGGATCATTTGTAAGGAAGTTGTGGAAGTCTCTATGCGAAATTGGATGTTTCTTTATCAGTTACGGTGTTTAAGAGTTTGACTTGTACAAGTCCATCTATCCATTTTTAAAATGAACAAGTACATTGTCCATGGTAAATTGTGGATGATGACTTATAATCATACAAAGATCATACGTAAGGAGGTTGTGAAATTCTCTAAGGCACTATGCGTGTATCTCTATTAATTACGGTGTTGAAAAGTTTGACTTGGGATATCAAGTGCCCCATCCCCGATTTGTCCCGGGGTAACCGTCATCCATTGGGTTATTATTCCATTATTACCTATAAAATAATTGTTACGGACGAGAATGATAATTTCCACCGCATAGATTCGCGTGAAATGATATATTCTAGATTATTTTCAACTTGAAAGGTACAACAAGTTCGTCCATGATATTTTAATAATCACAAGAACATGGTCTAGAGTAAATTGTAGATGATGGATTATAAAAATAAAAGAATCATTCGTGAAGAAGTTGTGGAACTCTCTTTGTGACTATGCGACTTTCTTTAACAGATAGGGTGTTAAACAGTTTGACTTGGGATTGCAAGTGTCCCGTCCGCTATCTGTCCCGGAGTAACTGTTAATCAATTATGTTAGTATTCCATTATCACCCTTTCAATAACCATTACATATGATAGCAATAATTTCCACCGCAAAGAGTCGCGTGAAATTATATATTCTAGGTAATTTATCAAATTAAATGGTAATACAAGTTCGTTAATCAATTTTTTAAAAGCACAAGTACATTGCCCATAGTAAATTATAGATGATGATTTATATGTATAAAAGGATCATTTGTAAGGATGTTGTGGAAGTCTCTATGCGAAATTGCATGTTTCTTTATCAGTTACGGTGTTTAAGAGTTTGACTTGTACAAGTCCATCTATCCATTTTTAAAATGAACAAGTACATTGTCCATGGTAAATTGTTGATGATGACTTATAATCATACAAAGATCATACGCAAGGAGGTTGTGAAATTCTCTAAGGCACTATGCGTGTTTCTCTATTAATTACTGTGTTGAAAAGTTTGACTTGGGATATCAAGTGCCCCATCCCCGATTTGTCCCGGGGTAACCGTCATCCATTGGGTTATTATTCCATTATTACCTATAAAATAATTGTTACAGATGAGAATGATAATTTCCACCGCATAGATTCGCGTGAAATGATATATTCTAGATTATTTTCAACTTGAAAGGTACAACAAGTTCGTCCACGATATTTTAATAATCACAAGAACATGGTCTAGAGTAAATTGTAGATGATGGATTATAAAAATAAAAGAATCATTCGTGAAGAAGTTGTGGAACTCTCTTTGTGACTATGCGACTTTCTTTACCAGTTAGGGTGTTAAACAGTTGTACTTGGGATTGAAAGTGTCCCGTCCACAATCTGCCGCAGAGTAACTGACAATCAATTTTAGTATTCCATTATTACCCTTTCAATAACCATTACATGTGAGAATGATAATTTTGACCGCAAAGAGTCGTGTGAAATTATTTATTCTAGGTAATTTATCAAATTAAATGGTAATACAAGTACGTTAATCAATTTTTTAAAAGCACAAGTACATTGCCCATAGTAAATTATAGATGATGACTTATATGTATAAAAGGATAATTTGTTAGCAAGTTGTGGAAGTCTCTATGGGAAATTGCATGTTTCTTTATCAGTTACGGTGTTTAAGAGTTTGACTTGTACAAGTCCATCTATCCAGTTTAAAAAAGAACAGGTACATTGTCTGTGGTAAATTGTTGATGATGACTTATAATCATACAAAGATCATATGTAATGAGGTTGTGAAATTCTCTAAGGTACTATGCGTGTTTCTTTATTAATTACGGTGCTAAAAAGTTTGACTTGGGATTTCAAGTGCCCCATCCCCAATTTGTCCCGGGGTAACCGTCTATCAATTGGGTTATTATTCCATTATTACCCTTAAAATAATTGTTACAGATTAGAACGATAATTTCCACCGCATAGATTCGCGTGAAATGATATATTCTAGGTTATTTTCAACTTGAAAGTTACAACAAGTTCGTCCATGATATTTTAAAAATCACAAGTACATTATCTAGAGTAAATTGTAGATGATGGCTTATAAACATACAAGGATCATTCGTGAAGAAGTTGTGGAACTCTCTTTGTGACTATGCGAGTTTCTTTATCAGTTATGGTGTTAAAGAATTTGACTTGGGATTGCAGGTGTCCCGTCCGCGATCTGTCCCGAGGTAAATGTCAATCAATTTTGTTAGTATTCCATTATTACCCTTTCAATAACCATTACATATGAGAACAATAATTTCCACAGCAAATATTCGCGTGAAATTATATGTTCTAGGTTATTCATCAAATTAAATGGAAATACAAGTACGCTAATCAATTTTTAAAAAGCACAAGTACATTGCCCACAGTAAATTATAGATGATGACTTATAATCAGACAAAGACCATACGTAAGGAAGTTGTGAAATTCTCTAAGGCACTATGCGTGTTTCTTTATTAATTACGATGTTAATAAGTTTGACTTGGGATTTCAAGTGCCTCGTCCCTGATTTGTCCCGGGGTAACCGTCTATCAATTGGGTTATTATTCCATTATTACCCTTAAAATAATCGTTACATATGAGAACTATCATTTCCACTGCATAGATTCACGTGAAGTGATATATTCTAGGTATTTTCAACTTGAAAGGTACAACAAGTTGGTCCACGATATTTTAATAATCACAAGAACATGGTCTAGAGTAAATTGTAGATGATGGATTATAAAAATAAAAGAATCATTCGTGAAGAAGTTGTGGAACTCTCTTTGTGACTATGCGACTTTCTTTACCAGTTAGGGTGTTAAACAGTTGTACTTGGGATTGAAAGTGTCCCGTCCACAATCTGCCGCAGAGTAACTGACAATCAATTTTAGTATTCCATTATTACCCTTTCAATAACCATTACATGTGAGAATGATAATTTTGACCGCAAAGAGTCGTGTGAAATTATTTATTCTAGGTAATTTATCAAATTAAATGGTAATACAAGTACGTTAATCAATTTTTTAAAAGCACAAGTACATTGCCCATAGTAAATTATAGATGATGATTTATATGTATAAAAGGATCATTTGTAAGGATGTTGTGGAAGTCTCTATGCGAAATTGCATGTTTCTTTATCAGTTACGGTGTTTAAGAGTTTGACTTGTACAAGTCCATCTATCCATTTTTAAAATGAACAAGTACATTGTCCATGGTAAATTGTTGATGATGACTTATAATCATACAAAGATCATACGCAAGGAGGTTGTGAAATTCTCTAAGGCACTATGCGTGTTTCTCTATTAATTACTGTGTTGAAAAGTTTGACTTGGGATATCAAGTGCCCCATCCCCGATTTGTCCCGGGGTAACCGTCATCCATTGGGTTATTATTCCATTATTACCTATAAAATAATTGTTACAGATGAGAATGATAATTTCCACCGCATAGATTCGCGTGAAATGATATATTCTAGATTATTTTCAACTTGAAAGGTACAACAAGTTCGTCCACGATATTTTAATAATCACAAGAACATGGTCTAGAGTAAATTGTAGATGATGGATTATAAAAATAAAAGAATCATTCGTGAAGAAGTTGTGGAACTCTCTTTGTGACTATGCGACTTTCTTTACCAGTTAGGGTGTTAAACAGTTGTACTTGGGATTGAAAGTGTCCCGTCCACAATCTGCCGCAGAGTAACTGACAATCAATTTTAGTATTCCATTATTACCCTTTCAATAACCATTACATGTGAGAATGATAATTTTGACCGCAAAGAGTCGTGTGAAATTATTTATTCTAGGTAATTTATCAAATTAAATGGTAATACAAGTACGTTAATCAATTTTTTAAAAGCACAAGTACATTGCCCATAGTAAATTATAGATGATGACTTATATGTATAAAAGGATAATTTGTTAGCAAGTTGTGGAAGTCTCTATGGGAAATTGCATGTTTCTTTATCAGTTACGGTGTTTAAGAGTTTGACTTGTACAAGTCCATCTATCCAGTTTAAAAAAGAACAGGTACATTGTCTGTGGTAAATTGTTGATGATGACTTATAATCATACAAAGATCATATGTAATGAGGTTGTGAAATTCTCTAAGGTACTATGCGTGTTTCTTTATTAATTACGGTGCTAAAAAGTTTGACTTGGGATTTCAAGTGCCCCATCCCCAATTTGTCCCGGGGTAACCGTCTATCAATTGGGTTATTATTCCATTATTACCCTTAAAATAATTGTTACAGATTAGAACGATAATTTCCACCGCATAGATTCGCGTGAAATGATATATTCTAGGTTATTTTCAACTTGAAAGTTACAACAAGTTCGTCCATGATATTTTAAAAATCACAAGTACATTATCTAGAGTAAATTGTAGATGATGGCTTATAAACATACAAGGATCATTCGTGAAGAAGTTGTGGAACTCTCTTTGTGACTATGCGAGTTTCTTTATCAGTTATGGTGTTAAAGAATTTGACTTGGGATTGCAGGTGTCCCGTCCGCGATCTGTCCCGAGGTAAATGTCAATCAATTTTGTTAGTATTCCATTATTACCCTTTCAATAACCATTACATATGAGAACAATAATTTCCACAGCAAATATTCGCGTGAAATTATATGTTCTAGGTTATTCATCAAATTAAATGGAAATACAAGTACGCTAATCAATTTTTAAAAAGCACAAGTACATTGCCCACAGTAAATTATAGATGATGACTTATAATCAGACAAAGACCATACGTAAGGAAGTTGTGAAATTCTCTAAGGCACTATGCGTGTTTCTTTATTAATTACGATGTTAATAAGTTTGACTTGGGATTTCAAGTGCCTCGTCCCTGATTTGTCCCGGGGTAACCGTCTATCAATTGGGTTATTATTCCATTATTACCCTTAAAATAATCGTTACATATGAGAACTATCATTTCCACTGCATAGATTCACGTGAAGTGATATATTCTAGGTATTTTCAACTTGAAAGGTACAACAAGTTGGTCCACGATATTTTAATAATCACAAGAACATGGTCTAGAGTAAATTGTAGATGATGGATTATAAAAATAAAAGAATCATTCGTGAAGAAGTTGTGGAACTCTCTTTGTGACTATGCGACTTTCTTTACCAGTTAGGGTGTTAAACAGTTGTACTTGGGATTGAAAGTGTCCCGTCCACAATCTGCCGTAGAGTAACTGACAATCAATTTTAGTATTCCATTATTACCCTTTCAATAACCATTACATGTGAGAATGATAATTTTGACCGCAAAGAGTCGTGTGAAATTATTTATTCTAGGTAATTTATCAAATTAAATGGTAATACAAGTACGTTAATCAATTTTTTAAAAGCACAAGTACATTGCCCATAGTAAATTATAGATGATGACTTATATGTATAAAAGGATAATTTGTTAGCAAGTTGTGGAAGTCTCTATGGGAAATTGCATGTTTCTTTATCAGTTACGGTGTTTAAGAGTTTGACTTGTACAAGTCCATCTATCCAGTTTAAAAAAGAACAGGTACATTGTCTGTGGTAAATTGTTGATGATGACTTATAATCATACAAAGATCATATGTAATGAGGTTGTGAAATTCTCTAAGGTACTATGCGTGTTTCTTTATTAATTACGGTGCTAAAAAGTTTGACTTGGGATTTCAAGTGCCCCATCCCCAATTTGTCCCGGGGTAACCGTCTATCAATTGGGTTATTATTCCATTATTACCCTTAAAATAATTGTTACAGATTAGAACGATAATTTCCACCGCATAGATTCGCGTGAAATGATATATTCTAGGTTATTTTCAACTTGAAAGTTACAACAAGTTCGTCCATGATATTTTAAAAATCACAAGTACATTATCTAGAGTAAATTGTAGATGATGGCTTATAAACATACAAGGATCATTCGTGAAGAAGTTGTGGAACTCTCTTTGTGACTATGCGAGTTTCTTTATCAGTTATGGTGTTAAAGAATTTGACTTGGGATTGCAGGTGTCCCGTCCGCGATCTGTCCCGAGGTAAATGTCAATCAATTTTGTTAGTATTCCATTATTACCCTTTCAATAACCATTACATATGAGAACAATAATTTCCACAGCAAATATTCGCGTGAAATTATATGTTCTAGGTTATTCATCAAATTAAATGGAAATACAAGTACGCTAATCAATTTTTAAAAAGCACAAGTACATTGCCCACAGTAAATTATAGATGATGACTTATAATCAGACAAAGACCATACGTAAGGAAGTTGTGAAATTCTCTAAGGCACTATGCGTGTTTCTTTATTAATTACGATGTTAATAAGTTTGACTTGGGATTTCAAGTGCCTCGTCCCTGATTTGTCCCGGGGTAACCGTCTATCAATTGGGTTATTATTCCATTATTACCCTTAAAATAATCGTTACATATGAGAACTATCATTTCCACTGCATAGATTCACGTGAAGTGATATATTCTAGGTATTTTCAACTTGAAAGGTACAACAAGTTCGTCCACGATATTTTAATAATCACAAGAACATGGTCTAGAGTAAATTGTAGATGATGGATTATAAAAATAAAAGAATCATTCGTGAAGAAGTTGTGGAACTCTCTTTGTGACTATGCGACTTTCTTTACCAGTTAGGGTGTTAAACAGTTGTACTTGGGATTGAAAGTGTCCCGTCCACAATCTGCCGCAAAGTAACTGACAATCAATTTTAGTATTCCATTATTACCCTTTCAATAACCATTACATGTGAGAATGATAATTTTGACCGCAAAGAGTCGTGTGAAATTATTTATTCCAGGTAATTTATCAAATTAAATGGTAATACAAGTACGTTAATCAATTTTTTAAAAGCACAAGTACATTGCCCATAGTAAATTATAGATGATGACTTATATGTATAAAAGGATAATTTGTTAGCAAGTTGTGGAAGTCTCTATGGGAAATTGCATGTTTCTTTATCAGTTACGGTGTTTAAGAGTTTGACTTGTACAAGTCCATCTATCCAGTTTAAAAAAGAACAGGTACATTGTCTGTGGTAAATTGTTGATGATGACTTATAATCATACAAAGATCATATGTAATGAGGTTGTGAAATTCTCTAAGGTACTATGCGTGTTTCTTTATTAATTACGGTGCTAAAAAGTTTGACTTGGGATTTCAAGTGCCCCATCCCCAATTTGTCCCGGGGTAACCGTCTATCAATTGGGTTATTATTCCATTATTACCCTTAAAATAATTGTTACAGATTAGAACGATAATTTCCACCGCATAGATTCGCGTGAAATGATATATTCTAGGTTATTTTCAACTTGAAAGTTACAACAAGTTCGTCCATGATATTTTAAAAATCACAAGTACATTATCTAGAGTAAATTGTAGATGATGGCTTATAAACATACAAGGATCATTCGTGAAGAAGTTGTGGAACTCTCTTTGTGACTATGCGAGTTTCTTTATCAGTTATGGTGTTAAAGAATTTGACTTGGGATTGCAGGTGTCCCGTCCGCGATCTGTCCCGAGGTAAATGTCAATCAATTTTGTTAGTATTCCATTATTACCCTTTCAATAACCATTACATATGAGAACAATAATTTCCACAGCAAATATTCGCGTGAAATTATATGTTCTAGGTTATTCATCAAATTAAATGGAAATACAAGTACGCTAATCAATTTTTAAAAAGCACAAGTACATTGCCCACAGTAAATTATAGATGATGACTTATAATCAGACAAAGACCATACGTAAGGAAGTTGTGAAATTCTCTAAGGCACTATGCGTGTTTCTTTATTAATTACGATGTTAATAAGTTTGACTTGGGATTTCAAGTGCCTCGTCCCTGATTTGTCCCGGGGTAACCGTCTATCAATTGGGTTATTATTCCATTATTACCCTTAAAATAATCGTTACATATGAGAACTATCATTTCCACTGCATAGATTCACGTGAAGTGATATATTCTAGGTATTTTCAACTTGAAAGGTACAACAAGTTCGTCCATGATATTTTAATAATCACAAGTACATTGTCTAGAGTAAATTGTAGATGATGGCTTATAAATATACAAGTATCATTTGTGAAGAAGTTGTGGAACTCTCTTTGTGACTATGCGAGTTTCTTTACCAGTTAGGGTGTTAAACAGTTTTACTTGGGATTGAAAGTGTCCCGTCCACAATCTACCCCAGAGAAACTGTCAATCAATTATGTTAGTATTCCGTTATTACCCTTTCAATAACCATTACATATGAGAATGATAATTTCGACCACAAAGAGTCGTGTGAAATTATTTATTCTAGGTAATTTATCAAATTAAATGGTAATACAAGTACGTTAATAAATTTTTTAAAAGCACAAGTACATTGCCCATAGTAAATTATAGATGATGACTTATATGTATAAAAGGATAATTTGTAAGCAAGTTGTGGAAGTCTCTATGGGAAATTGCATGTTTCTTTATCAGTTACGGTGTTTAAGAGTTTGACTTGTACAAGTCCATCCATCCATTTCAAAAAAGAACAGGTACATTGTCCATGGTAAATTGTTGATGATGACTTATAATCATACAAAGATCATATGTAATGAGGTTGTGAAATTCTCTAAGGTACTATGCGTGTTTCTTTATTAATTACGGTGTTAAAAAGTTTGACTTGGGATTTCAAGTGCCCCATCCCCAATTTGTCCTGGGGTAACCGTCTATCAATTGGGTTATTATTCCATTATTACCCTTAAAATAATTGTTACAGATTAGAACGATAATTTCCACCGCATAGATTTGCGTGAAATGATATATTCTAGGTTATTTTCAACTTGAAAGTTACAACAAGTTCGTCCATGATATTTTAAAAATCACAAGTACATTGTCTAGAGTAAATTGTAGATGATGGCTTATAAACATACAAGGATCATTCGTGAAGAAGTTGTGGAACTCTCTTTGTGACTATGCGACTTTCTTTATCAGTTATGGTGTTAAAGAGTTTGACTTGGGATTGCAAGTGTCCCGTCCGCGATCTGTCCCGAGGTAAATGTCAATCAATTTTGTTAGTATTCCATTATTACCCTTTCAATAACCATTACATATGAGAACAATAATTTGCATTGCAACTGTTCGCGTGAAATTATATATTCTAGGTTATTCATCAAATTAAATGGTAATACAAGTACGCTAATCATTATTTAAAAAGAACAAGTACATTGCCCACATTAAATCATAGATGATGACTTATAATCAGACAAAGACCATATGTAAGGAAGTTGTGAAATTCTCTAAGGCACTATGCGTGTTTCTTTATTAATTACGGTGTTAATAAGTTTGACATGGGATTTCAAGTGCCCCGTCCCTGATTTGTCCCATGGTAACCGTCTATCAATTGTGTTATTATTCCATTATTACCCTTAAAATATTCGTTACAGATGAGAACGATAATTTCTACCGCATAGATTCACGTGAAGTGATATATTCTAAGGTTATTTTCAATTTGAAAGGTACAACAAGTTCGTCCATGATATTTTAGTAATCACAAGTACATTGTCTAGAGTAAATTGTAGATGATGGCTTATAAACATACAAGGATCATTCGTGAAGAAGTTGTGGAACTCTCTTTGTGACTATGCGAGTTTCTTTATCAGTTAGGGTGTTACACAGTTTGACTTGGGATTGAAAGTGTCCCTTCCGTGATCTGCCCCAGAGTAACTGTCAATCAATTATGTTAGTATTCCATTTTTACCCTTTCAATAACCATTACATATGAGAACGATAATTTCCACAGCAAACAGTCGCGTGAAATAATATATTCTAGGTTATTTATCAAATGAAATGGTAATACAAGTACGTTAATCAATTTTTTAAAAGCACAAGTACATTGTCCGTAGTAAATTATAGATGATAACTTATATGTATAAAAGGATAATTTTTAAGAAAGTTGTGGAAGCCTCTATGGGAAATGGCATGTTTCTTTATCAGTTACGGTGTTTAAGAGTTTGACTTGTACAAGTCCATCTATCCATTTTAAAAACGAACAGGTTCATTGTCTGTGGTAAATTGTTGATGATGACTTATAATCATACAAAGATCATACGTGAGGAGGTTGTGAATTTCTCTAAGGTACTATGCGTGTTTCTTTATTACTTACGGTGTTAAAAAGTTTGACTTGGGATTTCAAGTGCTCCATCCCCAATTTTTCCTTGGGTAACTGTCTATCAATTGGGTTATTATTCCATTATTACCCTTAAAATAATTGTTACAGATGGGAACGATAATTTCCATCGCATAGATTCGCGTGAAATGATATATTCTAGGTTATTATCTACTTGAAAGGTACAACAAGTTCGACCATTATATTTTAGTAATCACATATACATTTTCTACAGTAAATTGTACATGATGGCTTATAAACATACAAGGATGATTCGTGAAGTATTTTTGGAACTCTCTTTATGACTATGCGAGTTTCTTTATCAGTTACGGTGTTAAACAGTTTGACTTGGGATTGCAAGTGTCCCGTCCGCATTCTGTCCCAGAGTAACTGTCAATCGTTTATGTTTGTATTCCATTATTACCCTTTCAATAACCATTACATATGAGAACGATAATTTCCACCGCAAGGAGTCGCTTGAAATAATATATTCTAGGTTATTTATCAAATTAAATGGTAATACAAGTACGTTAATCAATTTTTTAAAAGCACAAGTACATTTCCCGTAGTAAATTATAGATGATTACTTATATGTATAAAAGGATAATTTTTAACCAAGTTCTGGATGCCTCTATGGGAAATTGCATGTTTCTTTATCAGTTACGGTGTTTAAGAGTTTGACTTGTACAAGTCCATCTATCCATTTTAAAAAAGAACAGGTACATTGTCCGTGGTAAATTGTTGATGATGACTTATAATCATACAAAGATCATACGTAATAAGGTTGTGAAATACTCTAAGGTACTATGCGTGTTTCTTTATTAATTACGGTGTTAAAAAGTTTGCCTTGGGATTTCAAGTGCCCCATCCCCAATTTGTCTCGAGGTAACCGTCTATCAATTGGGTTATTATTCCATTATTACCCTTAAAATAATTGTTACAAATTAGAACGATAAATTCCATCGCATAGATTCGCGCGAAATGATATATTCTAGGTTAATTTCAACTTGAAAGTTACAACAAGTTCGTCCATGATATTTTAAAAATCACAAGTACATTGTCTAGAGTAAATTGTAGATGATGGCTTATAAACATACAAGGATCATTCGTGAAGAAGTTGTGGAACTCTCTTTGTGACTATGCGACTTTCTTTATCAGTTATGGTGTTAAAGAGTTTGACTTGGGATTGCAAGTGTCCCGTCCGCGATCTGTCCCGAGGTAAATGTCAATCAATTTTGTTAGTATTCCATTATTACCCTTTCAATAACCATTACATATGAGAACAATAATTTCCATTGCAAATATTCGCGTGAAATTATATATTCTAGGTTATTCATCAAATTAAATGGTAATACAAGTATGCTAATCAATTTTTAAAAAGCACAAGTACATTGCCCATAGTAAATCATAGATGATGACTTATAATCAGACAATGACCATATGTAAGGAAGTTGTGAAATTCTCTAAGGCACTTTGCGTGTTTCTATATTAATTACGGTGTTAATAAGTTTGACTTGGGATTTCAAGTGCCCCGTCCCTGATTTGTCCCGTGGTAACCGTCTATCAATTGTGTTATTATTCCATTATTACCCTTAAAATAATCGTTACAGATGAGAACGATAATTTCCACTGCATAGATTCACGTGAAGTGATATATTCTAGGTTATTTTCAACTTGAAAGGTACAACAAGTTCGTCCATGATATTTTAATAATCACAAGTACATTGTCTAGAGTAAATTGTAGATGATGGCTTATAAACATACAAGGATCATTCGTGAAGAAGTTGTGGAATTCTCTTTGTGACGATGCGAGTTTCTTTATCAGTTAGGGTGTTAAACAGTTTGACTTGGGATTGAAAGTGTCCCGTCCACAATCTGCCCCAGAGTAACTATCAATCAATTATGTTAGTATTCCATTATTACCCTTTCAATAACCATTACATACGAGAACGATAATTTCCACCGCAAAGAGTCGTGTGAAATAATATATTCTAGGTAATTTATCAAATTAAATGGTAATACAAGTACGTTAATCAATTTTTTAAAAGCACAAGTACATTGCCCGTAGTAAATTATAGATGATGACTTATATTTATAAAAGGATCATTTGTAACGAAGTTGTGGAAGCCTCTATGGGAAATTGCATGTTACTTTATCAGTTACGGTGTTTAAGAGTTTTACTTGTACAATTCCATCTATCCATTTTTAAAAAGAACAGGTACATTGTCCGTGGTAAATTGTTCATGATGACTTATAATCATACAAAGATCATGCGTAAGGAGGTTGTGAAATTCTCTAAGGCAATGTGCGTGTTTCTTTTATAATTACGGTGTTAAAAAGTTTGACTTGGGATTTCAAGTGCCCCATCCCCGATTTGTCCCGGGGTAACCATCTATCAAATGGGTTATTATTCCATTATTACCCTGAAAATAATTATTACAGATGAGAACGATAATTTCCACCGCAGAGATTCGCGTGAAATGATATATTCTAGGTTATTTTCAACTTGAAAGTTACGACAAGTTCGTCCATGATATTTTAATAATCACAAGTGCATTGTCTAGAGTAAATTATAGATGATGGCTTATAAACATACAAGGATCATTCGTGAAGAAGTTGTGGAACTCTCTTTGTGACTATGCGAGTTTCTTTATCAGTTATGGTGTTAAAAAGTTTGACTTGGGATTGCAAGTGTCCCGTCCGCGATCTGTCCCGAGGTTAATGTCAATCAATTATGTTAGTATTCCATTTTTACCCTTTCAATAACCATTACATATGAGAACCATAATTTCCACTGCAAATATTCGCGTGAAATTATATATTCTAGGTTATTCATCAAATTAAATGGTAATACAAGTACGCTAATCAATTTTTAAAAAGCACAAGTACATTGCCCACAGTAAATTATAGATGATGACTTATAATCAGACAAAGACCATACGTAAGGAAGTTGTGAAATTCTCTAAGGCACTATGCGTGCTTCTTTATTAATTACGGTGTTAATAAGTTTGACTTTGGATTTCAAGTGCCCCGTCCCTGATTTGTCCCGGGGTAACCGTCTATCAATTGGGTTATTATTCCATTATTACCTTGCAAATAATCGTTACAGATGAGAACGATAATTTCCACCGCGTAGATTCACGCGAAGTGATATATGCTAGGTTATTTTCAACTTGAAAGGTACAACAAGTTCGTCCATGATATTTTAATAATCACAAGTACATTGTCTAGAGTAAATTGTAGATGATGGCTTATAAACATACAAGGATCATTCGTGAAGAAGTTGTGGAATTCTCTTTGTGACTGTGCGAGTTTCTTTATCAGTTAGGGTGTTAAACAGTTTGACTTGGGATTGAAAGTGTCCCGTCCACAATCTGCCCCAGAGTAACTATCAATCAATTATGTTAGTATTCCATTATTACCCTTTCAATAACCATTACATACGAGAACGATAATTTCCACCGCAAAGAGTCGTGTGAAATAATATATTCTAGGTAATTTATCAAATTAAATGGTAATACAAGTACGTTAATCAATTTTTTAAAAGCACAAGTACATTGCCCGTAGTAAATTATAGATGATGACTTATATTTATAAAAGGATCATTTGTAACGAAGTTGTGGAAGCCTCTATGGGAAATTGCATGTTTCTTTATCAGTTACGGTGTTTAAGAGTTTTACTTGTACAATTCCATCTATCCATTTTTAAAAAGAACAGGTACATTGTCCGTGGTAAATTGTTCATAATGACTTATAATCATACAAAGATCATGCGTACGGAGGTTGTGAAATTCTCTAAGGCACTGTGCGTGTTTCTTTTATAATTACGGTGTTAAAAAGTTTGACTTGGGATTTCAAGTGCCCCATCCCCGATTTGTCCCGGGGTAACCATCTATCAAATGGGTTATTATTCCATTATTACCCTGAAAATAATTATTACAGATGAGAACGATAATTTCCACCGCATAGATTCGCGTGAAATGATATATTCTAGGTTATTTTCAACTTGAAAGTTACAACAAGTTCGTCCATGATATTTTAATAATCACAAGTGCATTGTCTAGAGTAAATTATAGATGATGGCTTATAAACATACAAGGATCATTCGTGAAGAAGTTGTGGAACTCTCTTTGTGACTATGCGAGTTTCTTTATCAGTTATGGTGTTAAAAAGTTTGACTTGGGATTGCAAGTGTCCCGTCCGCGATCTATCCCGAGGTTAATGTCAATCAATTATGTTAGTATTCCATTGTTACCCTTTCAATAACCATTACATATGAGAACCATAATTTCCACTGCAAATATTCGCGTGAAATTATATATTCTAGGTTATTCATCAAATTAAATGGTAATACAAGTACGCTAATCAATTTTTAAAAAGCACAAGTACATTGCCCACGGTAAATTATAGATGATCACTTATAATCAGACAAAGACAATACCTAAGGAAGTTGTGAAATTCTCTAAGGCACTATGCGTGTTTCTTTATTAATTACGGTGTTAATAAGTTTGACTTGGGATTTCAAGTGCCCCGTCCCTCATTTGTACCGGGGTAACCATCTATCAATTGGGTTATTATTCCATTATTACCCTTAAAATAATCGTTACAGATGAGAACGATAATTTCCACCACATAGATTCACGTGAACTGATATATTCTAGGTTATTTTCAACTTGAAAGGTACAACAAGTTCGTCCATGATATTTTAATAATCACAAGTCAATTGTCTAGAGTAAATTGTTGATGATGGATTATAAACATACAAGGATCATTCGTGAAGAAGTTGTGGAACTCTCTTTGTGACTATGCGAGTTTCTTTATCAGTTATGGTGTTAAAGAGTTTGACTTGGGATTGCAAGTGTCCCCTCCGCGATCTGTCCCGAGGTTAATGTCAATCAATTACGTTAGTATTCCATTGTTACCCTTTCAATAACCATTACATATGAGAACCATAATTTCCACTGCAAATATTCGAGTGAAATTATATATTCTAGGTTATTCATCAAATTAAATGGTAATACAAGTACGCTAATCAATTTTTAAAAAGCACAAGTACATTGCCCACAGTAAATTATAGATGATGACTTATAATCAGACAAAGACCATACGTAAGGAAGTTGTGAAATTCTCTAAGGCACTATGCGTGCTTCTTTATTAATTACGGTGTTAATAAGTTTGACTTGGGATTTCAAGTGCCCCGTCCCTGATTTGTCCCGGGGTAACCGTCTATCAATTGGGTTATTATTCCATTATTACCTTGCAAATAATCGTTACAGATGAGAACGATAATTTCCACCGCGTAGATTCACGCGAAGTGATATATGCTAGGTTATTTTCAACTTGAAAGGTACAACAAGTTCGTCCATGATATTTTAATAATCACAAGTACATTGTCTAGAGTAAATTGTAGATGATGGCTTATAAACATACAAGGATCATTTGTGAAGAAGTTGTGGAACTCTCTTTGTGACTATGCGAGTTTCTTTATCAGTTATGGTGTTAAAGAGTTTGACTTGGGATTGCAAGTGTCCCCTCCGCGATCTTTCCCGAGGTTAATGTCAATCAATTATGTTAGTATTCCATTGTTACCCTTTCAATAACCATTACATATGAGAACCATAATTTTCACTGCAAATATTCGCGTGAAATTATATATTCTAGGTTATTCATCAAATTAAATGGTAATACAAGTACGCTAATCAATTTTTAAAAAGCACAAGTACATTGCCCACAGTAAATTATAGATGATGACTTATAATCAGACAAAGACCATACGTAAGGAAGTTGTGAAATTCTCTAAGGCACTATGCGTGCTTCTTTATTAATTATGGTGTTAATAAGTTTGACTTGGGATTTCAAGTGCCCCGTCCCTGATTTGTCCCGGGGTAACCGTCTATCAATTGGGTTATTATTCCATTATTACCCTGCAAATAATCGTTACAGATGAGAACGATAATTTCCACCGCGTAGATTCACGCGAAGTGATATATGCTAGGTTATTTTCAACTTGAAAGGTACAACAAGTTCGTCCATGATATTTTAATAATCACAAGTACATTGTCTAGAGTAAATTGTAGATGATGGCTTATAAACATACAAGGATCATTCGTGAAGAAGTTGTGGAACTCTCTTTGTGACTATGCGAGTTTCTTTATCAGTTATGGTGTTAAAGAGTTTGACTTGGGATTGCAAGTGTCCCCTCCGCGATCTGTCCCGAGGTTAATGTCAATCATTTATGTTAGTATTCCATTGTTACCCTTTCAATAACCATTACATATGAGAACCATAATTTCCACTGCAAATATTCGCGTGAAATTATATATTCTAGGTTATTCATCAAATTAAATGGTAATACAAGTACGCTAATCAATTTTTAAAAAACACAAGTACATTGCCCATAGTAGATTATAGATGATGACTTATAATCAGACAAAGACCATACGTAAGGAAGTTGTGAAATTCTCTAAGGCACTATGCGTGCTTCTTTATTAATTACGGTGTTAATAAGTTTGACTTGGGATTTCAAGTGCCCCGTCCCTGATTTGTCCCGGGGTAACCGTCTATCAATTGGGTTATTATTCCATTATTTCCTTGCAAATAATTGTTACAGATGAGAACGATAATTTCCACCGCGTAGATTCACGCGAAGTGATATATGCTAGGTTATTTTCAACTTGAAAGGTACAACAAGTTCGTCCATGATATTTTAATAATCACAAGTACATTGTCTAGAGTAAATTGTAGATGATGGCTTATAAACATACAAGGATCATTCGTGAAGAAGTTGTGGAACTCTCTTTGTGACTATGCGAGTTTCTTTATCAGTTATGGTGTTAAAAAGTTTGACTTGGGATTGCAAGTGTCCCGTCCGCGATCTGTCCCGAGGTAAATGTCAATCAATTATGTTAGTATTCCATTATTACCCTTTCAATAACCATTACATATGAGAACAATAATTTCCATTGCAAATATTCGCGTGAAATTATATATTCTAGGTTATTCATCAAATTAAATGGTAATACAAGTATGCTAATCAATTTTTAAAAAGCACAAGTACATTGCCCATAGTAAATCAGAGATGATGACTTATAATCAGACAATGACCATATGTAAGGAAGTTGTGAAATTCTCTAAGGCACTTTGCGTGTTTCTATATTAATTACGGTGTTAATAAGTTTGACATGGGATTTCATGTGCCCCGTCCCTGATTTCCACCGCATAGATTCGCGTGAAATGATATATTCTAGGTTATTTTCAACTTGAAAGTTACAACAAGTTCGTCCATGATATTTTAATAATCACAAGTACATTGTCTAGAGTAAATTATAGATGATGGCTTATAAACATACAAGGATCATTCGTGAAGAAGTTGTGGAACTCTCTTTGTGACTATGCGACTTTCTTTATCAGTTATGGTGTTAAAGAGTTTGACTTGGGATTGCAAGTGTCCCGTCCGCGATCTGTCCCGAGGTAAATGTCTATCAATTTTGTTAGTATTCCATTATTACCCTTTCAATAACCATTACATATGAGAACAATAATTTCCATTGCAAATATTCGCGTGAAATTATATATTCTAGGTTATTCATCAAATTAAATGGTAATACAAGTATGCTAATCAATTTTTAAAAAGCACAAGTACATTGCCCATAGTAAATCATAGATGATGACTTATAATCAGACAATGACCATATGTAAGGAAGTTGTGAAATTCTCTAAGGCACTTTGCGTGTTTCTATATTAATTACGGTGTTAATAAGTTTGACTTGGGATTTCAAGTGCCCCGTCCCTGATTTGTCCCGTGGTAACCATCTATCAATTGTGTTATTATTCCATTATTACCCTTAAAATAATCGTTACAGATGAGAACGATAATTTCCACCGCATAGATTCACGTGAAGTGATATATTCTAGGTTATTTTCAACTTGAAAGGTACAACAAGTTCGTCCATGATATTTTAATAATCACAAGTACATTGTCTAGAGTAAATTGTAGATGATGGCTTATAAACATACAAGGATCATTCGTGAAGAAGTTGTGGAATTCTCTTTGTGACTATGCGAGTTTCTTTATCAGTTAGGGTGTTAAACAGTTTGACTTGGGATTGAAAGTGTCCCGTCCACAATCTGCCCCAGAGTAACTATCAATCAATTATGTTAGTATTCCATTATTACCCTTTCAATAACCATTACATACGAGAACGATAATTTCCACCGCAAAGAGTCGTGTGAAATAATATATATTCTAGGTAATTTATCAAATTAAATGGTAATACAAGTACGTTAATCAATTTTTTAAAAGCACAAGTACATTGCCCGTAGTAAATTATAGATGATGACTTATATTTATAAAAGGATCATTTGTAACGAAGTTGTGGAAGCCTCTATGGGAAATTGCATGTTTCTTTATCAGTTACGGTGTTTAAGAGTTTTACTTGTACAATTCCATCTATCCATCTTTAAAAAGAACAGGTACATTGTCCGTGGTAAATTGTTCATGATGACTTATAATCATACAAAGATCATGCATAAGGAGGTTGTGAAATTCTCTAAGGCACAGTGCGTGTTTCTTTTATAATTACGGTGTTAAAAAGTTTGACTTGGGATTTCAAGTGCCCCATCCCCGATTTGTCCCGGGGTAACCATCTATCAAATGGGTTATTATTCCATTATTACCCTGAAAATAATTATTACAGATGAGAACGATAATTTCCACCGCATAGATTCGCGTGAAATGATATATTCTAGGTTATTTTCAACTTGAAAGTTACAACAAGTTCGTCCATGATATTTTAATAATCACAAGTGCATTGTCTAGAGTAAATTATAGCTGATGGCTTATAATCAGACAAAGACAATACGTAAGGAAGTTGTGAAATTCTGTAAGGCACTATGCGTGTTTCTTTATTATTTACGGTGTTAATAAGTTTGACTTGGGATTTCAAGTGCCCCGTCCCTCATTTGTACCGGGGTAACCATCTATCAATTGGGTTATTATTCCATTATTACCCTTAAAATAATCGTTACAGATGAGAACGATAATTTCCACCACATAGATTCACGTGAACTGATATATTTTAGGTTATTTTCAACTTGAAAGGTACAACAAGTTCGTCCATGATATTTTAATAATCACAAGTACATTGTCTAGAGTAAATTGTTGATGATGGCTTATAAACATACAAGGATCATTCGTGAAGAAGTTGTGGAACTCTCTTTGTGACTATGCGAGTTTCTTTATCAGTTATGGTGTTAAAGAGTTTGACTTGGGATTGCAAGTGTCCCCTCCGCGATCTGTCCCGAGGTTAATGTCAATCAATTATGTTAGTATTCCATTTTTACCCTTTCAATAACCATTACATATGAGAACCATAATTTCCACTGCAAATATTCGCGTGAAATTATATATTCTAGGTTATTCATCAAATTAAATGGTAATACAAGTACGCTAATCAATTTTTAAAAAGCACAAGTACATTGCCCACAGTAAATTATAGATGATGACTTATAATCAGACAAAGACCATACGTAAGGAAGTTGTGAAATTCTCTAAGGCACTATGCGTGCTTCTTTATTAATTACGGTGTTAATAAGTTTGACTTGGGATTTCAAGTGCCCCGTCCCTGATTTGTCCCGGGGTAACCATCTATCAATTGGGTTATTATTCCATTATTACCTTGCAAATAATCGTTACAGATGAGAACGATAATTTCCACCGCGTAGATTCACGCGAAGTGATATATGCTAGGTTATTTTCAACTTGAAAGGTACAACAAGTTCGTCCATGATATTTTAATAATCACAAGTACATTGTCTAGAGTAAATTGTAGATGATGGCTTATAAACATACAAGGATCATTCGTGAAGAAGTTGTGGAACTCTCTTTGTGACTATGCGAGTTTCTTTATCAGTTATGGTGTTAAAGAGTTTGACTTGGGATTGCAAGTGTCCCCTCCGCGATCTGTCCCGAGGTTAATGTCAATCAATTATGTTAGTATTCCATTGTTACCCTTTCAATAACCATTACATATGAGAACCATAATTTCCACTGCAAATATTCGCGTGAAATTATATATTCTAGGTTATTCATCAAATTAAATGGTAATACAAGTACGCTAATCAATTTTTAAAAAGCACAAGTACATTGCCCAGAGTAGATTATAGATGATGACTTATAATCAGATAAAGACCATACGTAAGGAAGTTGTGAAATTCTCTAAGGCACTATGCGTGCTTCTTTATTAATTACGGTGTTAATAAGTTTGACTTGGGATTTCAAGTGCCCCGTCCCTGATTTTTTCCGGGGTAACCGTCTATCAATTGGGTTATTATTCCATTATTACCTTGCAAATAATTGTTACAGATGAGAACGATAATTTCCACCGCGTAGATTCACGCGAAGTGATATATGCTAGGTTATTTTCAACTTGAAAGGTACAACAAGTTCGTCCATGATATTTTAATAATCACAAGTACATTGTCTAGAGTAAATTGTAGATGATGGCTTATAAACATACAAGGATCATTCGTGAAGAAGTTGTGGAACTCTCTTTGTGACTATGCGAGTTTCTTTATCAGTTATGGTGTTAAAAAGTTTGACTTGGGATTGCAAGTGTCCCATCCGCGATCTGTCCCGAGGTAAATGTCAATCAATTATGTTAGTATTCCATTATTACCCTTTCAATAACCATTACATATGAGAACAATAATTTCCATTGCAAATATTCGTGTGAAATTATATATTCTAGGTTATTCATCAAATTAAATGGTAATACAAGTATGCTAATCAATTTTTAAAAAGCACAAGTACATTGCCCATAGTAAATCAGAGATGATGACTTATAATCAGACAATGACCATATGTAAGGAAGTTGTGAAATTCTCTAAGGCACTTTGCGTGTTTCTATATTAATTACGGTGTTAATAAGTTTGACATGGGATTTCAAGTGCCCCGTCCCTGATTTCCACCGCATAGATTCGCGTGAAATGATATATTCTAGGTTATTTTCAACTTGAAAGTTACAACAAGTTCGTCCATGATATTTTAATAATCACAAGTACATTGTCTAGAGTAAATTATAGATGATGGCTTATAAACATACAAGGATCATTCGTGAAGAAGTTGTGGAACTCTCTTTGTGACTATGCGAGTTTCTTTATCAGTTATGGTGTTAAAAAGTTTGACTTGGGATTGCAAGTGTTCCGTCCGCGATCTGTCCCGAGGTTAATGTCAATCAATTATGTTAGTATTCCATTGTTACCCTTTCAAAAACCATTACATATGAGAACAATAATTTCCACTGCAAATATATGCGTGAAATTATATATTCTAGGTTATTCATCAAATTAAATGGTAATACAAGTACGCTAATCAATTTTTAAAAAGCAAAAGTACATTGCCAACAGTAAATTATAGATGATCACTTATAATCAGACAAAGACCATACGTAAGGAAGTTGTGAAATTCTCTAAGGCACTATGCGTGTTTCTTTATTAATTACGGTGTTAATAAGTTTGACTTACGATTTCAAGTGCCCCGTCCCTTATTTGTACCGGGGTAACCATCTATCAATTGGGTTATTATTCCATTATTACCCTTAAAATAATCGTTACAGATGAGAACGATAATTTCCACCACATAGATTCACGTGAACTGATATATTCTAGGTTATTTTCAACTTGAAAGGTACAACAAGTTCGTCCATGATATTTTAATAATCGCAAGTCAATCGTCTAGAGTAAATTGTTGATGATGGCTTATAAACATACAAGGATCATTCGTGAAGAAGTTGTGGAACTCTCTTTGTGACTATGCGAGTTTCTTTATCAGTTATGGTGTTAAAGAGTTTGACTTGGGATTGCAAGTGTCCCCTCCGCGATCTGTCCCGAGGTTAATGTCAATCAATTATGTTAGTATTCCATTGTTACCCTTTCAATAACCATTACATATGAGAACAATAATTTCCACTGCAAATATTCGCGTGAAATTATATATTCTAGGTTATTCATCAAATTAAATGGTAATACAAGTACGCTAATCAATTTTTAAAAAGCACAAGTACATTGCCCACAGTAAATTATAGATGATGACTTATAATCAGACAAAGACCATACGTAAGGAAGTTGTGAAATTCTCTAAGGCACTATGCATGTTTCTTTATTAATTACGGTGTTAATAAGTTTGACTTGCGATTTCAAGTGCCCCGTCCCTGATTTGTCCCGGGGTATCCGTCTATCAATTGGGTTATTATTCCATTATTACCCTTAAAATAATCGTTACAGATGAGAACGATAATTTCCACCGCATAGATTCACGTGAAGTGATATATTCTAGGTTATTTTCAACTTGAAAGGTACAACAAGTTCGTCCATGATATTTTAATAATCACAAGTACATTGTCTAGAGTAAATTGTAGATGATGGCTTATAAACATACAAGGATCATTCGTGAAGAAGTTGTGGAACTCTCTTTGTGACTATGCGAGTTTCTTTATCAGTTAGGGTGTTAAACAGTTTGACTTGGGATTGAAACTGTCCCGTCCGTGATCTGCCCTAGACTAACTGTCAATCAATTATGTTAGTATTCCATTATTACCCTTTCAATAACCATTACATATGAGAACGATAATTTCCACCGCAAGGAGTCTCGTGAAATAATATATTCTAGGTAATTTATCAAATTAAATGGTAATACAAGTACGTTAATCAATTTTGTAAAAGCACAAGTACATTGCCCGCAGTAAATTATTGATGATAACTTATATGTATAAAAGGATCATTTATAAGGAAGTTGTGGAAGTCTCTATGGGAAATTGCATGTTTCTTTATCAGTTACTGTGTTTAAGAGTTTGACTTGTACAAGTCCATCTATCCATTTTTAAAAAGAGCAAGTACATTGTCCATGGTAAATTGTTGATGATGACTTATAATCATACAAAGATCATACGTAAGGAGCTTGTGAAATTCTCTAAGGCACTGTGCGTGTTTCTTTTTTAATTACGGTGTTAAAAAGTTTGACTTGGGATTTCAAGTGCCCCGTCCCCAATTTGTCCCAGGGTAACCGTCTATCAAATGGGTTATTATTCCATTATTACCCTGAAAAAAATTGTTACAGATGAGAACGGTAATTTCCACCGCATAGATTCGCGTGAAATGATATATTCTAGGTTATTTTCAACTTGAAAGTTACAAAAAGTGCGTCCATGATATTTTAAAAATCACAAGTACATTGTCTAGAGTAAATTGTAGATGATGGCTTATAAACATACAAGGATTATTCGTGAAGAAGTTGTGGAACTATCTTTGTGACTATGCGAGTTTGTTTATCAGTTATGGTGTTAAAGAGTTTGACTTGGGATTTCAAGTGTCTCATTCGCGATCTTTCCCGAGGTAAATGTCAATCAATTATGTTAGTATTCCATAAATACCCTTTCAATAATCATTACATATGAGAACAATAATTTCCACTGCAAATATTCGCGTGAAATTATATATTCTAGGTTATTCATCAAACTAAATGGTAATACAAGTACACTAATCAATTTTTAAAAAGCACAAGTACATTGCCCACAGTAAATTATAGATGATGACTTATAATCAGACAAAGACCATACGTAAGGAAGTTGTGAAATTCTCTAAGGCACTATGCGTGTTTCTTTATTAATTACGGTGTTAATAAGTTTGACTTGGGATTTCAAGTGCCACATCCCTGATTTTTCCTGGGGCAACCATCTATCAATTGGGTTATTATTCCATTATTACCCTTAAAATAATCGTTACAGAGGAGAACGATAATTTCCACTGCATAGATTCACGTGAAGTGATATATTCTAGGTTATTTTCAACTTGAAAGGTACAACAAGTTTGTCCATGATATTTTAATAATCACAAGTACATTTTCTAGAGTAAAGTGTAGATGATGGCTTATAAACATACAAGTATCATTCGTTAAGAAGTTGTGGAACTCTCTTTGTGACTATGCGAGTTTCTTTATCAGTTAGGGTGTTAAACAGTTCGACTTGGGATTGAAAGTGTTCCGTCCACAATTTTCCCCAGAGTAACTGTCAATCAATTAAGTTAGTATTCCATTATTACCCTTTCAATAACCATTACATATGAGAACGATAATTTCCACCGCAAAGAGTGGAGTGAAATAATATATTCGAGGTAATTTATCAAATTAAATGGTAACACAAGTACGTTAATCAATTTTTTAAAAGCACATGTACATTGCCCATAGTAAATTATAAATGATGACTTTTATGTACAAAAGGACAATTTTTAAGCATGTTGTGGAAGTCTCTATGGGAAATTCCATGTTTCTTTATCAGTTACGGTGTTTCAGAGTTTGACTTGTACAAGTCCATCTATCCATTTTAAAAAAGAGCAAGTACATTGTCCATGGTAAATTGTTGATGATGACTTATAATCATACAAAGATCATACGTAAGGAGCTTGTGAAATTCTCTAAGGCACTGTGCGTGTTTCTTTTTTAATTACGGTGTTAAAAAGTTTGACTTGGGATTTCAAGTGCCCCGTCCCCAATTTGTCCCGGGGTAACCGTCTATCAAATGGGTTATTATTCCATTATTACCCTGAAAATAATTGTTACAGATGAGAACGGTAATTTCCACCGCATAGATTCGCGTGAAATGATATATTCTAGGTTATTTTCAACTTGAAAGTTACAAAAAGTGCGTCCATGATATTTTAAAAATCACAAGTACATTGTCTAGAGTAAATTGTAGATGATGGCTTATAAACATACAAGGATTATTCGTGAAGAAGTTGTGGAACTCTCTTTGTGACTATGCGAGTTTGTTTATCAGTTATGGTGTTAAAGAGTTTGACTTGGGATTTCAAGTGTCCCGTCCGCGATCTTTCCTGAGGTAAATGTCTATCAATTATGTTAGTATTCCATTATTACCCTTTCAATAATCATAACATATGAGAACAATAATTTCCACTGCAAATATTCGCGTGAAATTATATATTCTAGGTTGTTCATCAAATTAAATGGTAATACGAGTACGCTAATCAATTTTTAAAAAGCACAAGTACATTGCCCACAGTAAATTATAGATGATGACTTATAATCAGACAAAGACCATACGTAAGGAAGTTGTGAAATTCTCTAAGGCACTATGCGTGTTTCTTTATTAATTACGGTGTTAATAAGTTTGACTTGGGATTTCAAGTGCCCCATCCCTCATTTCTACCGGGGTAACCATCTATCAATTGGGTTATTATTCCATTAGTACACTTAAAATAATCGTTACAGATGAGAACGATAATTTCCACCACATAGATTCACGTGAACTGATATATTCTAGGTTATTTTCAACTTGAAAGGTACAACAAGTTCGTCCATGATATTTTAATAATCACAAGTCAATTGTCTAGAGTAAATTGTTGATGATGGCTTATAAACATACAAGGATCATTCGTGAAGAAGTTGTGGAACTCTCTTTGTGACTATGCGAGTTTCTTTATCAGTTATGGTGTTAAAGAGTTTAACTTGGGATTGCAAGTGTCCCCTCCGCGATCTGTCCCGAGGTTAATGTCAATCAATTATGTTAGTATTCCATTGTTACCCTTTCAATAACCATTACATATGAGAACAATAATTTCCACTGCAAATATTCGCGTGAAATTATATATTCTAGGTTATTCATCAAATTAAATGGTAATACAAGTACGCTAATCAATTTTTAAAAAGAACAAGTACATTGCCCACAGTAAATTATAGATGATGACTTATAATCAGACAAAGACCATACGTAAGGAAGTTGTGAAATTCTCTAAGGCACTATGCGTGTTTCTTTATTAATTACGGTGTTAATAAGTTTGACTTGCAATTTCAAGTGCCCCGTCCCTGATTTGTCCCGGGGTATCCGTCTATCAATTGAGTTATTATTCCATTATTACCCTTAAAATAATCGTTACAGATGAGAACGATAATTTCCACCGCATAGATTCACGTGAAGTGATATATTCTAGGTTATTTTCAACTTGAAAGGTACAACAAGTTCGTCCATGATATTTTAATAATCACAAGTACATTGTCTAGAGTAAATTGTAGATGATGGCTTATAAACATACAAGAATCATTCGTGAAGAAGTTGTGGAACTCTCTTTGTGACTATGCGAGTTTCTTTATCAGTTAGGGTGTTAAGCACTTTGACTTGGGATTGAAACTGTCCCGTCCGTGATCTGCCCCAGAGTAACTGTCAATCAATTATGTTAGTATTCCATTATTACCCTTTCAATAACCATTACATATGAGAACGATAATTTCCACCTCAAGGAGTCGCGTGAAATAATATATTCTAGGTAATTTATCAAATTAAATGGTAATACAAGTACGTTTATCAATTTTGTAAAAGCACAAGTACATTTCCCGTAGTAAATTATAGATGATGACTTATATGTACAAAAGGATAATTTGTAAGCATGTTGTGGAAGTCTCTATGGGAAATTGCATGTTTCTTTATCAGTTACTGTGTTTAAGAGTTTGACTTGTACAAGTCCATCTATCCATTTTTAAAAAGAGCAAGTACATTGTCCATGGTAAATTGTTGATGATGACTTATAATCATACAAAGATCATACGTAAGGAGCTTGTGAAAATCTTTAAGGCACTCTGCGTGTTTCTTTTTTAATTACGGTGTTAAAAAGTTTAACTTGGGATTTCAAGTGCCCCGTCCCCAATTTGTCCCGGGGTAACCGTCTATCAAATGGGTTATTATTCCATTATTACCCTGAAAAAAATTGTTACAGATGAGAACGGTAATTTCCACCGCATAGATTCGCGTGAAATGATATATTCTAGGTTATTTTCAACTTGAAAGTTACAAAAAGTGCGTCCATGATATTTTAAAAATCACAAGTACATTGTCTAGAGTAAATTGTAGATGATGGCTTATAAACATACAAGGATCATTCTTGAAGAAGTTGTGGAACTCTCTTTGTGACTATGCGAGTTTCTTTATCAGTTATGGTGTTAAAGAGTTTGACTTGGGATTGCATGTGTCCCGTCCGCGATCTGTCCCGAGGTAAATGTCAATCAATTATGTTAGTATTCCATTATTACCCTTTCAATAACCTTTACATATGAGAACAATAATTTCCACTGCAAATATTCGCGTGAAATTATATATTCTAGGTTATTCATCAAATTAAATGGTAATACAAGTACGCTAATCAATTTTTAAAAAGCACAAGTACATTGCCCACAGTAAATTATAGATGATGACTTATAATCACACAAAGACCATATGTAAGGAAGTTGTGAAATTCTCTAAGGCACTATGCGTGTTTCTTTATTAATTACGGTGTTAATAAGTTTGAATTGGGATTTCAAGTTCCCCATCCCTGATTTGTCCCGGGGTAACCGTCTATCAATTGGGTTATTATTCCATTATTACCCTTAAAATAATCGTTACAGATGAGAACGATAATTTCCACCGCATAGATTCACGTGAAGTGATATATTCTAGGTTATTTTCAACTTGAAAGGTACAACAAGTTCGTCCATGATATTTTAAAAATCACAAGTACATTGTCTAGTGTAAATTGTAGATGATGGCTTATAAACATACAATGATCATCCGTGATGAAGTTGTGGAAATCTCTTTGTGACTATGCGAGTTTCTTTGTCAGTTATGGTGTTAAACAGTTTGACTTGGGATTGAAAGCGTCCCGTCCACAATCTGCCCCAGAGTAACTGTCAATCAATTATGTTAGTATTCCATTATTACCCTTTCAATAACCATTACATATGAGAACGATAATTTCCACAGCAAAGAGTCGCGTGAAATAATATATTCTTGGTAATTTATCAAATTAAATGGTAATACAAGTACGTTAATCAATTTTTTAAAAGCACAAGTACATTGCCCATAGTAAATTATAGATGATGACTTATATATACAAAAGGATAATTTGTAAGCAAGTTGTGGAAGTCTCTATGGGAAATTGCATGTTTCTTTATCAGTTACGGTGTTTAAGAGTTTGACTTGCACAAGTCCATCAATCCATTTTAAAAAAGAACAGGTACATTGTCCATGGTAAATTGTTGATGATGACTTATAATCATACAAAGATCATACGTAAGGAGGTTGTGAAGTTCTCTAAGGTACTATGCGTGTTTCTTTATTTGTTACGGTGTTAAACAGTTTGACTTTCAATTTCAAGTGCCCCATCCCCAATTTGTCCCGGGGTAACCGTCTTTCAATTGGATTATTGTTCCATTATTACCCTTAAAATAATTTTTACAGATGAGAACGATAATTTCCACCGCATAGTTTCGCGTGAAATGATATATTCTAGGTTATTTTCAACTTGAAAGTTACAACAATTTCGTCCATGATATTTTAAAAATCACAAGTACATTGTCTAGAGTAAATTGTAGATGATGGCTTATAAACATACAAGGATCATTCGTGAAGAAGGTTTGGAACTCTCTTTGTGACTATGCGAGTTTCTTTATCAGTTATGGTGTTAAAGAGTTTGACTTGGGATTGTAAGTGTCCCATCCGCGATCTGTCCCGAGGTAAATGTCAATCAATTATGTTAGTATTCAATTATTACCTTTTCAATAACCATTACATATGAGAACAATAATTTCCACTGCAAATATTCAAGTGAAATTATATATTCTAGGTTATTAATCAAATTAAATGGTAATACAAGTACGCTAATCAATTTTTAAAAAGCACAAGTACAATGTCCACAGTAAATTATAGATGATGACTTATAATCAGACAAAGACCATACGTAAGGAAGTTGTGAAATTCTCTAAGGTACTATGCGTGTTTCTTTATTAATTACGGTGTTATTAAGTTTTAATTGGGATTTCACGTGCCCCGTCCCTGATTTGTCCTGGGGTAACCGTCTATCAATTGGGTTATTATTCCATTATTACCCTTAAAATAATCGTTACAGATGAGAACGATAATTTCCACCGCATAGATTCGCGTGAAGTGATATATTCTAGGTTATTTTCAACTTGAAAGGTACAAGTTCGTCCATGATACTTTAATAATCACAAGTACATTATCTATCGTAAATTGTAGATGATGGCTTATAAACATACAAGGATCATTCGTGAAGAAGTTGTGGAACTCTCTTTGTGGCCCTGCGAGTTTCTTTATCAGTTATGGTGTTAAACAGTTTGACCTGGGATTGAAAGTGTCCCATCAACAATCTGCCCCAGAGTAACTGTCAATCAATTATGTTAGTATTCCATTATTACCCTTTCAATAACCATTACATATGAGAACGCTAATTTCCACCGCAAAGAGTTGCGTGAAATAATATATTCTAGGTAATTTATCAAATTAAATGGTAATACAAGTACGTTAATCAATTTTTTAAAAGCACAAGTACATTTCCCATAGTAAATTATTGATGATGACTTATATGTATAAAAGGATTATTTGTAAGTAAGTTGTGGAAGTCTCTATGGGAAATTGCATGTTTCTTGATTAGTTACGGTGTTAAGAGTTTGACTTGTACAAGTCCATCTATCCATTTTAAAAAAGAACAAGTAAATTGTCCGTGGTAAATTGTTGATGATGACTTATAATCATACAAAGATCATACGTAAGGAGGTTGTGAAATTCTCTACGGTACTATGCGTGTTTTTTTATTAATTACGGTGTTAAAAAGTTTGAGTTGGGATTTCAAGTGCCCCATCCCCAATTTGTCCCGGGGTAACTGTCTATCAATTGGGTTATTATTCCATTATTACCCTTAAAATAATTGTTACAGATGAGA